>OX578150.1:40153406-40901056 GCA_951213105.1 Amaurobius ferox
TGCCCCGTGGCCGATACTTTCTCTACAGAACCTGCAGCGGCATTACTATTCTCCTGAGCATATCATTGACTACCCGTTTGCTTGAAAATCTAGTTTCAAGACGCAGCCTCATTTTGCATTCGTCATTTCCAGAGCTAAACAATGGCAGCATCACGTGTGAGATTTTGCTGCTGCTCTCCGATGTTTTCCAAGTGGTTTCAGATCTTGTCTTTTCTTTTCGAAACGGGTCTACGCCTGGAATGCTTTTCCGTCCTTCACAGAAGAAGAATTTCGAAGAGTAACCAGTTATAAAAGTGCGACGCCGATTCAGTTTTTATCGGGCTCTAATGTCGGAAAATAAATTATGCAGATTCAAATGTAAAGAATGTATTATAAGGATAGCGAAAATTAAATTTTTATTGTCACTTCACAGGGCCTGTCTCTGTTTACTGCGTGCTTGCGGTCTTTATAAACAGCTTAATTCTTGATTTTGATTTTTAAGGATGTTAAAATTTTTACCAAAAAGATTAAAAAGTGCCTAATTTTCTTACAGATATCACAGTTAAGAAATTACAATAAAAGTAGGAAAATTGTCTCCCGTCCGAGAGTGACGATCAGATTGCATACTGTGGATCGGTCTTTAGAAAAAGGGGTTCAAGGTGTTTAATCTTTTCCGGTTCTTGTTTCTTCCACTGTCCTGGTAGAAAGCTAAACCTGATTCTTTGAGTCTGATAATGATAGATTACTGCAGCACCCATAATAGCTGTGTACCTGAAAATTTTCAGGACCTTTTTGTGTAACATTTGTATCATTTTAATGTACAATTATATGATCCATACTAGCATAAATTATGATTCTGGAGTTCAGTAGCCACTGGGCTTTAGTAGCCATTTTTAACTGCACATTTTTATTAGCCAATGATATAATCACAATTTACTGTAAATGCAACATTATAAATTGTAAAAGTCATATCCACTCAATGAAATAATGAAAATATAGAGATTAAAAATGATTTCGTAATTTTTAAATGAATAAGTTAAATTTTAGTAATTGAAAGTAATTAAAATTAATTTATGAAATGTAACTAATAAAAAATTAAATAATTATAAATTATGAAATTACAAAAAATAGATTTTGATAATTTTATACTATTTTCAACTCATTTGGCCCAGTTCTACAATTTTATTGGTTGTATTTTGCCATTACTAGGGTTGATGGTAGAAAGTTACTAGCCACAGTGGGTACACAAAGTTTACTAGCCAAAGTTGGAAGTTGTTAGCCAGCTGTCTAGTAGCTATCATATAATTTAAGCTATAATCCACAATCGCCTAACTTTCCGATCCAAAACAGTTCTTTCGTTTTTATAATTCATTTGTAAAAGTCTTTAATATACCCGGGAAATCCTCACATTTTCTACCTTGTGATTATTCGCAGAAAAAATCGCCACAGTCCGTCTGTTTGGTTTCTTGTTATTAATATGATTAATGTAAAAAAATAAAACCCAATTCTTTCAATATTTTCCCATAAATATTTTCGAAATATCTGTATCCTTGCCTTGCTAAAATTCAATTCCATTGCCTATATCCGCAAGTCTTTTTGGTACGTAATACCCTAAACAGATGGAAGTTCAAGATTGGGCACAGGCTTTTAATTTCTTAAGGCCGGAATCCCATTGAAACTCCAACGTTGAAGCTTTCATGCTCTAGCTTTCCTTGCACGTCTAAATTGTCACCCTCGCTTTGATTTCTTCTCAGAACTGATTTATTTGGGAGCATACTGCAGGAAGCTTTGCACTTAGCAAATGCGAGAAACGGAGAAGAAGGAATTCCATCCTCCTAGGAAATGGAATGCTATTGTTTTGTTATGCTGCTTTCTGTCTGTGAACTACACAGAACTCGGACCAATCTTCTCAAGTACGCGGAAAGAATAATAATGAGTCTTCTCCCCCGATCTCTTATCGGGAAACCCGTCCCCATGAGTGTTAGGACCTATCAGTCGAATTCAATTTTGAGAGCCCGAGTTGTTCGAGAAACCAATGCTGTCTTTATAAGAGTATAAGAAAGTAAAAATGCATAAAGTATTCTTTAAAATTACAGAACTTAGAGCTAAAATATAAGAATACCTTTAATTAAAGTTAGCACTTTAATTTATGCATTTACATCTGTAATTATGCATTTACACCTTTGTACTTTGTAATTATGCATTTACACCTTTATGCCTCCTTATCACTAAAAGTGATTGTCAGATATAAAAAAAAAAATATATATATCTTTAAATATTTGTCTAATGTCTTTAAATTGTCTTTAAATATTGCAAAATATATTTTAAAATAAAATATGCAAAATAGTTTGGGGCCTGAACTGCATTGAGTACTACAGAGCTCAGGCAGAGCCTTTCAACTAAGAATTTCTGTACAGGCTTGAAAAAGCTAAATAGATATTTATGTTGCTACATTATTACTTTAGTCTTATAGTGTCAACGCTACCACTGAGATAGCTATATAATATATAAGTAGTTGACGCCGCCTCTGCTGTTTGACAAATTTGTCGTTCCTTGAGTTTTTCTGCTTCGTACCTCAAAAACTATAGCATACAAAAATATAAAATTTAGTACACACGTAGAGAAAGGTTTGGAGAACACGCTGAAATAAACCGTTTTTCGATATATATTGTAGTTTAAAAAATATTTAATATCAAAGTCAAAGACAAAATATTTGAGCTGCGCGTTCGCGTCGAGTTCGCACCATAGCAAGATGACGAATTTTTGCAGGCAGGTACCTACATAGTTGAATTTTTGCAAGACGGAGCCCCTATTTTTTAAATTTTCGATGTAGTTTACGAGATATTTTATTTTTTATGCACTTCTGAAGTGAAAAATGTTCTTTCGTATCGGTACGTCCATCTGTTTGCTCTGTCTATTGTCGCAAAATATATAGCATACAAAAATATGAAATTTAGTACATTTATAGAGAAATAATAGGGTAATACAATGAAATAAACCTTTTATCGATTTACACTTTAATTTGAAATAGCTCACGAGTTACGAGGGGGTTGGCTATTTAGTTTTTCCATGTTATTTTTTTTTCATTTCTTTCAATGCTATTCTGTTTTAAATTTTTCATCAGTGATATATGTTTTAAAATTTATATGTATTTTTTAAGACGTAGCCTGTGTAAATTTTTTAATTTAAATTGCTGGATTATTTACAGACACCATCAACAGAGGCGCCCAAAATATTGTTCATTTGGGGTTCTAATTCTTAATGGCGTACTTTTAATGTATGTTGTTTCTAAATTGGATGTTTTTTCGATTTTTTTTTCTGTTTAATCGATTTATGATTAAACATAAAGTTAAGATGTGACAAAAAGCATCAGTTTTTTTTTTCATGAAATGACTTTCTTGTCTAGTAGTTTCATTTACAGGCGTGATGTTTCTAAATATAGATTCTGCCCCATAATGTACGTGTAGACATGTTTTCTCCATATTTCCCCAGATCGTGGATGCACAGAATTTCATTATGTAATTGCATGTTCCTTAGAAGCTAGTTTTTTTTTCCCTTATAAATAAAAGTTCGTCTCAAACGCGATAATTTTTACTAGGAATTAATTATATTGATAGTAAAATCAATGTCAACATGTTTAATAGAAAATCCGATTTCGAAACAGAATGGCGTGTGCTGCCGGATCCTCATACAAACGACGTTGGGAAACATTTTTGTTGAATTTATTTATTTTTTGAAATGAAGAAATGCAATTATTACTTTTCATGAAGTATAGAGTAAGATATATGATTTCCCGCGAAGTTAATTTAGTGCACTGTGAAAGCTAGAGTGCTGTTTTACTTGGTTTTATTTTCATATGCCTATTATGCGTACAATTACTAGATGGTTACTATAATAACAGATTAACTTTTAAATATTAAGACTTTTACTGAAATATGGTAAATGTGAGTAGAATTTTAGTTTTAAAAATCGGCTGATTTGATCTCAAACTATCTGTTTTATACAGCAAAATAAAAATTGTAGTTTTTAATTAAAAGCATTTATTAGATGTATTATATTGTCCCTACTAAGCATTTTAATTATAAAAACGTTGCTCCTTCTTAACGAACAAATTAGGCTTTGAATAACATTGTACCTATCAAAAGTTCATAAGTTTTCTCACTGTATCTATAAGTGGCAGATTTACTATGAATCTGAGGAAGCTTAAGCTCCCAGTGCCCTGGCAAATGAAGGGGAGGGGGTTGGGGATCAAGGTTTTCAGATTTTTCATTGAACATTTGATGTATAAGAGTTTGTATATTTCACGAATTTGCATTATTGACTGCTAATCAATTGGCGTGTTCAAATTTTACAAGTAGAGTTTCGTTATTTCGAATTCAGCATTGTCGAATTTTTCAATAAATTGAAATTAATCTCTTTCATTTGATTCTCGTTCATCGATTTCGTCCTTTCGAATTGTTTATAATTCGAATTAAATTTTACTCCTTCGAGATAGAAATAATAACGAGATTCTATTGTATCTTATTTATAAATATAGCTTAAATTATGCAGTATCAACACATAATTTAAGCTATATTTATAACTATATCAGCTCAGCCGAGCCAGCTCAAAAATATGAAGTTTACTAGCCAGTGATGTGGCTACTAAACTCTTAAAAGCATAATTAAATTAATCTATATTTGTAAAAGGGAAACAGTTGAAGAACTCTTGCATTTTAAGTAAAGAAAATGTTACATTTTAACACAGTCACTGAATTTTGTGACGTTACTGTTGAATAATATACCTTAATTTGTGACGTCATGAAAAGTAATGACGTTTAAGGGACCCAAAATAAATTTTAGAGTATGGCCCTCGAAATTGTTATCCATCACTGACCGGAACGTGTCAAATGCATGCTCTTTATAAATGGGTTTATTAGTGTTGCTAATGGGGGAGTAGGTTTAGGGTTCATAACATCCCATCTCGTAGACGTGAAAACTATACATTTCTATATATGTCTATGGCTTTGCCCGTCCAGAGCGCGGCCTTCTCAATGTAGTAGGCTAATGTGCTATATTCAGCTTCATTAACGTGCACCCCATTTAATGGATAATTTTGTAATTTCAAGTCTGAAAAGTATATCAATCTTGTTTTGTGTATTTATCTACAAATAGCAGGTAATCCGAATAATAAATAATGATGTGAATCCTTCGTTAAGTGATAATTTTAAGAATGGTATGGGCAGTAAAATGAGTACTGCTTGAATGAACGAAGTATGATAATATATAAAAACTTAAAATCTTTTTTTAACATGTTTAAAATCTAAAAATGACCTTAAACTATCTTTCTATAAGTTCAGAAATTTTTAAAAATTATGTAATTTTTACGTTCTTATATTATAGATAGTATAGAGAAAGTATTGCTTTTATGAAAATTTGGGGTTTTGATGCCAATATATGTTTTAGGCACACTTTGAATATTTTTATCGTGATGTCCGTCTGTTTCTCTGTGGTCAATTTCTTGTGTACACGATAGCTGCCACAAATATTAATGGGTTTTCACGAAACTGTATTCAGCTTTGCTGACGAAACATTTAGCGAATGCTACGCAAATGCGAAATACGAACGAAAATTTGAGCAAAAACTTCGAAATTTTATGTTTTTTATACCTGGCAGTATACTACAAAAATTGACATAATTATGCATAGAAGGGGCTATTTATGGCTCAACGATCACAAAATTTCGCAGTTCAATTATTGTAGTGAAAAATAGTAGAGATACAATTTCTGCATTAGTGACGTTATTAGCTCCCTCCCCCATTCCTTCTGAGGAAATACATCATTGCCAAACTTGGTATCAATCAAAGGATTTTTCCAAGCCTTTTAAAATGAAGGCTAACATGTTATGTTTGTGGTCATTTGGACCAACAATACGGATTTTTCAAAAAATTTCTTGCAAAGTTTGGAGGGGGTGGAAAACGACCTAAAAAATGGATTTTGGTATGAAAAAGGCGAGTTAAGCCACACTTCGGTTAATTTTAAATTAGAATTTGAAAATTTTTGATTCTGTTAAAAAGAAATAAGAGTTCGGCAAATTCGAAGAATTTGTAAATTTGAATCTTTGAAATTTCTAACTCCGCCTACCCATCTATCTGCCTTTCCATCCCTAAAAAAATAATGAATAAATACATTCTATTTTGGTGATGCTACCGAGTTGGTTCTATTGTATTTTTATAATAGTTTATTTCCAGGTGATCGGTAAATTGCAGAGAAATGGAAATGGCAGGTGTTCATCCGTTGTTCAAATTGCCTACAGCTGTGTCCCCCTTGCATAAGTGACATGTTTTTCAAGTGCGTTTTCAACTAGAAGTATCTTCCAAAATTTATTAAAGTATAAATTCCTATGTCCCCATCCCCCCCACTAAATAAAGGTATTTGAAAGAATTTATACAGTTCAACGAGAACATTCGACTATTTTGAAACATGTTCGCGTGAATCCTGTCGTTCCATTTCCCCCCCTTCACTATGACGTTCTCTCCTTTTGCAGTTATGTCATGAACTTTTGGAATGCACTCCTCACTGTAATCACCCGCTGGTATTAGGTTTTCGCACAAGAATTGACCTTTTCTTTGCACTACCTTGCCTTGTTAGCTTCTTGTGAAACCTGTGGAGACAGTTTTGATTGCTTTTATGTTTTTTCTTCACCTTCGTTCACCACTGCTATCGCTTAGCAACCGTCGAGATAGGTCAGCCCTTGCTTTTAATCAAGTTCAACGGCCGTCCTTGTTTTCTCGCTTTCCAATAACTACTGTCAGAAAATACTCTTTTCACTGTTGGTAAACTTATTTACCCTGTTATTCTTTTTTAACTAAGTGGTCTTGGGCGTTTTGAGTAGGCGTTGTCCAAACCTCGCGGGTCTTAGGAATTTATTGTTCAAGGTATTCAAGTTTTCTTTAAGAAATGACAGCTATTATGTTATGACTGGAAAGTTTTCATCAGAAATATTTTTAAATTGTTTTCTTGTGTATTGTTTATTATATCGCATATATACTGTTTTTATTTAGCTTGTTTGGGATTTTCCGTTTAATGTTTATTCTTGCATCCTTTTTTTATTTTTGGTATTTCGGACTGTAGCTTAAATTATATAGTAGCTAGCTACTAACCAGCTGGTTAATAATTTTCAAATTTGGATAGTAACTAGTACTGGTTAATGTGGTTGCTAACAACTTATATCAGTTGTCTGAATTTTCTTAGCAATCTTACTAAGTAATAATTTGCATTAATATGTATTAAAATAATTTGTATTTATTTATTTTAATTTAACACTTCTAAATTAAAATTATTACTTTAGGAAAGTGAAATACATTAGTAATTATTTGTTACTCTAAAAGTGATTAGCAATGGCTAGTAAATACAGCATCTGGTGGCTAGTGGCCGCCACACAGCAAAAACTATAGTTCAGATCGTATCTCAGTACCTCAGTAATTAGTATCCGAAATTTTCGTAGATGTTCAGATCACTACAATATTAATACATAAATACGATTTTTAAAAGCCTGAATTCTGATTGTTTGAATTTTTTATTAATTTTAGCATCTACCTTGATTATTTGAAACATTTACTAAAATATTGGCACATTAGATAAAATATTTTACCTATAGCATTTTGTACTTAAAGTGGATTGGTTGGGCGATTTGAGAGGAATGATTGCGAAATCACGATCGAAAAGTCATCTACCAATCTCCCGGTAGTGGATTTCTTTTCGTCTCTTTTTTTTTTTTTAATGTTAATTTTTCCCTTATCTTTTTGAAAATTTTACATCTTACATATTTTATTACAATAAGAAAACGGACTAAATTTGACGTGATTGTGTGTCCAATAGATTGTGAATTAGCCATTGTCTTTTTAATTCCTCTGTTAAACTTTTTTTTTTTTTTTTTTTTTGCTGGCATAGGTAAAGTGCTCGTTTGTGGACTACATAGAATTACAGTCTAAATTATGTGAAGCCACTAACCATCTGGCTAATAAATTTCAAATTTGGTTAGTAAAGTTTTGTTGACTAGCAGCCGCTATGATCAATAACTTGGCTAATAATATGTATTGATTTTATGTTCCAGCAAACAAAAATTAGTGCAAGGGTAGATCAAGGAAGAAAGCGTACAATTTCAGTTTTCCAATATTGACTATTTAAAGATTGGCCGTACACTGAAATTTACGATTAGCTGAATATATAACCCTCACCTTGAAGTGAGATAGAGATATGAAATTAGGCACACGCGTCAATAATTAAGAAGACAATTCAGACGGAAATTTGTGATAGTGAGATAGTTTGAAGAAGCTGATGAGACATTCCATAATTCTAATTATTTAACAATAAAATAAGAAACATTAAAATTCTCCGAATTATATAACTGTTCAGGGATATGTTTATTGGGACAGATTTGATTTTCAACTGGTATTTGGCAAGTATGTTTCTAAATATAGAATTTGACCTTCGTAGCTAATTCTCGTAAAATTTCTGTATCACGTTATTGCTGTTTTGCCCCTTCCTAAGTACTCTAAAACATTTTAATTTCTTTTTTTATATTGCCCCCCCCCCCCCCCCCCCATCATTTTAATCCTTATTTTTTTATTTTGGTCTTAAGACTTTTTAAATATTTTAAAACTTTTAATAATCCCTTTTTGTTCTAATATTTAATACAGCTTTTTTATTTTTTTCAAATGACTAGACAATTGTAAGATTTAAAATTTAAAAAAAGTATAAATGTAGCTTTTTTCATGCTTTTTTCAATGTATTGTGTAAAATTTGATAATGCATTAATGCATAAAATAAATAAATAATGCATAAAATAAATAACTAATGCATAAAATAAATAATAATTAATGCATAATGCATAAAATAAATAATAACTAATGCACTAATACATAAAATAAATAATTAATGCACAAATATATTTGATAATTTCTTTTATGATACTGTATAAAATGTCAGATTTAAAATATTTAAACCCTTTTAAAAATAAAAAAATGTTAGAAATTTTAAAGTGATATTGTAATCAGATTTTTATTTTATTTAAATCATTTTTAATATTTAATAAATATGTACAAATGTAAGTGATTAAATTTAAATATATAGTAAGAGAGTGTAATAAGTAAGAAACATTTCATTTTTAAAGTTTAGTTATATGAGAAACACAAGGAAAATTACATTGAATTCAATTTATCTTTTTAATACCTAGTTTTAAATTTATGCATAAATTTTGGAATAACTCAATCCTCTAAATATGCAACAAAAGCAGTAAAATTATAAATTAAATCGCCAAAACTTATTAGTAAAACTAAATAAAAAATCACCAACATAATAAGTTTTCTGTTTTACTTTTTCTATAAAAAGAATGAGACTCAAAAATTTTTTTTTATATATATATTAATTCACATATACATCATTAAAAAAAAAATTCTAATCAGTAGTGCCTTTTTTTTGTTGTTGTTTAAGTTGTTTTATTTCTGTCTTTTTTTCCAGAATTTTTTAATTCTTCACTTCATTTCATGCTATTAAAACGTGTTAAAATAAAAAAAAATTATGGATATTTTGTAATCTACATACTCTACTTTATAACTGTATAATGTTTGGTGACTATAGCTATAAATAAAGGTAAATTAAAATAAGTTTTCCTAATAAAATTGTTTTTCACCGAAGCTGCTATTATGATATCTCAACCAAATTTCAAACTCTTGTGTTCCCGAAACTAAAGTATGAAGTTCAAATTTTCATAGTTCTAGTTGATGAACTTTTGTGCCAACTTTAGTTAAAATCTGAGTCGGTGTTTTTTTTTTTTTGGGGGGGGGGGGGGCTGGATGATTTGACATGGAATGACCCATAAAACAACAAAATTCAATAAGTGTATTCCTTATTTTCAGCCTCATTTGTTTCGTTTAAAATAGGTAATATGAGCAGATAATATGGCAGCTAAAGTAATATACATAGTTAAAACAGCAATCTTTCAAAGTCTATATCCTTGTAGTGACCTTTTATAGGCCTATAAATTGTTCTTTGTATCCAATATTTTTAGTTTTCGAGTAAGCATTACAAACTTTAAAAAACGAAAAATTTAGTTTTCTTCAACTTGACAAGCTGATGGGTTAAAAAACTATTAGATTTGTGAAAACAAAATTTTGCACTGGAAATTGGATTTCGGATTGAACATTTTTGTCGCTTACTGTTATCTTTTGTAGTTTAATTCGATTAAGGGAAGCAAAAACAAACTTTTTTTCAAAAACTTTTTATTTCTTTGGTGTGTGTGTGTGTTTTGGGGGGGGGGGGGTGTTAAAATATTGCAATTATTTTTATATATTCATAAATGATATCCATTTTTTGACAAAGCATAAATCTTAATTAAGGAAGATGGCTGTGTGTCTGCAGCCTGTAGCGAGAAATGTAACCATCGTACGACCATGGCCTTTAGTACACAGGTACTTCGGGACCTGAATAGGTGCACCACGGCGTTATTTAGTTTTAAATTTCGAATTGGTTTTTAGTTATTGTATGTTTTAGTTCGATTCACAATGATTTTGGCTAATATTCATACAAATCGATTCCTTAGGGGCCTAAAATATTGTCACAGAATTTCAATTTTCACACCATCAAAAAGATCGAAGAATTATTTTTCAAACAAACTGTGAATGGAATCCATATGATGATTAGATGATTATTTGTAAATTTTTAAAATATAATATATACTTTTCATGCGTTTTAAACCTCTCCGATTTTTATATTACGATATACAGAAATTGGCTTGGCATCCATCGTTCCCTTTTTTGTTCAGCATTTGCTTACAATATCAAAGATTACTCTAGAAAAGAAACAATTTTATGAACTCATCTGTTGATTAATTATAATTTTTTTTATCCACCATTTAAACGGGATTCCCTTCCGAGGTAGAAACGGACTGGGTAAGAAACCATTCATTTTGTCGTAGAGGAGTGGATATTTTGGGATGGGCTGAGAGGTGTTGCACATAGATTTCCACTAAATCGCCTTACAGTTTCATGAGCGATTGAATATACTATCAAATGTAATTCTCATATTTTTTGTTTTTGCGGAGAGCGTGTGCTATTTGATTCGTGCAGTTTTGGGATCGAGGCCCTTTTAGATTGTGCTCAAATGTGCATTTAAGCAGTGGGTGCTTATTTAATTATTTATACGTAGTGGACGCTTATTTAGAACCCAGGCAATTCGCTCTAATACGAGGGTCACACTGAAATTTTTGAAATATGGTTAAGTGGTACAAGTTAAACTTACCAACTCTTAGGAATGTTCAAAGTACTTCCCTCCAACATCAATGCACTTTTGTAGGCGAATTTTCCAAAGGTTAAAGGCTTCAAGCTATCCATTTCTTGGAATCGATGAAAAATATGTTTTTATAGCCTCATCAATCCTATCTTCGGAATGAAAATGACGCCCACATATTTTTTTTTTTTAGATTAAAAAAAAATAGCCAAAAGTCACACATAGCAAGATTAGGAGAATAGGGTGGATCACTTTGATGTTTTCTTGTTCAAGAAATTCAACTGTCATTCTTACTGAATGAGAAGATGCATTGTCATGGTGAAGCATGAGTCCCCTAACATTCACTTCCTGAAGAATTCCTGGAAGACACTTAGTAGTCTACCAGTTAGCTGTAACTGTCTTCTGTCGTCTGGCTTTATGGCTTTGACCAGACCTGCACTTATGAAGAACACTGCATACATTAGTTTTTTCATTGCTCATTGTCTTTTCACCATTGTTGGTTTGGGGTCATCTTCAAAGACCCATGCTTTACTTTCTTGACGTGTTGGAACATTAAAAAACAGTATGTACGTTTGTTTCATCACCAGTTATGATTTTAGAAATAATGCGGTGTTCACCATTATTAAGTAATTTTCGGGTTTCTTTACTGATTCTGACACTCTTCCCTTTTTGGTATTCTGTTAAATTATGGGGGACCCAATGACAAATGAATTTTTTCATATGCACTTCTTCATGAATAATTTCATGTATAGCTGCGGATCCAATGTTAAGTTTCTTCTGTATCATTTGGTAGGTACAGCGATTATCATCGATTAACATTTTTCGAATGACCGACATATTTTCTAGGACTACAGCTGACAAAGGTCTTTCTGTGTGTTCTTCATTCAGGAGATAATTTCGACCTCTTCTAAACTCTGTAAACCTTCTGAATACAGTGGCACGAGATGGAGCATCATTTTCATATGCTAATTGTAAATGTTGAAGACATTCTTCTTGATTTAGCCCCACTTTAAAATCATAGCTCGATAATGCTATCGCTTCAACTCCATTTTCTTTTCTTTCAAAATTTATTCTACGATAGCTATATTGTAATTGTTGCCACAAATTATCGTCTGCGGACCGGGCATAAGAGTTCAAATTTTAATATCCGACCAATAATTTTTTTTTTCTAGCGCATATCGTTGGCCTCTTCAGTGTGACCCTCGTATTACATATTACAAGAATATATTTGCCTGTCTGTGTGTCTTTGTTATTTGTATAAGAAAATCAAAACGTCGGACAGCGGTGAAATTTGCTACAGTGGTGTTTTCCGTTAGTTTAAAAGTTAAGAACAGTTAAGGGGAAAATCACTAATTTCTGACACTTTGCCAAAACAAACCTGTTCATTTATTGCCGCCGCAGACAATATTCGAGAGCAGGCGGTTTGATTAATTCTTCTTGACCAAAGAAAAAAAAAATTGCTTCCAAATTAAGTAAATTTAATTTATAGGTTTTTTAACTTGGCGAATTAAAAAACATAAATTCTAATTTTTTTTTCAATTTGTTATTTAATATATTTATGATTATTGTGCTAAAATTTGACTTACATTAGGTGATGAAAATTTGCCGAAATAGAAATAAATATTTGAATTTTATTTCGGGGGTGAAGGAACTTTTCATTTTTGCGACTTTCAAGTATTTTTTTTTTTATTGGATCGCTCTGCCAACGATTCACGATCGAGGTTTTGTTTAGGGCGTATTACGACCTCGTTGTATACTTGAAATGGTTGCGCATGGGAAAAAACGAACGCTGGAACTATTTTAGTTCAAAACAGGCTATTTGAAAATTGAGTGGTATTATCTGTATTATTTAAGTAGCGGGTGCTAAATTAGGACACTGACAGCGCCAGGTAATTCATTCTAGTTGTTTATATTTTTGACCCATTAGGTTCGGTGATATATACCTCCAAAGTGCTTACATTTTTCGTAACGCCCGATTTTAGCTGGATTCCCTGACCATAGATGTTTTTAACATAAAAAAAATCTGATGTGGGCAGCACATGACTTTCCTTATATAATGCAATGAATTTGCTACTTTTACAGTAAAAAACAAAATAGATTATTTTTATAGTAGTTATTTATAGTATATTCTTTCCAAGATATTGAATTTTCGTCAATGAGTCGTCATTTTCCATGTCGTCATCTTCAATGAGTCGTCATTGATTTAGCGTCATTTTTATCCATTTGGCGAGTTTTTCGTTAATTTAGCAACATTTAAAAAAGTCGCCAAGTTGGCGACATTCCACCAAATTCGTCGCCAAAATCTCTCCAAGCGTTATGGACGAAGAACTAGGTTATTCTTGCAGCAGATAAATGACTATTGGCGTTCATATACAAAAGTATTACTCAAAGTATCTTTTTTCATGAATGGAACGAGCTAGATCCACGAGAATGATGTCACCCAATTTATCGCATGGTATTACATATGAAAAGTGAACATGCTTCTCAATAGGAAATATTTTTTTTAATTTTATATGACTTTTTGATAATTTTTTTTTAAAATGTGCAATATCTCGAGAATGGTTCATGTTAGCGTTCTAAAATTTGTCAATCGTTTTCTAATGAAAAATTACATAAGAAATGTCTATTTGCGTAGCTTTATTAGCGGTTTTGATTTTTTGACGATTTTTTCAAAATTTCACTCGAAAATTTAGGTGGGTTCTGAACATTCGATTGCGTATAAAAACAATAGGCTTCCAGTGTTTATGGATTGTGATTTTTGTACCAAATTTCGTTCGAATCGGTCCATTCATTCGTCAGTTATCGTCTCCACAGACTCACTGACACACACACACACACACATACTTTCATACACACACACACACACACAGCCATCACTTCAAAAATGTTTGATTCGTGATCAGGGATGCTTGAAACATGCTCTCCCGTCGAAAACTCGAAATCAAATTTTCGACCCCATCACAATACTTTCCTTATACATTATGTATATAAGGAAAGTAAAAAAAAAGGTGGATTGGGGTAGGGGACTGGTCCATGAAGGCTGATGTTATTTGCAGTGTGAGCGCAATCTTAAATAACATATTAATAAGAATCAGACAAACTTCAACCTCAGCATATGTAAAATATTAACATAAGAAAATTGTAGTCTTATTTGTTTACATCAGCCTCTGAAGGTCTCTTAATTCAGCTACCGCTCAGAAAGAATGTAGAGAGGAAATATTTGAGATGAGTATAAAGGTAAGTAACCTTTTAATGCAAACATACGATTCGGACAGACGTACATTTGACGGTCATTGAAATTCTGCGGCACTACTTGCAATTGACAGGCACTCATATTGCTATTTTTCCTTATCCTCACATCCCGTGTGACGCGTTCGATTCATTGTCCTGACTAACAGATGTTTCTGATCTTTTAATCGCCTAAGACATTCTTCTGGGTCTGCTATCAGGACGTAATTTGTAAAGTAAATAAAAAGGTATGCATAGTCAACTCCAAACATAAACGCAGACATAAATGGGGGGGGATTTTTTTTATTAGTAGATTTTTAGTATTTTTTTTTTATTGGAATTGTATTAATCTTCCATTACGACGAAATAAGAATCAGATAATCTAAAAACGTGGGTATATCAATGTATTTAAAAATACATAAATATGAAGGGAGATGGGAGAGGTTTGCCCTACGAATTCGATTCAAAGATTGTTAGAAAGAACGTTTTTCTATCTTACTGATGTCGAAATGGAAATTCTGCGACAATATTTTCGATTGGTAAGGAGCCAATTTGTGTGAAAATCACTCAAAATCGTGTTGCAACATAAACTAATTCGAATTTAAAAAAAAAAAATCTTCATTGGACCTGACGTACCTTCGTACCGAATATCGCCGCTGCCCGAAGCTTCAATTTTCTCTTACAGTAGGCACATACAGTTTCTTTTATTATTTAAGATTTTTGTTTCGTATTGCATATTTTTCCTACTAACAGTATTGTATTTTATTAACAAAAATTGATCGTGGATCCAATCCCATGGAGCTGAATTGGTTTTGCGTAAATAGCATTTTTCTCTGTGGATAGTTTGTCTTTTTTTAAACATTTTTAAAACAATTCAAAATATTAAAATATCGAATTTAAAACCACATTTTCAACAAAGCTGAAAGTAATAAAATATTGAAATTATAGTCATTGCATTTCGAAAACTAAGAACACTATCCGAAATCCAATTATATATCCTTATAGAATTTCCAAAAGGCTGGAATTTACTCCTCCTAGTTCATGGCTAGCACTTTTAGTTTTTGATATATATATATTTACACACTTGAAAAACGGAAAATTTTCAATCTTCCTGAAATTAGCAAGACGATTTCTCGAAATTATAAGAGCTACTGGAATTCATACTGAACATTTTTGCCGCTTACTGTTGAAATCTTTTTTTTTGTCGCTTACTGTTGAAATCTTTTTTTTTTTTTTTTTTTTTTTTTTTTTTTTTTTTTTTTTTTTTACGTTTCGATTTGGGCCAGCGATAGCCCACCTATAGATGTTATTCTCATCAAAATAAGCCGATCAATTTTGTAATAACATTGACCATGCCACTTTAGCATTGCTAATAATTCCTTTCTGATCCCTATATAAATATGCATTGCGTGTTTGATGTGCATAAAGTTACCAGATAATTAAGACCCATATTTATATACGTAATAAATGTTCATCAGTCTATTGAAGACTGTGGACATATAGTATCAGTTCTAGACATTTTGTAGTTCGAATCCTGTAGCTCGTTTGACATAGTTTCGGGGTTCCTTACCCAAGCTTCGGGTATTCATTGTATTCTACTGAACTGTCATATCGGTCACGGATGAATGAATTGAAATGTTATTTCTGCGCTATGTTTGAGGCATTCGCTGGATGATCAGACTAAATGTCTACTTGGCAGGTCATTGTTATGTGGGTGGTGAACGCGTACCTGCTTTAATGGTGGAATATTAAATACCCGTTTCTAGTCTATATCATTTGATTTGGATATATTTTCTCGTTTGGTTAAACTTTTTTTGCTTTCCCAGCAATGCATGGTAATGTATCGGGAAAGTATTGGAATCGTGCCGAAAATCGCAACTTGAGTTTTCGACGGATTTACACGTTTTGGGAACCTCTAGAACACGAAAAAACTATTTTTAGCGTGATGCCTGTGTGTCTTCCCAGATTTTATATCCACTCTAACTGAAAAACTAATCTACCGAGTTTCATAAAATTTGGTAGGTAAGCAAGCCCCTTGTGAGTGACCCTGGTGCTGATTAGATTTTAGTACGATTCGGGATAAAAAGAATCTGCCTTTTTTAGCAAAAATCGTCTATATCCACTCTAGCTGAAAAACTAATATACCAAGTTTCAAAAATTTGGTAGTCAAATCACTTGTAGATTAACCTGGTGCTGATTAGATTTTGGTACGATTCGGAAGAAAAGAACCTGCTTTTTTTCGAAATGGCCTTCAAAAATCGTTAAATCTAAAAATAACAGAATACATATACTCAAATATATCAATTAAATGCTTATTTTATACGTAATTTTTGATGATAAAAAGAATAAGACTAACCTCAACCAACTCTAGGACTAGCTGTTCTCGATATATTTTAGTTTTTTCGCATTTCCGCTACACCACCTTTGAAAATAAAGTCCAGTTACCAAATGAAAACGAAAACTGAATTAAAAGTGCAAATTCAGTGTCATTTAAAATAATTATGTGTGTTATTTTGTGCAATTAAACTCAATGAATTATTGAAGAAATAACGAAAACGTGAGCAAGAGTCTACAGGGTTAAGTCATGTGCTGCCCACATCAAATTTTTTTATTACGTTTTGGTGGAAGCTTGTCTCTTTGCATTTTGCTTTGGAGAATTCGATTACAACGAAGCGGTGTATTTTAGCACTTCTCTTTATTGTAGACTAGCAGTATACCCAGTTTTCGTACAGAATCTATATAAATAAAGTTGAAACTCTGTCTATCTATCGGTATGTTTGTCTCATCATTACGGGAGAACGACCGAACCGAATTTAATGAAATTTTGTGGGTAGCCTTGAAATAACCCCACTTAAAATTAGTCCATGTTTCGAGTTTTTAAGACAAGGAGTTGTCGAGATTTTAATCATAAACGAAATATTTCACAGGAGTTCTCTCTAACTCCCTGGTTCCTCCAAATGAAAAAGGTTGGAAATCGCTAGTTTAAAACGTGAAAGTGAATTAAAACTCTATCTCTGAGTTTGGTGGGAGTTTATTGCGCTAATCAGTCACTTTTGAAAATCGCAGGTTTGAAACATGAATTTAAATGGAAAGTTTATCACCCTGATTTATTTTTCACAGGCTTATTCAACAATGAAAAGTATTAAGAAATCGAAATGGGTATTTAATTATCAGCATTTTATGAGGAAGATTCTTTCTTATATCATGTTGCTTAGCAACGCAGTTAAATCAAATGTTTGTTAATTTTTATTATTATTTTTTTTAATTTGAATAATAAATAAATGGATTTAAAAATATATCTTATAAATGACCGGTTTAATTTTTCTTTTAATTATATTAATTGCGGACTGCATACATTACTTTCACTTATTTTGGCAAAGAGTTTTCAAACTTATATATTGTGTTTAGCCAATAAATTCATTTAGCCGGTTGTTGTTGAAACATAATAAGAGTAGAATAGGTATAGCTTCTAATACAATTTTAGTATTTTCATTTAGTATATACAAACGGGATCAGGATGTTTTATTCTTTAGAACTGCAAATTCAGATCTATGAATTTGATGGGATATAGCTAACTTGGCTATTTTTCTTTAACGTTGCCAAATTGATAAAAACGAGACTAAATCAATGAAATTAATTTTGTTTTGTTAGAAGAGAGTACTGAAATTATGTTTGGGTAGCATTTGTCTGTCAGTCCAATTGACCTACTTAGTAACACATTTAGCGAATTTTTAAAATGTCGCCAAATTGATAAAAATGTTGTAAATCCATAAAAATATCTTGAAATTGATAAAATTGCGCTAAATAAATGAAATTATGTTTTGTTAGGTTATAGTATTGGGATGATGTTTCGTCATTTGGCGATAAATTTGGCGACTTTTTAAAATGTCGCCAAATTGATAAAATGATGTTAAATTTATTAAAATGACACCGAATCGATTAAATTTCAATATTTTGCATAATTAAGCACGATTTTTAACACTTTACAACATAGTTGAGAAGTGTTTATGACTTTGTTCATTCTGTCTGTCTCTCAGCACGATTACTGCCGTAAAAATGACTTTATCAAAATGAAATTTTAGTATGTTGTTCAGACGGTCTGTGGGACCTATGGGAATATAAATGAATAATATCACCCAATTAGTTTTGGATTAAACCCGGGTTGAGAAAATGAAATACATTGAACCCTATAGGACCTAATTTTTCAAATATTTTTAAGCGAATTTAAAATTCACAAATTGCTTCGAAAGTTCTAGGAAATATTCAAATTATCCCATAAAATATATAAAATAAATTTCAGCAAAATATATTCAGTAGTTTTTTAAATAAAAATTAAAATAATAATTGCAACCTTTATATGAAGAGATCACGTGACCCACTTCAAAATAAAATATAGCATCCATCTTGTGTCAAAATCGTGATTTTTAAAGTTATTTTTAATTCATATTTTAAAACCGCTTTATTTTTGCTTAAATTCTGTGCATCTATATACTTCAACAATGCAATTACAATATATTTGAGTTTAAATGATCATCAAATTTTGATTATTTCTACAACGAAGCCTAATTTTCACCTGTAGAGAATGTAAATACCAAAAGATGTAGAATGAGTTGTATAAGAATTGCAGCATTTCTTTAACGCAAAATTATGTATCTCATGGAGAGTGCTATATCTGATATGAATGAACATTCATTGATTTTACACACAGAACGAGACGATTTTTTCGAAGTTTTAAGCATAGAGTTAAATTACTTGTACCTCCATGGTTTTAAGTTTTCAAATAAAATAAATTATTATAGTATTGGGATGAATGGAAAAAAGTTTATGAATGAAATGCTGCTTTTATGTAGAGGCGATTTATATACTTCGATGACGTCATTTGAATAAAGTTTATTTGTTTTCGATGAAGTTTTCAAATATAATAAATTATTGTAGTATTATAATAATTTTAAAAATATTACCGAGGAATGTATTGCATTTTAGAGATGTTTAAACCAGGCAATTTATATTTCAATGCCGTCATTTGAATGAAGTTATTTTTTTTCGATGAAGTTTTAAGTTTTCAAATATAATAAATTAATGTAGTATTGGGATAATTTAAAAAATATTACCGAGGAATGTATCGCATTTTAGAGATGTTTATATAAAATTGCATTGAAGTTGGAAAGTGTTCCATAATATGATGAATGCTTTATGCATGATTGATCTTTCTTGTTTAGATAATCTCTGTCGTTTTGTGAGAATTAAAAAATATTTTTTCTAAATTTATTTACAAACTGGACCAGGATGTTGAATTCTTCAGATCTGCCTGTGAAGATAATTTTATATATCGAGCCCAGATATTCTTATACATTGAGAGGAACTAAATTAAATATTTTAATAGAATATTTTGAATAACATAGTCATTTTGAATACTATAGGAATTTACACATAATTGTGAATGTTAAGTTTCTTTATATTATATTTTCCTTACGAAGAACGGGTATACTGCTAGTATCTATATAATAAAAGGCAATGTCTGTGTGTCTGTCTTATACACTATACGTTTCGCGACCGCGCGTCGGAGAGCTACGAAATTTGGCAATCGGAGACCCGGGGGGGAGGGAAGGGGACACGTGAAAACCGATTTTTAAAATTTTAATTATTTTTTTATTTATTTAATGTTTTATGCGATTTCGACCGTTTTTTGCCCTTTTTGCCCTTTTTTCTCCACGATCCAGACATCGTAGAAAAAAAACAAATGACACCATCGGAAAGAGCAGAGAATTTCGAGTAAAAATATATCAATTTCAAATCTGAATTTCGATTTCTAATATTTTTTAAAGATTTTAAAACAAAAGTCACTTTTTGCTCAAGAAAACGATTTTTGGTTTTTAAATTCTCGCATCGTGAAAAGTACTCATAATTTCGACTAATAATTTACATTTTCAGAAAGGTCAAACATCTGGCATTCTTACAAGTCTAATCTGGTCCAGAAATAATGAAAATTGCCTTCAGGATGGCAATTTTAAAGACGCCATGATTTTAAATTTCTCGGCGTTCCGTTCGTTTCTCCCCCGCTGAAGCAGGGAAGGTGGTGGGTGGGGACGTTAAGGTGGAGGTGACGTCACGGTTCTGAATAGAGCGCCTTTGCTCTATATAAATTATTATATTTATATTTTAAATGATGGGACGATCTGGATTTTTTAAATGTATATTTTAACTTTTGGATATTTTAAATGGATATTTTAATTTTATGGATATTTTAAATGATAGAACAATGAAACAATGGAATGAGGATGATGGAATTAAGCATATGGTCATTTTAAATTGCAAATTAGCGCGCGGGAAGTTAGCGGTAGGCCCGGGTTCGATTCCCGCCACTGCCAAAACTGCCGCCGTGTTTACGTGGAATACGATCACGTTAAATATGTGGGTCCGTAAGTCCTTCCGAGAGGTTGGTGGTAGGGGAAGGAGGATACGGCCCCTGTGGATGCCTCCCCCACTGGGTTCCCGTCTAAATTGGGTGAATATGTAGAAAGTTATGGAGATTGTCGCGGAGGGCGCGGCAGCCCAGTGGTTAGCGCGCGGGAATTGCACTCAGTAGGCCCGGGTTCGATTCCCGCCACTGCCAAAACTTACGCCACGTTCACGCAGAGTACGATCACGTTAAACATGTGGGTTCGTGAGTCCTTCCGAGAGGTTGGTGGTAGGGGAAGGAGGGTACGGTCTAAATTGGGTGAATAAAAAGAAAGTTATGGAGATTGTCGCGGAGGGCGAAGTAGCCCAGTGGTTAGCGCGCGGGAATTGCACGCGGTAGGCCCGGGTTCGATTTCCGCCACTGACATGGAGTACGATCACGTTAAACATATGGGTCCGTATGTTTTTCCGAGAGGTTGGTGGTAGGGGAAGGAGGGTACGTTCCATGTGGATGCCTCCCCCACTGGGTTCCGGTCTAAATTGCGTGGCACATCCTGGCCGTCCAACCAGTTACCAGGCCCGGGTTCGATTCCCAAAATTGCCGCCGTGTTTACGCGGAGTACGAGCACGTTAAACATGTGGGTCCGTGAGTCCTTCCGAGAAGTTGGTGGTAGGGGAAGGAGGGTACGGTCTAAATTGGATGAATAAAAAGAAAGTTATGGAGATTGTCGCGTAGGGCAAAGTAGCCCAATGGTTAGCGCGCGGAAATTGCACTCGGTAGGCCCGGGTTCGATTCCCAAAATTGCCGCCGTGTTTACGCGGAGTACGATCACGTTAAACATGTGGGTCTGTAAGTCCTTCCGAGAGGTTGGTGGTAGGGGAAGAAGGGTACGGTCCCTGTGGATGCTTTTCCCTCTTGGTTCCGGTCTAAATTGGGTGAATAAAAAATAAGTTATGAAGAATATCGCGGAGGGTGAAGTACCCCAGTGGTTAGTGCGCGGGATTTGCACTTGGTAGGCCCGGGTTCGATTCCCAAAATTGCCGAATAAAAATAAAGTTATGGAGATTGTCGCGGATGGCACGGTAGCCCAGTGGTTAGCGCGCGGGAATTTCACTCGGTAGGCCCGGGTTCGATTCCCGCCATTGCCAAAACTGCAGCCGTGTTCACGCGGAGTACGATCACGTTAAACGTGTGGGACTGCAAGTCCTTCCGTAAGGTTTGTGGTAGGGGAAGGAGGGTACGGTCTCTTTGGATGCCTCCCCCATTGGGTTCCGGTCTAAATTGTGTGGCACTTCCTGGCCTTCCAAGCAGTTACCTTACACCTTTCTGGTAGGTCGCGCCAACGAGTTTGCCACGGTCAGAATTTTCAAGGGTAGCGAACAGGCTGGTCGCCAAAGGCGGCTAGTATAATATAAAGAAACTTAAAATTCGTACAATTTGCGGTAAGCTTCTAATATTTGATGTCTTCCTAAACTTTTATTATAATTCAAACAAAAAGATGTGATTTCTTCTGTGCTGACATAATAAACAGACAGGTTGAAGCACAACTTGGTACTTTCAATTTTATTTATATAGATAACAGATATACCGATATTGCTTGGAATTTAGAATATGTGCAAATTCCTGTACTATTTTAAATGACATTGTTTTACAAAACGCTGTATTAAAATGTTTAATTTAATTTTCCTATAAAAAAAAAAACAATCTGTTCTCTCTGTACAAAATTATCTTCGCAGGCATATCTGCAGAATAAAACATCGTGGTCCTGTTTGTAAACAAATTTATAAAAAATATTAAATTTGACCAATATATGTCGAAATGAAAATGTTAAAACGGTATTAGAAGATATATACTCCTACCATTTTACTTTCCCTACAATACATGGTAATGTGTAGGGAAAGTATTGGGATTGTGTCAAAAATCGCAACTCCAGTTTTCGATAGATCTACACTTTTCGAGCACTGTAGACATAAAACCATTTCTAGGGAGACGTGTGTGTGTGCCTGTTTGTGCAATGTATTTATCCATTCTAGCTGAAAACTAATTGATCAAATTTCATAATATTTGGTAGATATGCTACTTGTGTTGGGAGACCCTGTTGCTGATTAGGGTTTGGTACAATTCGGGGAGGGGGGGGGGAATAACCCGCATTTTTTCCGAAATTGCCCGTAAAATTCGTTGAAATATAAAGTAAAAGACTACATATACTCAAATGTACCAATTAAATGCAAGTTTTATGCGTAATTTTCAACGACGGAAGGAATAAGACCAACCCCATAGCCCTAGGACGGACCGTTCTCGAAATATTTTAGTTCTTTTTTATTGCATGTCACCTATTTTGCCGCGTCGCCTTTGAAAATATGTTCAGCTGCTAAATAAAAACGACGAAAATCGAATTTAAACTGCGAATTCAGGGTCATTTCAAATAATTATCCACGTTATTTTGTGCAATTAAACTCAATTTAATGAATTGTGAAAGAAAGAATGAATGTGATGAATTTATGTCTTCAGGGAAAGTCATGTGTTGCCCACATCATATTTTTTATTGTCTTTGCCAAAATAAAATACACTTGACGTAAGAAATTGAAAATTTCAATAATTATTAAAATAAATAAATATCCTCGAAGTCCGTAATTGATATAAACCAGTCAAAAAAGCAATACCGTTCATTTATAAAATTTATTTTTATATCCATTACTGTATTATTTTAATCCGAGAAAGCTAATAAAATCATCTACTGTATAAACGCATTTGATTTAAATGCGTTGATAAGCAACATGAAATAATTTTTTCAAATACATTTCGGAAAAAATATCGTCTGCAATAATGCTATCTTTATGGGATTTTCTTTTTTCATCAATATCTCGAAAACCGCTGTTCCTAGAAACTCGAAACATGGAATAAATTTTAAGTAAGGCTATTCCAAGGCTGCATGCAATTCTGTGCAGACATTCTTCCGTGAGGTTGAGACAAACACACACACTACACCACACCACAACACAGAGAGAGATATTTTTATTTATATATGCATAGTCTTTTCTCTTTAATACATTAGTATACAGGGTTCCTAAAAAAGGTTTTAATTACCCTAATCATTGTGTAAAGAAAGGTCCGTGAGTGTACACGTTAGGTCTCGATCGAGTAAAAGGGACTACAGCACCCCCTAGCGAAGAATGGGCAATTCCGGCCTCTTTTTTTTTATTTTTTTTATTCGATTCAAAATGTTTCAAAACGGCCAACGGTATAAAATTTTTTATTCTCCGAGCTGAATTTCATATTTTATTAGCAATCAAAGTTCGCCTTTCTGACAGTGGCGGGAAAACGGTCCATTTTGGCTCGTATTGAATATGACGTCACAAGGTTCTTCCGCGGCTCCCGTCATTGCAGAATTGATGCATAAGTTTGGTTACATTCGGAAAGTTCCGATAATTTTAATTGCTTCTTCAGTCCCAAACTTCCGAATAGTCCCAAACTTCCGAACAAGTATTGTATCGCTCCAATGTGCCCGACTGCTAGTTTTACATCCTCAGATAAAATATCTATATCTGTGCCAAAAACTGTTTTTCGTGGGAAATTATGTGAAGCACAGGGTTCTTGAATTCAAATTCATCAAATTCAATTGAATTTTTCAAATTTCATCAAATTCAATTGAATTTCCTACATCAGAGCACATATTTTATTTTTTCAACATTGCATAGCAATAAACAAGTTTTGAAACACTATCTATTTCCAACCTGTTTCGAATCTTTGAATGCACAAATGAAAAATTAGCACAAATGTTTAGAGATGTGCAAGTAACTTGCAAAAGTCTTTAGAAATATCACATACTCTTGCTATATTTCTCCACCATTTATTAGCATCAACAATCTTAATCACTTTATCTAGTCCATATGTTTTTTTTTTTTTTTTTTTTTTAAATACACACACACACACACGCAAAAAAAAAAAAAATTGTAGGAATTTTAAAAGATTACTTCTATAAATTATTCATAAAAGTTATACCTAGAGGTTCAAATAAGGATAAAATGAAGATTGATTTCACAACTTCTTATTAATCAATTAATGTTTCGTTATGTTTTATCATTTTAATTAAACAAATTAATATTAATGAAATAACTAATTAATGTTCTGATTTAAGTCTCTATTATGTACAAAATTATATTGTTTCTTGTACATTTTTTTAAATTCAGCTATTTTTTCCAGTTTTTGCCGGTTTTTACCAGATTTTTGCCACTGTCCTGGCAAAAATACCATTTTGCTGGCAAAATGACCAACCCTAGGAGTAAGTAAGGACACTGAGCTGCAGCAATTGTGATATTTTAAATATTGCAACTTTCCCAGCGATTGGAAAATCCAGGTTAAAAACTAAGCTATCGAAATTAGAATCACTCGATCCCAAACCCAATTATATAGACAAGACTTTAGAAGAGCTACACAAGCCACTTGCAAGACTTTAGAAGAGCTACAAATTCTTGCTCATTGTTCATAGCTAGCACTTTTAGTTTTTGAGATATAAGCATTACAAACTTGTAAAATGAAAAATTTTCAATCTTCTTCAACTTGTCAAGACGATTACTCGAAAACTAAGTCAGTAAGGTTCAATATATTAGCGTTTTTTTTTTCTCAAAGTAGATTCAAAAACTAAATTTACTAATATATATTTTTGTCGCTTACTATTTATATCTATCTTTTGAAGTTTGAGTGAAAGTAGGAAAAATTAAAAAATCACTTGCTTGGATAGTGTGTTTAAGTGTTTTCTTGCTGAGATTAAGTGTTTTCTAAAACAGTTCCAAAGTATTAAAATTATTTCATATATTCATAATCTGCACCAACGAAACAAGAAAAAAAAATATGTACATTTGCACACCAAAATATTCGACTTGCCGAATAAATGTGAAACGCGAATTATTCATTTACATTATTCAGGGGTTGCTTATTGCGAAACCGTTGATTTTCAACGGGTGTTCTGCTTGTTTTCAATTAAATAAGCGCCCGCTCCTTAAATAATACATTGAAGACAATTTAAAATGGCTTCGGACCGGAAATCACACGCTTTTTTCAACTACTTCTAGGGCATGTGCAATAAAAATCCACTGGTAGAAAGGTCGAATCCGTAGAACGTGCAGGTACTTTACGATATATGTTTTCGAATCACTTCAAAATATCTGATGTGTCCAACAGATGACTTTTCACAATACTTTCCTTTTACATATAATTGTATGGGAAATAAAAAATCAGTTAACAATGCAAGTATTATTTTTTAGAGTAATATCGAAATTGAGCTGCATGTAGTTCCGTGTGTTTATTTTTTATTCTTTGTTTCATTTTATTTTAATCGTATTTAATTCTGAGTTTTGGTTTTATGTGTTTGAGATTCTGCTCTGCGTAATTGCGTAGCTAAATGCCGAAGAAAATATAAAAATTACTTTTATTTTTAAATTCTGATACTTAATTAATATTTCGTAATAGTTAACTTTTAACTTATTTCTTCTATCATAGAATTGTAGAGAAATAAGTGAAATTTTTATATAAACTGTTTTATTTGGAAGCACCTGTTTGACAAAACGTATGTTACGTTACAACCCCTCGAGTTTTATATATATATATATATATATATATATATATGTAAAAATAGAAAGATTTCTAAAGAATCTTTATATATTCTTTATAAATTCTTTATATATTCTTTATAAATTCTTTATATATATATATATATATATATATATATATATATATATATATATATATATATATATATATATATATATATATATATATATGTATATATGTATATATGTATATATATCCAAAATTTAGTTGAGAATGTGACAGAGAAAAATACCGGCAGTAAGCACCATAATTTGTAAATAATAAAGTATGAAACAGTAGAGGGAGTATAAATGAAACAATATTAAGTATATAGAAATCAATGAATAAACAGCAAATAATGACTATGAGAATTCGAAAATATATAAATAAAATATGAGACAAAGCAAACATGCCTATATAATAGATCAACGCTAGGCTTAATGGTGTTACAATTTATTTCTATTATTTCATTGGATTGTCTTAAACTATATATATATTATTTTTTTATTTAGGAGCTAAAGTTCGTTTTATGGGACAGTCAGTTCGTTAATATTGGGAGAGGGGCGTGTAAAGAAACTTGAAAGTTTATTATGTTTTGAATTTTGTATTACTCTTCGGAAGATTTGGTTCCCATCTAAGAACTTGAATTCTTCACGTTCTGTTAATTTTTTTCCGGCTCTTCATTTCTTTTAAGAGATTTAGTTCTCTGCAGTAATACCTTATTTTCCCCCCTTGAGGCACGTGTTTCAACTCTACAGTATTGCGTCGCTCCGATCTTTTTTCCGCACATTACCAAACGTGCCTTGAGCTGTTCAGCTAGGTTCTCCGCGATTTTAGCGATTTCTGGGGCAATAACCGAATTTGAACTGAAGGAAGAACCTGCAATGGAAAAAGTCTGTAAGGCTCCAGGAAATTTGGGGTCCTTTTTGCGGCATTTCGATTTTTTTCTTCTTGGTGTTTATTTTTGTTTCCCTATGTTCTATTTTTGTAATATAATGCTCTTTATTAAACCTCCGTAATGTCCATTCCTTCTCACGACTTCCAGCTGCGTTGACTCGTTCTATCAAAACTTACGTGTGTATACAGATAGTTTAATTATAACATCGCGCACGTGTTTCTGCAATTTTGAAGTCGTCCTTTTGTGAAATATTTGCGCGCGAAAGTGATGTGGTCAAATTCCGCCTTGGAATAAATTAGATTCACCGAACTCGTTTATAATGAATCTGACGGAATCAAGACGCCCTGCAAACAGTTGATATATTTTCTAATAGAACAAATTATTTGGCGTTGCCCGGGTCCTAAAGATGGACTCCTTTATAGGGGGGGGCATTATACAACAGGTGCATAATACACCCTAAATAAGTGCTCGATCGCCGATTATTGACAGAATGACACAAACATCTTATATGCTTTATATGTTATATCTTTAAACGCAAATAAAGGAAAATATATTTTATAATAGAACGAATTACCTGGCGTCGCGCAAAAAAGAAAAAAAAAAGGGGGGAGGGGTTCCCTTACCCCAGAAGTAAAATTCAAAAAATGCTGCTATCTTGGCCAATTTTCATCCAAATGTAATTAAATTTTAGCACAATACTTATAATGGTAATATAATATCAAATTAAAAGATTTTGTTTTCTTGTATATAAATTTGCAAACTTTAAAAAAAAAAAGATAAATTAAATCCACTTAGTTTGCCAACAGCTGTCGTCTAGACAAAATGTCTGCCATTTTATCAAAACAGCTGCTCTCGAATATCGTTTGCAGTGGCAGAAAATGAATAGACGTGATTTAACGAAATGTAGGAAAATGGCGGTTTTGTGCTATAAAAGTCCGTTACTTTTAAACTAATTCAAATTTAAAATAAATATCTGGCTGAGGTCTGTTGTACTAGTTCAGATGAACCAAATGCCGAATTTCGCAGCGCACGGAAGTTTGTATTTTCCACTATAGACAACTCACACAAACATTTTCTTTTGTTATACAAAATTCATTGTGTTGAGTAATATTCGTAATTGAACGAATCAGGACCACTTATATGGGAGGGGAACAAATTAGTGATGGGCGCTATCGAACAATTTTAACTATCGAATAAATAGTAATAGTAGTTTACAAACTATCGAATACTATCGGAACTATCGATAGTTTTCTATGACGTCATTTTCGGGCAGGGACAAAGGGGGTGGAGCTAAAGGCGGATGATAAAATCTTCTAAACAACAAATTTTAATTATTTATTCTCAGTCATTCTTTTAACTGCGTAAATTATTGGTTTTTCTCGTTTTATTTATTTTTTATTTTTATACGATATTTGCACCGTACTGCTACTTCTGTACCATCCGAACGTGTTTTTTCAAAAACTGGACAAGTAATAAATAATCGTGGAAGTCGTTTATTATCGAAAAATTTGGATTAGATAATATTTTTAAATAGTAATTTGTAATATAAAATTAATCAATTTGTAACATTTATCTAATTTTTTTATTTATCTATACTTTCTGAAAATGTATTTGTGCGAGTGCAAGGAATGCATATTTATAATGCAAATAGAAATATGCTAAAATCCCAGAAATATGAGACATCAAGATTTGCAAATAAAATGAGATTGTATATATATATGCCTGTATTTTATTGTCTATGTTAGACAACATATTTAATAGATTTAATAATAGATAATTTATTCATAAAATTAATGCTCACCGTAATTTAAAGCTCAGATCATTACAAACTGCAGAATGTTGGATTAATTAAAAACTGTATTGAATAATATAAAAACATTGTATTTCCGTTAATAGATGGCGCCATGTGACTTAATTCATAAGGTTATTTCAAGAATTTAAAAGTTTTATGCAATAATCCTTTTACTATTAATAATAAATTTAATAAATGAGTTATTGAAAAACTGTGAATTTTAAGAAATGGGAATTGGGAAACATTGATGGGAAAAATAATTTTATACACTTTAACATTTTATATTGCTTCAAGTTTTTAACAGAATGAGTATACTTCCTAGTTTTAATCTGATATAAGGTACTCACTTTAAACGAATTCATTTTTCAATTAAGATTCTTCATTTGTAAGAACTCACAAATAAAATTTTCCCTATTGATAAATTTTTTCTATTATTCGTAAAATAAAAATTGCAATTTAAATATTCTTTTTTGCCTCTATCACACTTCATCTACCTTATTTACTCTATATAGTACCAGGCTGCCCATACAAACATCTGTTATTCCCTTCCTTCTTATTTGATCTCCCCTTTTTATGAATATTTCATGTTTTCTTTCAAAAATGATATTGAGGGTACGTACAGACACTTCTAGAGCCAGTTTTAATAATACAGACACCCCAAGACAAAAAGCTTATTTTTAGAATTTTCAAAATTAACATTCTAAAAACTGTTCATCCCAATAAAAAAGAAAAAACGCATAATTTCTTGTTTTGGTGAACTCCAGTCATTTGCATAAATGTAATATATTATACGAAAGGCGCTATAAAAAGTGTCAATTAAAAGAAAACAATGATCCCGATACGAAGGGAATCGAACCCGGGAATAATGTATACAAGACGAACACTATCGCATCGAGCTACAAATACCAATGTCATAATGACTTTATTATTTCTTTAAAAAGATAACTTTAAGACAAAATAAAATTAATACTAAAATATGTAGTTAAAATAAATCTGCTCTGCTTATACATTTTCATTTACTTAAACTTCGAAATTGATACAGACTCTGCAACACTAGTAATAAGTTAAATGAAATTAATCTTGGGCAAAGTCATACGTATAATTATTTTAATATTATATAATAAAAATGGATAGCCCTGATGGGAGATACATTCTGAACATTTTATACTCCCTTATGATAGATAAATGATAGATTTAACTTTAAGCACATGTATGCATACAAGTTTTTTTATCTTGTTTTATATTTTGATACATAAATATTTTAAATTACATGTAAATAGAGTAATACATTTATACATGTTATGTTACTAAAATCTATGTTTCAATTACTTTGTCTACCTACTGTTTCATTCGGGTTTGTATGGCGTATCAGAGTGCTATTTCAAATCGTATTTATATTATAAAAATACTTTCCATTGCTTTAAACTTTGCCATATAATTATAGTTCAATATTTGTAACCGAATTGAACTAAATATTTTTATGAACATTTTCTCAATTGTTTAGAACTTAATAAGTGTGACTTCCATACCATATCACTCTTATTGTGAATCCAGCAAACACAGCTCAAGCATTTTGTAAAAATTCTTAAATTTTCATTATCTAAATAAAAAAATGTTTCCTTCGGTATTATTTGTTTTAAATGTAATTAATGCAATTTATCCTCATAAGTACAATAGAGCTTGTTTATAACGAAGCTAAAGTGATTAAAATATACAAAACTTTGGTATAATCAATAAATTGTTATCAGCGAGCTCGATTGTATGTTGGATACTATTGTCAGTCAATAAACATTTTAGTTCACACATGTTCAAATTAAAACATTTAGCCTGTCACTAGATAAGGTATTCAATCTAATGACAAGGTATGGTTGGCATAGTTTTTACTGTTCAATACAATTTTTTTTAATGCGAAATAGCATTAATTGATGTTGAAAGAACATTGTTGACATGTTTCAAGATGATGTTAAAAATGTTTCAAGATGACAGAAAGTCAACATTGTCAAACATGACATCAATCTGAAAACTTTTTCAAGCCCGTTAAAATAAAGGATAATATGCTATAATTGTGATCATTTAGACTAACAATACAGATTTTTCAAATTTTTTCTGGTAAAAAAATCATCACAAAATAAAAGTATGCATAAGAGGCTATTTATGGCTCAATGATCAAGAAACCTAACAGTTTCAATCATTGTAGTAAAAAATAGGCAGAATGAAATTTTTGTGTTCATAACATCATTAGCCTCCCTTTTTTTGGGGGGGGGGGGGTAAATTGCCAAACATAATATCCATAGCAAGTTACCCTTCATTTTAAAGGACTTAAAAAAAATCTTCTGATTGATACCAAAATTGACAATCTACCAACTCGGGGGGGGGGGGGGGGTGTAATTTGCTTCACTGAAGGTCAAAATGACATCATAAACACAAAAATTGAATCGACACTATTTTTCACTTCAATGATTTAAATTCTTAAGTTTTCTGATCAGTAAGGCTCATATACATAATTATGTTTGGTCATATGCTGGCATGTTAAAAAAATATAAAATTTAAAGTCAAGTTTTCACTTGAATTTTAAGAAATTCTATCTAGTTCTAGATTTTATGTCAACAAAGTCGAAAATAAAGTTTCATTAAAATCCAATAATATTTGTGGTACTATTTTTGTGAAAATAATACTTTTTCAATACTATGTATGAGAAAGTAATAACTTAATAAAATGTTATTATAGGTGTACAATTAAATCTGTCCCCTTTCCTTGATGGCAGAGAAGTACCATAAAATATTTTAATAATAAAAAACAAAGCAGGATTTCTTCTAAATTTTTATTTGCTCATACTAAAGAATATAGTATAGAGAAAGTGTTGTTTTTATGAAGTGATAAATATAACATTCAAATTAATGTAAGAAAGATATACCTAAATTTAACGGCTTCTCTTTACACAGTACACCTCCACTACTACAATTGCATAATGTAAAACGGTTTTTCTCTTAATCGCCACAAGTTTTCTTATTTAACACATTTTAGGATTATTATTATCACCCTGCCAACATTACAAGTACTTATTTCATTGTGGAAACCTTTTATTTAAAAAAATTATTCTATACTAGAATACTCCCTATACGAGACGAACAATATCATATTGAATTACAAATACCAGTATCTTAACAACTTTATTATTTCTTTAAAAAGATAACTTTAAGATAAAATTAAATTAATACTAAATAATACAAGTAAAACATTTACCCTTCCTTATCCATTTATTTGCTCATTCGATTTTTCTACATAAATAACTACACTATGTATTAAAATTAAATATTAATGTTTCACAAAAACGCTAATATTTCCTTAACAAAAACGCCAAAATTACTTTTGACGTAATTAAAATCAAAGTGTTTGCTTTAAATCAATTTAATTGTCAGTTTTAAAAATCATTCGTTATTTCCTCCTAAAAGGATTGTTTCACTTGTTCAAAAAACTTCTTCAAAATAACAAAACAATTTCAGTGATTTCATTTCACCAAACATGATTTTATTTTGAAATACAAAAAACGCTTGTATAGCTTTAATAATTCTGCAAATAAAACTATCCATCGTCAATCGAACTATATTCCAAAACCATCTAATGAGTAATAACTACTATCATTTGAATAGAAATTAGTAAAACTACCGCTTAATCCGAATGAATCCTATTGCCATGGCCGATATCATTACTATATTACAATTACAATCGTCTAAATTCATTCGAATACTTTTAAAACACTACTATGAAAAACAGTAACTAGTTCCGAACGAATACTATCGCCATTGCCAATAGCATTACTACAATAAATAGTACAATCGTCCAAAATCATTCGAATACTTTTAAAACTATCGCCACGGCCGATAGCATGCATTACTACAAAAAATAGTACAATCGTGTAAATTCATTCGAATACTTTTAAAACTATCGTATTGCTAAAAGCTCTTCGCTGTGATTGGCCCAAAAGCATTCGAATAGTTTTTGCAACTATCGAGACTATCGACTGATTTGAAACTATCGAGATGTTCGATTATTTCATTCGAATGAATCCCATCACTAGAACAAATAACACTTGAGTGGGGGATGGGAGGCTACACTCCGAATTTTATTTTTCTCACAATACATAGTAATGTATAGGAAAATTATTAGGATTGTGCCGAAAATCGGAACTCGAGTTTTGGACGGAGATGAATTAAGCAAAAATTTATACCACTCTCTGAAATATGCCAGCAAAATATTTTGAAAATAACATGTTTTGTCATGCCTGTCTTTATTTAAATTTTCTGTATTCTAAACTATTTTTCTCATTTTCATTCACACTTTACATAGACGTCATTCTGTCTGTCTATTTATACGATAACTGCTGTAAAAATGACTATCAAAATGAAATTTTAGTATGCTGTTGAGACAGTCTGTGGGACATATGGGAATGAATAATGTCACCCAATTAGTTTTGGATTTAACCGGGTTGAAAATGTGAAATACATTGAACCCTATGGAACCTAATTTTTCAAACATTTTTTAATCAAGTTAAAACTCACAAATGCTTTGAAAATTTTAGGAAATATTCAAATTATCAAATAAAATATGTAAAAATTTTTAACAAAATATATTGGGTAATTTATAAAAAAATTTGAAATAATAATTATTTTCATGATATATAAGGAGATCACTTGACTCATTGCAAAATTAATAAAATATGGCATTTTTTCCCGCTGTGTATAGATCTTTTAAATTTGTATTTAGTGTTGTATTTGTCATAAAACATATTTTTGCATATTATCTGTGTATCTAAATTCTATGCCAATGCAATTACAATATTTTTTATTTTAAATGATCACTAAACTTTGATTATTTCTACAAGGACACCTAATAACACATGCAGATTTGTAAACAAATCAAGTGATGTAAGCTGAGTTGTACAAGAATTGCTGATTTTTTTTTCACATAAAATTATTTAGCTCTGGTGTCTGGAATATAAGTGATATGAATGAAATATCCATTGATTTTACATAGAGAAGCAGATGTTTTTATAGCATTGCCTTTTTTTATGAAGTTTTAAGCTTCCAAGTAAAATAAATTATTGTACTGTCATAATTTTAAAAATATCACTACTGAATATATCACATTTTAGAGATGTTTAAATAAAATTGCATTTCAATTGGAAAGTGTTTCATTTTTACAATCAATGCTTTATGCATGTTTGATCTTTCATGTTTAATTTATACACAAACTTTTGAATGAATGACTTATTAGAGATGAGCATATAAGACTTAATTTCTCGAATACCAAATTTGGATATTAATCAGATCTCAAGTATTCAAATACCTGAATAGTTATTTCAAATTATTAATAAGTAATATATTTAATAAATATTATTTATTAGTAATAAATAAATTGATAATAATTTTACATAGAGAGGTAAGACAATTTATATTTCGATGACATCATTTGAATAGAGTTCATTTTGTGTAACTAGCATTGTCTTTTTCAATGAAGTTTTAAGATTAATTTTTGTAGATGGCAATTTTTGAAGCAGTATAATAAATTACTGTAGTACTGTGATAATTAAGAAAATATATGTGCTGAATGTATCACATTTAAGAGATGTTTAAATAAAATTGCATTTCAGTTGGAAAGTGTTTCATAATCAATTCCTTATGCATGATTGATATTTCTTGTGTAAATTGATGTAGTATAACACTTGGCTTTTATTTTTTCTAGATAATCACTTTGCCACTCAACGGCTGCAACCAAACCTATGGCTTTACAGTATCTAATGTTGAAGCAGATGGACCAAAAGGTAGCTTCGAGTGCCTTCGACAAAATGGCCATAGGTAAGTTGAAAGAAAACTAGAGCAACATATTTAATCATAAATGGAATAACAATGTAGCACATACTGCATTGTTATTCCATTTGATCTTAAAGTGTTGCTCAAGTTTTTCTTATTCTTTGCACAAAGTGTTTTTTATTTATTGATCATAGATAAGTTTTTACCTATTCTCCCGGAGTAATTATTGAAATATGCAATTATTTTATTATACAATTAAAAAATGGATATTTTAAAAACAATTTTAATTTTTACTTTCAGTAATGATTTCCACTCTTAGAAAATTCCTATTTATCATTTTGTTTTTTAATTTTAAGCACCTAAAGTACATTTCACCCAAAGACCTTAAGCAGGATTGGCAGGCTGGACTAGACGACCTGGTTTTCTCTAATGAATTTTGTTTTGCAGAAAACCTGTTAATTTTTTTTTAATTATTTATTTATTTATTTATTTTTTTTTAATTGTTTCTCCTTATTATGTCAAAAGAATAAGTATTACATTTAACTCACAAAAGTTATAAAATATTTGTAGCAAAAAGTGACATTAATTTTAGTTTAGGAGGAAATTTGTTTATTTTTGGAGTCCTCAAACTGAAAAAAAAAAAAAAAAAAAAATAGGGATAAATAATGAAAAGAGACTAGCTCATTACATTAGCTTCTTTGGATTACAGCTTACGCATTTTTAAAAATTACTTTCTTATACTATAAGAAATAGAGGTGGGAGTTAATTAAATATTTTAACTAGTTAATAGAAATATTTTGATTGATTAACCAATCAATTAAACATATTTATAACATTAACACATATTTAAAACATATTAAACATCAATTAAACATATTTAAACATTAACTTTTTGATTGAACACATGTATATATTTTTGTAAAAATTATTTAGATATATAAACATTATTAAAGTGAAGAGAATTTTTTTTAAAATAAATATAAATGCCTTAAAAATTCTATTGATAGTTAAAAAAAAAAAAGTCAATTTTATACATATCTTGGCATAACGTTTAAGGAACCAAAATTTAATTAACAAAAAATTAATGTATGATAATATAGGAAGATGTATGCCTGTATGTCCACCATGTAGTGGAAAATCTAAATGACCCAGCTATGAAATTTGATACAGTGATATTTCAGTTCAGGCCAGCCGGGCAATTCATTTTGGTGAAAAATAAAAGTCTGTCTTTTTACTGATCTCGTAAACAGGCAAGCAAGTTTTTTACATTTTCTAGTTCTAAACTTGAATTTAGTGACTATAAATCTTGTGCTACTGAATTCTCTCTCTAATGGTGTTGAAATAGCAGTTAAACAAAGAATTTTATTTTACCAGCTGAACATAGGTCATATACTACTTAGTTTCCACCAAGTGATTGATAAAGTCATTGTCCATCTCAACCAGTTATATGCATATTAAGTTTAATTTGAAAGCAGAATATGAATTTTTGGAACTTTCAGCAAAAGTATCACTGCACACATAATCCAATCACTGCTTTCTGTGCTTATCTTTTTGTATCTTTTCAAGTTGAGTAGTGTTTTTTTATTTCTTTTCCAAACTGTAGGATATTTTCGCAAGTGTGTGTTTTCTTTGTTCTGTTATGCAATTTAGATACCTTAATCATGGGTTAAAAATTTTAATCACATTTTGTTAAATTATTTGATTCAACTATTAAACCAAAATTTTTAATTGTGGCTAAATCTTAATTGATTAATCGGCATAACCCTAATTAGAAAGTATATTTTCCTGAATATTTTTCGATATTTAATGGATAACACTATTTAGGACTTTTGAACCCATTTCAACTTTTCTTTATGTAGGTCATCAGAAAAATCAATTTGTTTTGCTAAATATACACTGTCATTGCTGGAGGGCAGACACATCCTTATATCAAAACATTTTGAAGCAGTGGCCACCGACCAAAACCATGAACTGCAGTAAGGGCCGATAGAAGCTAGGCATTCGGTGGGGGTTGACAAACCAGGATGGGAGCCTCCTAGTATAATATGATTTTATTAAGGTTTAACTCAAACAATATTTGCTTTGAATATTTTATAACTTTTGTGAGTTTTCTATCATTAATGGTTTGGCAATTGCTTTGAAAATAATAAGAAAAATATATCATAATAAATATCTGTTAAGTAAAATTGAATAAAATAGACATAAATTTCACTAAATATAAGGGGATGTATCAACTATAATTGTTTAGTTTCAGTACAAGTGGTGCTGGCACCATCTATGAATGAGTATTGTAAACAAAACATAAATTTATGTGTTAGATAGTTAATAATAAATACCTAATTAAGATAATATAAGATTTTAATAATAAATACCTAATTATCTTACAATAGTAATTGCGAACAAAGTTAAATTTCAATGAAAATAATTTTGAAAAATTTAATTTTGAGATCCCACCATAAAATTAGAGAGAAATAGTCCCTAGAGGTTGAATCTCAAAGAAAATGAAAGTAAAACAGTTTTTTGAAAAAAGAAAAAGTTAAAAGTGCATAAGTAAAGCAGTCAATTTAAAATGCACAAAGTAGTCAAAGATGCAAGTCATGCACGAGCAAAGCAGAAATTAGTGAAAAAATATGAAAAGGAATCATTACATCATACACAATGAGTGTTCTGATTGGTCAGTTATGGTCAAGAAATTGTAGAATCTTTGTGGTTGCAAAGGTTCAATCAAGACGTTATATGCAAGAAATCGTACTATTGAACTTCTATTTTACACTATGCAAGTTTGCACAATAAATTGACAGTTCAATTCATTGATTCAACTTCTTCTTACATCGTGCACAGTGGCTTTAAATGACAAAAATGGAATTACAGAAACAGGTATTTCTATTTTCACTAGGGGGGGGGGGGGGGAGATAGAATTTTAGGTTATACCTTACAAATTTTAGGAAACCAGTTATTTATCCTTTTTTTCTCATTCTATTGTGTAGGACAAAAATTTGTTCCCATGTTTCCAAGCATTTTAATGATTCAAAACAAGTGATGATTCAAAAGCAATGATTCAAAACAAGTTTCGAATCATTGATACACACTTTTATACCTCTGGTCGTCCAAATAGTTGCTCAAGTCCTCTGGATGAGTCGGACGGCCTGGGGTTTCCACACTTTTATACCTACTACCCTTAGAAGGGGTAAAAAACAGGTTTTAATGAGATTTTTTAGGTGGGAAAAGTTGAAAAAAAAAAAGAAAACTTTCTTCATGGCTGTGATTATCAAAGCACAATTTACTTTTCTGTGAAAGAATAAATAAATGTGCAATATATATATCAATTTATTACTATATTATTTATTGTTTATTCAAAACAAGTTTCAACTAGTTTATAAATTTATTAAAAATATATTCTGTTTTATACATTTCTAGAAACAGAAAAGACTAATTACACAGGCTGACTTACAGTTGAGAGTTGATTTTAAAGTATTTTGATGTGCTGAAATCAAAAATCATATTAGTTTTCACGTATCACATTAAGTTTTTTCTCTAAAAGTACTTTGAATGCCCAGAAATGGGCAAAAAGTGGGTACTTTGCGTAAATGGTTTAAGATAAACAAATGGTATTCAGAATTGTATGATAAATAAAATAAGTTTTTAAAATGTAACAATAACTAATAGACAAATATAGTAATTTCATTAATATAGTTGTAGTATTGACATTTTTTCACCAACTTTCAAAAATGTTCTTGCTGGCCAGGTCTTCTGAGCCCAATGTTTGTCCCTGAACCGACTATCCCAGAGACTCAAAAAACAGGGATATTTTTATCAGCAAATCATCAGTTTATCAGCAAGTCCCACATGAATTGCGAGATCAAATGTTTGATTCATATAACATTATAGCAATAAACACGGAATGCGATATTTCGAAAACATGACGTGATACAAAAAAAAAGTAGCGTCATATTTGAAATCAGCATACCAAAATTAGTTAAAAATTAGTGTCACTAGTCAGCAAACACAAAACTGGGTCAGTAAAGTTTTTTTTTTTTTTTTATTTATTTTGCTAATGTACTTGAATGTATGCAGACCTGTTAAAATTTTTAAAAACACTTTTACATGGATATTAGGTACGAGTATAGACATATTTTAAATTTACTGCTCCTAAAGTTTGTAAATTTGCTGCTTCAAAGCATTTCATGCTGCTCTAAAAGTGAGTTTTATACCCGTTCTGAAGCATTTCTTGCTGCACCAAAAGTGAGTTTTGTGCCTGCTCCGAAACACTTTATGCTGCTCCAAAAGAGCGGATAAAGTGCAAATTTTGTGCCTGCTCTGAAAATTGATACAAAAAGCAAGTAGGTGGGCAGCATACGTGCAAATGCTTAAATACTCAAAATCTCTGCAAATTAGTTTAGACTTTCTTACAAGCCCAATCTGGTCAAGAAATAATTAAAAATAGCCGCACGATCCGGATTTTAAGGAAGTCATTATTTTCAATTTCTCAGCAAAACGGCTAAAGAAGTTCGATTTTCACCCACATGCTCTCGCAGACGCACAGTATTTCTATGGTGGAGGGAGGTGGGCGAGGTTATGACGTCACGTTTTTGACGAGGTTGCGTCAGATACGCATAGTGAAATCGAATCGAACATTCGATATTTGTGCCTGCCAAATAATGAATGCACGTCATTAAACTAAAACAAACCATCCATTCAATATATATATATATATATATATATATATATATTGTATTCTTGAACAATTATCACACAAACTGTGTCATCTGATATTACTATTTTTAACACTTTTTTTATTTCTGCAGGTCTTTAGAATCATTAGGATGTATGCACATGAAAATGCATATACATGCTAAAGAAGACAGCTATGAAAAAACTAGGGTCAAAATGGCAGCAGCTGAACAAGAACACAAAAAATTTTGGTAAGTCTTAAAATTTTTGTATATATTTCACATATAAGATATCAAAGATTGCAGCTGTATGTAGTTCAAGATTATCATACTATATGCAAAAATGTAGAAAACTCAGAATTAAAGTGTATATATATATATATATATATATATATATATATATATAAAACTAAAAAAATAGGGTGATTTATTTATTTATTTTTTAAATCTGCAGAATCTAAAAAGCTCGAGAAACTTATTCCATTGTATAACTGCATGAATTCTGCACTATGGTTAATCAAAATTTTGCTCACAAAATTAGCATAGTATAAATATTTAATTTTTGTAAGTTGGTTCTATAAACTAGCGTAACTTGTAAGTTAGGGTAGCAAACCTGTAGCATATATGCTGTAAATGGTATGCCTACAACAGCAAGTGGAGTTTAAATCTTTAAATTGTGAAACATTACGCTTGGCGTCTACTTTGAGTCTTGACACATGCAATCTCTTTCTCTATTGGGTATGTGAAAATGTTATATGATTTAGTAAACAACTGTGTTTATGATAATGATATGCAGTGCTGAGATTCCAAAGGGCATGCAAGATTAGTGTTTTAGTATTTTCAATTATTTCAGCACATACTCTTAAAACATTTTGCTATTCTTGACCTGTATAGCATCAATGCATCATCTCATCTCTTTTGAAAGCAACATCAAATGGCAAATATGTCCCTGCTAAACAAACTTCATTTCATATACTTGAAAGTTCAGATAAAATTCTTTGAATTCTTATTTAATTAGTTTACCCATCTTAATATTTGCATGGCCAAGATTTTGCATATTCGATTTTTAAGATTTTAAAATTTTGCATATGTCTACGATTGTATGAATTATGCAGTTCAGACAAAATTTTGTATTTTTCAAAACATCACATTTTACCAAGATTCATCTATATTGAATTTGACTCAAGTGGACCTATGCAATTGTTGTAACACCCTACTTTTTCCCATTATCTCGTATTATTTTTCCCATTTATAACTCTATCATCCACAATTATCTATTTTTATTATCCCCCTCCACTTTCAGAATTACTATTTTCAGTTAAATCGTATTGTAAGGTGTCAGACACTTAAGCCAGTTACCATATTAAGGGTTTAGTGTCAAAGTTAACTACAAAATCTTGATTTTTCAGGAATGAAGAAAAATTGTTTTGATTGCATTTTACCTTTTTTATTTCTCATAAACCATATTCAATATAGGCAACCAAAAATAGTTGCATAATATATGGTTATATTAAGTGATATTTACTAGCATTTATTATTATTGCATTGCTAAATAGTTCTGGAAAAATTAATATTAAGGTGGTGCAGATAACGTATATTGATACCAATATATGTTATCTGCATGTTTAATTTGGCTTAAGATACATTATAGCTTTTTTGTTATTGGTGTTTGTACAATATAAAACTAATGCTATCTCAAAATATGAAATTTTGTTGTTAACATTGTTTGATACTAAACCCCCGGCATATGGACACTCTTTTCATCATTTGTAGAAAAGTGCTTGCTACTTCTTTCAAAATATTCGAGAAGTCTTGCTAATGCAATAAGACTGTACTTTTGCTAGTCATTTTATTAAACTTTCAGCCATTAATAAATTTTCTAATTTCAAACATATCAACATGGTCCTTGTTTCACGGAGAGACCTTATTCTAAATTTTCGGAGTAGTAATTTTGATATTTGGGAGTAGAGATCACCACATTTTTTTGACAAGTAGTTTTACTCCTTTACTGAAATTTGAGGAGTAATTTTACAAGTTTAAAATGGACAATACTATAAAATGTTTTCTTATATTTTTTTTAGTACTGCAATACTTATTTTTCAAAAAAGATATTAATTAAAACATGTTTCTTCTTAAATTTTTTCTGCTTTTATTAAGTGACTGACCTTTTTATCTTATTCTGAAGAAGGCTTGTTTTATATCTGACCCCAGTTGCAATCCTTGCATTTTTATTTTATGCTATCTTACTGACGGTGTTTTATCCACAAATACAGATATATTTTATGTATAAATAGTTATGTTTTTATGATATATTTATCAATATAATACATTTATACATTATTTACTAAAATGTATTATAAAAAAGGTAAGCTAAGGCATAACAAGATATTAACTTACTGCATAACAATATATAACTTAAAACATTTATTAACATATCAATTCACATTTTATTACATATGCTAGTATTTAAGTTTTTAGAAAATAATACACAAAATATTTTTGTATGGAAATAAATCTATTACTTTTTAAAATGTTTGCCATTACCATCAAAACATTTTTCATTCAAATAAACCAATTTTCAAAGCAGTTATGCCATTCAGACGTTGATATAGCAAAATTGTATGATTTATAAGTTTTAACTGCCGGGCTGTTAAATCCTTGACCACACATTTTATTTTGGATTGTTAGGAACAAGAAAAAATCATTGAGTGCTAAATTGGGCGAATAACAGTCACTCATCAAATCAATTTTTTCATACTTCAAATAATTGATAGTTGCCACTGGCCACGATCAACAAAAGCCACATGTGTGGTAAATCCACCTGAAAACAGGAATTTACACATCAGCATTTAACATTTAAAAATATTGCTTTTTTCCTTGGATATAATAAATATGTTTCTTAAAAAGTTTCTACATTTGGCATAAATTGCTAATCAGGCCATCTGATCGTTCGTTGTCTCTGTATAGCACCTCTTAAATTACAGAAGAGTTGCTCTTTTCCAATTTAAGCTCTATACGATGCTTTCTGCATAAAAAATTGTATAATTTTTTCTTAGTCACTAGAGTAAATCTGATTCGAATTTAATTATATATAATAATGCAATTTCATTAAGTGTACTTTTCCTAATAAGTTATTGTTAAACTGTAAAATACATTGACTTTTCTTTGCATAACTCATTTTTATTGTTTTTCCTATGTTGTAAATATTTTTTCTACACATATTTACTAAACTCTTATTTTCTTTACAGCACAAAAGAAATCAAACCAAATGCTCCACACTTAGGTAAATATATATTTTGAATTAATTTTTATTACTACTCATTGAAGCTTCCTTTCATTTTTAACAATAAGATTGAAAGGAAATTTTGATATATTCTGTTGTTATTTTTATCAAGTGTAAAAGTAAGTTGTTTTTATGTAAAATTTTTGGTGTTTATCTTTAATCTTTTAGGTCGCAAAGTCAAAGTGAAACGCCCTGGTCTAGTAGTATCCCCTGTCAAAATTAGTAGTCCTCCAACTTCTACCTTATCATCAAAACCCACCTTCAAGCCTTTAAATGTACCTCCTGTTAAAAAGATACAGGAACAGCCAAAATTTCCTAAAGTGAATGCTCTAAAAAATAAGTTTGCCAACAGTCCTGAGCTTTTAAGAAAACCAATTAGGTATACAAGTTTTCTATTTATTTTAGCTTAAGAGTTATTAATATATTGAAATCAGTTCTAATGTATTCTTGCTTGCATATGTTAAAATATTTTTGTTATATGTTAAATATATTAAAATATTTTGCAACAGTCACAGAAAGAAAGGTTTTAAATTATTGATTTAAGGAAAATCATCTTATCAAGAATAATTGTATTAAGTTGTACTATATTTAATTATTATAATTTATTGATAAAAAATATTGGTATTTTTTATTAATGCTTTCTTTTAAATTTTGTTGTTTTTGTTTTAAAAATTTACTGATATATGATACAGAAATTTTTACCTCCCCTATAAATATCATCCCCTTTTCATAAATATTTCTTCCAAACTCATTTCTCAAAGCCACATGTTCATTTGAATTTGAATTTAGTCCAATGCAATTAAGTTCTTTTCCATGCCATGGTGCTAGTCTAGCCAAACCTCTTTCATTTATTTCATCAGAATCTACAATTATGTGTACATTCTTTGCACCACCAAAACTCCTCAGAATATGCCTATTACATTAAATTTCTCATCATTAGCATTCTATAATTTGTAACCTTCCTTATTCAAAGTGCAGGTAATTACTATTTGTTTAGATTCTTACAAAAATAGCTTTCAAATTTTTTTCTTTATTTCATAAATTCTTGCTTACTAAGCAGTTCAAATTGCCCAGAACTTTCTCCCTTCTTTTCCTTTCCCCTCTGAAACCCATTGCTCTGTAGTTGCAGAATTCTCTTGCCAACTGACTGAATAGGTCATAAAAGGCAACCTCTTTTGGGCTACATTGTCCTCGGCTCCACATGGGAATGCATACCACCTTTGATTAAAATTACACCAGAATTTGCGGTAAATTCTTGAAAATCAATAAATGCTATAACAATATACCCATTTAGGGAAAAGAAAAAGTTCTGACGTCACATACTCTTGAGAATGAAAATGTATTGTCTCTTCTTCATGGAACCCTTAACAACTGTCACACCCTCAGTTGTGATGTCATGAAGCCAGAATTTGTTTCTTATTTGCTTTCCCTGATATTGAAAATTGCATCTTGTATAGACTTACTTTAAAATTCATAAATAATTCATAGAGTAATTAATTTTTTTATTGAATGCAAAGATGTCACTATTCAAGCCAAAAATTAGAATTGTGCAAATCTTCAATTTTCCAATGCAGTAATACAAAATAAAATTGCATAAAATATGCTTATTTTGATGTATTTTCAAATATGTTATTAAACATGAAGGAAATGTTCTATGAATTGGATTCATAGCTCATTAGAAGTAATGTTCTTGGATTTTTTGATGGTGTTGAGATGGAGACTCTGTGATAATGTTTCAAATCATTACAGTATCGCCAATTTGTATGAAAACCACTCAAGATTACACTTCATTAAAAAAATCACTTCAATATGTCTTGGACATGATCACCATACTGAATTTTTTGCTACACAGCAAACAGACAGAGTCTCTTCTTTTGTTAAGTAAGATCAAATAATTAAATAATAATACTTGGAATTTAAGGGATTTTAAACATATTTTCTTGGCACTTGTAGTCAGATCTAGATAATGCCTGACAACAGATAGGACAAAAATGTTACTTACCTTTTCATTTAAACTACTTTCTAGTTGCTTCAAGAGGGAATGTAGTCAACTTGTAGGAAGAGAATTAGAATCATATCAATAGATTTTAAAATACATTATGGAAAAAAGTAGATGTTAAGTGGTTTATGTAACTATGAATATATTATGAATTACAATTTATATTTCACTATCTTTTCTATTTCTTTTTTAGGGATAGGATAATTCACTGTTTAGCAATTAAACCATACAAAAAGCCAGAGCTTATAGTTCGATTGATGAGTGGTAAGTTAAATTCTATTATAAAATGTTTATTTTGTATAATGTTCAAAACTTGGATATAATATATATCTTATAACTTTATAGAGGGATTACGGGAGAAGGATAGGAATGGAATAACTGCTATCTTAACCCAAGTAAGCACACTAAAAGGAAATGTATATATTCTTGCCAATTATTTATGGAATGAAGTTCAAGAAAATTGGAAGTATTGTACTCAGGAAGAATTAGAAATTATACAAAAGTAAGTTTAATATTAGTTTTTTTTATTGAGAGGTTATAGTAATGTCTGAAAGTGTTGAGTTAAATCCAAATTTTAAATAATTATTATTTATATACTAAATCCAAATTTTAAATAATTATTATTTATATACTAATACCAATGGCGGTCACACGTCATATCTTCAAGTCAATTTAAACAATAAATGAATAACAAATTATTAGATTTTAAACATCATTTTATTAAAACATTCATCAGACGTACATATAAATTAAAAGCCAGAACGCTTTTGGGTATCATCATACCCTTCCTCAGTGGCGTTAAAAAAAAAATCATGCTAACATGCTTAAATACTATCCACTACTGGCAAATTGAATTTGCATATTACAAAATTGGCATCACTACTAAACACGTTTAATGCATCAATACAAAATCACCAGAAACAGATTTAAAAGTTACAAATACAAGAAAGACAGATTGTCATAATCCAGTTTAAGCACAAATATACATAAGTAAAAAAAATAATTATATTTTAGAGGTAACTTTGTAAAGGTTTGACTCGCATGGAATCGAGTACGAGTCACCAGGTATAACTTAAAACATGAACAGGATCAAAATTACAGATAGAGATGCAATATAGATAAATACAGAAGGATTCATAGAGTAAAGTAGACCAGGGGTTAATACAGCTGATCAAAAGAAAGGAATTTTCGAAAAGAGGTTAAAAGTTATCATTAATCACTAATTGGTCAAGAGTTGTCAATTGCCTACCGTTTTTAATGTCCCTAGCATGTTCAGCCAGCCATATACCAACCGTGCGTTTAGTGCTACCAATATAAAACTAATAAACATTATCTGAAGAAAGAAGGGGTACTACATATACCCCAGCATGGCTTTTAAAGTTATCTTTATCCCTAAATTTATCAGTTCGAATAAGAATAAACAAAGTGGTAACCGTTGAGTCAGTGGGTCTAAAATTAAACTCTGTGCAAAATTTTGTAAGAGGATGAGAATTTTTTGGGTGGTATGGAAAACTAGCTTTAACCCTTTCATGACGGCGGCATTCCGGAACTGCCGCTGCCCGAAGGACGGAGCACTTCGCTTCCGAACTGTTCCGAAAGGATGGCAAATTTTTTGCGCTAAGCCTAACTCTAAAAAAAAATTCACTACAAATCACCTATTCAACACAGAAATCGACATTTTTTCAGGAATAAAAGAAATATTTATTTTCTATTTGATGTATATTTTTTCATACAAATCTGAATACAAAATACTCGTTAGTTGCTCCCATTCTTTTATCTGAAATAAACGAACAATTTCACTGCCTCTAACACCCCCCCCCCCCCAAAAAAAAAAAAAAAAAAAAAAATACTCTCTTATATTCCTATGATTCACCAACGAAATCATTACGCTGAAATCAAGAAATCAAAACGAGAACCGGAACTCAATTATAAAATAGCTGATGCTACAAGAAGTACTCTATTTGTTTATATTACAAAACCATGTTTCACCACTCCAAATGGAGAAGTGATTAATTGGATCCTTCCTATGCTGAGGTCAAGTATCTGCAAAATACATTGGAGTTGTTCGCATGGACATTTAACGCCATCTAGTGGACAAATAAAAACGTTCAACATAAAAACGCACGTACGTGGCACCCGTCGTTTAGGGTATAGTTTTCTCCGCCACGAATGCGTGGTGGCCGTACTTGAATGCAAGTTCGCAGCCGACTCGCAGACGTGGCAACCGTCACGAAAGGGTTAAACGGCAAATTATCATTAATGGGAATTAGTTTAGAATTGGGTTGAATAAAATTACTGCGAATATTTTAAAAGATTTTATAAACAAACACAAAAGAGTAACCGACATCCTAACCAAGTTTAAAGATGAAATCAATTTCACTGTTTAAAGACAAAATAGTAGAACAAACATTAAAAACATGGTTAAAATGCTCATTAATGTAATTATGGAGAGACTTGAATTATTTCAATCAATTGTACTCAATAGACTTGATGTGATTGAGACGTGGATTGATGAATCTGTGAATGCAGGGCCACACCGATTGGGGACTAATGTGTTTAATAGTGACTTAAGCGTTAAGGAAGCATATATGAATTGTGGTACTGTGGATGTCAAGGAGCACGTTCAACTTCCTGAGTCAGAATTACCATGAATTTCCATTTATCGTAATTACAAAATTCAGAAACCTGAAAATCTGATGAATTTTTCGTCTGTTGTAATGAGAAATACGAAAAATCATAAACTGGCATCACATGATTATAAAAGGGACACTGAGGGTTTCAGAATGCAAAACGAGAATTTCCGTCATCAAAATGTGCCCCCTATGGGAAACAAACCATGTTGAAAAGGTGACAGACTCCAGTTGAGGGTTTGCGAGAGGGTACTGCTATCAGAGTCATAAAAAACCCCAGTAAGAGACGAGTTCTTGTGAGTTTCTACCATCCAGATACGCTGCCCACAGATGTCACTGAGAGTCTGAACTTTGTAAAATTCGAATTTGATTGTGTTAAACTTAAAACGAGAAATATAGACCAATATGCTTCTTTTGTACTGGTAGCTAATGAAGAACATTACACGAACTCTCTGATCCCAGTATATGGCCAGTTGGACTCAAGATGTCTGAATACTTGGGTCGTCCACGACAAATTGTTGGAGAAACAGTGAACTATAAGCCTATTGAATATAATCCTGAGAATGCATGTAATCATAAAACTGGTAGCAGTTCAACAGAAAGTAAGTGACTATCAGACAGTCCAACAGCAAATCCCTTAAATGGATATAGCTACACATCTGTTCCTGTGTCTTGCAATCATACCAATTTAATAATGGATATAAAAAATGAGATAAAATTTTATTACCATAATGTACGTGGATTGAGAACTAAAATTAATGAGTTTTATGTCAATACTTTATCATATGACTTCGATATCATTTGCCTAACTGAAACATGGTTAAATGGTGATATTGGTAGTTATGAAATTTTCGATGATAAATATAATGTTTTTAGGTGTGATAGAGATCCTGTTGCTACTGGGTTATATCGAGACAGAGGTGTACTTATTGCCATAAAAAAAGCTTTTGATTCCATTGAACTAACTGATGTATCTTTTGAAAACGAGTGCCTTTAGATTCGTGTCAGTGCGTCATATACCTGCAAATTTTATATTTGTGTCATTTACTTCGTGCTTAATACTACTGTTGGAAAGTTTCTTTAAGAGTGTTGAAAAAAAATTCTGTACTTCACCTGACCATATATTTATATTTGGAGATTTTAATCTTCCAGCAGTAAATTCCAACCACTCCCATACTGGTACCTTAGCTGGCCACACTCAAGTTGAGTATTCCATTTCTAATTTTATGCAATTCCTAAATCTTGCTCAGATAAACACTATTTGTAATAAATATGGTAAAATTCTTGATCTTATCCTGACCAACTATAAACAGATCATTATTGAACACTCTACCCTCAGTTTTGTGAAAGAGGATCCTTATCATCCTTCTCTAGAGGGATCTATCCTGATTAAAAGAGTGAGTAGAAATCATTGCATTAATAAAAATATGAAATATAACTTTAGAAAGGCCAATTATCCAATGCTATATGACTACTTCTATAATACTGACTGGAACTTTTTAAATATATATACTAATGTCAATGATACTGTATCGAGTTTCTGTGATTGTGTCTATGGGATTCTTGACTTATGTGTACCTAAATATATTGCTACTAAGCATAAATATAAATTGTGGTACTCCCCTAGCACTATCCATAATATAAAGTTAAAAAAAAAAAGTATCGTAATAAATCTATTAGGAGTGGTGATGAAAGTGATCTTCAGGAATTTCATAGACTACGAAAAGTGGTGAAGGATGGAATCAGAAATGATTTTACTAATCATGTTACTATCATGGAACTAGAACTCAACAAGAACCCTAGGGCTTTCTGGAATTTTTGTAAAGGCAAGTTACCTGGTAGTCACGGGATCTCATCTATGAGTTATAATAATACTGATTACACTACTGATAATGATATTGATAACTGCTTTGCTGATTTCTTTGAATCTGTTTATATCCAGAGTAGCCAACCTATTAATTTTAGAACTGCTGACCAAATATTATGAACTCAATAACACTGACTCAATTAATGTTAAATATATTTCTGAAAATGATGTTGCCAAATCCCTTTAAAATCCAGCCAGTCTATAAGTTGTGATGATGTTACCTCTTTCATTATTAAGGGTTGTGCTGACTCCCTAACTTACCCTTTGCTCATCTTTTTTAATCTTTCGATTAAAACTATGACTTTCCCCAATGTCTGGAAATATGGTCAAGTTATTCCAGTACATAGAAAGAACAATAAGCATGATATTTCCAACTACTACTGGCCTATTACTATTCTGTCCCCTTTTTCCAAGGTTTTTAAATATGTTATGTATGAAAGGAATTAAGCAATGGATATCTCTGTACCAGCATGGCTTTATGCCAATGCGGTCAACAATAACTAATTTAACTTGTTTTACAAGTGATATTATTGATGCTATTAAAACCAAGAACCAACCGAATGTTATTTATACTGATTTTAGTAAGGATTTTGATCACATCGATCTGGGGTTATTAACCTGTAAACTGATTGCTACTGAATTTATTGTTGATTTGTCTTGTCGTCTTGGTTGTACTCTTATATTACAGATAGACTGTATTCTGTAAAGTACTTTGGTGTAAACTCTAGACTATACAATAATTCCTCTGGTGTTCCTCAGAGATCAAATCTGGGCCCACTTTTTTCTTTAATTTTTATTAATGAACACCCCGGATTTTTAAAACTGCAAAATGTATTATGTTTGCAGACGACTTGAAACTTTATTTGAAAATCAACTCACTAACTAATTGTGAACTGATGCAGAGAGATCTAGATGTACTGTATAACTGGTCTATTTTAAATAAACTCCAATTAAATGTTTCAAAATGCTATGTTATGAGCATGGCTAGGATCCGTAATATTCACAATTACAATTACATTTTAAATAATTTACCTCTATCTCGATGTACTCATATTATTGATTTGGGTGTCACTTTCGATGATACTTTTAACTTTCAGAGACATATCGATAATACTATTGAAAGAGCCTACCAAAGACTTGGTTTCAGTAAGACAATCTCGTGTTTTTGCCAGGTCTGATACTATTATTTGCATTTATAATACCCTTGTTAAACCAATTTTGGAATATTGTGCAATGATCTAGGACCCTGTTTACAGTCTGCATTCTTATCGAATAGAAGTCGTGCAAAATAAACTTTTATGCACTATGGATTACAGATTGACTGGCTATTATCCTAATGGTATGCATACGAGTGATCTCGGACAAATATATTATTTAATGTCTTTTGAAAAAAGAAGAAAATGGTCCTGCCTCTTGTTTTATTAAGTCTTAAATAATACTATTGATTGCCCCACTCTACTTTCTTCCCTGGAATTTCATATATCTCTAAATAATACTAGGAAAAATACTTTGTTTCGCAATGCTACTGTTAAACACAATTACATGAAATGCTATTCTATCTATAAATTTGTTGATCTATATAATACCTATTGTACTGATATTGATATATTTAATTTGACTCCTGCCTGTTTTAAAAAAACCTGTTTAGATGTGCTTGACATATATACTACTTAGTATTATTGTATTTTATGTTCTGTTTTTTTTATATTTGTGCGACTACTGTAACTGGATTTCATCTGTAGTGCCACGTAAATTGAATAAAATAAAATTAAATTAAAGGAGGCTTTTTTAGATGAAGTGGGGTGAAAAGAATTAGAGCACAGGGATACAAGTGTTAGTGAAAGTGGATTTACGAAAAACAGACAACTGAAACTGAAAGAATTACGAGAAATAAGAACATCCAAAAACGGCAAGGAAAAGTTGGATTCATGCTCGACAGTAAAATTAATGGAGGGGTAAAAATTATTAACCATGACTAAAAGATTGAAAAGATCCTTTAAACTATGATCCCAAATAATAAAAACATCCTCAACATAACATTGCCAAAGAATAGGTTTATGGACTAAAAAAGACATAACTTTGTTCTTCTTTGTTTGCAAGTTCCTGCAGCGCAGCTTCAGCAAAAATACCAGACAGGGGGCTACCCATAAGGGCACCCTAAGTTTGTAAGTACATATCGCCACAGAAACCAAAATAATTGGTCTCCGTTTGAATATTCAATGCAGAGGTTATTGTGTTAATAGAGGGAATACTACAATTATGCGTTAAAAGCTTACTGGCTATAATGTCAGTAGCCTTATTAATGGGAACACTAGCGAACATTGAAACTGTGAAGAGTACAATTAGAAATAAATTTTGAATTAAACAGATTATTAATAGTTCAGTAGAAGTAAACTGTATAATGATGATTATTAAAATATGGCTTAAGGAATTTTGCCAAAGCTTTCTCCAAAAAATAAGTTGGACCATTGCATTTTGAAACGAATGGCCGCATTGAGTGATTAACTTTATGTAATTTAATTTGACCAAAAAGTTGAAGCAATTGATGGCAGTTATGAAAAGCAGCCGATTTTATATTAGAAAGAAGATCAATAAAATTTTTAAGTTTGTCGATTTTAGAATTTATAACAGTAATAGGGAATTTTTTAACTCTAGCACAATCCATCTCAGCAATATACCTCCACATTGCTTCAATATAATCAACTTGATCAATAAGCACAAGTTGTTAGGTTTTCTAATGATTTATATTATCTATATGTTTAAAATTCTGTATGTTTTGTATACAAATCCACAGTTTTTTTTTTTCCTCTCCTAAATTTAGTATAGTTGTTCTACTTCACTGCTGGTAACCATGTTCCAGTTTGATAAGAGTTGTTGAGATATTGCTAAAAAATTCTTCCATAGAAATAGCATTGTGTATATGATTATTTTCTGAAACTTTATTTAAAGAAAATTATACCTTGTCTCTCAGCAACAAAATGAAATTGAATGCGTTTAAACAGTAGATGTTTTTTATTCAATTTATCAGATAGATGATACAGAAATTGATATATTCCAAGGGAACATTATTATATTTCTAATTATTTTACAGTTATGAGATATAAGATTATAGTAATTGTTGATACTTTTAACTTATCTATTTTATTTTAGCAGCACATGGTTTTTGATATATCACTATGTAATTATTAGTGATTTTCCAGGAATATTTTGTGATTTTCAGGAGTTTAGGGCTAAAGCAAATAAAATAGGGAGTTTTTAAGGACCCTTATAACCTCCCCCCCCCACACACACCACCACCACTCCCCACCCCCAAATCCAGGAGATTCTAAGGATTTTTAAGAGATGTGTAAACTCTGTGTACAGTGGTCGGTGCAGACAAAAAAAATTAAAATTTATTATTTTAAGTGCTATTGATAACTTCTGTGCATTAAACTATTGATATATTTTAACACACACTTTCTAATAAATGTTGTCAAAATACAAAATAATGTAAATAAAGTACTGACTCTTAACTTTTTGTCTGGCTCCTAGATTGAAGCGAAATTTGTCCATTCCTGATTATAAATCTTGACTAGTCTAAATTTGGGACTTGGTGGTATATTAAAAATATTTTTACTACTGAAGCAGTATGCAAGATTTTCTTTAAAATGAAATTAATTTTATTTTATTAAATTTTTAATCAAAGTCAATAAATGTATTTTTATTTAAAATATTAATGTAACAGAGTTGAGTAATAATTTTTGTCAATTTTTGTGTTTAAGTTAACTGTTTTTCTGACATTTAGGAGGAAGCAACAATTTCTTAATTCAAATAATGAAAATGAAGTTATATCTCCTAATCCTCAGCCTAGTTGTTCTCCTGTACAAGTAAGTTTAGATTATATATTTTAAAGATGTGTAGTTATCAAACTCCTATTATCTTTTCTTTACATTACCTTTTATTATCTTTAATATTTCTATTATATTTATATTAATTTTAATATTAACAAGACTCTTTAAATTTTTTTATATTTTTGATTTTGAGAATTATTTATTTTAGATAGTTAATCATACTTATTTGAAGAGTTTTTTTTCTCAGAAACTTTTATATTTTTTACCAAATACTCTTTTGTGAACAACAGTTCATTAAATATTGTTAAATTTTTTTAGTTCAATTTTGTGAAGGGTTCTTGATTTGTGTTTAGAATTTTGTGGATAGTCCATCTTTTTTACATAAGGAAATTTGTTGCTCTGTTTCAAAATAAGGAGTTTTGAAATCTGAAAATGATTAATCTTTTGACAATGATTAATCTTGACAAACCCCCTCATAATTAAAAAATTAATAACAGGTATTTATTTATGAATCATGGATATTTTTATTTTTTAATGTAAAATATAGCACATGTTTACTAATTTTAAATTTGGAAATAAGTTTTATTGTAAGTGCAATAGCACCATTAGATTAGTTTTACTCTTTATAGAACTCATTAGTTTTAAATAGTTTAAATAGTTAATTGCTTTGAAAGCAAAGAAACTTTGCTAAAATTAAATAAGCTTTACTAAACTAAAATTAAATAAGCTTTACTAAACTAAAATTAAATAAGCTTTACTAAACTAAAGTTAAATAAGCTTTACTAAACTAAAATTAAATAAGCTTTACTACTTTATACTTGCTGTTTTAAATAAGCTTTACCAAAATTTTGCTTTAAAACATTATTGGCAGGTTATGCAATTAATGTATTAGTATATGTACGATCCCTGTCTGGGTGTTTCCACCAAATGGTGTCACCTGTGACTGAGTTTTATTTTCAAAAATGGCAACAGAAACAGCCAAGGCACTGGGATAATTCACATGTAAAATGGAGAAGAGAATATGGAATGGAAAAAATAAATGATGGCTGACTTGAAAAAGATGACATAGCAAGAATGGGGAATTGAGATCTTATTTTCAAAATTTTGTAAGAATGGTCTAGCACTGATTTTGAGACTATCATACATCTATTTAATTTGAAAAAATTTTTAAGCTAAAGACAAATTACAGAGATGTTATTTCAGTGAAGAATCATCTAGCAATTCTAGAAAATAACCATTTTTTGCTGTAAAAACTTTGTACTTGCACTTATTTTCATACTTTTACAAAATTTTTATATTAGGATTTCAATTTCCCATTCATTGCTGTTTCATCATTTTTCAACTTGGCTAACATTTCCACTATTACATATTCTCTTTTCTGTTTTACAAGTGAACTTGCTTAGTATCTGGACTTCCTTCATGCTTTCCTTTGGATTTCCTGAGAATTAAAAATGAAAAACCTCTAACAGAATAAACAAGACGTCATCAGACATGATGATGATGACTGTCGTTCACTTGGTGAAAATGTTTGATATCAAAAATAAAACTGCGGTTTATTTTCAGTTGGTTTGGATGAAACTGTGTCTTTTGTTTCCTAAACAAGAACTTGTTTCTGTTTTGTCGCAAATGAGTCTGTTTACTAGCAACGCACCCTAATAATTACAGCTATTTAAGCAGTAAACTAACAATACAGCAAGTTTTACTTTTTCTACAATGCATAGTATATGTGTGTTTTCTTCTTAATTTTCAGCAACAAATTGGTACACAAATTTTTTGAGTGATAATATTTTAACTGCATTTTGCTGTCATGATTGCTTATACTTTTTTTTTATCAGTAGTTGAGTTTGGTTTCTGGCATACATTTTATGTTTGTAGATAAAGCATATTGTGAATGAAAATAGGAAGTTTAATATCATTTAACTTTATTTCCTTGTAGTTATTATATATTTACAACACTGGTCCCACCTGTCCTATATTTCCTATATTTTGAGCCTTTGTCCTATATTGTCCTGTATTTCCTATATTTTTTTTATTAAATCCTATATTTTCCTTGGTTTATTTGTTAAGTTTTCGCATATCAAAAGGAATTTTTTTTTTTTTTTTTTGCTTTTAAATTGTGTGTGTGTGTGTGTGGGGGGGGGGGGGGCTATCTTCTTTCATGAGAAATTTGAAGTTCTTTGAAAATAATAATATGGAGGTGAAATTTGGACATTGTAGTGTCCTGGTAGTTCACCACTGTGTAGGGCGGGGTAGGGCCACAGTAACACTTTATTATGGAGAAGCTGATATAGAATGTGGCTATGCACTGTTGAAGCTGAAATCAGAGCCTAAGGTGGAGATGTAACTCAAATTCCTTTTTCACCTAAATGTTTTAAAGCCTTTAGGGAGGCAAATAAGGCATACACGGAATACATGGAGGCCTGTAAAAAGAAAGATAAAAGAGAATCTCATGAAAAAAAGAGAGAAGAAAATAACAGTTACAATCACTTAATTGAAAAGAAGAAAGAGTTCCAAAAAGCAATTGAACCAGTCACCAATTAATTGGTGAAGCCAACAGAAGACTCATGAAAGCAGTTGGAAACAATGACATGACAGAAATACGCATAGCACAGTCTTTATTTGGATCTGGACTCAAACTTCTCACCGAGAAAAGTGATGGACTTAAAAAAATTGACTCTGAACTGAACTCTGACAAAGAAGTTTAAAAAATCATAGTCACAGGAGTGAGATTTGGAAGTTATCTATTTTTGTTTCAAATTAAATTGTAAATGTAATTTTGCACTTATATGTAATGTAGGCGATATGTTGCAAATTGTTTTCATCATTAAAAATTTTGTAAAAATAAAATACTTATGCTATGGAAAAACGTAGAAACGGAGGCATGGCTATAGCTGCAGTGTTGAAATGGCTAAATTCATGTTGGTCTCATGTATGACCTTTCAACTTCCTGAAAGATTATTTTACCAACATTAAATAAAGTAATTGAATACTGTAACTTAAAGTCTTTGTGCATCTCAAAAATTTTTGGAAAGTACGATTAGTTTTTCTTTATCATCATACTTTTATTTTGGCAGTACTCCAATGGAGTACTGCTTAATGTTCTACTGAATGTTCACAATAAACCTACCTCATGCACCATGGTGAAACAGGTACACATATCAGTGGTACACAAAAGTCATTTCAAACACTTTAGCTATATGGGGTTGTAGGGTGGTCATGACCTTCACTCATTTGTCGAGTCATTATAATAATGTAATATAAATATATATATATATATGATCATAATACAATATGACATATATATGTAATGTGTATTATTTTACATGAACTTACAATTTATTGTCTAAAATATACCCTATAATTTTCTGAACATTGTCCTATATATTCTTCCCTAATGTCCTATATTTTTATTTTTCTTGGGTGGGACTACTGTTACAATAATTGAGTTCTTTATTGTAAATATATATATATAGTTTACCATTAATAACTGTGAAAGAAAGTATGTTCATGAAATAGGCATGACATAGCTGCCAAATCTACTGGTTTTTCCGGGAAACTCTGGTTTTTGGTGCCGAGTTCTCCCGGTTTCCTGATTTTAGTCTAAAATATCCTGGTTTTTGTTGATTTTTTTAGAATTTCCTAAAGTTAGGTATTTTTCAATAAAAATTTTCCGTTCTAGGAAATTTTGATCTAACTTGTGGCAGCCATTTTGTTTCTTCCATATATGAAACTAGTACCAGTACTAAGTTGCATCATTTTCACTTTACTGATGGATACTGCTTCAAATAAGTTCGATTTTGTGTATATAGATTACATTGCCGTATAATGTTGAAACATTCGTTTCCATCTATGTTTCATTTCAAATTATGCGAATGAAAATTACACAATATTAATTTCTTTATAGTAGGTTTCATTATTAATCAATATTTTCATGAAATATTGATTATTAAGTATGATTTTGTGGGTATAGATTACATTCCTGTGCAATGTTGAAACATCTTTTTCCATTCATGTTTAGCTTCAAATTATGTTAATTAAAAAATGCACTGCACAACATTCATTAAGTGTGATTTCGTATGTACAGATTACATTTCCGTGCAATGTTTAACACATCCTTTTCCATCCATCTTATTTTTGATAAAATCTCAAATTAAGTAAACAGTACTTTAATATTTTTGCAGTTTACATAAAATTATTCTTTAAAATATGCTCTTTCCTCTTTATTTTCTAGACAATAGAGTCCCTAAAGTATATTTCTATCCACATTCATCTAATTAACTAAATTACAACTGAACATCTTTTATTTCAGTAAGCCCCCTTCCCCTCTCTAAAATTTCTCTCTGTTTATGCCACTGGGTTTTTTATATATATATATATACTGACTATGTAAAAACAGTTTTCTTATGCAGTAAGCATTTTCAATGTTATAGTAAGTTATCATTTTTTGTGTGATGTAAAAAAAAAAAAAAATCCCTATTTTTCCCTAAGTGATATTGAACAGGTCATACTCTGACTTCTAGAGCGCTGTAAAAAATATGCTCATAGCTCTATCTACTGGATTTTTATTCTCTATTGGCAGGCATGGTATGATATATAAGTCATGGAGAAAAAAAAAAACATGATATCACAGTTGATCTTCAGTTATTTAACTATTGAATTTTGAAAAAAAGTTATTTTAGGTTTTGGGTAGCTATGTAACTACTTGCAGAATTTAATTAGTAACTTAAAACTTTAGTGAAGTAATATATAAGTTAAATTATGTTTTGTTTTGCTTTTCCAGAAGCGTGTTGCACTCCCTGAGCCTGTTACTACTGGCCAAGAACCTCGTAGTAAAAAGCAAAGGATATCCCATTACAATCGTCCTGATCAGGGTTTGTTGATTTTTATGAATCAGTATATCAAAATTATAAAAATATTTTTATTCCAAATATCTGTAAAAAAAATTTTTGTTTTCTACATATTTTAATTTAAAATTAAATACCAATTTATTTTAGAAAATATAATTTATTATTTTTAATATCCCATTTTGATATTTTATTTTTCACTGCAACCAATTGACAATTGCAACCATTTTCCCTGTTAAATGAAAATGTTTTATGTTTATTTCTGGTTCTTACTGATATTTGCCATTTTAAGTTAATCAGTTGCACAAGAAGTTTTTTATGTAATTATTCCTTCTTGCTGGGTAATTTTATCTGGTGTATCAATATAGCATATTGATTTGCAATCCTGGGATTTCAAGATTAAGACTTTTTCAATTCCGGAATATCAAGGGATTAAAAATTTCATTTGATATCATGTAGAGGAAGATATATTTTTGAACTCTTGCATTTCAGTTTATTTGTCTATTAATGTAATTATTTTGTAATATTATATGCATTTGTTCCAACATTTGTTTTTAAATATTATGTTTGAATTCTCCCTATAGCAAACTTTTGGTGCAAAACACTTTTAGATATAATGAATTTTTTACATTTGCAATGAACACTAACCATGCTCATAAAAAACTAATTCTGGAAAAGGACTTTGATTTCAACTTTCTTGATCTTGAGACCAGCACTCTACCAATTGCATAGCTGCCAACTCTCCCAGTTTTTCTCTATAGCTCCCGGTCTCCCGGGTAAGTAGCTCAATCTCCCGGATTTCACTCAGATGCCCTTATTTTCCCCCTTTCTAGACAGAAATAACTCGAATGCAAATCATGACTTTCAGTTGTCTTCCGTATGTCAATTTCCTGCTACCGCGGTGTAGAAATGGATCGTGAGTGACATTTCTATTTTTGCATTTGTATCAACAGGTTACAAAAGTAAAATGGAAATAAATCACAAATGTTCCTAAAATATCAGGAAATGAGAAACAGAAGTCACAAATTTTGAGATCGAAGTCTTCCCGTTCTTTCATCTAAAAATCCGTTTCCCAGCTATCATGTAATCGGCTTTCACAAACTGCGATTATTCCCACAACGTTATGAGAAACATGATCAATGATTATCTAATTAATGTGAGAAAAACTCATTTGCATCGACTAAAATGTGATTAAATTATTTTGTTTCATAAACAAAACTATCTTTCAAACGTATTATTAATGAAATGGAAGGGTTTTTTGCAGCAGTTTCGCTAAATCTGGCATTTGTGCTCAATCCTCCTTATAATTTCGTTTGTTATGAAACTATTTTTCCACTTTTGCAATCTATTTGCATCATCAGATTTTTTTATAATTATTTCGTATTTTATACAGAAAAACTATTGTTCAAACGTATTATTAATAAAATGAACAGCTATTTTACAGCAGTATCTCAAAAAACAGTATTTGTGCATGACCCTCTTTATATTTCGTTTAATTGTGAAAATAATTTCCTCTTTTGCAATCTTTCTGCATCATCAAAATTTTTTGATAATTATTTCGTATTTTATGCAGAAAAACTATTGTTCAAATGCATTATTAATGAAATGAAAGGCTATTTTGCAATAGTATAGCGAAAAACAGAATTTGTGCACGATCCTCCTAAAATTGGGGCATACATATGCCCCAATTTTCCATCGCATTTGTTAGGATAGATCGACGAAATTATACTTCTCTCTCTTAGCAGAAAATTATAGTAGCCTACTTGACAAAATTTGGTTTCAATTGATTGAATAGTTTTTGAGAAAAATCAATAATAAAATTTCATAGTGCAAAATGCACACAAGGCAAGCAAGAATTAAAAACAAAATTTGGATATTGTTTTTACAGGTATATAAAGGCTTAATCTATACAAATACTACAACAAATTATCCTACAACTCTTGGGTCCGAAATAAGCACTCACAGCCTAAATAATACAGAATGCCACCCACTTATCGAAACGCCAGTCTAAAACAAAAATCAAACAAACAAACAAAAAAAAAATTCCAAGAGCTTCTTTTTTTCCCATAAATTGTTTTCTTGCAAGATAAGAGCACTAATTTATAGCTCGAACTCCATGAAAGTATGGTTACATCAAAAATCAGTATCAATGTTTTGGACTGGCCAGCACTTACCCTCTGATTTAAACCTCATAGAAAATTTGTGAGGAATGCTTAGTCGCAAAGTTTACAAAATGGGAGACATCATTTCTCTATCAATCATTTGAGAATTGCCATACAGAAAGCGTGATATGAGATGTCTCCTGATTTAATGCAAAATTTAATTTGTTCCATGAAAAGATGTGTATATGATGTCAAACTAAATAGGGGAAGTATGATTACATATTAATTTAGATTATTGACTTATTTCTGTATACACTCAACTCTTTTTTTACACGGTAGATACGTTCCTCAGGAATTTGTGTAAAAAAAGATAAGTTTCCTATAGTAAAATTGGGGATATGTTCCATGTAATCCAAAAATCATGTAAGATGAAATAAATAACTATATTTAGTTTAAAAACCGTGTAAAAAAAGTGCTGAAAATTGTAAAAGTTATGATGTGCATACGAATGATATATACATACATATGCAATTTCATTGAGCAATAAAACTTAAAATACATAATTCATAGGTAAAAATAAGTAGTGCAAGCAAAAAAAAAGGAATCTGTTAATCCAAAATTAAGAATAGAAAACTCAAAAATAAAAATAAAGAAATAATATTTAGTTACATAATTATTCGTCGCTACTTGATAATAAATGCAATTGCTTGCAACGAACTGGACCAAAGTCATTATCATCACTAGAGATATCCACATCCATCAAGCTCTTTAATTGAGACTTTCGTCCGGTAATACTGTTTTAAACTGCCGAATTACTTTCTGAAAGGTCTTGCACTGTCGACTTTTTTATTAAAAAATCTGTTATAGACAGTTGAACTTTTTGGTTTTTAAGTTCTTTATACAACTCTTGATACCCAGCCAAACAATTCTTCATATCTCGTTCGAATTTTAGGGCACATTCCATGTTTGAATTAATTTTTAAAAAATGATTCACCATTCATTTCCCAAATATTAGACCCTCGCCAATTAAACTAGCAGTTAGTTGACATATTTTGGCCTCTTCCTCGTTATCGCTATTATGATCCTCAGTACTATTACCATCATCTGTTATTAAATCAATCAGATCATCCACATCTAGAGGTTTATCTATCATTAATTCATCGATGACTTCAATTTGTAGGTCCTCAAATCCTTCTCCTCCAATTTCATGTGCCAAGGCTATAATTTTAGAAGACTCCATCATTATTTGGGGCACTGAGTTACTTCTCTTGACGCATTCTGGCCAAAGTGCTTTCCAGCAAGCATTTAATGTTGATACCCTTAATTTCTCTTTGGCCAATGAAGCATATGTAATGCAATCCATAATCTAATATTTTTCCCATGCTTCAACGATTGTGAGGTTGTCTTTCTTTACTGCATCTAAAATATGTTAGAATGCTCATTGAATGTAATACAACTTAATCCTTTCGTGATGGTTGGCACGCCCACGTGTCGGCTGCGAACTTGTAATCAATGACGGACTGCACGCATTCGTGACGGAAGAAACTTTACCCATAACGGCGAGTTGCACGTATGCATATTTTCACATGGAATGTTTTAATTTGCCTACTAGATGGCGTTAAATGTCCGTGGAAACAACTTCAATGTATTTTGCAGATAATTGACCTTGACATAAGGAGGATCCAATTAATTATTTCTCTATTTGGAGCAGTGAAACATGGTTTTGTAATATAAACAAATAGAGCACTTCTCGTAGCATCAACAATTTTATAATTGAGTTTCGGATCTTGCTTTGATTTCAGCTTTATAATTTCGTTGGTGAATCATAGGAATATAAGAGAGTATTTTTTTTTTGTTTGGGTTTTAGAGGCAGTGAAATTATTCGTTTATTTCGGATAAAAGAATGGGAGCAACTAACGAGTATTTTGTATTCAGATTTGTATAAAAAATATACATCAAATAGAAAATAAATATTTCTTTTATTCCTGATAAAAGTAGATTTCTGTGTTGAATAGGTGATTTTTAGTGAATTTTTTTTTTAGAGTTAGGCTTAGCGCAAAAAAATTTCCATCCCCTGGGAACAGTTCGGAAGCGAAGCGCTCCGTCCTTTGGGCCGTGGCAGTTCTGGAATGCTGCCGTCACGAAAGGATTAAAGATAGCGATTATACCCTGGTCTAATGTTTGAATCAAGGAAGTGGTATTAGGTGGCAAAAAGATTACTTGAACATTTGGATGCGCTAATACCAGTTAACTGGGCGCATTATCTACCACCAAAAGTACTTTAAAATCAAGACATCGTTGCTCCATATATCTTTTAACTTCAGGAACAAAGCATTCTTCAAACCATCCCGTAAATAGACCTGCTGTCATCCAGGCCTTTTTATTCGCCCTCCAATGAATCGGCAATTGTTGAATGTTTTTTCCTCTTAAAGCATATGCCTTAATGATCGGTTGATTAAAATAGGCTTTAAAATTTTGCCACCAGAAGCGTTGCTACACAATTAAAAAGTCACCCGATCTTTCGCAACTTTAAACCCACTAGCAATTTTTTCAGATTTTGCTATAAAAGTTTTGGCAGACATTTTTTTCCAGAATAGACTCATTTCATCGGCATTGAAGAATTGGTCGGGAACATATCCCCCATCTACGATTATTTTGGCTAGTTTTGCTGGAAAGCTTTTAGCAGCCTCTTCATCTGCTGATGCAATTTCTCCTTTAATTTTTAAATTATGAAATGTATTTTTTTTAAGAAATCCTGTTAGCCATCCATCACTAGCCGAAAATTCTTTTCTCTTGACGACTTGTTGACACATTGATATTAAAGAAATATCACATTGATATTAAAGAAATTCAAGGTTGGCACTTTGACTAAAGAAAATTTGAAAATGCTAAAATATTTTCAGAGATTTCAGCTAAAATTTTAAAGATTTTTATTTGCCAGTTTAAACCCTTACTTTACCTGTGACAGTTCATGAGGGTGTAAAAATATAACTTTTACCTTTTGTGTATCTTCTTCTTGTGATAATACACAGCCTAACCACCAATGACATCATACCTGCTTGTTAACCCTTTATGGACGAACTCATTCCAGAACTGCCGTGGCCCAAAGGACGGAGTACTTATCTTCCAAACTGTTCCCAAAGGACAGCTAATTTTTTGCGCTAATCCTAACTCTCGAAAAAAATTCATTAAAAGTTGCCTGTTCTCAACACATCAATCTACATTTTTAAGGAATAAAAGAAATGCTTATTTTCTATTTAATGTATATTTTTCATACAAATCTCAATACAAAATACTCGTTAGTTGCTTTTACTATGAATTCTACTAGTTTGTCATCGAAAAATATGTCAAAAAAATCATTTTCCTTATCTAAATTAGGTGACATAATATTGTGATTGATTCCAGGTATACTCAAAAACTCAAAAGAATTCAGATCTTTCAAATCTCTTGTCCAAACATCATTCGCAGAAACAACTACTGAAGCCGGCGGCATTGTAATAATAGTATGCTCAAAATCTGAAGAATCACTTGCATTTTCAGATTCATCATCATAAATACAACAGTTTCAATAATCTTCACTATCTGCATCACTTTCATTACTGTCCGGTACGTTTATCATACAAGTATATTCTTCCTCAGAAAGAAAACGTCTTGGCCCAACCATTCTTTTATCCAAAATAACCTAATAATTTTACTGCCGCACATTCCTTTAAAACCCAAACTTAAAAAAAAAAATACTCTCATATTCCTATGATTCACCAACGAAATCATTAAGCTAAAATCAAAATGAGAACTGAAACTCAATTATAAAATAGCAGAGGCTATGAGAAGTGCTCTATTTGTTTATATTACAAAACCATGTTTCATCGCTCCAGATGGAGAAATGATTCATTGGAAAGGTCAAGTACCTGCAAAATACATTGTAGTTGTTCACATGGACATTTAACGTCATCTAGTACACAAATAAATTCAAATAAAAACATTCCATAAGAAAACTCATATCGGTGACTGTCATTCTTTAGAGTTTTCTCCAACTCAAATGTGTGACTGCCGTCTTTGAATGCAAGTTCACAGTCGACGCACGAGCACATCAACCGTTCGCAAAGGGTTAAGGGATTCTACCATCTCTGAAAATTCAAATTCATCTTCAGTTATTGTAATTTTTTGGAAAAGAATAGATTGACTTTGCTTTTGCTCATAATTATAAAAGTGTGATGCTTATGGGTTCCTGGTATAGTTCTTGTGCAAGATAATTTTGTTTGTCAGTCTTAATTCTTCAGCTTTGTAATCTTGGATGTTACTGTATGAAAAATATATTGCATACTAGTCACCTTCGATGACCTGCTTGTTCGTTACCCTTGAAAATTCTGACCGTGGCAAACTCGCTGGCACCATAACCCCGTGGAGTTGTGTTGTTGAGACCCAAACCATCCGACCTATTAGAAAGGTATAAGGTAACTATTTGGGCGACCAGGAAGTGCCATCCAATTTAGACCAGAACCCAGTATGTTAGGCATCCACAGGGACAGTACCCTCCTTCCCCTACCACCAACCTCTCTGAAGGACTTACAGACCCACATGTTTAACGCGATCATACTCCACGTGAACATGGTGGCAGTTTTGGCAGTGGCAAGAATTGAATCCGGGTATACAGAGTGCAATTCCCGCACTCTAACCACTGGGCTACCGCGCCCTCAACCCCGTGGAGTTAACAAAGTTTGGTTTAATTTAATGACGTTAAAACTAATAATCAAATTTTAAGATGTAAAATTATGTTCTAGTGGGGATTCTTGAAAATTGATTTGTAAAGTGAATTTATTCTAATGTTTGTGAACTGTGAGATTCTGAGGATTTCTGTACCTGTAATCCTAGGAAAGGGATCCCTTTGATGTGTACTCACAGCCGGGATCAGCTGCTCCTATGTTTTTTTTATAGAGGTATGCTCCTCTATTTTTTTGTTTTACATAAATGAAATTGTATCCGTTTGTCTGCATTTTTAGTATTGCATTGCAAATAACATGAAAGTATTTTTGAGACTGATGATGTTGAATGTGAATTTAGTATTTAAGAAATAAATATGCTACTCAGTGAAAAAAAGTTTTTTTTTTTTTAAAGATTGTCCCCAACACCACCCGATGCATAAATGCTCCACGACAATCTCCATAACTTTCTTTTTATTTATTTTTTTATTTCTTCGGTGTTTAAATTTTTTCATTATGGTCCCAACCACCACCCGGTGTAAACAATACATTGCCACAATTCAATCCAGCATAATGAGCCAAAAACCTTATACATAGCTGCCAACTCTCCCGGTTTTGCCGGGAGACTCCCGGTTTTTCGTTATATCTCCCGGTCTCCCGGGTAAGTCGCTCAATCTCCCGGTTTTCACTCAACTGCTCTTATTTTCCCCGTTTAGGCAGAAATCACGCGAATGCAAATCGTGACTTTCAGTTGTTTTCCGCGGTGTAGAAATGGATCGCGATTGACGTTTGTATTTTTGTATTTGTATCTACAGGTTACAAAAGTAAAAAAATCGGAAATAGATCACGAATATTCCGAAAATATCACGAAATGAAAAATGAAGTCACAATTTTTGAAATCGAAGTTCTTCCGTTATTTCGTCTAAAAATCCGTTTCCCAGCTATCGCGTATCGGCTCTCGCAAACGACGATTATTCCCACAGCGTCACGAGAGAGATGACCAATAATTATCTAATGTGGGGAAAAAAGCATTTGCATCGACTAAAATTTTATTAAATTATTTTGTTTTATATACAAAACTAATGTTCAAACGTATTATTAATGAAAGTCTTTTTTGCAGCAGTATCGCTAAAAACGACGTTTGTGCGTGATCCTCCTTATATTTCGTTTTACTATTTTTCCATTTTTGTAATCTGTCAGCATCGTCAAATTTTTTTATAATTATTTCTTATTTTATACAGAAAGACTATTGTTCAAAGTAATATTAATGAAATGAAAGGCTATTTTGCAGCAGTATCGGGGAAAACGGCATTTGTGCGCGATCCTCCATATATTTCGTTTAATTGTGAAAGTAATTTCCACTTTTGTAATCTGTCAGCATCGTCAAATTTTTTTATAATTATTTCGTATTTTATACAGAAAAACTATTGTTCAAAGTAATATTAATGAAATGAAAGGCTATTTTGCAGCAGTATCGCGGAAAACGGCATTTGTGCGCGATCCTCCATATATTTCGTTTAATTGTGAAAGTAATTTCCACTTTTGTAATCTGTCAGCATCGTCAAATTTTTTTATAATTATTTCGTATTTTATACAGAAAAACTATTGTTCAAAGTAATATTAATGAAATGAAAGGCTATTTTGCAGCAGTATCGCGGAAAACGGCATTTGTGCGCGATCCTCCATATATTTCGTTTAATTGTGAAAGTAATTTCCACTTTTGTAATCTGTCAGCATCGTCAAATTTTTTTATAATTATTTCGTATTTTATACAGAAAAACTATTGTTCAAAGTAATATTAATGAAATGAAAGGCTATTTTGCAGCAGTATCGTGGAAAACGGCATTTGTGCGCGATCCTCCATATATTTCGTTTAATTGTGAAAGTAATTTCCACTTTTGTAATCTGTCAGCATCGTCAAATTTTTTTATAATTATTTCGTATTTTATACAGAAAAACTATTGTTCAAACGTAATATTAATGAAATGAAAGCAAGGAATTTTGCAATCTGTCTGCATCCTCTAAATTTGGGCTGAACAAAATCTCCCGGTTTTTTCGTATTTTCGCTCAAAAATCTCCCGGTTTTTCATATTTAAAAGTTGGCAGCTATGCTTATAAAAAGCAAACACTAATTCAGTTTTCAATTGTCCCTCGGCCTAAAACCGTGCAAAAACCAAACACTTATTCGTTTTTTAATTGTCCCTTGGCCGAAAACAGTATAAAAAGCAATCACTGATGACATTTGCCAGTAATACCCATGCGAATATCCTTATCAGGATATTCGCATGGGTATCAAGAGCATGGCCCAAATATATCGGCCAGATACCACAGGGTGGCGACAGAACTGGGATATCAGGGAATTCTCAGGGGAAAATGATTTTCTGGAAATATCGGGGAAAACTCGGGGAATTTTGCTTCAAATCGGGGAAAATTTTGGAATTTTGTTTCGCGAGTCTCCAATCTTCAAATCCCTGTGAAGACATCTAAACTGGAATTTTCTTTTCTCTTTGTCCCTCCATGAAACTGCCCTCGTTATGTGGAAGTGTTAAACTTTATTCTGATTAGCTGTTGATCAGATGACATCATAAAGCTTAAAATTCCCACTCACCATGTGGCAATTAAACTTGAAAAACTGGTGATTAACGAAATCCTGATTATCGGCCAAACTGTGTGATAGTTTAGGATGGCTATTCTTCCTAAACAAATCCACCTGTGGAGTGAGAAAAATCTGTCAACAACCGCTACAATACTGCTACTGCTCTCCCATAGTTTTTCCTGTACGAGGAGATCGTAATTTATTGCATTTGCTGCTGCCTAGAATAAGTGCAATCCACATTCCTATCCTACCCCTCCCCGTAATCACCAATGTGATTTATGACATTCTGGGGTCTAGCGTCTTTACCATGCTCTCTACAATGAGCACAGTAAATAATAATTTCGGCCTAAATGGGTTCCCCTATTTTTACATCTGACTCAAATTTAAAAGGGTTCCCGAAAGCGGATGCATGAACGGAATTAAAATCAATCACTCGCTAAAATAAAAATGGAGCGTGAAACTCGTTCCTGCTATTTCGTGCTTGTAAATTTATTTATTGGTTAAATATTCATTATAGCATATTTTTCACAATGAAAAATTAAAAGAATTAATCTGTATGAACAAGTTTCGGGAATACGCTGCCTCTCGGAGCTGGCGCGACCGAATTAAATTTGGGTGCCCCACACGAATAAAGGACATCAACCTTGAGGATGGGGAATGTTTTTCCAAGCTGAATTGCTGATATTGCAGTGTTATGTATTAATGTTCTACTTTAACCTACATATGAACGGTCCATAATGACTATACGGAAATTTTGAATCTGTGTAGCATTGGCTAAAATAGTGCGTTTGAAGGATACTATCCCTGACATACTTCGTATTAATTTTAAAGCTTGATCGCGAGAACTTCATAATTTTTAAAATCTCAATGTACGACATTTTTTCGCTAGGAGAAATTTCAGATTTCCTTTTACAGATTTTACCCTGTTTTAAGTTATTAATCTCTCATCGACTATGTATAAAACAACGATGTATGGTTTGCTTAGTTGTATTTTCAGAAGTGCTAACTGTTAACAATTATTATAAATTCAAAGTTAAATTGGTTCCATTTTCAACTTACCCGCCGGGCCAGGAGTAACCATGACCCTTTTTCCTTTGATCGGAAAATTCGGGTATTGCAATAAAACGGCATGTTTCTAGCAATATAAAACGCCATTTTTTTAATTCAAAACGTCGAAATGTTAAAAAAAAAAATCAAATTTTTTCAAAACGATAAAGAATTTATTTGTTATGAAATAAACATATTGGGGAAATTTTAAAATGAAAGAATTCAGAACGTCCATTAATATAACGGGAAAAAAAAGACTGAAATATCGCGATCGCGATAATTGAAAAATTAGAGTAAATGATCAAAATATAAAACAAGAATATTAATTTATTAAAATTTGCCGAAAATTATTTGTAAAATCCTCGAAATTAAAGAAAAATTAGTGGACGGACTTCTTAAAATTGAGGAATAAATAATAGTGAATGCTTCATAAGCTTGGAAAGTAAAAAGTAAAAAGATAAAAATGAAAAAACTTAAATGCATTTGAATGCTTCATGATAAATGAATTTTTTTATGATATATTGGAAAACAAATATTATAAAACACCTGAAAAGGTCTATAATGAAAATCATTGGCAAGATTAAAAAGAATTACAAGGTTAAAAAAAATTAATGAATATAAATGTTTAAAATATTTAAACAATGGATAAATGAAAAATTTAAATTTGACAAACCTTTAAGAAATGGAAAAAATGTTAATAGTGACAATAACTTATAGAAAAGAATTAGTTTTAGAAAAAAAAAACTTAAAATAAGTTTTGAAAATTTATTAAATGTTAAAAATGAGAAAATAGCAATAATAAATGCATGTTAACAATCTTACTCATTAATAAATTAAAATATTTCTGTGAATTTGTCTTTGTTACTGTCAAATAATGATAAAATTTATATTTTGCCAATATCTTAAATGTTCCCCAATTTTTAAAATCCTCCTCCGCCTCAACATCAAAATATTGGATTCTATAAAAGTAGATCCGCTAAGAAGTTTTCTTGCCAACAGACATATAGTGATACCTTGATAAAGTACTCATCAGTTCAAGACATGGGGAGAAGGATTGGTTGTTTGACTTATGTCTACTGTACAATAAATAAATCTATTATAAATAAGTACTAAAAGCAAATTCTAAATTATTTTAAAATATACTTACAATTTAATTTTGCATAACATTAAGCAACTTTAAAAAACCATCGCATGATGTAATGTAAAAACACATTGAAATTACTAAATTATTTTTACTCACTTTGCCTCTTTACGTGAAAAACTCATCCAATGTTTTCTGCTTCAAAGTTGATACTCGGTTTTTTTATGCTGCTTATCTTATACAATATATATAAATGTTTTATATTTATTTTTCATATTCACTTATTTGTCTATCATTTTTTAGTTAGTCGAGTTTATGAGTATGGTTGGGAAATTCTTATGCGAACAGATGATTGAAGAAAATCACACAGGGAATTTCAAGAAAAATACTCTGGAAATCAGGGAAAACTCGGGGAATTTTAAGTTTCTGTAGCCACCCTGTACCACCAAATACTATTCGGTTTTTAATTGTCCCTAGGCCAAAAACTGTCACCATAGAAATACTGTGCGTCTGGGTGCGCATGTGGTTGAAAAATCGAACTGCTTTCGCAGTTTCGCCGAGAAATTGAATATCATGACTTCCTTAAAATCCGGATCATGCAGCTATTTTTAATTATTTCTTGACCAGATTGGGCTTACAAGAAAGCCTGATTTTTGAACTTTCTAAAAGTGTAAATTATTAGTCGAAATTGTCGGTACTTTTCCCAACACGAGGGTTTAAAAACAAAAGTTCGTTTTTTTGAGCCGAAAGTGACTTTTGTTTTAAAATCTTTAAAAAATATTAGAATTTGTCCCAGAGATTTGAAATTGATATATTTTTACTCGCAATTGCCTGCTCTTTCCGGTCGTGTGATTTGTTTTTTTCTATGAGGTCTACATGGTGGAGAAAAAAGGGGGAAAAACGGTCAAAATCGCATAAAACATTAAATAACAAAAAAAATAATTCAAATTTTAAAAATCGGTTTTCACGTGTCCCCCTCCCCCAGTCTCAGATTGCCAAATTTCATAGCTCTGCGATGTGCGGTCACTGAGCCTATAGTGTATAATACAGACAGACATTGCCTTTTATTATTTAAGATGTTTGTCTTCTCCTACTCATTCTGCTGTTATGGTGTCATAACAATGTTTTGAAATTGACTACAAATTAAAAGGACTGTGTGTGATTTGATGGAGGGCTAGAATCTTCCAGCAGAATACCTAGACCTAAGAGTACAGCTCCGATTCTGAAGAAACTTGGTATAAATCATTTTGAGATTTCATAACTTTTTTAGAAGGAGGTTTCTGTTGTTTATAATTGGCATGGATTTTTACCATACTTTTATATTTCAATACTAATTTCAATACTTTATAGAAATATTTATCAGCATAACTGTGAAATATTGATATAGCAAGCATTACAATTTTTACTTTACTCAAATTCTTGGCAGTCTGTGAGATATTTTAGTGACTTGTGCAAAGAGTTGATGCTAAAAAATAACATAATTTTGGTTTTCTAGCTTTTTAATTTGATTGTCGGTACAAATTATGTAATTGCCAGAATTGTACAAAATGAGTAATATGTCAATTTTAACTTCTGTATTTCTTATTGAAGTCACACATTTTTTTAAAGTGGACTTGAAATTTAGAATGTTGTTGTTCCAGATGTTTCTCCAGGATTAGAAAAATCAGAAAATTTCTACATGCCCTTTGGACATGTAGTTAACAAAAAAAAAATATATATAGATGCTCAAGATAAAATTTTACATGCCCAATATTTTTCTGATGACATTTTTCATTGCTGACAGCTCTGGAGCCCATAAAATTAAATATAGTAAATATCGTATACGTAGCCTGTAATTTAATATCAAAATTAGAAACATCAGTTACTTTTAATAAAGTAAATATATCAGAAATGGGAATTGAATACTATTTATGCTAAAATAATTTTAAAAATAACTATTTAGCGATTTATGCCAAATTAGACAATTTTTGAAGACGCATATTTATTATTTCTGTAAAAAAAGCGATTGTGATCTTAATTTACATTACATGCGGTCGTAAATACCAGTTTTCATGATTGGCATTTCCATGTATGTGGCCGTAAATTTGCATTGATATAGACAGAAGGCAATTTTTTTTAGGAAACTATGCAAATTCAGTAATCCATAGTATGAGAAGGTTTCCCATAGAAATTATGGAGAATCCGTAGTAATCGGCATCTCTGCTTATCAACACACATGCACTCTCACAAATCTACACAAGGAGTCAAGTGCAAATGAATGAGAAATAATATGGAGCTTTGGCACTGTGTCAGAGGCTCTGGCTTGTTTCTGATAGGGATGTCACAGTTGCTATCCGTAAACTGTGAAACTTTATTTTCTCCCCACAGTTATCAAGTATCACACTGAGAACCTAATCAGGTTAATGTCAAATGAATTTTTATTACATGCCCAATCGGGCATGTAATAAAAATTAATGCATGCCTGGTTGGAATTTTTATATGCCCCAGGCATGTCAGGCAATATATTTTTTTTACCCTGTATTTCTCAATTATCGGTATTACACTGTATATGTGAAAAGTGGTTAGTAAATGTATGTGGGACAATCATGCTACTAGATATAAAATGTTTTTTATTTTTTTATTTCTGTAGGTTACAAGGATAATGCTGATCAAGTCATGAAGAATGATTCTTCAGAATACAGTGCCAGTGACAAAATCCAACCTCTAACTCTAGCCAATTCTCGGAAAAGTCCCAATTCACATGTCCAAGTGAATGGTAATCGCAGTGGCCAAGATGACTCAAGCCAAAAATCTCCTGTGGGCATAAATTATGACAGTTACTCCAACTCCAATTCAAGTCAAAAAAATAGTACACCTTCTGGTGGTGATGACTTGTTATCCTCTAGTCTCAATCAGAGGAGTAGTACAAGGGAAGATAGTGAAAAGAACATTCGTAACCATACGTCTGGTCTAAGTCAAGTATCTGCTTCCTATACTAACCACGACAAGTCTTCACACAAAGGAACAGTAATCTCCAAGAATAGTCTGTTAGAAACAGATGATTCAAACCGGCGGCATGCCTCAAATAAATACCAGAAAACTTCTTGTAGTGATTCTATTGATGAATCACAAATTCAACCCCTTAGTCATCCACTGTCAGTGGACTCTGTGTGTGACCCTAAGCCACACGTGTCACCTGATTCTAATACTCAATGCCAGAGCAAAGAATCCAGGAGAGACGATTGTTCCAAGACTGTCACAAATGGATATGTGAATAATAGTATTAAAAATGGTTATAATAACCAACCTTCCTTTCTGAATAGATCAAAAGTGACTTCCACAACAAATGGATCTTGCAGTAACTCGCCCCATTCAAGCTCTGATAGCAGAGATAGCATAGAGTATAATAGTAAGTCAAAATATATTTTAAAAATTTATGTAAAATTATATTACAATATTTATGGCTTTGACTTTTAAATTAATATTTCATGAAATCAGAATAAAATAGGGCAGAGGTCTGCAAACTGTTGCTCGTGAGTACCATAGTGTCATAAAGTAATTAATATTTGACAATTAAGAATATTTGGCATGCTTATTTATTTATTTTTATTATGAAAGGGTGATTTAAGTCCTTTATATACTGTTTAATTAGATAAATTATCGAAATTTAATTTGATTTATATTAAATATACGAGTATGATAATATGGTATACTGGCTTAGCATCTATGGAATTTACTATAAATTAGATTACTGAAAAATATAGAAAATTTTGGAAATAGCTCAAATAAGTGTTATAATAGAAAGAATTATTTGAGCTACCCTTTACTAAAATGCTGATAGGAAAATATTGCAATTCCCGCATCTATGGGAGACTGTTCTAAAATCTTATCACCAAACATTAAAAATAACCATTTTTAGATAGGAACATCATGAGATTAAAAGAAATAACTTATACTGAATATCTGATAATATTGGATTACTGAAAATCCAATGCAAAATATCAATTCATGCTTCTTGCACTTCGTAGCACCAAGCGAAGGAGTTTTCCTGCTCTTACACCTGGAAATTTGTTTACCCGCAATTACAAACTTGAACATTTCAGAAGCATTTGATGCAAAAAAAAAACTTTGTTTTTGCAACTAAATTTTCATCTTTGGAATTTTAATTTAAAAAATATCATTTCATCCTTTAATTTAAATTAAGATAATACTTTTTCTCTTCCAAAAATGGACCCAAATTTTTTATTTGTCAAAAAAAAAGACTGATTTCAGCCCCAATTTTTCAAATAAGATATTATCAAGTCTTGATCAAAAAAATGAAACTTAACAAATCAAAAGAAATGCAATAGTCAAAATTTTTAGTGGATTTATTACGTATTCATAATTAGTAAACTAAAAAGTGCTAGTCAAAAAGTGCTTTCAAATCATTACTTGATGTAAACATAATTAATTTCTAATTTACAATATTTTATTGCTTGAAAGTGAAAATTGATATTCCTGAAAACCTTCCAGAAATTTCCAGTGTTGACTTCTGAAATACCTCCTAAAACTCTTAAAACTTACCATGATAACTCATGAAGAGGCTCATTCAAGGTTAGCATCTCTGCATCATAATAGTATTCCTCTTAGCATGGATTTTCATCAAATGAATAAACTGTAGCAAAACAGAGACTGTTGATTTCGATAAAATAGAAACTGGAATTTCTGAGATCAGAAATAATTCAGAGATTTAGAGTGATGACTGTTTTTGGCGTTTGACTGTTGAACGATGACTGTTTTTGGTAATAATCACAAGCCCTATCTCTTTGGTGGAAAGATAAAAAGGTTTCCATGTTTTTTTTTTTTGTGTGTTTCTGAAAACAGAGTTTGCTTGGTTGAAATCTGGTAGAGACGGTTGTATTTTTGTTTGCATTCAAGTGAAGTAAATTTTTATTATGGTGTACCCTATTTATTCTGCTATATCTAGTTATAGTAAGTACCAGCTTTTATAGCGAAGGAATGGTTACATATTTTTAATTTAGGAATCCTATAATTATTGCCAGATGTTTCTTCACTGAAATAAAATCTCTGTGATTTGTGTTTTGCATACACATTTTCAGACCCAATATGTCAAGATCTCAAAATCGGTGCTAGACATTCTTACAAAATTATGAAAATAAGATCTCATTTCCCCATTCATTTCTATGTTATCATTTTTCAAGTCGACCATCCTTTCTTCTGTTACATGCCCTCTTCTGCATTTTACAAGCAAACTCTCTCCATACCTTGGCTTCCTCCATGTTTTAACTTATTTTTTTAAAGGATTAATAATGAAAAACCCACCACCGAGAATGAACAAGACATCATCATGTCTGTCCGCTTGGTGAAAATGCTTGAAAGCAAAATCAAAATGGCAACTTGTTTTTAGTTGTTTTGGTTGAAACAGAGTTTATTTTGTTTCTGAAACAAGAACTTGTTTCAGTTTCCATTTTGAAAGCAAATCTCATTCGCAAGTGAATCCGTTTGCTGAAAATACGCTGTTGGATTCAATAGATTGACAATTGAAACACAGAAATAGTGGTCAGCTGCCAGCTTGTAACAAAGTAAATTTATACCTGTAAATTTCTAGAAAGGAACATTTTTTATAAAGAAAATTAAAAAAAATTTTAAACAGTCCATGAAAATGACCAATTTTATTTTCGAATGGTTATGCTTATTTCTATTAAGGTAATATGGTAGTAAAGATATATATCTTAATATTTTGGTTTCAAGCATTCCCAATTTGAAATAGAAACATTGGTTTAGTTCATAAGTTAATAAGAATTCTGAGCATGCAAATATATTTTCAATTTGCAGTTATATTGTGTAGATTATTTTTTATTGTTATGGTACTAATAGTCTGATCAAATTATAGGCTCTGATTTAGTTCCACATCTAGAAGATTCCCCTTCTGACTTTGATTGTCCTGAATATGTGAAGTAAGTATTTTATCTAAGATGTTTCTTGGGAGTTAACTTCTGGTGTAACTTTTAGTTTATCTTGTGAAAAACCCAGACCACACGACAGACCCGAAAGCTTACTGTATCTAGGTGTGTGGCCGGTTAGTTTATCTTGTGAAACTTTTTTTTTTAATTGTATTGCTTGAGAATGTGTTTGAACCGATACAACAATACCTTGGGGGGGGGGGCATTTTTAGTTAAAAATAATATAAAACAGTGCTTCAAGAAATCTAGCATACAAGTTACTTAATTGTGAAAACAAAAATAAATAGGTTAATGTTGATAGATGCTGTATTAGAGGTTTGCAGAGAATTAACAGATGAAAATATCACAAAAGCATTTGCTTTTTGTTATGTTTTTGTACTCGCTATGCATTAATGTTCATAACTTATGAATGCATTATTCAATTTTTATGAATTATACCTTACTAGAAGTATTGACTCTTAAGAAGTGTGCTTTTCTAAATTTCATTATCCTGTGTCTAGCGGTTTTCAAGATATTGCATTCCAAATTTTTCATTATATTGTACTGATAAACATACTATTTACAGCAAATTGACCCTCAATAAGAAAAAAAAAAAGTAATCTAATGCTAGGGGGCTACTGCCCCGTAGCATTAGATCACTTTTTTTCTCACCTAATGCTAGGGGGCTTTATCATCCATTATTAACATTATCATTTTTTACAACGCTAGCATGTTCAGCCAGACGATTTCCAATCGTACATTTAGTACTACCGATATAAAATTTATAAACATTATCCGGAGAAAGAAGGGGTACAACATATACCCCAGCAAAGTTAACATTATCCCTAAATTTATCAGTACGAATACGATTGAACATAGTAGTAACAGTTGAATGAGTGAGTTTAAAATTAAATTCGGTACAAAAATTGATAAGAGGACGAAAAATTTTAGGATGGTAAGGAAAACTAGCTTTAAACGGTAAACGTTCATTGATGGAAATAAGACTAGAATTGGGTTGTAAAAACTTATGTTTAATATTAGCAAAGATTTTATAAACAAACTCGAGAGTAACCGGCATCCTGACCGAGTTTAAAAATTAAATCAATTTCACTGTTTAAAGATATAATAGTGTAACTAACATTAAAAGCACAAGTAAAATATGCATTGAAGGATGCCTTTTTAGACGAAATGGGGTGAAATGAATTAGCCGGAATGCACATGTTAGTAAAAGTGGGTTTGCGAAAAACTGAAGTTTGAAAATTAAAAGAATTATTTCATCTAAAAAGACTTCCTTCAATGCTTATTTTAATCGCACTTTTAATGTTAGTTCTACTATTACATCTTTAAACAGTGGAATTGATTTAATTTTTAAACTCGGTCAGGATGCCGTTACTCTTATGAGTTTGTTTATAAAATCTTTGCTAATATTTGCCATAAGTTTTTACAACCCAATTCTAGTCTTATTCCCATCAATGAACGTTTACCGTTTAAAGCTAGATGTCCTTACCATTCTAAAATTTTTCATTCTCTTATGAATTTTACCGAATTTAATTTTAAACCTGCTCATTCAACTGTTACTACTATGTTCAATTATATTCCTACTGATAAATTTAGGAATAATATTAACTTTAAAAGTCTTGCTGAGGTATATGTTGTACCCCTTCTTTCTCTGGATAATGTTTATAAATTTTATATCGGTAGTACTAAACGTACGATTGATATTTGTTTGACTGAAATGATATAGAGATGTAAAAAATGGTAAACAAACGACCACCCTTGCCCAAGTGACTAAAGATAATTTTCACCCCCTTTTTTAAAATTCTTTTCATTTGATCAGCTGTAATAACCCCCGCTCTATTTTACTTTACAAATCCCTTTTTACTTATTTGTATTGTACTTGTATTTGTAATTTTGACCCTGTTCAGGTCTTAAGTTATGCCTGGCGACTCGTTCTCGATGCCATGCATGTTAAACCTTTACACAGTTACCTTAAATTATAATAATGTTCTAAAGTATTTTATGTTTTTTAAAATATTTATCTTTGTGATTTGTAATTTTATAATTTTAAATCTGTTTTATAGATTCACAATTTTGTATGGATGGCAATTTTCGTAATATGCAAATTTTGCTTAACAGCATTGAAATGTATTTAGGCATGTTGGTATCTGTTCCGATTCTATCGCCACTGAGGAAGAGCATGAAGGTGGTCGAAAGCGCTCTGGCTTAAAATTATTTGTTGTATGTCTGTAGGATGGTTTTTGATAGACATTTAAATCTGGTTTTAAGATTTGTCATTTAATTAACTCCCCATTACACTACAGTATTTGGGACAACAAAACTGTTCGCGAAACAGCTCAGACAATAAATTTAGCCACAAGTTTAACCCTAAAATGTTGTTGTTGAGGCAACGGTTGTGCGAAAATCGACCAATCAGAAGGGCGTAAATCCGAACATCACAGGTAACGTGCTTTCGAGTAATTTTATTTCTTACTTTAATGGTGACCAAGATGGCCGATAGACTGTTTTGGAATGCATTAGACTCTCGAGATGGAAAAAATAATAGAACTTCTACTAAATTACAGACACCTGTGGTATATAAAAGATCCAAATTATACGAAAACACACACTAAAGAATGCTTTCTGAAATTGGCGGCATTAGGCAGGAATGATCTGTTAGAAAGGAGGGGCTTACAGTATCATTGCCGAGCGGAAGTGCTGAAGTCTGAAGATGGAAAAATAATAATAGAACTTTTGCCAAATTACAGACATCTGTGAAATATAAAAGATTCAAATTATATGCAAAAGCACTAAAGAATGTTTCTTGGAATAAAATCAACGGCATTAGAGTGGAGGGACGTGTTAGAAAGGCAGGGACCTAAAGTATCATTGCCGGGTGGAATTGCTGAAGTCTGGAAATGCGGATGGAAAAAAGAAAATAATTTTTATCAAATTACAGACACTTTTGAGATATAAAAGATTTAATTATACGAAAAACACACTGAAGAATGCTTCCTGGAATGAAATCGGCGGCATTAGAGAGAATGGGCCTATTAAAGAGGAGGAGCCTAAAGTATGATTGACTGGTGGAATTGCTGAAGTTCAGCAATAAAAATTGCCCTGTGTAAATAACATCATTATTCAATCCAAACGGAATCTTTGGGATGTTAAAAGTGATCTTTACAGCAAGAGAACTCTAAAATGGTATTCCTATGAGAAAATTATGAAGCGAATGCAAGGGGAAAAAGTTTCCCCATTTGCTGCTTGGAGTGACGTCACTTTCGTTCTGTGCTGCATGGAGTAACGTCACAAATGTTCCAAAGCTGTTTTGTGAACGGTTTGTTGTCCCAAATTACGGTCGTGTAATAGGACCTTTAGTTGATTCAGTGATTTGAAGTTTGACATGTCGCCACTAATGGTACTTTATATCCATCTTTGTTATCAAAAAATTTAAAACTAGATAGAATTTTTTTTTAATTCGAACAAAAACTTTGAAATTTATTTAAAATTTTATATTTTTTAACATGGCAGCATAGAACAAAATTGGACATAATCACAAATAAAAGGTTTATTTATGGCTCAATGATCACAAGACTTTATAGTTTCAATCATTGTTGCGAAAAATAGCCGCAATATAATTTTTTTTTTGTTGTTCCTGACATCATTAGCCCTCCCTCGGTGGGGAAAGTTACCTAACCTCCGAGGGATGCATTGTCAAGTATATCAATCGAAAAATTTTTTCAAGCCCTTTAAAGGGCTTGAAAAAATTCCCTTTAAATAAAGGGAAGGGTGACATGCTATAATTGTAATCATTTGAATCCATATTACCAGATTTTTCAAAATCTGGTATGAGAAAGTCGAGCTGAGCCACACTCCGGTTAATTTCTACTTCCTTTTGAATTTGATTTATTGATTAATGTAGTCCAATATTTAAATATATGAAAACTTAAATTTGTCAAGAATTCAGTTTTATTTTTTAAATCAATTTTTAGTTATTTTCTGATTTTTTAAATTATAATAGAATGTAATAAAGCTTTTTTCTTCACAGGGAATATGGTAGGATACTGTCTAGTGAACAGAGAGCTCAGTATAAAGCAGACTTCAGTGCTCAGTATGAAGAATACTTACACTTACATTCTAGAATAAATTTAATTTCTCGAAAATTTGCTTCTTTAGAACACAATTTACATACATGTGAAGAAGGGTCTGAAGAATTTAAGGTAAGTTTCTTGCTAATGAAAAATTGCCAGAATTTTGCCTGGGCGTCCAGAATATATCCCAGATTTTGAATCGTTATCCTAGTGACCCCTAAACTTTACCTGGTATATTAAAATGTCCTGTTTTTTGTAATTGATTTGAAAATTGTAACTGAAATAAATTAGGAATCTGATAATCCCTCGATAAATATTAATAAGGGATATTGATATTTACCTATTTATGATTAATGGAGAGATATTTCCACCATTGGAAGTATTATCCTTCTGGATCTTAAAATTGCTGATTTATATTACTGATAAATATTTACTTTAAACTTGTAACAGTGCAAGGAATTATTTTAGTTCAGGATAACAGTGAAATGATTTCTGCCTTATACATGTTTTCTCTGTAGCAAAATTTTGATGACTATGATCTAAGCATATTATATTGTATTTCACAAGTTTACATGACAAAACAGAAACCTATTAAATCATAAATAATAAAAGAGAATATGTGTCTATCTGTCTGTACACTCACAGTAATGCAAGATCTAAGTAATGTATAGCTACAAAATTTGGTACATGGATAGTTCAGGTCAGGCTCTCATATATCTTGGAGCAATTTTTAAAAATTCAATTTAGTTTCGAAATTGAGCAGAATTTGACTACTTTGTTTAAAAAGATATGAAACAAGCAAATGCTATAGCATATATCATAAACAAACTGTCACAACATCTCCAGCAAGTGATCAAACTGAAAAATTAACCAGGAATTAAATATACAACATTCTAACTTTCTCAATTTTGTAGCCATATGCTTCACATTGGATGTGTAGACATATTTTCTTATTAAAAATCTGCAAATATCGTGCGATTCTAATAATAATTATGGATTTTATTCATTTTATTTTATTGAATTCTCAGGAGAGAATTTCTAAAGGATTTATTTAGGAAGAGCATCATACAATCAAAGCACAACAGGTAGATTCTCTCCTTAGAAGCATTTTTTAGATGCACACATTATTGGAAACAACTAGTTTGTAAAGTGGACACTTTGTATTCTTCACCATTTTATTTTGTTAGATTCTTGGGACATGATTTTTAAAAGATTTATTTAGAAAAAGGATTGCCAGATACACAGTCTGAGGGCCTACTATGTGTTCAAGGCACAGTCAGTGGCAGGTAGTACAGTATGCAGGCTTATTTAAGACATCTCAGAGCTTTTTCAAAATGTGACTGGGATAGTTTGTGGCCAAAAGTAACTACCTTAGTACAAATGAACTGAAATTTTGATTTTGTTAATTTTCCATGCCCATGTAAATTCAAGATGTACTAGTGGGCTTTGCCTGTTAGCAGTCACTAAATATATAGCAATCAATTTTTATAGATGGCAGTTTTTTAACAAGTTCTGAAGACTTCTGCGTGGGTGCAAAAGCCCCCCCCCCTCCCCCCCCTCTCTGACAGCCCCAGCCCGCCTTCTTTAGTGTGAGCAATTTGTGTGTCCATTGCAAATTCAAATATACAATGTGAAAATTGTATTAAAATCGGAACAAGCATCATTCTTCAGCAAGCGTGCACCTGTGAAAAAAACTGTAAAAGCAAATGTTCTTAATAGAATATACTACTCCATCTCCCACCCTTCTCAAATCTGTAATGAACCATCGAGAGGGCAGATTTCGTAAATGTCATTCAAGGACATTCAAGATGTCCACCACAAAGAACTAGGTCTACCCCTATTTGAAAATCGACATAACCTAAATCTCTGTATAGAAGAAATGTTCTGCTCAGAAGCTCTGTATGCTATACAAGAGTTTTAGGAGACAGTTATTGAATCGTTAATATAATTCTAAAAAATTAACAAATATAGTGACAATTGCACTTTTCGAGAGCTAAGGGATGAATCTTCAATATGAAAAATTTAGAAGACTGTACTTCAAAAAATATTTTGATGGGCCCAGTTTTAAAATGACCAATACTAAAAGAACTTGAGAAGCTGTGTGAACTTAGTTTTTTTACTACAGATTTTTAAAAACTAGTAATTACTATTTATTAACTATCGAAATTCAGGCTTCTAGAAACTCCTGGAAATTTATTTGTCTCCCATTGAAAAAAAAAGGGGGAGGGGGGGGGGGGGGGTGAAGTTGAGGTTTTAACTTCATTTTTGAGTAAAATAGCTTTTTCGCACACCTTTCTTTTTAGCCTCCAAAATGAGTTTTTTTATAAATATTTAAAAATCTATCAAACTTTTTGTTCTTAATCCGCCTCTAAGGTTTGATACCTATGTTTTAACCCTTTCGGGATGGCCGCATTCCAAAACTGCCGTGGCCCAAAGGACAGAGCGCTTCGTTTCCGAATTGTTCCCAAAGGATGGCTAATTTTTTGCGCTAAGCTTAACTCTAAAAAAAATTCACTAAAAATCACTCGTTCAACACAGCATTCTACTTTTTTCAGGAATAAAGGAAATACTTATTTTCTATTTGATGTATATTTTTCATACAAATTTTCTTTTATCAAAATATTAAAAATTTTAGTGTATTAAAAATGATTAGTCACCTTGATTAAAATAGTTATCAGTTAATCAGAAAAAATATTGAAATGATTGTAATAAAATATTTATATAGCTAATAGAAATTATGTACATATATATAAACAAGAAAACAGCTAGCTATTTTCATTAATTAATACACCTTTTGCGTATGGTGTATTTCAAAGCAAGAATCCACGCACAGACCAACATTGCAATCTTTGCTTTCATAATAACTGTCTATGTGCTTTCTTTTGCCTTTTGTAGTCCACGAATCTTCACTTTCTGCATCACTTTCATTTCTGTATATTCTTCCACAGAAAGAAAACGTCTCAGCCCAGCCATTCTTTTATCCGAAATAACCTAATCATATCATTGCCGCACATTCCTCTAACACCCCCCCCCCCCCCCCCCCCCCCCCCGAAAAAAAAAAAAAAATACTCTCTCATATTCCTATAATTCACCAACAAAATCATTAAGCTAAAATCAAAACAAGACCCGAAACTCAATTATAAAATTGTTGATGCTGCGAGAAGTGCTCTATTTGTTTATATTACAAAATCATGTTTCACCGCTCCAAATGGAGAAATAATTCATTGGATCCTCCCTATGCCAAGGTCAAGTATCTGCAAAATACATTGGGAGTTCTTCCCATGAACATTTAACGCCATCTAGTAGACAAATAAATTAAAATAAAAACGTTCCATATGAAAACGTGCTGACGTGATCCTCGTCCTTTAGGGTAAGTTTTTCCTTGATGCGGATACGTGACAGTCGTCCTTGAGTGCAAGTTCGCAGCCAATGCATGGACGCATCAACCGTCCCGAAAGGGTTAAAAGGGAAAAAATTATTTCTAGACTGACCACGGGCTTCACAATTCCGTTTACAAACATTCGCAACAATCACATTTTAATAGTATTAAAAATGTATTGTGACACCAAACCCAACTTTATTTTTGATTTTCTATCGTATTAAAATAGTACATAAAGTTGAGCATGAATTAGATAATTTAAATATCTTTTGCAAGATGCGCTCATTATATTACTAATCTCATTCAAATTCCATATGTAAAATTTCTTTTGTGAACTAAACTTCATGAAAATAAATATAAATACTAGTTTTTTAAAAGTGCATTCAGCATAAACACATAAAAAAAAATCTTTAATCATTTGTCTATTTAGTATTAAATTTTATGTCAATTTTTAAGCTGTATTAGACAATTAAAAATTGTACCAAAACATAAGTAGGGTTAAAAAGGTATGTAGAATGACAAAGGTACATAATTCCAAAAAAGATTTATTAGTACCCATAAAATTTATAGATTTTAAGTTTGGTCGAGATATGTTTTTCACAATACTTGCCTTATAGATTATAGAAAGTATTGTACAAAAAGCAAGAAAGTTGTCTGAAAAAGACTCCTTGCTAACTGGTGTGCTTGCTTTGTACTTGCCTCAGAGATATGTTTACATTTTTTTTATCAACTGTCTCTGCTGTTATAAACGAACTGTTTTAATTTTAGATGTTCAATTATAGTTAGTTTTTATAACTTTTTATTTAACTTGATCTGGTGTTTATCAGTAAGATTCAAATTTTTGATGCTTTAACTAATCAAGTTCCATTAGTAGTTCCACAGTAACATGAGATTTGGGTATGTCATCTTCTGTGGTACATTTTAATTCTTTTGATTTTAAACCTTATCAGGCTAGCCCATCTTGAGGCATGATATTCTTCTGTGAATCTTCAAATTTCCGTTTTTGTGTTGCTTTTTATTTTCTCGAATATTTCCACTTTTCTCATTTTTTGACCAAGAAATGTTCTTCTGCAGGCGAAAATATTTTCCTTGCGAGTTCCAAAATTTCTTTTCCTTAAGCAGAGTGTCTGTCCACAGTTCATGAAAATCCAGAAGAAGTTATGAAGTCTATCAGGAATTTCCAAAATGTCACGAATTTTAAGATCTGAGGTTTTTTTTTATCTTACATCTATAAATCTGTTTGTCCATGAAATTGACACTCATCACATGCTGCAATTTCTTCCACATCATGAGGTAGATGACCAATGATTATATTTCTCTCACTTTTGCAATCTATATTCTATTTGCATCAACTAAAATTTTTATAATTGTTTCGTGTTATATACAAAGAAACTATTTTTCAAACAGATTATTAATGAAATGAAAGGCTACTATCGGCATTTGTACACTAATCTTGATATAGTTTAATTATGAAAATATTTTTCACATATGTTGCAATCTGTTTGCATCGACTAAAATTTTTATAATTATTATAAGCTGTATGTATAAAAGTTGTTTTTCAAACATATTAAAGAAATGAAGAATTACCATACCAGTTATATAAAAGACTTAAGGTTTGTAATTCGTATAAATCTTTATTTTTGTGGAAGAATTGTTGAAGATGATATATTTTAATTTTGTATCATAGAAAAATTAAAATTTCATAATATATTTAATTATTATATACACAATAGAGTATTTTAATTCCATTTTTCAATTAACAAGATAAAATAAACGGGTGTTTGTCACACAATTTTTTACATTAACTTCAACTTTCTGCTTTTTCGATGTCTGCATCTTGGACCTGTCATATGAATGTACTCTTTTTTTTAAAATAGCTCTAGAACTGGAGCAGCTAGGAAGTGCAAATTTAGCATGTTGTTATCTGTTACAGTACGTTTTAGTTCTTAAAACTGTCTTGATTCTGTTACATTATGTACCATTTCGAGCTGGCTCAACTGGACCTGCTTGGTTTTGAGGGAAATAACTTGAAATCCAAAGCAAGTAGATAATTCAAATTTAGTATGTCATTCATTGCCTTTTGTGGTATATCTTAATTCTTTGAATTTTGAACCTTATCGGACAAGCCCTGTCCTGGACCCCAGCTATAGGGACTTACTGGTTTTGGGGGAATAATTCGAAAATCAGAGCAACTAGAAAGCTGAAATTGGGCATGTTGTTTCTTTTGTAGTATATTCTCATTCTTTTGATTTTAAACCTTACTGGCCCATCCTATCTTGGACCTATTAAGGAAATGTGCACATTGTTTAGAAATAATTCGAGAACTAGAGCGGCTAGAAAGAACACAATTGGTATGCATAGCTACCAATGCTCCGATTTACCCGGAGTTTCTCTGTTTTTTATAGCTTGCTCCGGAAATCTGATTTTCACAACAAAAAAAACTATGATTATATGTGCATGTTTCACCTATTTTCTAAATTCCCGTAAACGCATGGTTTTGTGAAAAGAAAGAGATGGCAAAAAGATCCCACGCACTCTTTCAATGCATTCGAACTTTTTGAAGACTCCCAGTTTGTCTCTATATCTCCCGGGTAAGTCGCTGAATCTCCCAGTTTTCACATAGCTGACCTTATTTTCCCTCATTTGAGGCAGAAATAGAACGAATGCAAGTCGTGACTTTTAGTTGTTTTTTGCATGTCAATTTTCTGCTATCACGGTATAGGAATGGATCGCGAGTAACGTTTGCATTTGTATCTACAGGTTACAAAAGTCAAGAAATAGAAAATAGATTACGGATGTTCTAAAAATGTTACGAAATGAGAAACAAAGTCACAAATTTTGAGATCGAAGTTTTCCCTTTCTTTCATCTAAAAATCTGTTTTCCAGCTATCTCAAACAGAGATTATTCCCACAGCGTTACGAGGAAGAGAGATAGATGGCCACTGATTACCTAATTAATGTAGGAGAAACTCATTTGCATCGATTAAAATTTTATTAAATCATTTTGTTTTATATACAAAACTATTTTTTAAACATATTATTAATGAAATGAAAGTCTTGCAGCAGTTTCATTAAAAACAGCATTTGTGAAACTATTTTTCCACTTTTGCAACCTATTTGCATCGTCAAAATTTTTTATAATTATTTTGTATTTTATGCAGCAAAAACTATTGTTCAAACATGTTATTAATGAAATGAAAGGCTATTTTGCAGCACTTTCGCAAAAAACGGCATTTGTGTGTGATCCTCCTTATATTTCGTTTAATTGTGAAAATAATTTCCACTTTTGCAATCTGTCTGCATCGTCAAAATTTTTTATAATTATTTCATATTTTATACAGAAAACTATTTTTCAAACTTATTATTAATGAAATAAAAAACTATTTTCTGAATAACAATATTAAAATAATAATTTGGGTACTTAAGAAATACAGCCATTTCAAAAGCATAAATTAGAATTTAATGCATTTGATTTACATTTACATATTTTTAGAATTTAAATTAAAAATTAACATTTGTTTCATCATTTAGTTTAAATAAAAATAGCATAATAATGTTAGTTTAAATTTCTGAGAATAATAAAAATTAAGAAAATATAGGTTCAGAATTATTAGAGCATGCTGAGAAAAGCTAAATCAGCTGCAATGAATTTTAGTACTTAATAAAAATAATTTGATAAAATTATTCCATTTCATTGTTGAGTATGCGTTAAATAAGTACAATATATGTGAGTATTAGTTGCTGTACAATTTAAGGCTTTATTGCATTAATGAGCCCTGTTAATGCGGCCAAAAATCTTATTTTTTCCCCCCTCGTGAAATGTGTGCCTATTTTTCTTTCTGGTAGATTGGCAGCTATGTTATTTTAAAATTATCTAAAGACAGTGAATTTCAATATGCTTTTTGCTCAATCTATGTAATGGACTTTTAAAATTTTACAATGCAAGAGGGGATATTATTGCCCAAGTCAAAACCAAAAGGCATGTGGACAAAAAAAATTTCAATTGAAGGAAATGCAGACATCAAATACAGTTTCTTTTTTATTGGAAATGAAAGTTTCACAATGAAAAATTCACAATCTGTGTTTGATGTAAAATATAATGACCCCTTAAATCACAAAAATCATGATGAAATCACAATTGGTTCACAAACTGCAAAATGTGTTACAGACTTGTTTGTCTACAAACGAAATTGATGAATTTTTCCCCTATGTTAAAAAATATTTTTGTAGTTTCCCTACACGTTCAGAATTACTACAGCATGCTGAAGTTGCTAGTGTATCTTAAAAAAGCTGTGTTAAATTTTCATCACTTAAGTATTTCATTGATTCTTTTCCTTGCTTGTTGTTAAAGAAAGAAACATAATCTTTTTTTGATGCTGTTGACAAACTAGAATCAGAATTTTTACATTATCAATTGGATTCTGTTCCAGAAAATGCATTGTCTGCAGAACGAACTGATGACCAATGGGTTATATTTTCAAAAGAAATGGGACCCTTATATATCCATTTAAGTTTGACTATGTAAGGAATCTTAACATTCCCACACAGTAATGCTTCTTGTGAGCAAATATTCAACTTTTGTACGACGCAACAAAACAGACTTTCAAAGATTAGTGAGTATTGCAAACACTACAGGCAATTTTAGTTGCCAAAACTCATGTTACAGGAGCTTGCTATTTGCAAGTATTTGATAATGCTTTCTTAAAAAAGACTAAATCTGCAACAACAGTTGCACTTTCTAAAAAGGCAGACATGCAAATTGTGACAGCAGACAAATTTTAAAACATTTTGCTATTGAGTATCATTTTTTTTTAATCATCGTTGGTGATAATTGTGTTAATTTGCACAAAATAGTTACACATCTAAATGTGTTTGAATAACTCAGAAGAAAGTGAAACATTTAGTAAATAAATTAAAATATAAAGTATTCTTCTTTTATAAATATTTACTAGTTGAATAACATATAAAAACAACTGTTCATGCTTGTTAACAATTTGCATGTTTTATCCCTTTTATAACATCAATTGTCCTGTGAATGAAATGTGACATTGTAGTATGCATATCAGTGTCACGTGTTTTGCTCCTATTTTTTTCTTCTCCAGGTTGGCAGTTATGGGTATGTCATCATCTTTCGTATATTTAAGTTGCATACATTTTTCATACATTTAAGTCACATATAAATAATTAAAGGGGGTACTTTAAAAATTGTGTTTTTTGCAGTTATTTATTAAATTGCTATATTTTTACCAATTTATGTATAAAGAGATTTTATATGTATTTCATTTTATTTCAGCGAATCAAAGGCAAAATCTATAAGGAATATCGAGCTTATCAGCAAGACAGCAGTTATGTTGATGCCCTGAAGAAATTTAACTTTTTACATTGCAAATTATCACATATCAAAAGGCTAGTTATGGAATATGACAGTGCCCAACGTGTAAAATCCTAGCAGTTACTCTTCCTTAATTTTTTTAGAATCCTATCCTTCTACCCCATCCCTGATAAGGAAATGGACTAATCGTGGCAAAAACTTCCAAGTGTGTTCTGGAATATTAAGATTGGTTTTTCTTATGCAATTGTATTGGAATTTAGACAAGTTTAATTTATTTCTTTAATGATATTGTCAATGTGCAGATGATTTCAAGGTATAATTTTTCTATTGTGCATTTTAAGCTGTTTTGATATTCATAATTTTGGTGTCACCACATGCATCCACTTCTAAGATTACTTGAATATAGATTGTCTATACCATGAAAGACACATACATTTGTTGATTTCACTTGTTTTGTTTTTGTTATATAAATTAATATAATTGTTTCTGAGTACTACCCCTTTCAGTAGTATTTTTTATTTTAGATTTAAAATACTGCAATTTACAAAAAAATAATATATCTCATTTTGCAAAGATCTAGTTTTTAATTTATGCTCCCAGTTGAGCTCTATTAAAGCTATTGTAGAAAATGCTGCAATGTTAAATTTCCAAACTAAAAACCATATTTTACATTAATTTATGGAAAATCATAAGCTAGTTTGGATGGCTAAATTCAATAAAGAGAATTTTCACATTTTTGTGTTGAATCACATGCTTATTTGAGTTTAAACAAGTTGCAAAAATAAGAGTGTAATACTTTTACTTATGAACTGATTCATAGTTAGTTATAAAATTTATTAATAACATGTTTAATGAAATTTTTTCAAGATACTTGTATGTTATGTAAAAGTTCTATATTTCTTTCATTGTTTTAAACAACCACCAATTTCACTGAAATTAATACTTATAGTCCTTTTATATCGTAAGAGCTTTTTAGCTGCCCCTTATAGCATATTCTGGTATTTCTTTTCTCTTCTTATTTTCTATCCATTTTTTAATACATCTAACAAGCTTCATTCAATATCATAGACATAAGTTCTTCCAATTTTATCAAGAGACTCCTGATTTTTAGCCAGTTTGTCTCCCAGTAAACACTAATATTCCAGTTTTTTTTTTTTTTTTCCCTTCCAGGCAATTTTTTTTTTTAGCCAATATGCCTAAATATAAGGATTTTAAAATAAAATCCATAAACGCTTCTGAAGTAAATCCCTATACATTTCATAGAAACATTTTTTTAAATATTTGAAAAGTTTTCCCTCGATTTTGTTTACAGCTATTTCAGTTTAGTATAAGGATTTTTGAAAAGTTGAGTAAGAGTGTGTCAGGCACACACAGACTGTTTTATGCTAAAATATTAGTAACATGACCTCTTAACTTTTTCTCATTTGATCACTTATAATGATGAAAAAAAAATCAATTAATTATGAATTTCTGAAATCGGTTCAGTAGAACTCAAAATGTTAGTTTAGGATGTCACTGTCAGCTAACAATATATAATCATTTCTGCCATCTAATTTTGTGACATCAAGTCTCGAGTTTACTGTATTTTGAAAAGTTGTAGGATGAGCTTAAGCCTGTTTTCAAGATCAAAAATCTCTAAAATACAGTAAAATCCTCCTTTTTCTTAGATTTTACAAAATTATAATTTCTTGTTATCATGATTTTCTCTTTTTTGGCCATAAATCACCTGGAAAATATCTTGATTTTTCATTTCATTGTGTTGGCAACTCGTAAATGCAAGAATATTGTAGTGTTACTGTTTGCTCTTCACATTAATGTACTTGTTAATCTTGCATATATCCCCCCTTTTGACAAAATGGCAACATTTGAGACTTATTTACCTAAAAATGTATACCCTATTTTGCTTTGCATAGTGTTGCTTTTGGATATTTTTATATGAGTAATATGTAGAGTTATACATCAAGTTTAAAAAAAAAACATAAAAAATATTTATACTGTTGGTTATAAATTAGCCTCTACGGGTTCCATTGAATATGTTATTCCTATGCATATCGCATATGTTTTAAAATAAATTTTTAATTTTATTATTCATACCTTAGTTCTTTATTACATATTGCATATTATTTGATACAAATTGCAATAAATTTAAAAAAATAAGAATTTTTAATTTTCAAAGTTACCCTTATTTGTCCTAGCTTTTAATGGATTTCCAACAAAATAATATTTTATATTTTTCTGCAAAATCTAAATTCTCTTATGAGTTGAAATATATTAAAAGCTCATTCTTTGAAAACCCTTTCACAGAATACTGAAGTTCTAGAAATTGAAAATACAAATGAAACTGTCTTGTAAACATTCACACATTTAAAATCCTTATTTTTTAAAAGTAGGCACCATTTGCTGATTGTTATTGCGCATCTTGTAAATTCTTCAACTTTCGTCATTTCATAGTTGTTTCGAAATCATATTACTTCATCAAAGAATTCATCCATATTTAAATTTAATTTTTCATTTAGTTTAAAAGCTTCAACAACTTTAACAAGTCATGAGTCATTTTTGGAATAACATTGTATCATGAAAGAACATATATATTTAGTCTTTTTTGAACCCCAAAAAGGACAAGGATAAAGGTGCCGGAAAAAAAGGTTTGTTCATTCCAAAAAGAATGTTTGGCAACCCTAGCAATATGTCCCTATATTTTGACATTTAAATTAAAAATGTTATCAATCATGAAAGGACAGTTTGGCTAAACATATACAGTATCAGAGAAGCGACTTCTACCCTATAACAGGCTGATGCAAATAACAAGAAGGTACTCCCATACCTTCACTCTATAGATTAGAGTGAAGGTATGGTAGTACCTTCACTCTATAGAATGAAGGTATTATAGTACCATCATTCTGTAGTATGTTTTATGCATAAGCTATACACAAGTCTAAATTTGCTGATACTTTATAGACAAAATATCAGGGTTCCTACTAAGGCCCCTGAGATGGGTGAGGCTCTGGAAAAACACTAATTCCGGGTCCCATGACACAAGAAAAAAACTGCATGTAGATAGAAAGTGTTCTTCGTAAATCTATATCCAGGCTCTATACAGGCAACACAAGATCCAAGAATTTGTACCAACTTCCCTTCTCTACTGGCCTGGTTCCTACAGTCCATTAAAGTCCCTGAAAAATACTTGATTTTTATTTGGATTAAAAAATGCTTGAATTTTGCAATAGGTCCTTGGTTTTTACTCTTTCATTTAAAAATTGTAGTTTTGCTGCATAGTTGTACTTCTGGCTTCGATCATCCAATTAGTTTTGCTATAATCACTTCCACTATTTTTTTTTCTTTTTATAAAAATAATTTACATGTTTCTTAAAAAAAAAAATTGATAGAGCATTTTTAATGCGTAAATTTAACAAAAACAAGCAAGATACAGGGTCCTTTAAAATAAAATTTAGGTCTGTGAAAGTCCTTATAAAGTGCTTGATTTTTATTTGTGAAAAACTGTGGGAATCTTGAATATAAATCTTGTCCTATTTTTACGATATTTTTATAACAATTTTGGAATGTAGGACTCTTTTATAATGAGCTTTTTGGAGTTCGTGTAGAAATTGGCTACAACAAGTGCTAATAAAGAACAGTTGCTTGTGGTGATGTCAGAACTGTGGATTCTTCTTTTGTCACATTTGGCAAAATGTATGCTTTCTGTTAAATATATTATTTAACTTTTGTTCAAAATATGAAATTAAAATTGGATTTTACTTAGAAGCATTTTAGTTACTGGACTTCTCTAGCATTTACTGTCTACTTAAATATCCTTGCGAAACATATTTGTGCCAAAACTAAACATAATAGCTATTTTCTAAACGGATGTCAATAATTGTGATAATTTGTTATGGGAATTTTTGCTTTATTTCTATGTATCTTTTTTTTGTTTGAGAAGCAATATCAAATACCAAACAAAGAGATTATGCCTCCATTTATGAATGTTTATATATGTTTATTTTTTAAATTTTATTTTATATTGTGCTCTTACTAATGTCAGAAGTATTTTTGTACTTATCCAAAGATCCATTAGCAGTTATATTTCCCTTTGCTGAGACAGTCGGCTTTGTATACTTTGCATCAGGTTTTTTAATGTGCAATTGATTGCATCTCTTTAGATTTTAATTGCAAAAATAAATAACAAATTTCAGTTATGCTATTTCTTATATTAAAATATTTTAAATGTAATTTCCAATAGTATATTTTAAATATTATAAAACAGTTTTCCTTATGTATACTACATATCACTGGTTGCACTTCTGAATTGACTCGCTCCCTTTTGAAATTATGCTTCTAATTCAGCAAGCACACTCACAGAATTGACACATTTCAGAATTTTCCCTTTCTTGAATGGACGGACGACTGTGGATTTAGACAGAGGGTACATTTGGCATTTGCGAGCACACTTGATTCCAATTACAAAATGAAGAGTTTTAATCAAAATTGCTTTAGGTTTTTACACCAATTTAAAATTTTCTCAGTTTTAATAGATATAATTACCATTCTTTCTTAAATTGCTGTATAAATGTCCTACAGAATTTAGAAAAAATCTCTTGTATTTTTTCAGTACTTTGAAATAACACTAAATGTTTTCCAATATATAATTTATTACTGGCTCAGGTAATAGAATGATAACTTTGTAATCAGGAGATCACCAATGTAAATCCAATCTGATCAAATTCTATCTGCTTTTGAAAAACGTTTAAATTTGAATTAAATATTTTTAAATTTGCATGTACAGTAAACTCACGTTAATATGAATTGCTAAGGGAATAGTAATCATTTTGTATTATTGAAAATTCGTATTAACGAAGTGAAGTTTTATAATTTAGGGAGTTAAAAAGCTGATACACAATCGGAATCCTTAAATTGTATTACCTTGAATTAAAGTTAAATAAAAAGATATGGGACTCACTGTTGAGATGTGTAGTAGTATATCACAGAGGCTAAACAAAACAAAGCAAAAAGAAATGTGATTTTTTTTTTTTTTTGAAAATTATTTGAAAAAGTAGAAAGTATATAATCACGAATGTCATCTTTATATTCATCCACGTCACCTTCAAACTGCAAATAGTGGCATATTTTGTCTACTACGTCCATTATATCCTTGAAAGAAGGCTTAGATAGGTGAACGTCACTGTCGGTCTCTCATTCATTTTCAGGATCTTCATTACTTTCATCATCCTTCACTGCTGTTATTCTCACAATTTCTTCATTGCTTATTTCTTTAGATGTGCATTCAAGGCAGCTGTCCATGTTAAGAAAATCCTAAGACGTTAAATAACTTTAACGTTAAAGAACTGTAACGTTTTTGCATAGTTTGTCAAGCAGCTCCTTCCTGTGTTTACATCTTGTGTAATGCAGTATTTGGACAGATCTAAAGCCGACGGCCTTTCTGTAGTGATAAAATCTGCATGATGAAAGCAATTTACAATGATTTGGGAACTGACTATATCCCACAAAACTGCTGATAGATAAATTGCTTGTAACGAATCTATTTTTCATTCTTTGTCATTATCGGTATTTAGAAGTATCTTTTACAAGATATTTCATTTCTAATGATGCTTTAAGGCTGCTATAACATCCTGATCCATGAGCTAAATCAAGCTAGTAATATTGGGTGGCAGAGACTTCAATTTTACTTACCATCTTTCCTTAGTAGGGGAAGAAAATTTATTTTACTCAAAACGAAACATTTATTGCCACTTTTTATTCACTTCGAAACATGTAAAAGACAATCATTATTGGAAATAGAATCAGTTTTGTGAGGGTTATTTACAGATTGGTTTAACGAATTCTGGTGACATTTTTATTCACTTTATCGTGTGAAAATGAACATTGGGACATTTTGTTAGGACAATGATAAAACTAACTTTAAAGCCAGAATTCACATGGGTGTTCACATTAAGGCAAGCTATCTTTTTTCTATAAATGTATTTTTCAAGAATTTAAAAATATTCATAATATAGGTAAAATATATTTTGCTGTTTTTTCTTTATTGAAAAAGTGCTTCTGAGAATCTAAATATACACAACATTTTTTAAACAATTATTGATTAGCTTTACACATGCAGTTTAAAATGGTTAAGATTAAAACAATTTTTAAAAACCACTAATTTGAAATTTTAAAAGCTTGCATTTCAAAAAGGTATTTTTAAAATGTGTTTTAATAATTTGATTTCAAATTTAGTCAATTAGAAATTTAATATACAATTTGAAAATTATTTAATTTGAATAAAATGTTTTTAAGCTTTTCAATAAGTTTAATGTTTTAATGTTAAAACTTTAAAAATTTAAATGTCTAATTTAATTAAATGCTTTAATATTACAAATGAAAGTAAAGAAAATTATTTGAATTTTTTGTGTGTACATTTTACATCTATTAAAATTTATTTTCAAATATTAATGTAAAAACTAATTTGGTATTTTTTTACACATTTAAATTCGTACGATTTATATTGTACTAAATAAAAAAAATAATTTAAGTTCTAAATGGAAAGTGCCAAATGTAGTCCTATGTTCAAATTAACTGTCATTCAATCATAAAGGGGGAAAAATTTGAAATGAGTAGATACTGTGAATATACGTGCAGCTTTGTTCTCATTAAAACTGGTGGACAATGTTGTGACAGAAAGAAGCTTGCTTTATGCCACAATTTTGCAAATCTCTGCTGACTACAAAGTCAGCCATACTCAATGAGCTGTATTATACAATAGGAGCGATCGCTTATTTCCCTTCAATATTGTTAGGCATCCTGATTAGGTTCTGACTCCCAGGGACAAAATTGTCTGTATTTTGGAGTCAACATGGCAAAAGGTGATTGTTTCTCCATGCAGAAAAATGCTATCAAAGTCTTGTATTTTTAATGATGCATGTTTTAATTATGTAATTTACAAAATATTGCAACTAGATCTAGTTTTTTAACATTTTTTTTTTTAATCACTAAGTAATCTGCATGTGTTTTTGAATTAATGTTTTTACTTCACATCTTGCATGCATGTTTCTAGCAAACAAAAATCTTTAGCAGTTTAGTTAAATCTCAAATAATTTCAACTTTATCAGACTTTCTCTAGCTAAGTGTTGATTTTTCTTATTATCCATATGAAATAAATATAAGATATTACTATGAAAAACTGTTAAAGTATATTTAAAAAATTCTTATTACAAAAAACATCTTTACACTAAAAATGAAAAAATTTTGGGATTGAATCATATCATAACCAATATGTCTGAATAAATAAATTAATTTTGCCTCTGATAAAATATTGATATAAATGTGTGGAAAATATCATCTTTTATTTTTTAACAAAAATTGCAGTATTTTAGTAAAGGATATTTATTTAGCAAAACATTAAAAAAAAAAAACTAACACAGTCTGGACCTCTTTTTGGTAGGTCGGACGATCTGGGTCTCAACAGCAACAACAGTCTGAACCTGAGTGTAATAGAGCTCAATGATGTCTACTATTACAGTTGCCACTAAAGTTGATGTAGATAACATTCAAAACTTTGGAATGCTTCATATTGGAGGTTTTAGTGATTTTACAGCAGTTCCACAACCTGTTGTTCCTATGCAGCAGGATGCTACCAAAATTTACACAGTCATTTTATGTATTAATTCCTGTTTGGGAAAGCAATTTGTATTGCGGGTGTTTTTGAATAGTAAAATATTGCAGAGTCTTGACTTACAAAGTGGCAAACCATATAGGCTTTTTTTTTTTATTGTAAAGGCAGTTAGACAGATAGACTATTAGCACATGTTGTTGACACATCAAGTTAGGAGCATTTGTTCAACAAGAGTCCAACCGTTTCATGGTCTCTCTAGATCTCCAATAGTGTGCATGGACATTTCCTCCGATAATGCCTAACATGCTAACAGATGGAACCATATAGGTAGTCGCATTAAATATTGGTGTTTTCCCGTAACTAGATCGGTCTGTGTCATAAACAGTTTTTTTCTTGCCGTCAAGTAAATAATCTATACCAAACTGATAAAAAGTGTCTGAAGCTCATGTACCTACAAATATTTCTAAAAACTGTTATGGTACATTATACAACATTAATTTCAAATTGTCCAAAGAAACGTTGAAAATGCTCAACCTCCTCGCAACAATCGTAGGCTTTTGAAATTTTTCATTGAAAGCCATAAATTTATTGTAAAAAGTTTAGTGTTGCTTTTTTTTACTGAAGGGGGAATTTTAGTTTCTTTGTTTCCATAAATTTGCTTGCATTGTAATACTTCATTGACATTGACAACAACCATATGCATGAAATGTCAGGACTAGCACTTAAACACAAGATTAAGCTTACTTTTGATATTGCAAAATCTGGGTAAAGTGCAAGCCCTGAATGTGAAATAATATCCCTTAAATAGTTAAAGAAATGCCAATTTTTTTTTTATTTAAATTAGTACTGTATTTCTAACATGCAATAATAGTGTTAGTAAGGCTCTTGCCATGCAGCTTCCATGCCATTGCCATTCAAAATCAAAATTGCAATCTCTAGCTAAAAGCTATTTGAGAAATAATCCTCAAATTACAGAAAATGGCAGATCAGAGTACTAGATATGTGAAGTGCAACCAGTGCGCAAATATTCAATATCATTCAGATTCAATAATTTTGCATTGATTGTCTATTGATACATACATGCTTTAGAACATTTTGAATTTTTATAAACTCACTTTAAAAGCAAGTAGATTGTAGTCTTAAATTTTATGCAAATAAAAATTAGAAATTTTTATTTAGAACTTTTATCTCCTATTGGTGCTTCACACAAAAAAATATTGTCCTTATCAGCATATGCAGCTTAAGTATAATTATCATCTGATAAACGTAATATTGTCACTTTAATGGTGCATTTTTAAATCTAGTGTAATGGCTGAAACATAGTAAGAATGGAAAAATATGTGAGTTTGTGCAATAAATTGTGCAAATTTATGAGAGTATTAGGAAAAGTGTAGGCTAAACATGTATTAAGTGCAACTTAGCTTTACCTTATGCATAAAAATTATATATTTTTAAGCACTCGTCACTCATTCACAAAATAAATTTTTTATTAATCTTTAATTTTATGATTGTACTATATCCCTTTTGTACATTAATGCTTTTCTCATTGTTATTGGTAGAATATATCTAAATTTATAAAGTATATTGGTTTTTCATTTTGTATTTTCAGAAGTGTACATACCACATATAATTTTTTATTTTGGATGCGTTTAAACTATTCTATAATTTCTTTACTTTGACTAACCATAGTATTGTTTTCACTTCACTTTATGCAGTTTAAATGTAAGTTAAGTACTTATATTAAATTTCTATCTATAAAAAATATTATTGAACATTTAAATTTGATAAGAATTTAATAAAATATTGATAAAAATAAAAAATAATGATTAAAATAAATTTTTGATAATAGTTTTATATGTGATCCTGAGCATAATAATTTATGAAACATTTTTATCACATTAGAAGTATTTATACCTTGAGATATTTGGCATCAATTAAAATGTAAATTTATAAGTTAAATATTAATGAATATTTGTGAGTTATTTGAAATTAGCGTGTATATTATTTATTAATTATATTTCCTAAAAGCTCATAAAAATTAAATAAATTTGAAATGTTCATAAAGCAACTCATCTATTTTTTAAATGTTTTAATTGTGTTATATAAAATCTTTATAGTTTTAAAATTATATGCTGAAATACTTATGAATTTTACATATAGTCAAACCTGTGTTTAACATTCAGTTCATATAATGAAATGAATTTTTAAATGGTAATATGTTGTCATTATATCTATGCAAGACTTATTTTATATATATGTTATGGAATTTGACATTGTTAAACTGGATTTGACTGTATAAGAAATAAAGTATTTTGTTTTAAGTGCAAAACTCACTAACTAAGCAGAAAGTAGAAAGAAAGTACAAATGATTTTGATGCACTCAGAATTTAGGTTGTGATGATGCTCTAGTTAGTGAATGCAATTTTATGCAAACATTTTCATTTTGGTATTCTTGTATAGAACTTTTATATTAAGAGATATGAAATTGTTTATTTATATCTTGCTTGAGTCAACTCTTGTACAAAGTTAAGTTACCAGTTGAGAAGGAAAGATGTTTGCTTATAAACCTTGGTTGCATTTTTTTAATTTATTGTAACATCTGTTGATTGACCTTTTAATTTTAGTTTGGAACTTTTATGTGAAATAAAAATTGTATAATGTGTAGTATTTTATTTGTAGCCACACTTTCTTTACTACATTTGTAAAATTGAGTGTAAATTAAAAAAAAATGTTTCAAAATTTGTGTAACTTGGTAAATTTGCCTTGGCAAATAATCTTGCTATCTCGTTGACGACCGAAACGAACGATCGACTATGTTGGTGTTTTTCTGTGTTCATACCTATATCCCTTCATGTTATAGCTTTTCCTATGTTTAAAAGTCATCATATAATATTTGTTTTGCTGTTAAAGTTAAATTTGTTAAGTATATCAGCTTGATATTACATATTTTATGCTGTCAATTATTTTTTGTCTGTTTTCATTGATGTTCAATATCATTCCAATTTCCGTACTACATTGTATAATGGTTTAGGCTCATAGACTCTTAACAAATTGTCAGTTGTTTTCAAGTTCCTTATTTATCATGTGTATGTATCCAATTGTGCTTCAAGATGAATCTTAAGTGCGTGTGCTCTGATAGAAAGCCTTAACCTGACTGTAATTTAGAGAAAATAAGTTTGGTTTTTAAATGTGCCTTTCAAGTTAAAAGTTTTATAAGTAATTGAAAAATAATAGCTAATTTAAAATTATGGTTATTTCTGGCAGTCCTTGATGAATTTAAATTCATAGCCTATAGATGTTTTATGTTTTAAAATTTCATAAAATAAGCATTTTGGGACAGTATAACTAGAATTAGGATTTAAATAACCTATAAATAAAAATACATTTATGGCCCCTTAAACCACAAAATGCCTCATTAAAGAAAAAATGAAGTTTTTTCTGCCCCATATTTAAATCCTTAATATTAAGGGGAAAAGAACAAGATAATACATGCAAAAAGTTTAATATTATTATACGAAATAGATATTCTCTATTTTACTTGCTAAATATAACTGGAAAAAAAAAATGAAAAATATATCAAACTTGTAGAAGTTCTTTTAAAATTAAATATTCCAAAATATTTAAAATGACTAAAAAACTGCTTTAAATATGAAATAAGAAAACTCAAACATGTTGTGTCATATATATACACACACACACATTGCAGATATCCATTGTTGCATTTTGTGAAAGAAAATTCAATTTGGCAAAAATGGTCATCATGGATTCGACCAATGTCAAAATCAAAAATCATGATATACTAATTGTAATGTGTATTGCTATATTATTTGTCTTTTCCAAAATAATGATCTTTGGAATTTGAGAATTTATAAATCAAAACAAATTTTTCGAATGAGGCATCAAACCATTATTTTACAACAAAATAAAATTTAGTTAATAAAATCTCCATTTGGTGAAAGAAAATTTTATTTGGTAAATAAGTTGGCGAAAGTAATAAAAAATCCAAAGCAACCCCTGTGTATATATATATATCTATATATATATATATTGTATACAACACATTTAAACATAAATAAACAATGTTTTCATGTTCAATATGAAAAACTTTTGTAATAAACTAGAAGTTTAGCTATCTATGCAAATATCTTAAAGATAGTAATTGTGTGTATATTAAACTTAAATTATTATCTTGTCTATATATAGAGAGAAACCATTAAAAAAATTGGTGACAATATATAAGTTGTGGGTAAATATGTTCTTTTAAACTGCAGATTTGAAAGCAAATGTTAAATTTGTTTATAAAAGTATATATATAATTATCTACAACATGTGTAAAGAAGTCAATCACTCAAACCACAGAGTTTTACAAGTTTGACCCAACCTACAGTGGAATTATAATTCAAAATTTTATTCAGTAATTTTCAAATCTCTTAACAGATATACACAATTTTCTGTTGTGTATAGTTTATAACCTCTAAAGATTTTATTTAGTTACTCACATTAAAAAAAAAGTGATATAGTTTAGCCTTTAAAAATAAGTTTTGCAGGTAGATCTGCAGCTCGATTCACAGCTTTTAAGGAAATGTGACCTGCAATTTAAAAATAAAGAAAACCCAACCAGAAATTGATCGTCAAAGCAGGTATACGGCCTGATCCCATTCTGGAAAACCGAAACATTAAAATCCATAAAATTATCCCACAAAGGAAATAAAAACATCAATAAAAATTAAAATAGTCTGGAGACATAGAACATTATCACCAGGGTCCTTTGTTTTCTGCTATAAACTTGCACAATCTTATGCACTGTTGAAATATCAATGTCTTTCTTTTTGACTGAGAACAAAGTAATGTTTTACACAATCTTTCTATTTTATAGATTTATACAGATATGAAATAAGCAAGCATATTTTTACTATATATTAAATGTATCACATTTTACAGAAAATGTAGTTTTTAAAAGAACAAAAAAAAAAGACAATTTAGTACTTTTGTTTTTTCATTTAAGTAAATAAGACTGTCTACGAAATGCTTTTGTTTTATCTAAACATTTTTTTTTATTGTATTGTTTTGTATTGGAGGTTATCAGAAATACACCATAATTTTAGCTTTTTCATATCAACTTTCATGTATTAGCCATCACTCCTTTATTTCAGAAGCTGATTAAAAATAACAGGTTTAAAAGATTAAAATATAGAGTTTTAGTTTCATAGATAATAAATGTTACTATTTAAAAAAACATGTTTTTTGATAATGTTTTCTGAATTGTACTATGCAGATATAAATATATACCAACCTTGGCCAGTTAACTTTCTGTAAAATATATATACTTTACTATTACAAACTCTTCGAAGCACTTAATTTTATTTTCATTCTGTTAATAGGGGTATAATTTTGTACATACTTGTATTTCCAGAAACCTTTATCTTCTGTCCATTAAATAGGGAAATAGTTTTTCAATTGCCTCTAAATCCTCCAGATGTAGCCTCATTCTAAACTCTGTCTATATTTGTTCCCTTTATAGACCAAGTGTCAACCTGCTTCTTACTTTATAGTTTAAGCTTTGCTTTTCTCTCATATGAAGCTAAGCTAAACAAATTAAGTCAAAGTTATGCAGGTTTCTAGTCTGTCAGAAACTATAGATTATAAATGTAAAATAATCTCTTATTTATTGTTTTATGAAATTTAATATTTGAAGTTGAGTATATTTTGTTTATAAACAGCATTTAAAGTCAACTCAGAATATGAATCTCAGTTACTATAGGTTTTCTAGATTCAATATATTAGCTTAATATTGAAAAAAAAAATCTTCTTGCTGGATTGGTGATGTTATAAGTAACCAAGACATAAACATTTAAAAAAAAAATCGATTTTCTATTCAGTAACTCAAAAGTAAAATAAGATCTGATTGCAAAAATATATAATATATATACCTTAATTTATAATTTATATATAATTTATATTGATTTTCATCTCATGAAAAGTAAAATTTTCAAGCTTTGAGATGTAAATTTCCATTCTAAGGGTTGTTCAAATTGTGTTTTTTACTGCTTTGGTACACTTATGTAAATTTTATAGCACCTGCATTCATGAAATGTTGCAAGAGCATAAAATTTATGATTGTGCATCTACTGCATATAAACTTCTTATTAAATTGCTTGGTATTTTTTAAAAGTGTATACGAGTTTGGAAATTATTACATAGGCATATTTTCCCCAAACACGTACGTCTCTGAAATACCAAGCAATTTAAGTAGGAAAGTTTAGGTTTACTAGATACACAATTATAAATTTTATGCTCTTTCAAATTTTCATGAATGTAGATGCTATAGATGAAACTTATATAAAATGTACCAAAGCAGGAAAAAATACATTAAGAAAATGCATTTTGAATTATCCTTAGAATGGACGTTTGCATTTTAGAGCTTTACTTTTCATGAAATGAAAGGTACATAAAATATATATTTTTATAATCGGCAAAACATATTTTATTGAGCTATTAAATGTTATTTTTTTTTTTTTTTTATATATGTCTTGGTTTCCTTAAGCTTTCTATTTATAAAATACACAAATGAAAAAAATGCTGACATGTTTTGAAGGTGTTATTTATTCAGCCCTTCTTCAGATCAAAGAAAAGGAGTATATGCAACAAATAAATGGAACACATGATATATCCTGCATTCTTAATAACCAATCACCATCGATTAACTTGCATTCTTGTTAAAATGTATCTATCTGGCTGGCTCTTAATCAACTGTTCTATCATCGATAACAATGTTCTGAGAGATTAACCACTCTTCTCTGATTATTCCAATTTAACTTGTCATAATATATTTCGTAAATAAATATCCAGAGATAACTCGGGTGATATTAAATTTTTTGGCATGATTTGTTTCTAGCCAGTTCAATTATATATATGTTTAATATAACTGGACAGAAATGTACAGGTAAAAAATTAATGTTTTTGAGTTGCCAAAACATTTTTTATGGTAGATTTTGATTCGCTATAGATATAACTCTAATGTAGGTGGAATCTAGGGGGCTAAGCATCCCAAAATTAATTTGTAGCTCCATGTATGATAATGAAGTTACATTTTCACATTGTGTTTTTTATTTGTATATGACGTGGAATTGAATATTTTGTTATATTACAATTTTCCGCATCTAAACTTGTAATAAAAGTATCAAATTTTTAAAATATAATTGGTATGGGAAGAGACATTTTTTTTTTTTATTCTACCATCGATTAGTCACATCGAAAAATGCCTGGCTACAAGTTAACATTTTTGCAATGACAACTTTTGAACAGTTGGCAAGAGAAATTTGGACCTTCCAATATTAATCTGTCTTGGAGAATTTTCAAAAATTAATTTGTCTCAAAAGATTTACTAATTGAAATCATTTTTACTTTAAAGTATATAGTTTGATGATCTAAAAATATGATGAAACTTTTTTAACTCTTTAATTTGGAAAAGATTTTAAGTGAACCACCACGGAAAAAACATTGTATTATTATTATTTTTTTTTTTTACAGAATTTTAATCTGTATTTATAAACTTAATATAGAATTTAATTTTACAATAAGTATTTCATGTTCCAATAAAGATGTGAACTGAGGTAGCCAAGTAGATTCCTTTGAGCTTAAAAGCATACAAGTTGAAGCGGATTATTAGTGCATGAGATAATTTGATTTTTTTGCTTTTAGCTACGAAAGCAGAAGAGAAAGATTAAAATAACACTCAAAACATGTCAACAATTTTGCCTTCTGTGCTTAATATGAAGCTTAAAAACATTACTATTATTGCAAGCACCAACATTAATTGCATGATTACTTGTTTTTCCTGTATGGAATTGGCATGTAATCACTGTCCGAAGCCCAAAAGCTGTATACTTGCTACCACAGTGTTTAAACAGTCAGGTTTGCACAGCACAAAAGTGAAAAAATACAAAAAAAAATAATAAAATGTTTGCCGTTCATTATTTCTGGCTGTTGACATATCAAGTGCCATTACCAGCTTTGCTGGTTTGTTAGCTAACTATGGAAATGTGTGAAAGTGTGTCTGACCAGCATTCCGCATATTATCAGGGCTCAAATAGTTCTCAGTTTTACTGGGTGCTAGGAATCAAAGTGTAGTATTAATCTGATAGAGTTACTGTGTGTGTTAACCTCTTTGGAGTTCAGTTCTGAAATTGGGTTTTTGATGTGATCCAGTAACTGCACATGAAAAGAAATCTTAAATCTACTAAATTGGCAATTTTCCTTACAGGACGGCACAATCCAAAGGGATTTCCAAAGCTGTTCTTTCCTTTGATACTTACCATTGCCAGTTATTCAGTAGAACTTTGCAGTTTTATTTTTTCTTTTATATTCTATCCAATTTCTTACTGAGCTTCAAGAGAGGTGTTTGTGTTTGATATGTTTAATGCTTTGTTAAAAGTGTTGGTTTTTGTGGACATTCAATTGAGTCCTTTGGCATGATAAGGTAATACTAAGAATGTATTCTGGATGACAAATAAATGACCTATAGCATGCATTTTTGTTGGATTTCCTTTTTTAAACATTGATTCATTTACAAAGTTAACAAAAATGGCAAAGGCATGAAATGAAAAAGTTATTATTTTGCATAACTGTTAAAAAAAAAAAATCAGAACTTGTTGAATGGTGTAGGTTGAATTGAAATATCCATATTGCAAAGGCACCAGTTAATTATAAAACAAGACAGATCAATCATTCATAAAGCATTGTTTATGAAACACTTCCAACTGTATTTCAATTTTTTACATTTTGCTGAAATTTTTATCATATATTTTTATGGAATAATTTGAATATTTCTCAAAATTTTTGAAGTTAGAAAAATTAGGTTCCATAGAGTTCAATGCATTTCATTTTTTCAACCGGGGTTCAATACAAAACTAATTGGGTGATAATATTCATTTATATTCCCATAGGTCCCACAGACCGTCTGAAGAACATACTAAAATTTCATTTTGATAAAGTCATTTTTACGGCAGTTATCGTGCGGACAGACAGACAGACAGAATGAACAAAGTCATAAACACTTTTCAACTATGTCGCAAAGTGTTAAAAAGTTTATTTATTCGCTCATTTTTAAATTAGTAATTTATTATTAAAATTAACTATAAAAGTGTTATTTCAAATAATAGTATAACATTTTTACCAAATAAAAGGAAACCCTCAAGATACTTTTTTTTTTCTTTTACTTCAAAATCAGTATTTCATTAGTGGAATCAAAAGTAAAAAAAGAAAGAAGCAAAACATCCCCTTTCACCTCTTCTCAGTTGGGTAAACAATATTTTTATAAAGTGTGAAACGTTAATGTCATTCATCAAAACACTGATGGCAGTAAGATTTCTCTAGTTAGAGATCTGGAGAAGAGATTGATGGGATTAAAGAGGTCAAGCATCATAATAAGATTGAAATATTTTGCTTCTGTTTATGAGCGCTATATGCATAAATTATCCTGATATTTTAAAATTAATAAATATTTTACAAAACGAGATAATTTCATCATGCGATTGTGCAATTCTTTTTGTATTTTCGTGTATTACTGAAAGTCCACAGTCTTTTTCCATCCATCTTCATCCTTTAATTATTGCTTATTTTCATATTTAGATTAATTCAAAAGAAATATTTTGTATAAACAAAGATGCCGATTACTAGATTCTCCGCTGTTTCTGGGAAATTGCGTTCTGCTTAGGTCAGTGTAAATTTACGGCCGCATGCACAGAAATGCCAATCAAATGAACGTGTCGACTGGGATTTACGGCTGCACCGCGTGTGATGTAAATTAAGATCACCCTCGTTACTTTCCTTATATACATAGTATGATGTATAAGGAAAGTATTGTGACGGGGTCGAAAATTCGAGTTTTCGACGGGAGAGCAGGTTTCAAGCATCCCGAATCACGAATCGAATATTTTTGAGGTGATGTTTGTGTGTGTGTCAGTGAGTCTGTGGAGACGATATCTCACGAACGAATGGAGCGATTCGAATGAAATTTAGTAGAAAAATTACAATCCGTGAATACTGGAAGCCTATTGTTTTTAAACACAATCGAGTGTTCAGAACTCTCTAAATTTTCGAGTGAAATTTTGAAAAAATCATCAAAAACTTTAATAAAGTTACGCAAATAGGCATTTCTTATGTAATTTTTACTTAGAAAACGATTGATGTAAACTTTAGAAAGCTAGCATGAACCGTTCTCGAGATATTGCACATTTTTCAAATAAATTTATCAAAAAATCTCATAAATTGAAAAAAATATTAACTGTTGAGAAACATGTTCACTTTTCATATGTAATATCATGCGATAAAGTTGAAGCAGTGGCGGCTCGTGAGCGACATGTAGAGGGAAGCGCTCATCTATGTATTTATGTATATATATCCCTCAGTTTGTGCCAACTACGTCGTTTAGACTTCGAGTTTGTCGTTTGTCCGGCACTCATAAATTGGTTCCTGCATTACCTCGAAACAACCGTATGCCAAATTATTATTTTACTTGCGCTGATATACGTTGTGCAAGTTTCCTTGAAATGCATAAGAGCCTATTGCAACCATGGAAATTATTTGAATACATTTCGAAATAAATTTGTATCAAATTTGTAAAAATTAAATACTCTCAGTCGTATACATGTGCAGTATTTTTTTTATGATTAGCGCAAATGTTTTTACACCCAAAATGCACACAATTTTTCTCATATACACTCTATGGCTAATAGTTTTGTACCTGATCGTCCTTGTAACCCAAACGGTAACATAATTAGAGAGCGAAAACCAACTAAATCTACGGCCGTTTATATGCAGAAACAAAGGAACTATTTTTAATACAAGAATTAATTTGGAATTTACAGAAAATTCTTATGCTTTATGCTTATCTCTATTCGTCTTTAAAATGATACTAGCGAGTTCTGTGTGCTAGCAGTCGCTATATATAGCAACAGGGTTTTATAGCAATAAGTAGTTAGCTCGTTGCGCGGGTGCAACAAAAGTGGATCAAAGTTTAGAGTGAGCAGATCGAGTGGGTCCATTGTAGAGTAGAAAATACTGTGTGAAAATTGCATCAAAATCGAAGCAAAAGTCACTAAGATAGATAAAAATGTAAATATGAAAAAGAGGAGGGTCTCTCCCTCTTTCACCACGGTTGTTTCACATTACATAATAACAGACGATATTTGTCTGTCGATGTATGTATAAGGTCTGTAGCGGAAAATATAAACATCGTACGGCCTTGAAATGCCGTATATTTCAGGAATCAAGGTGATGCATTTTGTGTAAAACCGAAATATGAAATTGAGGCTACTTAAAGTAAAAGTTACGCCCAGGGGGTTGACATAATAAGGTTGTATATCTAAGTGATTGCCACCAGCAAAATCTAAATCGCTCAATTAGAAGCGAAATAAAAAATTTAGGGGGGGGGGGGGTGCTAACCGAACTGAAAGTTACGCCCAGGGAGATGACACAATAAATATGTATATCCAGTTCACATATACAAATGGTACCGGGACTATAGCTACCAGCGGAATCAAAATCGTTCAATTAGGAACCGAGATGTGAAATTAGAGGGGGACTACTTAAAGTAAATGTTGCGCCCAGGGGATTGATACGAAAGAGATTTATATTCAAATGGTACAAAGACTGTAGTTACTAGAAGATTCAAAATTGCTCAATTTAGGAACCGAGATGTAAAACCGTGCGGGCTAGTTAAACTAAAAGTGACGCTCAGGGGGTTTGAATAAAAATATACGCATGTCCAGGCGATACACGTAAAGATAGTGCAGAGACTATAGCCACCAGTAGATTCAAAATCGCTTAATTAGGAAGCGAGATGAGAAATTTTAGGACTACCTCAAGTAAAATTTACGCCTAGGGAGTATCGGAGAAATATCGGTCTGCAATGAAATTAGAAGCAAAACCAGGGGGATTGAGTAGTGGCCGGTGAAGGGGGGGGGGGGGAGATTTTAAGGAAAACAATGTCAAATCAAAAAATCAAGTATCTGGATGAAAATTGTTTTTTTAACATTCTTTAACAAATATTTATAATTTTTTTAATCTTTAATGTTAAATAGCTGAAAAAGTAAGACAGCTGAGTAAGTCAAAGAGACCCACCCTCTCAGACAACACATTTCTGAAAGTGTCACTAAAAATATCCACGTGTATGCCACAAAAATAATCATCGTGGCTTTTAAACAATTAAGAGGTCAAACGCATTGAAATTCGTCACAAACAAAGCATAGAACTACCCTAAATCAGAAATGATCCCCTTTCCGAAGGACAGAACCACCCTACATCAGAAATGACCCCCTTCCCCACCGGGCGCTTAGGGAGCGAAACATTTTCAGTAATACGGATGGGTGGTTCAAAACTAAACTGAGTGCCCCAAACAATGAATGCATTTTTCTACGGAAGGCGAAGAACAGAAACCCCCAAAATACCACAAATAACCACCACTTATTCAATTAAGTATAAAGTACAAAATATGTATCGAAACTTTTTTGAATTTCTATTTTCTGTATCTAATTCTAAACTATTTCACCATGAACCAAAACTGAAAGAACTAGGTCAATAGAATCAATAAAATAAATCAGAATTACATAAATACAGTAATTTATTTTCAAATATTTATTTAAACATCCAAATTTATTATTTGAAAAAGAAGCGACAGAGAAAACACACATTTATCAAGAAAAATTCGAGGCCAAATTAGCGAAACTTAGCCAATTCGAGTCAGTCGTTCACAGTATTCGTTTCTTTTTGGCGACGAGCCGCGGCTCACATCGGATTGAATTATTGTAATGTCTGTTTTTTTAACTCTTAATTTCTATTGCCGTTATATTAACATACCGTTCATTCTATCAGCCAGAGGTGATAAAGGGACGCGACCTCATTAAAAATCCCTCGTCTTTCCCTGTAATGCAGTATTTTCCTCTATAGACTGGTATGAAAAGAGCATAAGAGGCTCTTTCAAAGTTTTAGTGCTGCCATCTAGTGACAATTTCATCACTTATTTCCAATAATTCGAATTTTAGTTGAAAGAAAATTCAGATAATTTCCTTAAAAATTGTAATTAACCTATATAACTAAAATAATTTGAAGTGCTTGATCAAGGGGGTCCGCGCGGTCCCTCTGAATAGCCGCCACTGAGTTGGAGACATCATTCTCGTGGATCTAGCTCGTTCCATGCATGAGAAAAGATACTTTGAGTAATACTTTTGTATTTGAACGCCAATAGTCATTTATCTGCTATAAGAATAACTTATTTCTCCGTCCGTAACGCTTGGTGAGATTTTGGCGGAATATTGCTAACTTAGCGACTTTTAAATGTTGCCAAATTAATGAAAATCTCGCTAAATGGATAAAAATGACGCTAAATCAATGAAAATGACGACTAACTGACGAAAATTCAATATCTTGGAAAGAATATAAGTATTATAAGAATAACCTAGTTTATTATTACTGTAAAAGTAATAAATTCATTGCATTATATAAGGAAATTTATGTGCTGCCCACATCAGATTTTTTTTCTTTTATGTAAGTAATGAATATACTTCTTAAAAAGTTGTTTAATTCGGCATCAATCGCTTAACTGTTATTTTTGTTTTCTCATACTATGTAATATAAAGTAAAATATTGTTATCACATAAATGTTCGAATTCGAGATGCCAATATATGTTTTAGGACCTCTTGAACACGTTTTGACTATTTTTGAAGTGATGTCCGTCTGTCTGTATGTTCATGATCGCTTTCTTGTGTACAATATAGCCGCCACAAATATTATTGGATTTTAACGAAACTTTACATCTGGTTTTAATATCGAAAAATCTAGAACTAGATAGAATTTTTTGAAATTCGAAAACTTCGAAATTTGATATCTTTTTAATATGGCAACATAGGACAAAATTGGACATAATCATGTATAAAAGGGTTTATTTATGGCTCAATGATCACGTAACATAATAGTTTCAATCGTTGTGAAAAATAACCGTGGAACACTTTTTTTGTTCGTAACGTCATTAGCCTCTCCCCCTCTCGGAGGGGGGGGGGGGGGGTAAGTTAATCCCCGTGGGGTACATTGTCAAGTATGGTATCAATCAAAATAAATTTTTAAGTTCTATAAAGTGTAGGGTAACACGCTATAGTTGTAATCACTTGGACCAACCATATCGATTTTTAAAACCTTACTTGTAAAATGCGAAAAATAAAGTGAAATAAAATAAAATAAATAAAAAATAGAAAAACGCAAGCTACTTAAAATTCGATTATGAATGAGAAAGTCGAGTTGAGTCCCATTCGTAAAAATAATTAAAATTGCGACTGCGCAATTCCGTTTATTTTCTCGTGAATCCTCGAGAGTACATATGTTTTTCCATCCATCTCCATCTTCAAAATATTGCATATTACATTAACTAAACTAGCTCATTTGCATATTCTGAATCATCATTAAGGTTGGTTTTTTAATTATATCCGCATAAACAGTACGATTGCGCAACTCTGTTTTTTCTCGTGAATTGCCGATAGTACATCAGTATCGTTTTCATCCACCTCCATTTTATTGCTTATTAGATTAACCAAACTAGATTATTTTCATATTCTGGGTATTTTTTAATTATTTTCGTGTAAACAGTATGATTGCGCAATTCAGATTCTCGTGAATTGCTGAGAGTAAGTACATTAGTTATAAGTATATCTAAATGCTGTGTCACATATAAATAGAAACTAAGTTAACATGAAATGTCTCCAGGAGGGGGGGGGAGGGGGCGAAGCCCCCCAGAGGTATGCCTGAAAAAAAAAAAACACTGAGGTGGTTCTGTCCTTCGGGAAAGAGATCATTTCTCATTTAGGGTAGTCCTATGCTCTGTTTGTGACGAATTTCAATCCGTTTGACCTCTTAGTTGTTTAAAAGTCACGGGTATTGTATTTGTGGCATACTCATGGATATTTTTAGTGACACTTTCAGAAATGTGTTATTTGAGGGGGTCACTCGACTTAGTCAGAGCTGTCTTACGTTTTCAGCTATTTAACATTAAAAAATACCTAAATATTGAAAAAATTCAAAATATATGTTAAAAATGTTAAAAATCAATCGTCAACCTCAATTACCTGATTCTTCGGTCTGACGGTGTTTTCCTTGAAATCCGCCCCCTCCTCCCCTTCGCCGGCGACTACTCAATCCCCCTGGTTTTGCTTCTAATTTCATTGCAGACCAATATTGCTCCGATACTCCCTGGGCGTAAATTTTACTTGAGGTAGTCCTAAAATTTCTTATCTCGCTTCTTAATTGAGCGATTTTGAATCTACTGGTGGCTATAGTCTGTACGTGTATCGCCTGTATATGCATATTTTTTTTATTCAATCCCCCGGAGCGTAACTTTTAGTGTAACTAGCTCACACGGTTTTACATCTCGGTTCCTAAATTGAGCGATTTTAAATCTTCTGGTATTTATAGTGTCTAACATCTGCATACAGATCTCTTTCTGGTATTAATCCCCTGGGCGTAACTTTTACTTTAAGTAACCTCAATTTCATATTTCGCTTTTACAAAAGAATGCGTCGTCCTGGTTCCTGAAATACCCGTGTACCACATTTCAAGGCCGTACTATGTTTGCATTTTCGCTACAGACCTTACACACACTAACATCGTCTGTTATTATGTAATATGAAACAACCGTGGTGGGAGATCTCCCTTTTTCATATTTAAATTTTTATCTATCTTAGTGACTCTTGTTCCAATTTTGATGCAATTTTCACACTGTATTTTCTACTTTGAATGGACCCACTCGATCTGCTCACTCTAAACTTTGATCCACTTTTGTTGCTTTACAGATTTTGCCCCCGCGCAGCTGTGAATTACTTATTGCTAATATAGTGACCGCTAGCAGGTAGAACTGGCTAGTACCTTTTTAAAGACGTATAGAGATAAGCATAAAGCATAATTTTCTGTAAATTTCAAATTCTTTCTTGTATTAAAAATAGTTCTTTCATTTCTATATATAAACAGTCGTAGATTTAGTTGGTTTTTGTTCGCTAATTATTTTACTGTTTGGGTTACAGGGACGGACAGGTACAAGACTGTTAGCCATAGAGTGTATATGAGAAAAATCGTGTGCATTTTGGGAGTAAAACCGTTTGCGTTAAAAGTAAAAAAACATACTGCACATGCATACGACAGAGTATCTGTTTTTTATAAATTTATTTATAAATCTATCTAAATAATTTCCATGGTTGCAATAGGCTCTTATTCATTTTAAGGAAACTTGCACAGCGCATATCAGCACAAGTAAAATAATAATTTGGCATACTGCTGTTTCGAGGTAACGCCGGAACCAATTTGTCAGTGCCAGACAAACGTAGAGCTCGAAGTTTAAAAGACGTAGTTGGCACAAATGCAAAAAAACTGAGGGATATGTATACATAAACACATAGATGAGCGCCCTCCTCTACATGTCGCTCATGAGCCGCCACTAACGAGGGTCACACTGAAATTTGTGAGATACGGCTAAGTGGTACACGTTCAACTTACCAACTCTTACCAACTGTTAGATTAGAAGTCTTCAAAGTACTCCCCTCCAACATCAATGCACTTTTGTAGGCGAATTCTCCAAAGATTAAATGCTTCAAGCCATCCATTTCTTGGAATCGATGAAAAATATGCTTTTATAGCCTCATCAATCTCATTTTCGAAATGTAAACGACGCCCACGTAATTTTTTTCTTTTTTTAGATTAAAAAATAGCCCAAAATCACACATAGCAAGATCATGAGAATAGGGTGGATGTTCCACCACTTTGATGTTCTTTTGTTCAAGAAATTCGACTATCATTCTTACTGAGAAGATGTATTGTTATGGTGAAGCATGTGTTTGTTCCCTTAACATTCACTTCCTGAAGAATTTCTGGACGACACTTAGTGCAGACATTCTTCTCAGGATCAGACATTCTTCTTGATTTAGTCAGACTAAAATCATAGCTCGATAATGCTCTCGCCTCGCGTCAACTCCATTTTCTTTTCTTTCAAAATTTATTTTATGATAACTAAATTGTAATTGTTGCCACAAATTATCGTCAGCGGACATAAAAGAGTTCAAATTTAAATATCCGACCACTAATTTTTTTCTAGCGCATATCGTCTGCCCGTCTTCAAAAATTTCAATGTGACCCTCGTATAAGGAAAGTAATAATTTTTGTCCGAGTGAGTTTTTGTTTCACTTGAAATATATTTAACACAAAGAGATAGATATAAACAGTAAGGGATAAAAATGTTCAGTAGGAAATTCAGTTCATAGATCTGTAATTTGTTTTCACAAAGCTCTTATACTTTGTGTCTTATCAAGTTGTCTTACCTTTTACAATCGTCATTTCAAGTTGAAGAATATTTGAACCCCCCCCCCCCCCCTCAAGTTTGTAATTTTTGCATCTCAAAAACCGAAAATGCTAGATATGATATTACTTCTTATATAAACTATAAGAAGTAATTTGTAGCTCCTTGAAAGCCCTACAAAGATATATACTAATTTGATTTTGAATAAGTTCTTAGATTTTGAATCATAGTGGTAATAATTTCCATATTTTAATCTGCTAAAGTGTGTTTCTGCCTTACTATTGGTGCACAAGCATTTTTTTTTTTTTTTTTTTTTGTTTTAAAGAAATTAGGCAGTGCAGTGAATTTAGGGATTGTAAATATGTTTAATGTTTGATCCGGTTTGAAGAGAAGAATTGGAAGTATGAAATTCTAGTATGTATATGTGTCCCACCAGACAAGTTTATAGACCTTAAATCTTGTCAGAAGTAAAGTTTAGCTTATACGATATAAAGCAAGCTAGTAAAATAATTGGATATCTTGGCAGGAAATCTATGATCGAGTATTTGGCTGAAATCGGAAAGGAAACTAAAAGTATTAGCAATAATTAGATTGCAAGTAATTTGTAGCTTTGGATCCGAAATCCAATTATAATCAGGTTCTTAGTCTTTCAAATAGAGTGGTTATAAGATTGATATTTTAGTATTTTGAACATTGATAATTTCAATATTTTAATCTGTTTTGAATATGTACAAAGAAGACAAACCACCCACAAAGAAAGATGTTATTCACACAACACCATTTACCGGCCACACAGAAAGCTACCATTAGCCTATGGGTTGGTCGTGTGGTCTGGGTTTTCTACACAACACCATTTCGACTCTATCGGAGAGGAGACATTGGCCTATTGCCATTTTTTTTTCTTCTTCTAAGGTTAGTAAGTATAGGAACCCATTTTTTTTTTCTTGCTTTCCTTATATACATAGTATAATGTATAAGGAAAGTATTGTGATGGGGTCAAAAAATCGAATTCGAGTTTTCGACGGGAGAGCACGTTTCAAGCAACTCTGAACACGAATCGAATGTTTTTGAGATGATGTCTGTGAGTGGAGGCAATATCTTACGAACAAATGGAGAGATTCGAACGAAATTTGATACAAAAATTACAATCTGTGAACACTTGAACCTTATTGTTTTTAAACGCAATCGGATGTTCAGAACACTCCTAAATTTTCGAATGAAATTTTGAAAATATCATCAAAAACCAAAACCTTCAATAAAGTTACGTAAATAATCATTTCTTATGTAATTCATTATAAAACGTTTGACACAAAAATTAGAATGATAGTATGAACCCATTTTCGAGATATTACATATTTTTCAAATGAATTTATCAAAAAATCACAAATTGTAAAATATATTCACTTTCCATATGTAATATTATGCAATAAATTTGTTAATATTATTCTCGTGGATCTAGCACGTTCCATTTACGAAAGAAGATACTTCCGGTACTAGTTTTTTAATTGGACGCCAATATTCATTTACCTGATATACGAATAACCTATTTCGTGCCCATAACGCTTGGCGAAATTTTAGCGACAAATTTGCCGAAATATCGCAGACTTGGCGATTTTTTTAAATGTTGCCAAATTGACGAAAATGTCGCCAAATTGGTATAAATGACGCTAAATCAATGAAAGTGATGACTAATTGATAAAAGTCCAATATCGTGGAAAGAACATAAGAATGGATTATGAGAATAACTTATTTCTTCATCCGTAGCGCTAGGCGAAAATTTTGGCAGGATGTCGCCAACTTGGCGATTTTTTTTTAAAATGTTGCCAAATCAAGGAAAATGTCGCCAAATTGATAAAAATAACGCCAAATGGTAGGGAATGATTTTCAAACTTTGAATTCCGTCGTATGACAGACATACATTCTAGTGCATAAGAAATGCTCTTCTCTTCGCTTATCTGTAACACTTGGCGATACATTTGGCGAATAATTTAGTGGGATATTGCCATTTTGGCGATATTTCGCCCAGATCGACAAAATATCGTTAAAGTTATTGAAAATGACGCTTAATTGATGAATTATTAAAATATTTTTGATATATTGCTTATTAAGGATGATATCAATGTCAATAATTGTTAATTTAAAGCTGCGTGAAATATAAGTTAATTGAGTATTGTTAAACAGTATTATATGTTGTCATCCGGAAAAGTGCCAAATGTACAATTCAACTCTAAAACACTGTACCGTGGATCTTTTTATCATTTTTTCACTGTGAAAGAAGTAAATTCATTGCATTATATAAGAAGAGTCATGTGTTGCCCACATCAGATTTTTTTCTTATAGAACCCAGTTTTAAATTCCTAATAGTGCCTGGGATTTCTGAATTTTCTATATTCTAACTTTCTTTATTTTGTAGGTTTCGTAGTTTCATAATTCTTTTTCTATATTTTTAAGAGTTTGTCACTCCTACTTTTAGGGGTTTATTACTCTTATTTTTTTTTTTTTTTTTTTTGTCTTCCCGGCCGTCCATACAGTTACCTTACACCTTTCTGGTAGGTCGGACGGTCTGGGTCTCAACAACAACAACTCTTATTTTTTGGGCTTGACACTCCTATTTTTCTTACTATTTTCTGGAAAATTTGGCTGCTGTCCATGTATATGCACACACACACACACACACACACATATATATATATATATATATATTTAAAATAAAAGATGCTGTCTCCCTTGTAGCTCCACCACTGGATATCAATTAATACTCACTTTAACCAGTTTTGCAATTTTGGCTTCTAACATGAGAACCTACATATTATAACCACTTAAGTGGCTAAATATTTTGATATATTTGCATTAATATCTCCATAGCATTGATACAGCAACAGGTTGATCTATTTAAATAATGAACACTGCTCGTTGGTCCACAATTAATTTTTAAAAATAATGTAAAAGTTAATTTTTTACATATGACAGAAATAATTACTGGTTAAAAACTAACATGTATTTCGATTATAAAATATATAAATGTTCCACTATAATATCAAATTAAAGAGTGTTCTGGCCACTCTTTCATTTGATACATAGTTTTATGTTGCATATTAACAGAAATCTGATAACCATGGATACTTCTGTACCTGCAATTAATCTTTAATAATAATAATAATAATAAACGTTATTTTATCATATGATATAGCAACATATGCAGAAATTATTTTTGATAAATATCCTCCTATAAAAATGTCAAAAATTTGTAAAAACTAAAAAACAAGCTGATCCAATTCGAAGAACAAATGTACCACACTAATCAGGCTTTTGATCCCACACTAATCACCCACACTAATTTGGCACACTAATCACCCTATAATTTGATATGTATTTTTGCATTGAATATTAGTTGAGAGTTTGGATGCACAGTAAATGTTTATAGAAATAGTTAAAAAACGACTAAAGTAGCCCAGATTTTCTTATCTCTTACAATTTAACATTGTTCTAATTGATACTTTTTGAAATATATCAGTTCACATACTGCCTAAAATTGTGCTGGGAAAATAAAATTCTTAAATGTCAAGAAATGCTAAAAAAAAAAGCACAATTTCTCATGAAACCTGAAAATCAGTGAACTGTTTCAAATAATTCATATCGGTTACTGATGATATTGTTGGTTTAGATGCCAAAATGAAAATTAAGAAAAAAAAAGAGAATAGCATTACTGAGTTTCAATCTTATTAATATCCGTTCGACTATGTAAGAAGTATATTAGAAGTACATCCTGCAATTTAAAATGCTAACTTAGTCTAAAACCTCACAGTTTTTTTTTTAAATGGCAGATAATAATCTTTATAAAAAAAAAAAAAAAAAAAAAAAAAAAAAAAAAAAAAAAAAAAAAAGTGCAATTTGACAATTTGACTGTAGGCAAATGTTGAGGGTCCATGAAGCTCTGAGAGACCTATTTTCCATTCTCAATGTACTCCCCCCCCCCTCCCTTTTTACTTTCCCTACAATACATGGTAATGCATAGGGAAAATATTGGAATCATATCAAAATATGCCAAATGAATTTTTGATGGATCTACACATTTCAAGCACTCTAGAATCTGAAAAAATTATTTTTAGCGCAAGTCTGTCTGTGCAATGTATATATCCACTCTAGCTGAAATATTAATTGAGCCAATTTTACAAAATTTGGTAGATAAGTCACTTGTGGGCTACCCTGGTGCTGATTAAATTACTGATTAATTACATTTTGATACAATTTAGAAAAATATATTTTGCTTTTTTTTGCAAAATGGCCTGTAAAAAAAGTATGTATCCACTCTAACTGAAAAAGTAATTGACCAGATTTCATAAAATTTGTCAGATAAATCACCAGTAGAGTACTCTGGTGCTGATTAAATTTTGGTACTATTCAGAAAGAAATAACTTGCCTTTTTTTCCCCCAAATTGCTGGTAGAAATTGTCAAAATCTAAAATAAAAAAGACTACGTATGCTCAAATGTATCAATTTCATGCCCGTTTTATACATAATTTTTGACGACAAAAAGAATAAGACAAACCCCATCACTCTAAGATAAATCATTCTCGTGATATTTAATTTTTTTTAATTTTGAGGAATTGAAGACGTTTTTTACTGTAGTTAAACTATTTAATGAAATTTCCTAAAATTCAGTAGTTAAATCCCTTGAGGTTTATTCTGATGTGGATTAAATTTTGGTATGATTCTGAAAAATATAACCAATCCTTTTTTTGCAAAACGGTCTACAAAAATCATGAAAATCTGAAATAAATGACTAAAATTTCTGAAATATATTAATTACCTATTCTGCATGTAAATTTTGACAATAAAGCAAATAAGACTGACCTCATGACTCTAGGATGAATCGTTCTCAAGATATTTTAGTCTTTTGGAATTTTGAGGAGCTGAAGACTTTAAAGTGCATTGCCAAATCAAACGAAGATACATTAAAAATGCCAATTGGCTATAATATTAGAAAAGTATCCATGCTAATTTTTGCAATTAAACTCCATTTAATGCATCATAAAATAAAAAATAGGCAAATTAATTTGAGTCTGTAAGGTAAGTCATGTGCTGCCCCATCAAATTTTTTTTACTATGTTCATGAAAATATGCTTGCTTGAAGGCATATAGTACATACAAAAACTTTTCTTTTTATACATATAGGCTATTTGATGCTGATAACCTATGTTCAATGTACAGGCAAACCTATGTCCAATGAAACTGGTCATACTGAGAAAATAATTTCTACTTTGTTCAGGTTCTAGACCTATAAATATGTAAAAATCTGTTGAAATTCTGATTTCAAATTTATGATTCTGTTACAATGTTGTCACTACATAATAACATATTGTAGGAAGTTCAAAACAAATTCTGTCGAATAGAATAAAGATCAAGTACAACTTCTAAAGTGTAGTTAGGGAAGATCGTATGATATTAAAGACAGAAGAATAAATATATCAAGACAAAAAATGATACATATTTTAGCTCAAATGATTTATTTATCACTGCTTTTGTACAAGCAATTATGAAGTAAATGATAAAGTCAATGAGAATAAATTAATCCAAGATACAGATTTTCTCATACGTAGAATTTTTTCAATGGGAGATATTAAACAAACAGTTAGAGGCACTATCTTAAATTTAGTTACTAAGAATCTACCAAGTTCAAAAATAAAAGTTTGATTTGTACAATATATTACAGTATTACTATAAGAAACTAATACAACAGTTTAACAGATTACACATGAGTGAGAATTAAAAAAATAAATGTGGCAGAGCTCTATTTAATTTTCACAGTTGACTGATGCAGATGACTTTCAAAGTTGACTGATGTTCATTCACAAATTTATTTCCTGGTTTACTGAAGAATAATTTACTGCCAACATGTGGTAATGCCCAATTAATAGCAAAAAACAACTGTTTAAGATATTCAACACATTTAGTGGAATTAATTTGATAAAATACAATATTCAACTTCTATTTAGAGAGCAGTTTATGCATTTGAAGTAAATTATAAGGCTAGAAGTTTTCCACACCCACTTGCATTCAGGGGCGCGGTAGCCCATTGGTTAGCGCGCTGGAGTTGCACTCGGTAGGCCCGGGTTCGATTCCAGCCACTGCCAAAACTGCCGCCGTGTTCATGCGGAGTACGATCACGTTAAACATGTGGGTCCGAAAGTCCTTCCGAGTGGTTGGTGGTAGGGGAAGGAGGGTACGGTCCCTGTGGATGCCTCCCCCACTGGGTTCCGGTCTAAATTGGGTGGCACTTCCCGACCGTCCAAACAGTTACCTTACACCTTTCTGGTAGGTCGGACGGTCTGGGTTTCAACATCAACAACACCCACTTGCATTCGAGTCCTTTGGATGAGTCGGCCAGTCTGGGTCTTCAACACCCATTTGCATCTTTTTATTTTATAGCATTAAGAGAATGTCTCCAACAAAATTGTAAAGCACACATTAGTAAAATAGTCATTGGATAGATGTGAAGAAACAAATAAAATATTTCATTTTACCAAGAAATGAAATATTTTTTGGGAAAACTATTTATTTTGCCGAAACTTAAAAATTTAGAGAGCTAACACATTATATTAAAGTGAAAAAGGAGAAGTAATTTTATCAATTGTGGTGGGGCAGTCTTTATAAAAAGGAACTGGAAAAAATAAGTAGTGTGCTAGTGTAGTGCTTGTAAAATGGGAAAAAACAAAAGTCCACACTTGATATCTTGCATTCTCATCCAAAGGTAGGCCAGGCAACTGGATCGAAGCAGATAACATCTGGCCAGTCACCCCAAGGCTGCTTTGCATATGCTGTCATTCAATTAACACACAGGGTTTATAAGCACATGCACCAATCTTGAATTTAGTTTGAAAAATTATGTCCCCTAAAAGTACCCAGGGTATTTACATTTTACAGTAGAGTGTGTAATTAATTTTCTTTGTTGATTTTTATAAAATCTTAAATTCAGATTTGTACATAGACTGCACATTTCTAGCTCAGAAACGTGCAGTCAAGTGATCAATCTTTTGTAAAATGTATAGACTGGTTAAACATTTAAAAAATCAAATATATTTTTAATTATTTACTAAACAATTTTATAACCTTGAGCAGCTTTGATTTAAAATGCAAATTCTGGGATCAAAAGATAAAGGTTTGTCTCAAATGTGAAGCATGGATCTTGAAATGAAAATAAAAAAAAATTAATTTACAAAAAATTGTAATCCCCTATTGTAAACTTTGGCTGTTTGGGGGACTTAAAACGTGAATTATATATAAAGTAGAGGTTTGTCTAAAAAGGGATGTACAGATGTGAGATGAAAGTTGCCATAGTAATAATTAAAGTAACTAGATTTGTATTTATTTAATGTTTACGTGAAGTTTTGAGATATTTTCACAAATTTTAACATGGCCTTTTTCAGACAAAAATTGATTTTATGTTTTGAAAAATCCTAGATACTAAGTTTCATATTTTCATGAAAAACAATTTTTAACAGTTAACCTCTGGATTTTATTATATTAATTTTCAAAAAAAAGAAAAAGATTTTCAACTCACTTCTTTATAAACCTCGAAATGTCGAAATAAAAATTTTCTCTATTCAGAATTTTAATTTAGAAAAAAATTATGAAAAAAATAGTTGTATAAAAGTAATAAAGTGTAACAATATTTACATAATATTAACCTACATGTTTTTAAACCTCTACATACAAAATTCCGTTTAATATGTGCGATTTATTTTAAAAACAAAACTTTCATATTTTTAGTCTCTAATATTTCTGAAACTTACTGTCCCAATTGAACATTCCCAAGGGGGCAGCGGCGCCGCCGCCAAAGATTGCGGTGGTCGGATCTTAGGTCTGTACCTCTGGTCCTCTGTCTGCTGGGAAAAAATCAATCGGGTTACCTGATAGGTGATGAACTCGCCGTTGTACCAGTGAGTCATTCAGGCTCCCGACTCTTTCAGGTGGTCGAGCCCATGGACTGTGCCTATTCATGACCTGAGCCAAGGGCTGACCGGTGGCTGGTGTCGAGCTTGGCGGACGTTCTCTTGGACCCTACCCGGTGAATGTTTCCGTCGAGTCAGCGACCTGACTGCGGCTCTGCTAGAATGGAGATTGGTTAGCTCTGCGGCTGGTCTTAATCGGTGTAAACCTCAAGGTCACCTGGCTAGTTTGCATTTAATCTGTTCCAATTGAACAGAATTTTATTTTCAATGGTTCCATTCCAGAAATCCAATGGGTTTGATTGGATGATTCAAACATGAAATATTAATGGTAAATTCTTTTTTATAGCACTTTTTACACACTAATTAAACTGTTCTCCCGGCCATCCAAATGGTTGCTCATGTCCTCGGACGAGTCGGACGGTCTAGGTCTTCAACACTAACTAAACTGTGTACTGAAGTTAGGAAGAATTTTGAAAAAATTTCAGAACTACTCACATGTATGTTTTGTTATACAACTATTAAAAATATAAATATAAAAGGAGCATATTCCTATAGCAGATAACAGCATCTATGAACCAGTCTTGCACATATTATGCACTTGTTAGCATGAAATAACCAGTACCTGCAATGCCAGCAATGAAACTTGCTATGTGTCACAATTTTACAAGTTTTATACCGACTGACAAATTCAGTCCTTTCATCCAATTGTCTCTAAATTTTTCACAAAACCCATATTTAAGGAGGAGTGTTGTGTGAATATGAATAGAAAAGAATAACATTTATATTGACATTTTATAACTTTTAAATAATTATTTTAAAGAGTTGTATTATTTGCATGAAGCATTTAGTTTTATCTCATTAACAAATCTAAAAGGTAAAATATATATTTAATAACAATAATTAATATAAATTTAACAAATCTATACAAAACTTAGGAAAGAAAACTTATTTTACAAAAAAATTGATTTCTTTTTTAAATTTTCTGTTTAACACAGAAAAAGAAGGCAAGTAATAAATGTATTTTTATTTTAGCACCATACTGAGAGTGATAGATTACCATGGTAGGCTTATATATTTGTAACATAATTTTGGTTGACAATTCGAAAAGGTCAATCTGTTGTATTGCATGTTCTTGTATATATATATATATATATATATATATATATATATATATATATATATATATATATATATACAACTTAAAAAAAAGATATAAAATTAAAATACATTAGTTCAAGATTTTATACAATTTAATGTTTTCTGAATTGTTTTCCATACAATGTAAAAATGCAAGCATTGCAATTGTATACGATTTGTTTCTCAGAACAAATATTTCATATTGGACATCTTTATATTTTAAGGTTGGAGTTATATTTTTTCTATAATAGCTCATACTGATATAGCAAAGAACTTTGCATTTTTATAAACACATAACTTTACATTTATCTGCCGTGGTACATGTAGCAAAATAAAAATACAGATAAAAATATATTATTCCTATTACCGTATTTTACATAAATAAAATGCTATTTTTTGTTAAAAACATAAAACAACTAAAGATTATTACATTCTAAGAAATACAATCGAGAGTATAAATAAAATTCAGTATATTACAAGCAAGGACCTTCTATCCCCTCATTTCATCTACATTCACAATGCACAGTTTCTATTCAAATCATTAGAGCTCACAGTGGAAAGCACTGAGGTTGTTCAGTATCTAGGTTCCACCTGAAGACAAAGGGTGAAGGACTGAAGGGACAACTTAAAGCATATTTATACTGCTACCTAGAATATAAAGTTGAAATATTTTGGTAAAACGTGTGTGAAAAAACACACATACTTATATACAGGGTATTACTTATATTCAGTACTTATATTCAGCTGGTATAAGACGATACTCATACCAGCTAACTTAAGCCACATACAGGTAAATAACTTGAATATCAAACTATACCCAGTAGGCGAAAAGTTAAGCTGACTAAAATAATTTAGCCGACTGAATAAATAATGAATAATTTAGCCAACTGAATAAATAATAAATAATTTAGCTGATTGAATGACTAATTTAGCCGACTGAATAAATAATATAGCTGACTGACTAAAATAATTTAGCCATCTGAACGCCGACTAAATATATGTAAATTTTTGGTTTCTCCAGGGTCTCCGTTTTGCTACCAATATGAAAAGTAAAGAAATAAATTGGTGAAAAGAAGATTTCAGCAGAAGTTTAAAATTTGGAATATTCTTAAATATGCAAGATATTTATCTCCTTCTAATTGAAACAAGCAAATTTATCTATTATTCTGTATTTAAAAGAATAAAATGAATAAAAATTAAACAAGATAATAACTATACTCCTCGTCTTCCTGCTTATAAAATACATACTTCCACAAATTTGAATTTAGTCCATAATTTTAATAGGGTACCGGATAACTTTTCTGTAGATAAAAAAGCCCTGTTTATATATATATATATAATAAAAGTTTGAAAGTCCAATGAAAGAAAAGTGAGAAGCTGTAACTCAAAAATATATATGTATATATATACAGAGAGAGCACTATGTAAATCAATGCTATGCAGGGTCATTATAATATTACATAAATAGACATGCATGTCAGATAAAAACATTTAACATTATTAGTGGTCTTTTTAGTACTAAACTGCAAAAACTTTGTAACAAATGTAGCTTACAAAAAGTACAACTACTTTGTACTTTCTTTGCTAAAGGGAAACATTGAAAACACTTTTTGGCCAAATTGAAAATCTGTTTTCAAAGATATTTATTACATAATAATAATAAAACTTCATCCATTTTGTCCATCTGTCAGTCTGTCACTATATCAAGGTAAACCCTATTTTCTCTAATACTACTCGACAAAATGAAGCAAAATTTATACAAAGTTAGACTGTTACATGAAAACGAAAACAATGTAACTTCTTTTTTTTAATTTTCTAAGATTCATGTGCAATATGAGCATATGTAATTTTCACAACATTGTAATATCTCATAAATTATTACCAATCTAAAACAAATTTTGTACAAATATAACCTGTTATATACTTGTTATATGTTTATATTGTTATAAGCTCATAAAAACAATGTCAAAATTTTGTTTTTAAACATTATCTCATATTGTGCCCATGCACATTTTGCATTACAAAATTTTGTTGCCAGTTCTTCTCTAAAACTACTCAACCAACTAAAATTAAACTTTGCACAGAAATATGACTGTGAAAACAACCTCACAATTTTTGTTGCCTATATTGTGCCCAGAACATGCAGGAGAATTTTGCATTTTATTGTAACATTTCCAAAATCCCTAAACCAAGTGATACTAAATTTGTTATAGACATAAGACATTGCATAATGATCTCAGTAGTATTTTTTAAAGACAAAAAATAATTAAGAGGGTAAATCTGAGTACAGGAAGACAGGATTTTGCTCTTGCAGCAAAAGTCCAAAGTTTCAGCAGCATAATGTCAGCAGGATCATTTTGTGAGTCTTACACTGTCAGAGGTGCATAAACTTTACACTGCATTAAAGTTTAAATCAACCCACGTACAGTAGTAAAGATGTTTTCATAGAACACTTTACTAAAGTGAACCTGAAGTATATGTCTGGGATTCTTCATTAGCAAATTTAAACCTAAAAGCATTTATCCTAACAAACTCAAGTTTTGAAACTAGAACAGTTTGAGAAATAGTTTGCTAATTATAAACTTTAAAAAATGTTTATTTACCTCTTAATATCAATATTTCCTTACTTGGTTGGATTGGTAAATTAAATAGACACATACCAATCAATCTGTAAATGAAAATAAATCATACACTTTGTTATTCACATGAACTCTAGATTTCTACCACAGCAATGCAAGCAGTTTTCTCTAGTAGTGCGTCTAATTGTGGGTAGGCAATAGCAGAAGCAATACCAACAAAAATGAACATATTTCAATTACTTCTCTTGCTAATCATGGTTTGTGTTGAAGACAGTTTTGGATCACATTCAAAATCTAGACATTTTAACGGATGATGTGGAAAAATATATTTTCTTGCAGTTTGTCAGCCTATCAATCTGTGAAATTAAATAACTTGTTTTTCTCCGGGGTAACTCAATGGATAGAAACCAAATTTATTACGATGACAGGTCCTGAATGTAAAAGCAAGATTGGGATTTATAAATGAAAGTTGACAATGTTGTATGCAGTTGATGCAAGTGCATTTTGTAATACATCTAAAACTGCTCAACAAATTGAAACTAAATTGGGTACAAAGATATAGCTTGTTAACAGAATGTGATTTGAAAAAGAAACTTAATCATGTGCAGTTTAAGCAAGCATATTGTAATATCTCTGAAATTACTCCACAGATAAACACAAGACTTGGTACAATGCCAAGCTTGCTACCAAAATATAAAATATTGTGATTTATAAAATAAACTTGCCCATGCAGTGTACTGTTTAAGCCAGTGTTTCCCAAACTTTTTTGACTCACGGCGCACTTATTATTATATACATATACACACACACATACATATATATATATAGTATTTATGCACATGAACATCAAAAATGAAACTAAAGAAAATTATTAAGTACAGGACTTACTTTTTGTTCGGTAAATAAAAAAAATTATCAATGTGAAACATGGGCTTGATGTTTTTTCGCCACATTTTCTATGTTTGGATGTATTACAGATAAACAGACCATCATTGCATCTTCAATGCAATGCAGTCTCGCTCTGTTTTTATATTTAATGTTAGTGAGTGAAGAAAATTCCAATTTTCACATAAATATGATGTGGGAAAACTGCATCAAAATAGACAGTGAGTGCTTTTTTAGCTACCGAGGTATAGTCTTCTCTAATAGAAATCCAAAATGCATCAATAGGTAATTCTGCATGTCTGATTTTAAGTCCCCGATCACTGGAAATAGAAGCCAATCAGGTAAAACTTTATGAATGGATTTCGGATCCAGTCTTAATCTTCTGTTATTCAGTGATGGAAAATAATAGTTTAATTTTTCTTCAAGAATTGTCAAATGCTCAACTACAATAGGAGTCATTTCTTTTATGTTGGTTTTATCAAGTAATGAAAACATTTCAAAGTTACCATATTTAGCTCTAGTTTTCCAAATTGCTATTTTTTTCTGAAATGCAATCAGTTTATCTGTCGAAGTAAGAATATTTTCATTTTTACCTTGCATGCTTGTGAGACTATTATATATATATATATATGTGTAAATACAATTATATATATATATATATATATATATATATATACTGTATATAATTTTAAAGGAAACTAACATTCGTACTGAACCAAGCACTACACAACAAATATGCAAGATTTTATATTATTTTAATATTAATGATTTATATTAAGAGTTTTATTTCATATTTTACTCATTTTTAATATAATTTTAATTATTTCGCGGCGCACCAAACTATACTTCGAGGCGCACGGTTTGGGAAACACTGGTTTAAGCAACCATATATTGTAACATCTCGAAATTATTCAACAGACCAAAACCAAATTTAGTACAATGATAGCTTGTTACCAGAATGTAAAACAATATTGTGCTTTGTAAAAGAAATTTGTCCATGTTGTGGTCAGTTCATGCAAGTACATTTTGTAATACACCAGAAACTACTCAGAGAACCAAATATGTTTCAATGCTACATATACAGCAAAACCTCTGCAAGGCAACCACTTGGCGTTTTGACAAAGATGAATTTTTAGAATTGTGGCCCTTTTATAGGGGAATATTGTGAAAGAAAACAAAATTAACGTCACACCATATGTCACAAAATTAATATCACAGTCATACATGAAATTAAGCAAAAAGTAAGGAAAGTCCTTAAGCACCCAAATAACTGGTCCATGGGTGTACATGCTAGATTTAGCTATAGTAAAGTGATCATAAAGTGTATAGCCAAGGGAATATCCAAAAGGGGGCAGGGGACTTGAGAGTCTGGCCCCCTCAACAAAATCCTCAAAGGAAAATGGTTTTTTGATTATATGGGAGTGTTTGCATGTATAAACAGTGTTGTTTTGTCTTAAAAGCTCTTGTAGCTCCCCCCCACCACCACACACACAGACACACACACAAAAACAAATCCTGGATACAATCTTGATTGTAGTGCCTTAGTGGTGAATTAAAAAGTTAGGATATTTAAAAGCTAGGGTTAGTTTTATTGCCCAATTGAGGATTGTAAACTTGGCAACAAAGCGAGATAGATGAAAAAAGCCAATTAAAGTTGCAGAGCATTGTCTAGTGAGTAGGAATTGACAACAGAATTGTAACAGGAGGCATTTATTTAACACAGTAGGTGTTGGAGCGCCCTAATTAGTGTTGGCGATGATACATGGTATGGTCAATTGGCACTTGCCAAAAACCGAGCAAATGCTGCAACCCTTTTGTAACCAGCAGTTGTGAAATATCTTTTGACGCCTTTGGGCCAGTGGGAGTTCTCTTCCCAATAAATTGTATACCATATGGTTGTGATGAAAATAAATCATAATTATAGTCCACTTTGAGTAGTTCATTTTGAGCTATCCCCCAACAGTAGGGTTATTGGCGAATGTGCTGTCTTACTCAACAATCTTACATAATAAAGGAAAACGTCCATATGTCTGTCTGTGCAATCTATAGCAGGAAATTCAAGCAAATTGATTCCTTAGCAACCTAAAATATCATTATAGAATTTCCACTTTAACACCATTGGAAAGATAAAAAAATTGTTTTTCTAACAAGCTTTGAATGGAATTCATAGAAGAATTTTCGTAAATTTTTAAAAAGCATTTTCTTTGTGCATTTTATATGTCCCTATATTGTGATTCAAAGTTTACAATTTAACAACAGCTCCTAAATATATTATAGACTACTCTAGAATAAAAAATAATTTCTTTAACCTATCCATAGATTAATTATAAATATTTTAACCAAGTGAACTCTTGGAATTTTTTAATCAATTGAGAGTTTTCCCATGAAGTCCAGACCGTGCCGATTGAAGTTCATGAATCTTTCTCCTATTCAGGATTAGACCCATTTTAAAGGTTGAGGGAACTGGATATTTGGAATGGGGTATATGGGCATGGGGTGATCATTTATGCATTTGTACCTTCTGCAGTCTGATAAACATGACCAAGCAGACCTATTGGAACGCAAAGTGCTCCTGAAATATTTCTATTCGGTTTTATTGGTATTTTATATAATTGCAAATATTAAATGTCTTTATTTTTTAGACATAAAACATATTTGTAAAAGAATAACTGACTAACATACGCTTATATATCAAATTAAACATTACTAAAAATTAATAATGCCTAATTTGATACATTGGCATAGACAGTGAAAGATAATCTCTCCCCATTGGTGAAAAAATTACATTAGATTTCCATAGAGTCCATATTGTACTAAAATAAACAACACAAGGACCTAATGTACAGCTTGTTCAAAATGTCATCTGTCAGTAACAATGCACATTTAAATTCAAGAAAGAATATTAATGCATACTTTGAGAAGCATTTCAGGTATCACTGTATTTTAGTCTCTCTGATGATATACATTTTTAACAGCATTTCATGCATTTCTGGTGTAAATTTCTACTAATTAAATAATGCTCCACAACTTTGTAATTGGATTTTTTTTGTCTACTTCACTTTGTTGTCAAGTTCGTTATCCAATCTTTTTAAATTATCCACTAGGTATGTTGCACTCATTTTTATTTTATCGGCATGGTTACTTTATTATAGAGAGACCTAACATGTATGCTCATGGGGCCTTTCCTTACAAAGTTATGGGAGTGCTTAAAGACTTTCCCAAGAACTCTATTTTACTTAATAAATGAAAACATCTGTGTGTATGTGTGTGTCTGTCTGTACAGTCTCTAGTGGGAACTCTAAGCATTGTACGACCATTAAATTCGATACACAGGTACTTCAGGACTCAAATAGGTGCACCTCAACATTATTTTTCTAAATTTCAAATTAGTATTTTAATTATTTTATGTCTTGGTTTAATTTACAATTATTTTTGGTGATATTCACACAAATCGATCCCTTAGCAACCAAAAATATTATCACAGTTTCCATTATTTCCATAGTTTATTGACACCATTGGAAAGATTAAAATTTTTTTTTTTCAAACAAGCTTTGAAATCCACAATTAATACACAAATTTTCATGAATTTTTAAAGAATATATACTTTTTGTGCATTTTAAACCTCTTGTATTTTTATATTACGATATACAAAAATGATGTGCCATTCTACATTTATAATTTAACAGCAGCTCCTTAAACAACATCAAAGACTGCTCCAGAATAAAAATTAATTTCCTAAACCCATTCACTAAATTATTATGAATTTTTTAACTGGGCAAACTCTTCAAACTTTTGTATCAGCACAGCATTCGCCATTGATGTCTGGACCTTTTCCTCCTGACCACTACTACCATTTATTAACAAACTAATTTAATATTGTGTGTTTTAAGTAATGGGTGCTTATTTAGGCTATATTATTTAAGTAGCAGGTGCCTACTTAATTATTTATAAGTAGAGTTTCTTCTTCCTCTGAGAGGGGTTCTAGTCAGAAGTCACTCATTTTGAACATAGAGGGAAGGGGATAGTTTGGAAACGGGATCGTTGCACTGGTTATCATGGATTGTATGCAACTTTCATTTTATTTTATATGAATAAATTATTTTTGTTATGTTTCAGATTAATAAAATCAATTTACATCCCCCTGTATTTTTTTAGATTAATAAATTAAATTCATCTCTCCTGGACAATGCTAGGTACATTTTCTAGTATTACTTCAGTATTTCATTACAGGCCTTAAATTAACACAATTACCTAAACATATAACTCTTTTTGTTTAGATAAAGAAGACACAAAATAGATATTTTACTCCGCATTTTTAAGTGAGCAAGAATAAATATAAAATATATCAAAACAAATGTGTTACAGAAAGAGTGTATATTAAAAAGGAGGTGATATATGCATAACATCCCTCCTCTTCCATCATTAACAACTCACACTTGTTAAGAACTTATCCAATAGTCAAAAAGTGAATATTTCTATAGGAAACAGAAGCTCTGCTGCCTTGTTAAATGCAACCTTTAATTTTATTACACATGACAAAATTGGGAAGAAGAAGAATAGATCTTAGAACTACATTGGCGGAGTTTAAAGTACAAAGTAGGAAAACACATTTTACATTAATTACAAAATAACTTTCCAGTCATTTTAAGCTGAAAAATGGTGATTGTCAAGAAATGTCTCACTGTATATAAAACAGTGTTAAGTGACGTGCTACATCATGTTCAGGTTCAGTATTTGCTCTTGCCTTGCATACACATTTTGTAATCCAAACTGTGCACTGAAAAAGCAAAATTATAATCTATACAGCCCTTAAAATGTGAGGTCACAAAAATAACAATGTACTCCCAACCAAAACTGTTTTACCCATTTTGAAAGTGTTTTCTTTAAATGCAGAGATATTTGCATAGTTGACATTACAAATATATATATATAGCATTTCGCGCCTTTTCTAGTTATGGATAATGAAATGGACGGGTGTATCTCAACACAGTTATTTTTATTTCTCTTAGACCCACTTTGAAAAGACTGTTGAACACAGATTTAGTAAACCACTTTATTTGACAAAATGAAAGCTTCCAATTAAAATTGTTTCAAATGATTTAACTTAACTGATTTAATGTTATCCCCAATAAACAGAAAAATATAATACTTAGGGTTCCTTTTAATTGGCTAAACTGGGACTAGGGCAACTATTTCAGAAAAGTTATAAATGTACCTGTTAAAAGAATATTCTCCCTCCAATGACTTTTTTCATTTCCCACATATTAATCTATGGAAGATAGTCCCTAATCTCCAACTCATTTAATTTTTAGCATGTTTTCTACTGTTTTTTTAATAAAGCATAGATTCTGAAAAGAGAAAAGTTTATGCTTTCTTACAAAAATAGGTAAAATATTTAGAAGTACAGGGTGATTAAAAAAGAATAATTCGATTTCAAGATACTGTATTTTTAAAACTTAAAAACACTGGGTGACATTAATTTATTACATTAATTAAAAGTGAACATTAAATTAATGTTTTAAAATATTAAATTAATGTATTAAAGGGAAAATGTCTAAGTTATAAAATGGGAATAATTGATGACACTAGTATGATGGTGGGAAGCAGTGGGCAAGACATAAAGAAAATGGTGTGGGTCCAGCATTTTCTTTATGTCTTGCCCACTGCAACTTTTCTGCATGCTAACTTTTACACCATGTGAATTGGTAATCACCATTTAACTGGAATTTCATAGGTGTTACTAAATGGATCCACCAACGGCTCAGAGCATTTGTAGATTGTATTGTCAGTTTCGGGAGAAAGGATGTCTTTGTAATAAAAGAAAGAGTTCGGGATAAGTGAACATGTCTGTTGAGGATGTTGAAAGAATCAGAGACTTTCTTACATTGAATTGGTTGCAATGGATTCCATGACTTTGTGTTGTTGTTGAGACCCAGACCGTCCGACCTACCAGAAAGGTGTAAGGTAACTGCCACCCAATTTAGACCGGAAGCCAGTGGGGGAGGCATCCACAGGGACCGTACCCTCCTTCCCCTACCACCAACCTCTCGGAAGGACTTGCGGACCCACATGTTTAACGTGATCGTACTCCGCGTGAACACGGCGGCAGTTTTGGCAGTGGCTGGAATCGAACCCGGGCCTACCGAGTGCAACTCCAGCGCGCTAACCAATGGGCTACCGCGCCCCCATGACTTTGTGTGACACAGCTAACCTCCTAGTTCTCCAGATCTTGCCATAAGAAATTTCTTCCTTTAGAAATATGTAAAATATCATGTTTTTGTGTCATCTTTATCTACAAGCCTTCATGAACTCAAACAATGCATTTTTAATGCTCTGGAGACAGTAATCATAGATATAAAAAAAGCATGTTTAGCAAAAACTTCCATATCATCTTGACATTGTACATGTAACTAAAGGAAAGGATATAGAACGTTTGTAAATCAAACATAGACATTTCTTGCTTTAAATTCCTATATTAATTGTCATTCCGTGTGCTTAAGTTTTAAAAGTACGCTATTTGGAAACCGGATGATTCTTGCTGAATTATTCTGCATTTTTATTATGTATCAAAAAGTAATGCATTCATTTTACAAAAATATTAGAAATATTTCTAATTAATTTATCAATTTTTTAAAAGAGCACCAACATTCTTATGCTCAACAAAAAACATTGGGTAAAAATTCCAAAAACTAAACAAAATAGAGGTTAGAGACTATTTTTCATAGGTTACCATGACGAAAATAAAACAAATGGTTGGAGGAAAAATATGCTTATAATGATTTATTTAAATTTTATAAAATTTAAAGGAATACAGTATGGGACTATTGTCCTGATATCTGGAACATTCCAAAAAACAGAATTTGGTAGAATTATGTCAAATTTTGCTCCAACAAATTATTTATTTACCAAAGATTAAATCAAAGTGTTTCTTTTGTTTAATCCCGCCAAATGATCAGAGGTGTCAAATACTATGGACTTTCATAATTTTTATGGAAAATGTCATCATAATACAAATTACAGAATTTTTATAATTTTTTATGAAAAATTGCCGACCGGTAAAAATTTACAGCCAGGTGTAACGCTATTGATACAACATGAACTTATGCTGGGGTGGGGGTGTGGGCATTAATATCTTATTTTTTTTTATGTAACAAATATGGTTCTTCCAAAGTTTTGAAATTTGGTATATATCACTAAATGGATCATCCAATCATTACCTCAGTATAGCATCTCCAGAATTACGGAGGGGTTGCTCTTTCCCGATTAGGTCTAAGACCTGTATTCAATGTCTTCACACAAAAAAAATTCGTAAGAAATTATTAATAACCAAAAATGTTTTCCGTCAGGTTTTATGCGTCTCTGCTACATTGCATAATTTATTAATATTGCTTGAAGAAAATGAAAAAGTGTGTCATTCCCGCATTTGTGTTGAAGACCCAGACCGTCCGACTCGTCCTGAGGACTTGAGCAACTATTTGGACGGCCGGTCCCGCATTTGTGTGACACAATTTTGGTCAGATGTTTTTTTTCCTTTTTATCGAACAAAAGAGAATTTTAGAATGCCAATATCCAAAGTTAAATTGAGTTATCCTTGTATAAATTACCCCCCCCCCCCCCCCCAAAAAAAAAAAAAAAAAATTAGAAAATAAGTAGTCATAAAATGTGATTTAAGACCAACTTCCATTTGACCTTTTCAGACATTGTATTTTCTCATAAGACTCATTTTTGCATTTTTTGCCAATTTCAGAAAAATATGCAATTTTTTAAATTTTTGATAGGTTTAAGGAGAAATTCCTTATTTTATTTTAAAAATGAAATCCTATACATATAAAAAATATCAAATTCGGCTGAAAACCATGACCTACATTTCGCCAAAAATTTTCATTTCATATGTGATATGTTTTTATTGTGCCATATTTTATTTATTTGCAGGCAATTTGAAAAAGATCCTCTAGCAATATCACAAAAATCAGCATTTGCATACGATCTTTATTATATTTAGTTTTTCAGAAAAGACATTTTTAATTTTGGCAATCTGTTTGCATTGATTAAGATTTTCATATTAATTTCATATTTTATGCATTAAAATTACTTTTCAAACATGTATTTAATGAAATGAATGGATATTTTCTAGAAATATATATTAACACAACGATTTAGGCATTTGTTATTATTGTCTTTAGTAAAGACTTGTGTTCTATCAAGCTTCAATAATCAACTTTTTTCATGTTTACATAATTATTTCTTAACCACTAGATCTGATTTTATTTTATTCGTATAACATAATGTTTAATAATATATATTTTTATATTTTTCATATAAATTGCATAAAAAATAAGCTCAATACATTTATGCTTAAATATTGAATGATAATTATCTATAGCAACATTTTAAAACATTTCAGTAAATTTTAGAAAAATGGTTCAAATTAGGGGAAAAAAACCTTTCCCAAAAAGTTGAAAGTCCCCAGCATTTTAAATAATAGATCCCATACTACAGAACATTTAAATAGATTACCAAATTAATTTTCAAATGATGGACTATACATATGTATTATATTTTCATATTACATTATATAGTAATCAGCTTAGTAACATGCCAATATTGGTTCAATTTTGTTCATTTTGGTGTTCATTGGAAATATTTCCACAGCACTGCCAATATTAGGGATACTTGACCATTAACCCTTTCGCGATGGTTGACGTGTTTGCGCATCGGCTGCATAGTTGCATTCAAGTACGATGGTCACGTATCCACATTTGGAAAAATTTACCCTAAAAGACGGCGGCCACATGAGCGTGTTTTCATATGGAACGTTTCCACTTGAATTTATTTGTCTACTAGATGGCGTTAAATGCCCATACGAACAACTACAATGTATTTTGCCGATACTTGACCTTGGTTAGGGGTGGATCCAATAAATTATTTCTCTATCTGGAGCAGTGAAACATGGTTTTGTAATATAAACAAACAGCACTTCTTGCAGCATCTACAGTTTTATAATTGAGTTTCGGGTCTCATTTTGATTTTAGCTTAATGATTGCATTGGTGAATCATAGGAATATAAGAGAGTATTTTTTTTTTTTAAGTTTGGGTTTTAGAGGAATGTGCAGATGATGTGTGCAGAATGTAGATTTCTGTGTTAAATAGGTGATTTTTAATGATTTTTTTTTCGAGAGCTAGGCTTAGTGCAAAAAATATAGCCGTCCTTTGGGAACAGTTCAGAAGCGAAGCGCTCCGTCTTTTGGGCCACGGCAGTTCCGGAATGCCACCATCCGGAAAGGGTTAACATTGACAGTATGCCAATATTAGCTATAAATGGCCAGCCAATATTAGCCCAATATTGTCAAAATACCCACAATTTCTTTGAGGATCTTTATTTGAGGGTCCAAAATGTAGTGTGGGAAAAAGTTTTTTACCTTGTCATCAGAACAACATTATGGTCATTTTGAAAGGTACATGTTTAATAGGAGTAAAATTAACATTATCGTCTATGGAATTTGAACCTCATTCTGGAAAAAATGGGTCATTAAGTTGGGTGGTCATTGAGAGAAGTTTCAATGTAATATTACTTTTTACAATGGGGAAGGGAAGGGTCAAAAGAAGGCCACAAGCAGGGATTATTATTTGGAAGACTGCTTAAGCACAAGGTTTATAATATGCTGGAAAACCATGCACACTCATTTTGGTTTTGGTGATTTTGCAGCCATGCATCATTTTGGTGGTTTTGTAGCCATGCATCATTTTAGTGATTTTGCAGCCATGCAAAATCACCTGAGCAACAAATTCAAGCCTATGTTCTGTGGCCAAAACTTAAAAGTCACAAACTGGAACTTTGCAGTACAGCCACATCATAAATTCAACATTAGCTGCAATTTATAAAGTCACATCAATTAAGCATATGCAGAAAAAATACCTATAGCAAGTGCACAAGGACATAGCTTTTGATGCAACCAAGTGAAACAAGTTTTCATGTAGGTCATATTACAACACTTTCTTGTGACAAAACTATATTTGGAAATATACAGTATTTTTTTTCTATATATGGAAATCAGAAACAAATAATCCCTATTCAAATACTTCATCGGAATTATTTATTAGATGGTAAACCAAACAATATCCATAGAAATACATATGACATTTTATAAAATTTTTTTAAGAAAATCAATCATCAGAGGAGATACACTGGAGCTACTAAAATGAACTGAAAATATGTAATTTTGATGCAAATGAACTAGAAGCTTAAACTCAATAAATAATCAATGAAATTTTGTTTTAATTAAAATCCCAAGAACATCAACATAATTGCTATTGCACATCTTCTCAAGCAAATCACTTTTAGGATTATGAGAGCCATTATGCTTTTCGTATAAGAAATAATATAGTACATCTCTGGTGGATCTACGAATTTATAAATTGGCCATTAGAATCATGCTCCCATTGCATATAACAGCCTTAATGGACCATTTTTTGAGTATTATGCTATCAATTGTCAATATTTGCAATGGCAACAAGAAACTTGCCAAGTGCAAAATTTTCACACACCTCAATGGAAAGTGACAAATTCAGTTCTACCAACAAGCCAAAAGATTGAACTTCAGCTGCACAAGTATAATGGTTGAGTTCATACTCAAAGAATCCATCTAAAGATGAGGTTGCCTGAGTAATGATGGTATTCCTATTGCAACTAACAGCATCTATTGCACTCATTACATGCTCGTCTGCAATGGGAGTACAATCCTAACTTTGGGAATGCCCATTAGAAGTGGTGTCATATACAAATGTGACTTATTTTTACCAGTCACAGTGCTAATGGTGCCTGACAGAAATATTTTAAGTCAAGAAATTTAGGAAAAACCTTTATATGGTAGCAATGTACACTTCATTTTTAACGGAACTATTAAGAATTTTTATACTCTTTTTCACATTTATTTTGCAGTTATATTAAATTTCGGAAAAAACAAAAGTGGAAAAAGATCCAGAAGTGGAAGTTTTTAATGAACCTTGGAATTTAATGTTGAATTTATATTAGTCATACTCTAAGTTCTGTTTGTAGCCGATCCTGAGAAATAGAACCTGCAAGGAAAATGTAAATTTTTTAATCAGAAATGATATTTAGAACCAGAGGTGACAATTGTTAGTGAACATCCCCACCTTTCCGGAATTTGATGCTCAATTTCATAGCTGCCAACATATCACTTTTGGGAATCTTACAATTATTTTCAGGGGCTCATGACGTGCGTCGACTCATAAAATGTATAATATAAATCTTTTTAAAGCGCACAAAGATATATATACAAATCTAAAATATACCCACTGAATATTATTCTGTTTATTTACTACACTTTAAGTGTTCATAAGTGGCTGATTTAGCTATTTTTAAAAATTCTCTATCAAATTTTTGTTCGTAGCAATGTCTTTTTTGCATACTTTTAATTATCAAAATATCTTCCGAGTTTTTATCAGATAAGGAACGGCGAAATTGAGTTCGAGTTTTTAATACACTGCTGAATATTGGCTCACATTCTGCATTTCTGTGTGGTATTGTTAAAATACAAAGCATAATGCTAGAAACTCTATTTTAATAACACCATATGCTGATGTCCATTTACCAAGAATAGTCCTAAGAATAGCCCCAAGAATAGCTATGTGAATTCACATCAGTCATCATTTAAGCTATATATATATTACAGTCAATCCTGAGAAATAGACATTTTAAGGAATTTTTTTGTACTGGAAGTGAAATCCTTAGTGAACCATCTTACTTCCTCTAGAATTTAATGCTGAATCCAGATTAGGTATTCTTTTAAGCTTTCTACAGATAATCTTCAGAAATAGATGTTTCAAGCAATGTAAAAAATTTTTGAACTGGAAAAAGTATCCGAGGCATAAATCCTTAGTGAATGCCCCTACCTCTTTTGGAATTTGATGCTGAAATCAGATCAGTCATCTAAGCTCTATCTACAGCAGATCCTAAGAAATAGAAGCTTCAAAAAATATTTTCGGTAAAAACAGTAGTATGGAAAGTTTTTTGCCACCAACAATATTTTTTGGAGAAAATCACTTTTGCATATTTAGAAGATTATTCTTATTAGGTTTAGTTCAGATTTAGCTACAAAGTCTGCAGAAGGTTCTAAACAGACACATTAAATATGATCATATTGTATTAAAATAAATCTTTAATTTTTGCTATTTGATTCTAAAAGTCTTACCTATTTTCTGAGGCTGCTTTAATAATCTTTACAAGGAAAAGACTAACTAATGCTACGGCTGCCATTCCAAGACCAGCTTTAACCCATACTGTAGAATCTTGTGCCAATGGTAAATGTCTGAAATGACTATGACAAGTGAGTATGCATTTTGGTAAAAGCACTATTGCATGTGAAATTGAACAATATACATTTTGATACACTCTATTGTATAAACTCTAAAAGTTCCTCACATTGCTTTAAAACATTTTTAATGCAGTAAAATAAAATTGTACCATTTCCAGTTGCTTTAAAACTGCAGCTCTCTCAAAAGATACTGCCAAATTAAAATACTGAGTTATAAACTTGTCAAAATACTTCTCAGTTTTATTCATGACCATATATAACCATTTAAGAAGTAGAGCTGAGGTTTTCTAAAATGGCGGCAAAGTTATCAAAGTGAAAAATTAATATAAATGTCTAGTGTTAAACATTTTTAACAAATATTTTCAACATAGTGACCATTTTTTTAAAGAACACTTTTTAGGATGCAAAAATTTTCTTAAACTGTCCTAAAGATCTGAAATTAAAATATTTTGTTAGTAATAGCACAAACAATTGATGAAAAGTACCAACCAGTTTCAGAAGAAAAAACTTTTTTTAGGATAATAAGATAGAGCAACTACACCAACAAAGCTTCTTGTCTTTGTTGGTGTGGCTTCTCTGCCTTATTAATCCGGAAAAAAGAGCTGTTTAAGCCTCCAAAACTGGTTGATACTTTGATTCAACTGTTTATACTGCTACTAACAAGGTGTTTTAATTTTAGAATTTGAGTAATTGATCAGATTCATAGGAGATGAAAATTTGAATTTGGATTAGAAATTATACTCAATTCTTTTAAAGTTAATTTATAGGTCTAACTTTTTCATTTAAATACATATTTAGAGATGTTTTACCCAATGGTAACTAAAAGAAAAAGGTCTCCAAATATTCAAAGAAATATACATGGATATGCACTTTGCAACTGATCACTATATTGTATAAAACAATTTGCATTTTAATATATTAAATTATAGTATAAATGTTTATAGTTTAATTTTTTTTTTTCTTTGAAGAAAAAGTTTTTTCAAACAGGTCTAACTGATTAAATTGGCAAAAATTGAAAATTAAATAGTATATACTTTTAACCTAGTAATATTTTAGATTAATCAATCAGATTTATCCAATTAATAGTTTGTATTCAAATTATTGTAGACATAAACCTAGTTCTTTCCTAGTTAATTTAAAGGTTTAAGTTTTTATTTAAACACACAGAGACTTTTATCAGAATAGTCTGATATGATAGGTTATAAGCATGCTAGCTATAAAAATTAAATATACCATATTCCCGTACATTACATGGTATGCTGAATGATTCGAAGAAGACCAAATTTGAAAATATAATTAGTCAGTCAAATCTGGCATACCAGAATTCTGTACACCCAACCCCCCAAATCATGCTGTATCCCCCCTCCTCCCCGAAAAAAAGAAAAGAAAAATCTATGGAGTTTATACAAAAAAAAATATCTTTTCACTGTTGAAATACAATGTACCAAACCAACTTGAAATATAACAGTATTTTATAGATATATAACCATTACAAATATATATTTTAATTGCAAATTGTTTGAAAAGTCACAACATAGATATTGCAAATATAAATGAAATACAGCATGTAGTAATTACTTTTATCCATTATTCCAGGAAATATAATCAAAATTCGAATTTTGCAGCATGCTGGATAATACAGGGTTTTATGGCATGTTAGTCAACCTCATTATTTTTCAGCATGTTGGCTAATGCATGGGAATATGGTATGAATACTCTCCTTTAACTTAACATTCCTCAATAATATTTTTGTTTCCAAAATATCAGTTAGCAAGTATGTTTATTTCTAAAAACTAAAATTAGTTGTTATTTTTTAATAGTTACATGCACTACAACACAATTCTAGCCAGGCAAAATTTTTAATATACAAATGATGGTTAGATTGTAACTTAAATATGGTTAAATTTTAGAAGCATGCAGACAGATTGCTTTAAATTTCTAAATTACACACCTGGATTGACATAGCAACTTCCAAGCAGGTTTGTAGACACTAAGAAAATTTGAAAATTAAATGAACACAGAAATACAATGCATTTATTTCACCATGCAATATTAGAATCAACTTTAGAAATACAATGCTATTAGTAATTTTAAACAATTTTAAGAAGTAGATCTGCATTATGACTTTATAATAATATTATACCTATTACTTAACAGCAAATGAAATTTATACAAGGTGGCACAGAAAATAATGGAATAATATAATATTTTGAGAACTATTAAGGCTAGTATTTAATTTTTTGTGCAGTTACATATAAACCCTTAATGGTGCTATAACTCAGATAAGACAGCTGACAAACAGAGTCTAGCAAAAGTAGGTATAGTGCTTTTGTCCTAAAACAAAAGATGCAAAATAACTCAATAAAATGCATTAAAATATAGTATATCTCTGAGGCACTGTGACTTCAGTAAGTTTTTACCAACATAAGATCAGCTCATGCAGCACAATATCTAAATTACAACTTTCGACACATCACTCACAATTTAAATATTGTATTGAATGAGACAATCTTGCACACTTACAGACACACACATACATTATGCCAAGTATTTTCCAGCTTTTATTATGAGACAAAACTTTACTATTTTCCCCAAAATTTACATAAACCCAACAGAGGGAAGTTTTATATGCCTCCTCAAAAAGCGATGAAGCTCTCAGCTGTTTTATCATATAGCATCAAGGGTTTATTCCTATACACCGGCATGAAAAGTTAAGCACCAGCCTCAATAATTCTTGATAATTTCCTTGCCATTCTGTATAAAAACAATACATACATGGGTTCTAAAGAAATGTTAGAACAAATGAAAAATATGTAAAGAAGTGTTAGAACATATGTATGGGTACTAAAGAAATGTTAAAACGTATGTATATGTTAGAACATATATATGTATAAATATCTGAAGAAACAAAAAGAATAGAATGATAAAAATTAAAAAGCATACTCTTAACTCGTTTTATACAAATCTAATGATGACAAAAGAAAACATGGATACATTTCTTAATAAACTACTGTGAATACAATAGATCAAACTGAAAGAAAAATTCTTGCATATATTAATACTCTGAAAAATTAATTGCTACTCTGTCTAATTTGTGAGAAATCCATGAAGAAAGCACATGGCTTTAATGCTCTAAACAAAATTTCATGCACACAACTGTTATAAGTATATACTAGAAGACAGTAGTAGCTTATGATAGTGATGAGCCTATCAATAAGACCTTAGTACACCTTACAATACATTAATATTTCATATCAATAAACTTTTACATAATACTAACTGCCTTGTTGCTTTACCTACATACATAGTATAATGTATAGGAAAAGTATTGCAACGAGGTCGAAAATTCAAGTTTTCAACTGAAGAGCATGTTTCAAGCATTCCTAAAATCGAATTGAATATTTTTGAGGTTATGTATGCATGTACATGCATGTTTAGTATGTGTGTCTGTGAGTATGTGGATGCGATATCTCAAGAATGAATAAAGTTTTTCAAACAAAATTTGGTACAATTTTTACAATTCGTGAATACTGGAAGCTTATTGATTTTAAACACGATTGAATGTTCAGAAGACCCCTGAATTTTCAAATGAATTTTTGAAAAATCAGGACCTTCAATAATGTTAAATAAATAATCATTTTATACATAATTTTTTATTCTAAAATGAATGACACAAACTTAACACTAGCTTGAACCATTCTCAAGTGATTGCACATTTATTGCACAAGTATTTAAAAATTAACATAAAAATGAACATTACTATCATTAAATTTGTAACACTTGACGACTATTTTGGTGAAATATTGGCAACTTTTTCATGTAGTGCCAAATTGATGAAAATGTTGCTAAATTGGTAAATTAATAATAATTAAAGTATTTTAATGTAATATAATGAAGTATATTGATTGGCAGATGTTAGCAATATTTCTAATTGGCAAGTTATATTTAGTATTTTAAAATAATTTTATATGTTGTATCCAGGAAAGCACTGAATGTAATTACACTTTTCAATGCTTAAAACATTGTACCGTCGATTTTATCCATTGTTATTTCTCATTGAAAGAAGTAATGCCATTGCATTATATAAGGAAAGTCATATGCTACTCACATCAGATTTTTTCAATATGTAACGAATCAATTTTTTTTTTAATTTGCATCATATTTCCTTTTCAATGACTTGTTTTTTAACTTATGTGATGATTTTATAATCATAATAAAAGCAGTCTGATAAATAATTTTTTTTTTTTGTCAAAACATATTTTTAAAAAAATTTAACTTGTTCTAAAAACTCTGAAAATGACAGAAGTTCTAAAAGTAAATGCATCTCGAAACATATACCCAAAATAGCTTACTTAAATAGATATGTTTTAATCTATGCTAGGTTATAGATTCCATGACTTTAAGCAAATAAGAATTATATATTAATAATAATTATGCAATTTAAAGATTATTGAATTTCTAAATTATTTTAAATTTTGTTTATTCATATTATGCCCAGTCAAATTTGATGCAAAAGAAAGGATTATTCTGCCTATATCTATAATAACAAAAGAAGATGTCTGTTTTTGTTTGTTCATCTAACGTTGTCTGTAGAGGAAAATCAAAGAAAAATACAGCCATGAAATTTGATACAGAAGTACTTCAGGAACCGGGAAGGTGCACCTCACTGCTATTTTGTTTTAAAGTTATTTTATGTTTTAGCATGATTTAGCACAATTTTGAGCCATTTTCACACAAGTCGGTTGTTTAGTGACTGAAAATGTTATCCCAGAGTTTCCACTTGACATAATTGGAAAGATAGAAAAATTCTCTTTCAAACAAACTTTGATTGGAATCCATATGATTAATAGACAAATTTTAATGAATTAAAAAAAAAAATTTTTTTTTTGCATGTTTAAAATGTCCCTGATTATTATAATGCTATATAAAAAAAAAAAATGACTGGCAATCCCATCCTCAATGTACCAGATATCTCTTTGAATATTGCACACTGTTCCAATCTAAAAATTATGTTTCTGCTGTATTTCGTTCATTAATTATGGATGTTTATGTAAAAGCGCATACATTTTTAAAATAATTGCAGCAGAGCATGGGGCGAGAGAGATAAAATATGTTTTTCCCTATTCTTGGAATGGGGTCAAGAGTTGTCTTCTTGAAGCAAGGATCTGGAATGCTGTAGAAAGAGCAAGTATTTCGATGCAACATCATCAGCCAAAACTGACATCCGTTTAGGGATACAGTTGGATTACGAGCTGGTACTAAAATCAAAAATATTAACAGAGTTTGCAAGAATTTTAATTTAGAAAATGTGCTGTTGATTTTAATTGAAGAAGTATATGCAGCTTGTATAGTGAATCGAAGGAGCTTATATAGAGTTATCAAAAGAGTATATTTAAAGCATATTTCACCAACACAGAGGGTGAAAGTCACATTCGGGACAAATCAAAGGAGCTTATTTAGGGCAGGGGTCCCATTTCAGTGCGAACCTGCGAGATTCTCACGAAAACTATAAAAAATCTCGCTTAAAAATTTAGGCTGCGCGAGAATTTCTCTCTCTTCAGTTCCGGCCTAAAATTATATTTTCCTTCAAATTGGATACCGCGAAATCTGATGCCCGATGCAGAAGTCCCAACTCTCCGGATTTTAGCCTGAGACTTTGGATTTTTCATTTATTCTCCAGCCTCCGGATTATTAATGAAATTCTCCGGCATTTCTTGTTTGAAATTTATCAATTACCCAGACATGGTATAATTCCTCGGAAACACTGATTTTCCGTTTTTTTAGCACTGATTTCTACCATTCTCTGAATCGTAGCAAATACATAATAAAATGCACGGTAATGCCAATCAAATTAACGGAGATTTACGGCCACGTGTAATGTAAATTAAGATCGCGATCGCTTATTTTATGAAAGTAATAAATATACTTTTTCAAAAGTTGTCTAATTCAGCATAAATCACTAAAATGTTATTTTCTTTATTAATTTCACATAAACAGTGAGATTGAGCAATTCAGTTTGTTCTCATGAATCGCCGAAAGTACAATAGTATCTTTTTCCATTCATCTCAATCTTCTAAATATTGCATTTTTGATTGACTAAACTAGCTTATTTTCATATTCTGATTAATTATTATGGTTAATTTCTTAATTATTTTCATATAAACAGTGTGATTGTGCAATTTAATTACTCCACCTGAGAATTACCGAGAGTACGTTAGTATATTTTACATCCATCTCCATCATTTAAATGTTGCATATTAAATCGACTAAACTAGCATATTTTCATATTCTAATTAATTATTACAGTTAATTTCTTAATGATTTTTGCAAAAACAGTACGATTGCACAATTCAGTTACTTTGCGTGAATTGCCGATAGTACGTTATCTTTTTCTATCCATCTATCATTTAAATGTTGCATATTAGATTGACTAAATTAGCTTATTTTCATATTATGACTAATTATTAAGGTTAATGTTTTAATTATATTTGCATAATACAAATCGTTTTATTTTAAAAAACGGGTATGAACTCTATGAAGAGATCTTCTATTTTCCAAAAAGTGGTATTAAAGCAATGATTTAGGCAAATAAAAAGGAAACCATTTTGGCAGGAATATAATTCATTGCTATATTTTGTTTTTTATTAAAGATCAATATTTGTTACTCTCTTTAGTGAAAACTTCTGTTTTACCAAATATAAATATTTGTTTTCATTATAAAGTAATTTTCATAGGATAAAATTTAAATGTCGAAGAATATGAGTTATAGTTAATGCTTTCTTTTTCACTACTTTCTAAATTAAAGTGGTAAAAAAAATGAAATTTTAAGTTTCTCTCCTTATGGCAGAAAATCTCTCCCAAAATTTTCTGGAAGGAGAGAAATTCTCCCTCTCTTTTCCTGACTTAGTGGGAACCCTGATTTAGGGTGTATTAAAAGAACTTATTTAGGGTGTATCAGAAAAGCTTATTTAGAGTGTATCAAAAGAGCTTATTTAGGGCAAATCAAACAAGTTTACACACCCAAGTAGAGAGCAAGGGACATATATAGGTTGTAATATGCTGTTGTGCTAGGGTGTAGCATTTGATGTTCCCAGTACTGGGACTAAGATGTATTGTGTACTCGAGCAGCACTTTAAGGTGTGATTAGGTGCTTATTTAGGGCAAGCATGTGCTCACGTGTGATTTGTAATTTAAACATGGTTCGCATACAGCTGCCAACTAAGCCTTTTGTAAAACTTAATGAATAAATTCAAATAATCCTTGCTTTAAATTAGAGGCAACGTTGGGTACAGTTTTTAGTTATTGAAATAATTCAATCATAAAAATAAATATATAATTAAACCATAGTTTAATTAATTCAATTATGTTATAATCGGTATATTCTCAAATTGTGTTATAAGTAGTTTGCTAAAATGAAAATTATAAATTGGAAATAAGTTTCTAATTTAATTTTTGTTTCTTCCAAGTTTAAAATTTTAAAACAATATTCAGAAAACTTAATATTTACAAAAATTTTTAATGATGTCCATATGATACAGTTCATTGTATTGATACTTATTAATACAATCAAGAGAGATATTGATGCAATATTGATACATCTCTAAACGACACATATTGATATGCCATATCGATGCACATCACTAAGTTGTGATATACTTAACGGGTGGGGATAATAAAAAATTGATGATTATTATTTTATTACTCAATGAGAACACAAAAATTAATTGATAATAAAAAGTGAACATTTTTAGGTCTAAATTGTTTATTAGAGAATACATAACCAAATTTACTAATTATATCTTCACTGATTATTTTATATTTTACCTTTGAAATATTACACCCTTTTTGACAAACTGATTTAAATAATTAACTTCATGAATAAATTTTAAACTTCATTTATTTGCTGCTACTGTAACCTGGTAGAAAACCATAAAGCAGAAATGTGTAACTTGTGGTTCACAGGCCAAATGTGGCTGCAGTTCCCTTTTTTGTGGTCCATAACTTTTCTTTAATTTTTCAAAATAATATTTTTTATTTTGAATAGTTTTTATAATTTTTAAAATTTTAATACACAACAAATGCATTGATTTTTATTAATACCGATTGATACAAAAATTACAATTTTTGCTATAGTCTTTTCAAGTAAACCCAAAATGTTTTTAGTTTGCATAAAAAATCATGTGTTGGTCACATCCAAGTTTCTGAAATTTTGTGAACCAGCAAAAATTGAGCTTTAATATATAATAATGAGGAATTCCTTCTAAGAACAAAATAAAATTCTACTAATATGAAATAATTAAAAAAAAAATGTATACATAATCACAACTTTGTCTACATATAACAAATCTACTTGCTGTTTACATTCACGAGCCTTTCCTAAAAACCACATATATTGAAAGGATATATTATAATCAGGAAGATATATTTTAAAATGAAATGAAGATATTAATACTAAGATAAAGATATTAATTAAGAAAAAAAAAAAAACTAAAATATTGATACATAAAGGTGTTTTAAATATTATATAAATATAGTTCTTCACTTCTGAAAAAGATATTCTGAATACAGATTTTTCTAAATGAAGCAGTATCCAAAGACAACAACATAACTTTGAAATTTCACAAACACAGATTTTTAAATGACACTTTTATGATTAATAGATGAAAAAAATTTTTTTTTCACTTTATACCAGTAAGAGAACATAACTTTACAATAACAAAATAACTTTACAATGATTGTGATGAAAGCATTGATAAAAATAGCACAATTTTAATTGCCTTTGATGGAGTAAATACTTACGGGTATGCCGCCATAGTAGCCAATTTAACATAGGCATCTTTGCGGATAGTTCCATTGGCAGTAAAGGGTTGCAAAGGTGGCAACTTGTGCTTGCTGCAGAACTGTATGGGTTGACTACAGTAATCTTGAATAGCAGCTGGAAGGTCTGCTTTGGACCCAACAATTAATACTGGCACTTTACTGTCACTGAAGTATTTCTGAAAAAGTGAGGAAAAACTAAAAATAAGGGGAAGCTGAACATGCAGCTGGAAAAGCAATCTTAACTATTAACATATTGCTAAAATTTAGAATTTTAAAAATCTGGAAAATGAAAAAAATAAAAAAAATATCTGGGTCATGAACCTTTTTTCAGCATTTTAATACATCTGTATGTTATCTTGTTAGACTGACTAATTAGAATTAGAATACGAAAATTGTACATTTTTATCAGCTTTCTCGAACAGAGATAGGATAATACTATTCGCGAATACTCAAAAGTATTCCAAATTTTGAATATAATGTCACTAGAAGGAATTCAAATACTTTGAATATCAGTCTAACAGAGCAGGTTTTGTAATAAAAAGTCAGGATATTCCAAAGGAGAAATTTAATAGTACCTAGAAGAAAGTTTGCTTCCACTAAATGAAAATATTTTCAACTACTGGGGGGGGGGGGGGGGGAATCATGCGGCTGTCAACAGCTTTTTAAGAGCAAATCTTCAGCATCTTTGGTTAATTTATGACAAAAAAGAAGCATACTAGATCCTGAACATGTTTAAAATCTTGTTTTCTTAAATAAAAATCTACAGCATAGGAGAAACATTTACAATTATTCAATTATCATAGTTAAGAATACCTAAAATAGAAAAAAAAAACTATTACGCTTTTTTACTTCATTAATTTATTTACTACTAATAAATAATATTTAATAAATATATTATTTATTAATATTTAAAAATAACTATTCAGGGTTTTTGAATATTTGAGAACTGGTAAATATTCAAATTTGATATTCAAGAAAAGTCTTATTTGCTCATCTCTAATCATAAGTCATTCATTCAAAAGTTTGTGCATAAATTAAACAAGATCAATCATACATTTTATTTAAACATCTCTAAAATGTGATACATTTAGCGGTGATATTTTTTAAATTATCACAGAACAATAATTTAATTTACTTGGAAACTTCATCAAAAAAGGCAATGCTATAAAATCGTCTGCTTTTCTATGTAAAATCAATGAATATTTCATTCATATCACTTATATTCTAGACTCCAGAGCTAAATAATTTTCCATTAAAAAATTCAGTCATTCTTATACAACTCATCTTACTACTTCCTTTGTTTACATTCTGTATCATTAAAATTAGGTTTCATTGTAGAAATAATCAAAGTTCAATGATCATTTAAAATCAAAAATACTTTGTACAACTAGATCTAATTCTAATTTAATTACATATACATTTTTAATAATATATAATTCTATTTAATTACGTATACTGTTTCATAACAAAATAAAGCTTTATGTAATGCATTTATGCTTAAAAATTTAATTATAATTCTTTACAACAACATTGTAAAACATTCCAGTAGATTTTCGAAAAGTGTTCCAAATAACGAAAAAAAAACCCTTACCTAGAAAATTTAAAATCCCATGCATTCCGAATAATAGATTCTATCCATACTACGGTTTTTATCATAAAAACAACAGAATTATTACCGTGCCATAATAGCTACAGTATTGTTATTGTTTACGTCACCATTTTGTTGTATCCCCTCCCCCCACACATAGAAGACATAAGCAAAAAAAACTTTTTCAGAAATGATATGTGTAGAATCAGTGAATATATCAACATTGACTGATGAACACTTGCTAATTATTTTAAAGTTCAATAGCACAAATGTTGAGTTTCGTCTAAACGAATTTCTAGCTAAGATATAGCAGTTTCAAGCCTACATCATTAATTAGTGTTGTTAAAAAGTATGTTCGGAAATTTGCTTGGAAACTGTTTACTATTTTTTTTATTTGTTCTAAAGGAATATTTACATTAATTTCATTGCTTAATTTTACTACATTTTTTACAGGGTTCTTCTTGCACACTTTTCATTAAAAAATTAAGTACTGTTTAAGTACATGTTAAGGTATACCCCTGGGGTTTAAAAACATAGTTTGAGGTGAAAATTCACATTTTCTTTTTACTCATCTATTTATGAGCTTTAAGATGAGGTATTATGTTTTATTTTACGATAAATATTTAAATTTCATTAATGAATAGCAGACATAAATTAAATCAGATGTGAAAACTTTAAATGTGTTTGAAGAACAAAAACTTGATCAAAATTTTTCTATAAGAGAAGCTCTAATTCAATAAGTTTTTTTTTATGTTCACTTAAAACTAGATATAATTTTTTTAATATCACTGGGCTTAAGATAGACTATTAACTTTCTATTTGATAAGAGTTTTTAGGGAAAAAAGCTTTTTATTTTTCATCATCATCATGGTACTACAGCCCCTGTAGGGCCTTGACCTTCTTTAAGATTTTTGACCATTCCTTTCTATTGGCCGCTTTCCTCTTATAATTGCTATTACCAAGCAATTTTTTTATTTTTCAATATTCAATAAAAAATACATGTAAATAATGCAAACTAGTTTAAAACTAACATTTATCCCTTATTACTCAAAAATGTTTCTTAAGTAAGTCTAGTTTAAAAAGCAGTGGTTGCATTTACATAAACATTGAAAGAAAAAATTGGCCAACTTAATTAACAAACTTAAAAAAAAAAAAATTGACCAATTTTTACAGAAGACTTACCTTGTAAGAGTTAAATTTTATTAAAATATCATTAATATACTTATAATATATATTAATATATATATTATTAATATATACATATATATATATATATATATATATATATATATATATATATACATATATATATATATATATATATATATATATATACATATATATATATATATATATATAATAAAAATTGATAAAGCGTCAGATAATTGATCTGACGCATTGAATAGCAATATACATCGTAACATATTCCGTAATGTTATTATACAACATCTAAAAAGACATCAACGAATCATCAACAATGAAAAGGAAAGAATAGATAGAGATATATTTGTGATAAGGGAAGCAATGTGACAAAAGTATCCTAAGGTCTTTTTAAGGGTTTAACTAAGTGATCATTACAAAAATAAATATTCACAAGTACATAACATCATGGAAGTTTGTAATGACGAAATGGCAACAAAAAGAAATAGAGATTTGGATCACGATTTTATGATAACTACTTTCACTCATGACGAAAGAAGAAACAACAGAATGTTCTAATGATTTGATATGGGAAAGCGAAACATAGCATGGTTTATGACTGTTTATAATAATGAGGAGGAAGGATGAATTCTTCTTATATTGTCTTTGGATTCTAACAACGTTCTTTAGGAATTAGGTAACATTTCTTCTTTACGCCTTTGAAAAATCAAGGTCTATTCATTCGAGGTACATGCATTGGAGAAGTGCTACGGGAAATGTGGCCATACCGGGAGTGTGCCGCGGCCTAGCAGCATGCTGTAACCTTAGGTTTAAGGGTCACAATCCCCCCTTAGGCTTTTATTAGCATATTGCCCGTTAGCCTTCCCATCCATTTTTTATTCCATTTGTATCCTATTTCTATCTTATTTTATTATATATATATATATATATATATATATATATATATATATATTCTGTTATAGGTTTATTTAAAAAAGTACCCCAAACACAGGAGGATACTGTAAGAATTTAAAAATATCAGGCAAATTATTGACCATATTTTATGCAAATGATCACAAGTAAGAAAAGATTAGGCCTTCAGAAATATATTAGAGAATTTTATAAAGAAATCATCGAAATGAGGAAAGTTTTTCTGATTGAAAGATCCGGTTGCTATGGATATAATTTCAAATTAAAATAAAATAAATGTTGCTTAATAAAATAAGACTTGAGATTTTCCAGGGAGAACCAGATTATAGGTGCTGCAGTAATTCTACACTCAGGGAAATGGGGTTGAATTTTACCAGGACAGTAAAAAAAACTGGAAGAAACAGGAACCAGAAAATGAAATATTTGGACCTTTCCCATATAGCAATAGAAAAAAAAAAAATGTTTTGATAGTCTGCAATCTGATTGTCACTCTTGGATGGGAGATAATTTTTCCTAATTTTATTGCAATTTCTGAACTGTGGCATGTATCTATAAGAAAATTAAGCATTTTTAAAGTAGTTTAGTATAAAATTAAAGCATTTTTAAGGTCTTTAAAAATCAAAATTATGAAGTAAGCAGTTTTTAAGGACTGCAAGCACCCTGTTTTTAACTTTTTACAAATTTCAGATATTCCTTAAAATGTAGTTTTGACCTGTGAAATCTCTGAAAATTTTGTCTATCATTATTGCTGTTCAAAAATAGGATTTATTTGGAATATATTTATTATTTTTTCTTTTATTCTAAATATATATTTATATAGTCCAATTTTATTACTTTTTGAACCTTATTTTAAAACTTCTAGGTATTACCTTTAAAAAATCTGTTAAGGCTGTGGTTAAACAAACTTTCCGGTCCACGGACCCCGTCAGAGAAAAAAAATTTTTGCGGAACCCCTTAAAACCATATTGCAAAGGGAGAGGCGGGAGACGTTCGCTACGTCCCCCTCTATTCAAAGTTGACGTCATCCAGTCTCTAGTAGTAATGCTCGAAGTTACAAGTGCTTTGACGTCCGAGCTACATCAGAGTATCGTCACCATTAATCATGGAATTGTGCCAAATCGAAACCTGCTCCCAAACAATTTAATTTTGTTTGAAGATATAGCTTATCAGTTTGAAATTAATTTCATGAATGTATTTAATTCAAAGTTATTTAGAAAAAAAATTCATTATTATTTTATTTAAAAAAATAAAATTAAAAAAAGAGTGGATAAAAATAATGAATTTTATTTTTTTTAAAGCTAACTATTGATTAGTTAAATATTGCGTGTTGTTCGCGGACCTCCAGGGGTTCGGGGACTCCAGTTTGGGAACCAGTGTGTTAAGGCATATGAAATAAATCTATGAAAATTTTAATGTGGGGTTGCAAGATGAAAAATATAGAGACCTATGATTTATAACATAAGACAGCAGAAAAGAATGACAGTTGGCTGCATATAATATTTTCAGTAACACTAAAAAAGGACTTACTAAAAATAGCCTAGCAACATATTCAAATGAACGGGAATGACTTGCATCATACATTAAGCACACAACGTCACAATACAGCTCTGGAGGAGTCAGTGTATCATTCATGCCAAAAATATCTACTTCATGTAGCTGGAATATTTTAAAAACAATTAATGCAAAGAGAGAAGACATTCCAATTCCAATTTAAAACATTTTACATCACATAGAATTAAAACTCATCAAATAAAAATAGAAAAAATAAAGTTTTATCAAAATTTCTTTGAAAGTTTAAATAAAAGCTTGCTCTATTTACTTTTTGATTTTGATTATACGAAATTTTTTATTTTTGTGAAATGATCATTTTGTGAATTGAAAAGTATTCATTCCAAATGTGCCAACAAATCTTTCTTGTTTGACACAAAGGGAGATTTCTTAGAATAACTGTGAACGTGAATAGACATTGAGGGGCAGAGTGTGTAAAGTGAATATGCCAGTAATGTGTTTCAAATTTATATTTTTGCATACTTAAAGTACCATAATTTTTACAATAAAGGTCAAATTTTTCTGCTTAAAAGTGACCTTTCACACAAATATCATGACGTTTACATACTACTATTACTAGATCTTTTCGTGCCAAAATTTAATTAACCAAATTAGTTTTGCCTTTTCAGTGAAAGTAAAAATCAGAGCATGTCATATAATTATAGTGTTTTATATCTGATAAAATATGGCATATTGAGTTATATTAATCTTAGCAATAGTCTCAACAATATCATATGCACTTAACAATGTAATCAACATAACATATTGAAAAGATTATGCTCATTTTAGTTTAAAATGATTGTTTAGTAAACACAGTGAAGTTTAAAATTACTCATACTCAATTTTCCTATCTTTTTTTTCGTTACAAAACATCTAAAAGCCATTTCAAATTATTAAGCAAATTAATGGGTTTCAAATATATACTTTTCTTTTAATATTAAACAATAGCATAATCATACAATATAACTTTCTATTGAAAAACACCGATATTTAAAACAATTTAATGCCATTAGCCTATTTATGCCAAATAAATTTAGTAAACAAGTACACAGAAAAATAAATAAGTAAATTATAAATAGCACCATGTTTGTGTTAATACTAACTGTAAATATAAGTATTATCTAGTTTGCAATATTAGTGCATAAGTCTGAACTTCATAAATTTTCAAATACCTTGCTGATTTTTTTTTTTTCCTTTTTTTCCCCCAACTATAAAAACTATTACAGTATTAATTCTTTCAGGACTGATGCATTTCAAAGCAGCCACACTCATGGGAACCAAGATTTCAAGAGCACACAATGCCAAAGGTTCGCAGGTTTTCAAAAGTTAAGCCTAACACGTGCTAAAAACTATAAAAAATCAGCATTTTATTACGACTTGGTCTTTACATATCTCATTTACCTCATATTACTATCTATTGTTGCAAAATTTCAAAATGCTCCATATAAAACAAATGTATCCATAGAAAAAGTGCAATTTAATAGGTTGTACACAAACTTGATAGATTTAAATTTTAAAAGCATGTGTGGAGTGTGGTTACAACATTGCATCATATGCAAATTCCTACAAGATTTATGTACATTCATCTGTGCAGGTCAGTGGATTTCAAAAGTTCAACAACTGTGATGAACATTATTTTTTTTTTTAGTGTACTTTGATTTTGCTCATTGATCGAGCCTATGTAACCTATATATTATTTTCCCAAATTGAGATTTATATTCTGCACCAGCGAAGCTGCTTCATTATGCCATTAATGTACATATGTGGTGCAATCACAAGTGCCATGGAGTTTTACATAAAACCCCGTTAAATTTTGTTGTTGAGGCTTATATTATTTAACACCTGTAAGTTCTTTACACTCTTGTAAAGAGCCAGCCATCTGTTAATAAACTCTGCAATTATTGGATTTTTATTACTAAACGTTTATTATTTTACAATTTATTATTAGTCATATTCACTGGTACTAGATGATACCATAAGGTTTTCCCAGATAAAATATCCTTAAAGTATCTTCTCAATATTATAACACTATCTAGTTTATGTAAGCATGATTACTTGACTATATCTAAACTAAAATCTGAAACCCTTCTTAAAAGCTGTCTGTAAGAATTCTTTTACGTAATAAGTATTCTAAAATACATAATAGTATTCTAAAACACTCACAACCACCAAGAAAATTAAATAAATGGACCCAAAAGGACAAAAAACTCAACTGGCCTTTTAATCTTTCTACTATAGCATTTAAAGATCCACATGGTGGTTTGTTTACACATCTATAAATCTGCCATCTTTGTAATATCCAAAAGCAAATTAAAACTTTCATCTAAAGGTCATTGTTCTTTGATTTTAAGCATTTCTTAATTTATTTAAGTATTTATTATCCAAGCTGTCCAGCTCACCCAAAGGGTGTAGAGCAGTAGAAATATTTGTTCATTGTAAATTTTCTGCCATTATAACACCATTTAGTATCATTTAAAAAATTCAAATAAAATATTCCAATTCACTAACATGTATGTGTAATGCTGGATTCAGGGAAACTTTTGAGTATGCCACTTATAAATGGCGCTGGGCTGGTGAGGAGGAATCTCGCTGTCTTAGTTAAAGTCAAAGAAAAATAACATCATGGAATTTAGTGAATTCAAAACAAGAAATAAATAAATTAATGCATTATACAGAATTATTAGGTGCATTACAATGTATGTATTTTCATGCATAATTTCATATTTTTGTACCCCGATGAATCAAAAGCATCATTTCTGACAATACATACCAGTAAATACTTTTCTTGACCATACACCTGTAGAGAATTGACAGTGTACTGGGTGAGTTGAGCTTTGTTGATAGAAGATTGCTGTTGTAAAATTTTCCCAAGAAAGCCTTGCATGAAAGAGGTCTAGAAAGTAAACAGAAGAACATAAAGCAATCTGTGTTAAAGCTAACTTGTTACCCCACATATTTTGAATTACTGGCACATTAAGATTTTAACTGAGAATGAATTTACCATAATTTCTCAGAAATTTTTTTTTATCAAATTTCAGGTAATCTTTTAGCATATGCAGCATTTATGCCACAGTAGGATGTGCTAAAATTCCATTCTTTAATGTTATTTTAATTGTTAGATTGATTTGTACTTAATCCCTTGAGGATGGCAGATGTGCCTGTGTATCGACTGCAAAATTACTTTAAAGGGCAATACTCATGCATTTGGATCAAAGACATATTTACACTAAAAGACTATCAACACATACCTGTTTCAAGCTGGAACATTTTTATTTGAATACTAGATGATGCTAGGTGTTCATTCTAACAGTTTCAAAATATTTTATCGATTGTTGACCTATAGGGGTCCCAATGAAAATGCTTCAAAAATCTGTCCGGTTGATTTTTGAAGCATTTTGATATGCAAAAACATTCTATATACTTCTGGAATTTACCCAAAATCTAAAATAGTTCCTGAAATCTAAAAAGTATTTGTAATTCCAAAAACTTTTTAAAATAAACCAAAGTGGACCTATTGACCAGTTGCCCTAAATTTATAAATATGTAACTACATTAAATAAGAACACTTTAAAGAAAAAGAGAGACACAAAGTTTAAGTTTTCAAAAATTTAATGTTTATTAAAATTTAAACTTCATTTTAAAGAATTTTAAAGCATTTTTTAACTTTTTAAAACATCTCATTAACTAAGTAAAATTAAATATCATAAATAAATTAAGCAAATAAATTGAATTTATACAGTGGCCAGTTGTATAGTGATAGTAAAAACGTTAGAATATTAAATTTAAAGTTAACAATATTAAAATTATACAATTATTTGGCAAACTAGAATTTAAAATAAAAAGAGAACATCAGTTAGCCAAAAAGAAAATTTAGACCATAATAAAAATTTAAACTAAAAGTTAAAGAAAACCTCAGGTTCTGGTGACCTAAAATATATAGGTCAAAGGGTCTTACTCCTACCAAAACAATTAAACTTTAAATAATGCAAAAGTAAAATAATTAGAATTCGAAGGAAAACAAATAACTTCACCAAGGGCTCCAAAATAAGCTTCAGAGATCTGCAGGAGAGGACTTCACAAGGAAAAGTCACTAAAGTTCTTACAGAACACACTCATGAAGGGCAGAACATGGCATAGGAGGGTCATGCCCATCAGCAGTCAGGAAAATCTCCGGCCGGATCCGAATTCCATAGGGATATTCCAAACAGGACGTTTAGTAATGATGAAATAATTTCCCCACACAGCTGCACCGGACCTTTGACCTCAGAACTGAATACATAGCATACCTCCAGTTCTTTTCATCAAAAATTATGATCCCGATCTTCATAATAAGAGCAGCCCCACACAACCACAGACTTCCAGTGGACAGCCAATAAAGCTCCCGTAAATCCTACAACTGTCATATCCTAAGCACGACGTCCACAGACGTCTTACTCAAGACCATCTTGCAATGTGTTCCAATCGTACTCCATTTGAAGTGTTTTATGACGTCTTCTGGAACTTCCGTTAACCTAGAGGGCGCACCATGCGTCTTTCGTCAGTCAACCGCTCTGTCCAGAACGACTTCCGGCGTCCATCTTGATTTTTCGATAAACCGAGAAACGAACTACTTTCACGTGCAAGTGCAACGGTAAGAAATTTTGTTTGTCTTTTAATATGTGAACTGCTGATATAAAATTTTTATAGTTAATCAAAACCTAGTCCGACATCAATATATTGATGTCCGCCTAGGCAAGATTTCCGACAGAAATCGGTAGATTGCGATTATTCAGTTTTTACGAAATTGCTACGCTTGTATAGCAAAGTATTTCAATTTTTCTGAAGTGTAATTGAATAGGTTTGAATCTTTTTAATACTCGGAACACAAAAATAAAGTTTAGAATGTTATAAATTTCATAATTTGCTTTAATTTTAATTATGTAAACATCTCTATAAGCATGTGATTTATTACCATGTTTCAAGTTTTCTAATCATGCATGGACGAAATGTTTCAAATCTTTCTGTTTTATAATTTTGTTTTTACCATTGGAAGGGGGGGGGGGGGGGTTAAGTTTTTTTTAACCTTGTACAAGGGTACAATATGGAAAAAAATGTCATTTCATCTAGTGCAGAATATTTAATTTTGGGGGCTTTAGCCCTCTAGTCCCCCGCCCCCCTGAATCTGTTAGTGTTGCCGTGCATTAATCGTCTTGGATGATGACTATTAACAAACTCACGAATACTTTATCCAATTCTAATAAGTGATACCTGTCAAGAAGTGTACTTATCTAAATTTTATTATCCTTATTTCGGCAAACAGTATTCAAAATTTTCCACTACATTGTACTAATAAAAACATACCATTCATAACCTCTAATTAATTCACCCAATAAAAAAAATATTTGAAGCAGAAATTCTGATTGTATTGTAAAAAGAGCTTGTTTAAAAAACAAACCGGAAAAGTACATCTATGAAACTTTGCTTATGTTTAAAGTTTAAGGATATAAACTCACAAATTATGACAATATTATATCATATATTTGCTGTCATTGTTACCTCAATCACTTCTTTCATATAAAATGAATCTCGAAGATACATGTTAGGATGACACATACTATATTTCAAAATTTAATATTACCTTAATCAGCGTATATTTTAATAATACTATAAATAAAGATAAACACAAAAGTGTCATATCTGTATATTTCCTGTTTGGTTTTATAAGAAAATATAAATCTGTTTTTTATAATGCAATCAGCAGTTTTGTTTATAATTTTTCTTTTATTACTTAAAGTAATTAAAGATTTTAAAAGGTTTACTTGTGTAGTAAAATGCGGTATTGATATTTATTATTTACTTGGTTATTGGTTAAATTTAGCTGATCATCAGAAAATAATGAACGGTTATATTTGAATTTTTGTGTGTAATCATCAAATATGACAAATATTTCAAGTTTTCTGCTATAATATTGAATGGAGCGGTTGGAAATGCCAATGTAACAAGTTTTAATATGTTAAGTCTATCTTAATATGTTGTTATACAAGTCAGAGGTATGAAACGTAGATGTACATGCATAGTCTGTATGTGAAAATTTCCAAAATTGTAATTAATTTTGCAGACAAAATGAAAATTATCTTTTCAGTTTAATGTATGCAACAATCACATGCTTATTTTATCATATTTGGAACCTATTTGCAATTAATTACATATTTAAACATTTTTATTTTATAAGTTACCTAATAGTCTTATGCACTTCAAAAGTTTGTGATATATTTTTTGTCATTTATCATTTTGTTTTGGTGGTTCTGTAAACAGATACGATTTTATTTACAGTTAGATATTATTTTATATTACTCTGTATGTTATAGTTTTCATAAAAAGCTTTTTATTTTAATTTTTAATTTGATTCTTATGTCTCCATTCTCAAAGTTATACTTTGCATTTTTTGTGCTAGGTATCGCAATTTCATCATTTATTTTCAAAATGACATTTTTTGAAAACAAGTAGCAGTTATACAGGAAAGTCATAAGTAGTTTATGTTTCTCCGGGATTTACTTAAATTTATAATTTCTTATTACAAAGTTAAATTTAATTGTACAGTTAAAATTGTATTTTATACTTATTCTGCACACTTATAATAATGTAACATTTCCAATATGTTTCAGAAATTTTAGCTCCCAGTTATTTGTAATTTCATTTTGTTTGCTAGTAAGGTTTTTTATACAACATAAATAGAAATAGCTTGGGTGGTATAAATTCACTCTACATGGAACAAAACTGAAACCTGAAGAACCCTTTTAGTTTCGAGTTTTGTTCCGCATCTAGCTGCATTTATACATTTTAAACATACGTGAATGAAATGTCCTTCCATATGTGATGGAAAATCTTGTGGGCATGTGCCTATAAACACTTTATTTAAAAAAAAAAACTGATTTTTATATTTGGTAGGATTATTTACAACATATTATATGTTAAATATTGATAGTTTTCTAATTTCTTAACTGAACAGGTCGGAACTCTGTCACCTTCTAATCCTGACCTCAATTACTAGATTCCCAAGCTCTAATAAAATACAGGTAAGCTAATGTATACAATTTTTTCCTTTTTCTATAGGGAACCTTTCTGTTAAAATGTCCACTATACTGCTTTTTTCTGTTAAGAAAATACACTGTTGCAAAAAAGATTCAGCTACAGTCGTTAATAAAACAACATGCATGCCAAGTTTAAGTTTTGCAAATGATCAAACTATCAGTGCCAATGATATTATAGGGCTCATTAAAAGGATGCAAAGTGCAGCATTTTAAACGACCAGTGTTCTCACTCACAGGCAAATGAAACTTTATTTCCTGCTTTGATACTGCAAATTGTGTACAAAGATGCTATTGAGACATACTCTATGGCTCTAGAAACAGTTGTTAGGTTTTGAGAGGAATCGCATCATAGGCCTAAGGAAAACTGTTTGAACTAACAGACGTATTAGTCACAAAACTATAACTGGCATTTTGGTAAACTGACAAATTAAAAATCATCAGCAACAATTTTAATTTAGCTGTTTAACCCTTTGCGGATGGTAGGCGCATCCATGCGTCAACTGTGAAACTGTATTCAAGGACGACAGTCGTGCATTCACGTCCAGGAGAAATTTACCCTAAAGGGCGACTGATACCAATGTGCGCTTTCATGTGGAAAATATTCGTTTGAATTTATTTGAATACTAGATGGTGCTAAATATCCATTCTAACATTTACAACATATTTTGCAAACATTTAACCTTGGTATAGGGGGTCCCTATGAATCATCACTTCATCTAAAGCGTTAAAATATGGTTTTTGTAATATAAACAAACAAATCATTTTTGCCAAACTCTTGCTATGCTGTAATTGAGTATATGTTCTCGTTTCGATTTTAGTTTAATGATTGCATTGGTGAATTATTAGAATGTAAGAGAGTATTTTCTTTCAAGTTTGGGTTTTAGTGAAATGTTCGGTAGTGAATTTATTAGGTTATTTCGGATGACTATGTCAAGACATTTTTATGTATAGAAGAATATACTAGCATGGTAATCGAACAGAATAGTCATAAAAGTAATGCAGATAGTGAAGATTCGTGGATATTTGGTATTTCTGATGAGTACACAGACAGTTTTTATAAATGCAAATTTTGCAATGTTTGTCTGTGTGTGAATCCATGTTTGAAATACATTATGCGTAAAAGGCGTATTAATTAGTAACAAAGCTATTTTCTTCCTAAAAATTGTACATAATCTCTATTAGCTGTGTAAAGTATTAAGTACAATCATTTTAATATTTTTCCTGCGTAACAAGTAACAATTTTAATCAAGTTAATTAATCATTTTTAATCATATGAAATTTTAATATTTAAATAAAAGATAATTTGCGTGTAACATATGCATCTAATGGAAAATAAGTATTTCTTTTATTCCTGAAAAAAGTAGAATGCTGTAACAGATGACTTTTTTTTTTTTAGTTAGGCTAAGTGCAAAAAATATGCCGTCCTTTGGAACAGTTCGGAAGTGAAATGCTCCATCCTTTGGGCCACATCAGTTCTGAAAAGCCACCATCCACAAAGGGTTAAAAGTAATATAGTGGTGCTAGGGTTAGAAATCAGGAGCGGGGTATCAATAGTACCTAATTATTTTTACTCAGGTACCAAAATGTTCTACTTGAATGCAATTTTGAAGTTACTTATTATGCGGCCAATAAAATAAATTACTTTTTATTAGCAGCACTCACTGCGCAGACACATGTAATCTATGACATGCATTGGTTAGGTTGTTAGAAAGAAGATATGTCAGAATTTCTGCTGTACATATATGCATACTTGAACATATGCAAATACATATGCAAGTACATATGCTTACTGATACATGGGGGAAAAAGCAGAAAAGTTAGACAGAGAAAATGATGATTGGGTCTAAAATCTTGATTGTCAAAATAAAATTTGTAGATCCAAAATATTCATTTCAACCTAGAGTGGAGCTTGCTAGCTCGGATGTTGTAGCAAACTATTGGTTATTGCGAATTTTTTTTTCTGTCACCTTGAATCTTCTATACTTTTATAATGTTAAACAAAACATATTGCTTATAGCGAACAATTTTAAATGCATGTATGTTGGATATTGTGAAGTTTTTAGTTTGGGAAAGGAAAAAAATGTTTTTTTTTTTTTTTTTTTTTCAGATTACTTTAAGTAAAAGCAAAATCTCAGGAGCAACAATAAGTTTGGTGACAAAGATTCATCCCGAGAGACATTAAGCCCAAACATGTAAAGATTGCCTGTGGATGTTTAAATTATAACAGACGTGGTGCTCATCTGAAAACAGTAAAGAGAACCATCAATCCATTTCTGATTCTGCTTATGAAGATACTTCAATGTAAAATAGGTTACACGAAAAAAGAGTTTTGCTAGGTCTTATTTTTGACGATTATGCTGCAAGTGATGATTGTGTTGAAATAGAATCATAAGAGGTCAGTATTGCTAGCTACAGTTGCAGAAAATACGTTTAATGAATTAAAAAATAAATTGATTTAAAAAGAGATAGGTCAACCTTACTACATTCTATATTGATTTTTTGTTTTACAATACGCAGTCGGATAAGTCATTCATATAATATTGCTTATCACCTAATTTTTTTATCATTTATTACAGTCTTTGAATTGATTGACAGCCATTTGGGCTATTCTGACTTGACTATGAGGATGTATTGGGAGCAGTGTAAAAATGTTTATCTATGAGTGTAATTAAGGAAATTAATTGCTTTGTATATTATGTCATATAAATTTTTGTCTAGCTAAGAAACCATAGCTTTATAACATTAACGTTCTGGTGGTAATACAGTTGGCCCCACTTATGTAGGTATTGAATAATAGCATAAAAAAAAAATTATGTGCAAAGAATATTGCAAAATAAAAAGAAATCCCATTGTAGTAGTAATACTAAATACGCTGCTTTATTGCTAGGCAGCCCTTCATTAATTGTATAAAAAGTGACTCTGTCTTCGCTAATTCCTGATACTGAATCCTATTTGTCTCAATTTATCAAATGAACTGTGAGGAGTTATGATTTTAGTCTGCAATTTACTGCATATGTAAATTTTTAGATTTCATAGTATGCAATTAAAATGAATTAACAGTAAGTGATTGATTGCAGTGATGGGGAAATTCCTGTATATTGTCAAAACGAATCTATTCCCAACAACAAAAGCTATAGTAAAAATTGGAATCCTTATCTATCTATATTAAATGTAAAATAAATGCTTAACTGTTATTTGTCGTAACTTTGAGAGAAGTGGGGGTGAGTATAATCTATTTTATGCTTTGCAAAAATTTTTTAAAATGTAATACTGAAACTTACAAAGTAAACAACATAAGATTACTTATAGGTACACCATGAGTGATGTAAATAAATTAATATATAGTATTATGTAATATTTCTAATATTATAGTAACTTTTAATTTGTAAAAGAAAATATTTCTTTACATGAGCATTTAAATGCCTGTGGTATATGTTAAGTATTTTTGTTGTTTTTACTTAATTCACATTTTTTCTGGAAAAAAAAAATAGAGAAAGGGGGGGGGGTTATATTATTGTACAGTAAGAAGTTATCATAATTTACTTCATCGCATATTCTAAAAGAGTGTATGTGTTTAAGCAGAGCGGACTCAGCCCGTCATCCTAAAGTTTATCATGATTGTTTTTCATACTGATGGTGTACTCCGTATAAATAACATCTACAAAAACTACTAGCTTGTTTATAGTTCAACTTCTGGAATTTATCTGTCAAATTGTAATATAAATTCCATGGGCATCATTTTGCTTTGGGCGAATGTCAGGTTTGGAAACTGGCATCAACACATTTACTTGTTTATTTTTGCACACGGAATCACAACATGTGAAAAGAGAATATAGTAGTGAAATAAATTAAAGATATAGAATGTCAATATAACTTTAATTTATAACTGATTTAAGTCAAATATGTTTTGGATCAAAGATAGAGTTGTGATTTCATTGTGTTTTAAATTGGAATTGTCATTTAAAATGAACTCGCCTTTCATTGGGTATCCCTATTGGAATGAACTCAAATGTAGAATCCCTATACTGTTTTTTGAAGTGTGGAACATAATCGTTACGCTTACTTGTATATACACTTATCGTTATTACCTGTATCGTTACCTGTATGTAAATTGTATGGACATAATTTTGCTTTGAGGAAAATTATGAAGACGTCATTGAAACCTACATTATTTCTTTAATTTATATTTATAATGCAAATATTTTTGGAAAACCAATTATGCTAAGTACTTTTATGATTTTATCTAATATATATGATTATTGTTTTTCTAGATATATTGCCACGAAGACAATGGATAAACGGAATATTTATGTACCGCTGAAGATTGGAAATTTTGTAGAACTATAATATAAATTAAATTGTGTATATTAGGTTTTTATTTATTCTATAATAAAAAAAATGTTTTTATGTATGTATGTATGTATGTCTTAATGTATCATACCAAAAATTGGTCCATCTAATAAAGTAAGTATAAAATAATTTAAATAAATTCCTTAAAATGTGGGACATTTTGCATGTCTCACTAGGGCAGTATTTCATAAATTGTGGTTCATAACTTATACAGATGGACTGTGAATAAATCAAATTATTAGAAATCTCTATAGTATATCACTTGAATTTTGCATATTTGTTTTCAGATTACCAGATTATATCACTAATGAAATATCACGGTAGTGGAGGTGATATTAATTTGACCAATAAATAACATTCTTTTATGATCTAAATTACTTTTACATTTATTGAAATACACAGAATGTGATTGAGTTTTTTTTATTTGTAAATGACAAAATTTTATATTCAACTGTAAAAATATTTTACCACTAAAGGAAATTGATAATAGCTGATAGATGGGTCAGAATTTTTGTGTTATAAAGTGGGAAGATTTCATAATTTTCTCAGTAAATAGTTATTTATTATTCGTGGCAAATGAATTTTTGCCAGTAAATCTTATGAAAAAAGATATATAAATCAATGATTTAGAGAAGTAAATACACTCAATGTTATAGAGTCAGTGCACACTTTATAAATAAATGAATACCATTGTTTTCATGAGTTATTCGTCAGATATTAAAAAACATTACTTTTCAACATGCAGCTATATTTTAAATATGAATAAATCAAAATAATTTATAGAAAGTATATGAAAGTTTTACTTTCTATGCACATGTTCTTATTTAAAATTGAATGGCATCATTTATGACACTTAAGATATTGATATATTGCATTTTTTTTTTTAAATTTAAAACAGAAAAAAGTCAGAAAATGTAATTCCATGAGAGATTCATTCACGTGACACACATTTGGATCAAAATGGACTAAAATATGAGGAAATAGCAGTATATCTGTATTCCAAGGTTTAACTGAAAAAATATTAGTAGACAGAAGGCGACAAATGTCTTCCCTACTAACAAGAATACATTGACTATTAACACTACAAATAAGTTGATTACTTTTAAATAAATACTAGTTTTTGTCATCAAACAAATGAAATTTGGATGTCATAAAATATAAACTATATTGACTACTGGATTTCTTTTATGATAATTCGAATGTTGTAATCTTAAATGATCTATTAAGATGATATTCTTTTTCTAACTGTTTGTTTCTTTTTTTTTTTTTTTTCCCATGTTAGCCTATGGGAAATAGTCTCTAGCTTGCCTGTTATCTACCAATTGTAGATTTAGAAAAGAGAAAGGTTTATGCTTTTCTTAAAAAATCTGCAAAATTAAAGTATTCTCTAGTATGTTTATAAAAGTAATGTGCATTCATTTTACAAAAATATTAGAAATACTTCTATTTTAACAATTTTTTAAAAACACATTTCTATTCTCAGAATCTATGTTTAATAAAAGCATGGAGAAAGATTAAAAAAAAATAAAGTAATTAGTGATTTTGGAACTGTTTAACATGGGGAAAATAAAACAAGCAGCTAGAGGAAAAGCATCCTGAAAAATCCTAAATCCTCCTGTAATGTGCTAGAACACGTCCCATAATATCCCTGCAGAAACCTATAGAAAGCCTAGAACCACTGTCAATCCTCCTAAAAATAGCTCCAAAAGCCTCCAATGGTATTCCACAAAGCATCCCGAAAGTCTCCTGTGATATGCTGCAATACGTCCCACAAGTTCCTGAATATTCCACTAAACGCCTAAACACATACTGAATAGGATCTCCATAGGCTCCAGTTACATGCCGTAAGACATCCCGTACGTTCCAAAAGCCTCCTGTGGTATGTCACAAGACATCCTACAGGTTCCTAAAGAATGCACTAAAAACCTAAACACATCCTGAAAAGTCATTAAATCATCCTAAAATGGATGTCCACAGGACGTAAAAAAAAATAGACATTTGTACCTCCTATGGACCTCCTTAAGACGTCTTTAGGAAAATATAGGACTTCCTTTGGAAGTCCTGAAATCCTGCATAGGACTTCCTCTGGACTTATTGTGGACGTACTTGTGTTGTGTGGGGCACAGCCAGGGAGAAACAAACACTTAGCTGGCCCGCAAAATCCTCCCAGCAGGGATCATAAACAAATCGGAATTTCTTGGATCAAAATTTAGCTGGCAGGAAACTAATTAACCATTCAATCTGTCAGTCTAGACGCAACAAACGATTGGCTCGCACAGCTTCTAGACAAAAAAACTTCAGAGAGCACGGGAGTAGTATTTAAATAAAAAGAGGCAAAGGAACGGTGATCATATACTAAACAAATCAGTTTACATCTTGTTGAAGACACATCACAGGATTAGCAAAGGATAAAAGAACGTTTTGTTTCTATGGAAAGCGTGTTTGCCAAAGAGCTAGAATTAGTAACTTTTGAGGACTACATTTCTTGAGCTAATCAAAAGGAGAAGAGAATGAAAAAGAGCACGAATCTATTTATATACTGATAAACATCGTTGCCACACATTGTAAGCAGAACTATCGATGAACAATAAAAGAATTAATGACAGACGATTTTAATATTACGGTCAACCAATCAAAAACTCAAAATTTTAAAGAAGAGAACAGGAATTTTAAAGCAGACAAAAATTAAAAAGAAATGAAGTGAAAACGATTTGGAATATACGAATTCAGTAATAATTTAAATATGGACAATTCTGAAATATTTAAAAAGCTGAAAATAGAATAAAACTGAAAAATCGCGATAAATCAATGAATTCTTAAACGAGAACAATAAATTTGGAATTAAATCAATGGGAATAAAAAGGGCAATAAATGGAATTACAAATTAGCCAATTTAAATAAATTTAAATTGCTATAACCTGAAAAGAACGAACTTTTGCCATTTTTAACACAATAACTATGGAATGGAACCTATTTGGAACAGAAGAGTATTAAAAACCTAAGCAATTGGAAAAATGGATAACTAAAAGAGAATGGTTATGTAAATAAGACCCTTGAACATGTTTAAATTAAAAACAAACTTCCTAAAATTATTAAATAGCAAAAAATAACCCAATAGTTATGATGCTGGCCTATCACAATTTGGTCCCAGGATCAACCCTTGATATTGTTAAGTTGGTTATTTTGTGTTGTCACTACACCCTCACAAAAATTTGTTTGATCTTTGGAAAAACATAATTTGTACGTACTTTTCCAGCACCTTGAGGTCCTATGACTTGGCAGTGAAAAACATTTCTACTTGTTTGTCTTTTCTGCAAATCAAGTTTCTTTTCTCTTGTAACTATAGTAGAGAAAAAACATATATATATATAAATACACATAAATAGCAACAACAAAATAAAATATTAAAATATATATGGAATTTGAAAAAGAATGGTGAAATTCTAGTACGGGAGACATCTTTGAATAGCAAAATATAAGAACTTTTTTAGAAACCAAAATGCATTTCTTATACAAAGAGCCATGTTCATGATCTTGAATGTATAGGACCTAACATTTTTTGAAGGACACGATTCAATGTTCAGACTACTATATCCTATCAGTATTAATATACTTATGATTAAAAATATCACTTTGAAGCCTCATAAACCAAAGACAGTTTGCTTACACATGCTTGAATGCACTACAAACATTAAATTATTATACCAAATGATAAAAACATTAAAGCATGCTACTCATCTTTAATAGAGTTTTCTATTAAAATGCCCAACATATACTCAATTTCTTAAATTTTATGTAAAATTATTGTATAAAATATCATTGAAGTTTAGCACTACATAAGTGATACATACAAGTTACATTAAACAGTTCTATTCTGATGTTTGTCAATAAAAATTTAGATTTTTTGAAATCTACAGAAAATATTGATATATTTTTTTTTCAGAATGAATATGAGTTTTGTTTGCATAACTTCCATTAACACTTCATTTATTGCCTACAATTAAACACAGTCTCTTTATAATATTCTTGGAGAATAATTTTTAAAATTGAAATGGATAAGCATGATAATGTATGTTCATTATCCAAATCTTAATAAAACATAAATTAAAAAGTATAAAAGTATATTATACATTCTACAATTTGTTGAACAAATAATTGTTCTAGAACAATTACAACAATATTTATGTGATATTTTGTTTTTTCATGATATGAATCCATTAATTTTAGATTCCCTTCAAATGCTTAACAATTCAAAGCTCAATATTTGACCAAATCTACTTCAAAAGATAGTGAGTATTTTCACATGCCTCAAACAATTTCATAATAGCATGCTTTCAATAAACAAGCCATTCTAATAACATTTCATGAATTAAAAAAAAAAATGAGTTACAGAAATTATAAATCAAACATATATCAAGAATAATTTACATTTAACTGTAAAACAGCTAAATTATTTTACATGCTTTTTACTGGTTTGTTAAAACTTGATTGAGAGCAGGTTTATGACTAAAAAATAATTTACATTTTATATTAAAATTTATCTCTGTTTTCAAGTATATACTACACTCTTTTTCTAAACTAGAAAAAATCATACATATAAAAATCTCATTTTTATACATTTCAAGATGCAAACATGCCTTTCTAAATTGATAATTTTCATAACTTTGATAAATGCAAAACACAACATAAACCATCTCAGTTTGTAGTGGAGAAAACCAAAGATAATGCAGAATGTTAGGTAAATAAATATACATGAAAACTGGTATGCCATTTACTACAACAAGCTTAACCAAAGTAAGAGTGAAATAACTTCTTCCTTATTTACTAAGGTTGCCACTCAAAGAGCATAATTTTCCCTGACTTTTTCAGGTTTTTTGATTAAAAATATAAAAGTTAAGGAATTGGATGAATTAGATGCCCTTTTAAACTTCATATTTGTCTGCAGACAGGTAAAGCATGTGATACATCTGAAAGAGCAATATTTACACAGAACTTAATAAAATGTTTCATGATAACTGAAATTGCAAAAATTTTTTCTAGATTTTGAACTTCAAATACATATGATTTCTCTAACTTTTAGACTCATTTTTAAAATGTTCTAACAATTCTAACTTTTAGACTCATTTTTAAAATGTTCTAACAATTCTAACTTTTAGACTCATTTTTAAAATGTTCTAACAATTCTAACTTTTAGACACATTTTTAAAATATTCTAACAATTCTAAGTAAGCATAAAATAGATGAAGCTTGAGATTATTTATAATATAACTACAAATGCAATATACACTCTAAAACCACATATTACAATTGAATACAAATACTTTATTTTGCTATGTTCAACTTAAATATTTTATGAACACACAAACAGTAAATTCAAATAAAATAAGTTTGAAAAATAAGGTAAAATATTGGAAGAATTTAAACATTTTAATATTTGCAAAATGTGAAAGCATTGATGTTTAAACAATATAAAAATTGTGTGAAGTTTTTAATATAGTTTAAAAGCTTAACCCATCCATAAAATAGAAAAAAAAAAAAAAAAAAGACAAATAACTGGAGATAATTTACCTATGACAGCTGATAGTTGATTTTCATCAGATGAAGAAATATAACCTAAATATGCTAAAAACTCCATTAATCTATGAACATCTAAGGCAGCTATTAACCTGAAAATAACAAAAACTGTAAAAAGACCTAAAAAAAAAAAATTAAAAAATCCTTTCATATATATCCTTTAAAGGAGAAAGAAATTATAAAATTTTAATGTTTAAAATATTTCACAGATTTATTATAATCTTATATTCAGGAACCATGCTCCGGATTTGGCCTTTTGTATTAGCTTTGGTGCATGGAAAGCATTAAATTGGCACAGTAAATTGGCATTTTGGTGCAGATAAATCACTAAATTGGCACAGGGGTGCGGCAGTCCAGTGGTTAGCATGCTGGAATTGCACTCGGTAGGCCCGGGTTTGACTCCTTCCACTGCCAAAACTGTCGCCGTGTTCACGAGGAGTATGATCACGTTAAACAAGTGGATCTGTAAGTCCTTCCAAGAGGTTCGTGGTAGGGGAAGGAGGGTACGGTACCTGTGGATGCCTCCCCCACTGGGTTCCTAAATTGGGTGGCTCTTCTCGGCCATCCAAACAGTTACCCTATATTTTTCTGATAGGCCGGATGGTCTGGGTCTCAACAACTAAATTGGTACAATAAACTAGTATTTTAATGCATGTAAATCGAAAAATTACCTCAGTAAATTAGTGTTTAAGCAAATAAATCACAAAATTGCTACAATCAACTAGCATTTTGGAGCAGGGAAGTTGCAAAATTGTCACAGTAAACTAGCATTTTGTAGAGGAATTATCATATATGATATCACGGACACGTTATAAAGTATCAAATTCCTGAAAAATTGAAAAAAAATGCGTAAAACTTCATCAGGATTTTATGAACAAATTTTAGCTATTCTTGACAGTCACTAAGGGTTTTAATGGGGTTCACCTCTCCGAAACCAATGCAGAAAAATTTCAACAAAAGATCAAATCTTCAAACTTTAAAAAACTAAATAAAATTTCGAAAAATTCCAATAAAATATAAAAAATAAAATAATACCATATAAAATTTTAAGGAATTGTAGATTAAAACATAGTAGAGTTCAAAAATCAAAAGTCTAGCTGGTAAAAGAAGTTGTTTAAATAAATAATATATGAGAGATAAATAATATATCCAATGCCAGCTGAGATCACTAATTCAAACACTTTTTCCTTCCTCATCAGGTAAAATGACTCAAAGTAAACAACTGTTCCTGCAAATGGTGCAAACATAAAAGAACCCTAGTCCTGTAAGCTATATTTACAAATACTGACTTTAGATCAAAAATGCTTATAGAATTCAAATTTTCAGAACTTTTTACCCCAAATGTATGCCAAACATAAAGTACTTATTCAACAATCATCCCTTTTCAATTATTTCTATTTTGTTCTTCTTAAATGGGGGGGGGGGGGGAGTGGTGAGACAGATGTTTATTCTCTTTTCTTTGGCTTTAGATACAAAGCTTAAACTTATTATTTTTTTATAACTAGAAAAGTGCCTGGCATTGGTGTAGTCGTATCCAGCCCACATTTAAGCAATCAATTTTTTTAAGCAAATGAACAAAAATTATATCATCTGGAAAGAAATCTGCTGTATTTCTTATGCTTAAAAAATCATCTGCTTGATAAATTGGATTCACAATAAATGAAAATAGTTCCTTCAAAAAGAGAAGTAAAATGTAAAATATTAAATGCTATCTCAGCAAGTCTTCATCGAATCAAAGATATTTTATAGCACAATACTCATAATGATAACATAATACTAAATTAAAAAAAATTAGAATGAGATTTTTTAAATTTTAAGTTAGAAAACTGATAAAATTAATCTACTTCCTTTGCTAAACACATCTTTTCCATCTCGACAAATGTATGCAATTTTATCTTTGTTATCCATCCAAAATAGAACTGATTTTGAAGCTGAAATTTTGGCTTTAAATGTTTATAACTTTTAAACTAATTTAAATTAAAAAAAAATCTTATTGAGGTGCGTTGCTTGGGGACCTGACGCACTCTTGTTCCAAATTTTGTATCTTTCTGAAGTTTTGATTTTCCACTACAGATGACACAGACACCATGTCATTCACAGAATGCACATAAGCATTTCAATTTGATACTTGAAAATGTACCTGGCATTGCTCGGGATTTAAAGTGGAAATTAATTAAACTAATAACTCACTTTGTGAGTTGTGAGGCTTCATGTCCTCGCTGGCACTCACAGAGCCTGCATCACAAAGTATTTCATGCAACCTGCTATTATGAATGGCTGTTTACTGTATTACAAACAAACCGCAAAATTTCATAACTGCACGTTTTGACACTTGTTCATAATACACTGGCAAAATATTAAGTTACATTTTTAGCACAGAAAGATTTACAACAATAAGACACTTAATTGTTGAAACATTTTGAAACTTAAATTACAATTCAATGAAACAAAAATAATCCACACCAAGATTTTTACACTCTTATTAGCAATCACCAAAATTAATTTTTTACATAAATTGAAAAAGATACAATAACAATAACAGCATGACCCCCTGTAATGTAAATAAAATTTCTTACGTCCATTGGGCTAAATATCCTTGCAGAGTTATCCATCCATTTTCATTGGTTGGTACTACATTCACAACTTCAGGTCCCCAAGCAATAACAGGGCAAGTACTAAACAAATCAGCAACTTCAATGGCTGACAAGCACCCATCTTTATCCTACAGGAAAGAAAGCACAAATGAAACAAGTTTTCAAAATATGCATTCAAACACAAATGACAAAACAAAGTTAGAAACAAGAAAATTATGAAGCATTTACCCCGAGTGCAGTTTTGGGTAGTAAATTTGTTAAAAACCACCCCATGTACAGTTCAGGGTAGCAAAATCATAAAAATCAGCAAACTTCGAGCACAGTATGGGATTCAACAATATTTTTTTTCATTCCCTTCCTTCATAAATAGTGTCACTCCTCCAGTCTCATGTGGTCATGCATGTTTTTTTAGAAGTATCATACTCATATATTTCCATGTATAAGCCAAGAATTTTTGGTACTATCATCCCTCACTATTAAAGTGGGAGGGTTGATTGTATAAGAGTGAAAGATAACTTTAAAAAATTAACACACACACATACAAAAAATCAATAACACAGACTAAATGATAGAAAAAAAATTGCATTTCAGCAGTTCTATGCTTTAGTCAGTTCAACTGTCCCGGTTCACACAATCATCCATCAGCATTCAAACATTGCACAAATCTGCAAAAAATTATTCAAATCACATTTCAGAATTCACTAAAATGCATAATTATGTGCAAAGAGTGCCTAGTATGCATTGAAATACATATTTACTCCCTGAAATTTTACAAATATGTAAAAATACACATTTTGATATTTCGAGCTAAATTGCAAGTTTTCCCTTTTTCTTGTGTTTTAATTTCTGTACATATGAAATTTTTTCATATTTTGTCTGATCAGTATTTAATCTCTAATACTTATTTATGTAGCTGTAATGTTGGGTTGCTTTAGAATTTATGTAATTTGGGGGTTTGAAATTTACTTTTATTTATTTTTCCCTGGCTCAATATTCTCAATTTGGTAATATTTAAATAATATTTTTTGGCTTTTTCATTTATTCATTAAATAGAATATTTTTAATCTTCTAAATTAATTTTCTTTATAATATTCTTAATTAAAAATATTCCATTCCCTAAATTAATATTACTTTTGATGATCATTTATTTGATTCCCTTAAAATTCCCTTTACTTTGATGTCTCATTTTCCCATTTTGGTTAGAAATTCCATTTGTTCTACAGTTTCCCGTTATTTCCATGTTCAGTGCGTTTTAAAAATGTCAGTTGCGGCTATTTTTGGAATCTTGGTTTTGCGCACTTTTACCGCGATTGAAGCGACGTCTAAGCACTTTTCGGGCCTCTTTGGAATTCGTGAATTATTTTAATTGGTTTGCATTTTTCCAGATCTTCTGCTATCGGAGTTTTCAGTTTTAATTTTGGCAATTCTAATTTCGGTAAACGGATTTTAATTGCTGCAGTTTGTCTAAACTCTCTCGATTTTCCACACGTATAAATATGCTCGTGGAATTTTTTAGTTTCAGTTTTTTTTTTTTTGTTGAATTCCTTCATTTCAGTTTGCGCAAGTAGCGCGTCGTCCACTTTTCAAATGGAACTTATGTTCCATGCAATGTTTACTACGGAACATTAAGTTCCCCAAGTTATTTTTTTTAACATTTGTTTTAATGACGGTTTTATCTGTTTTTATCACCTAATTTATGACGTGACTCACGGGAAAATGCGTTGTAAGATTTGTTACGAGTGTTTCGTGAAAGAAGCGTCTCAAGAAAGTTCGTCCGGTTGTTTTAAGAAGATCCTAACGTTCCAGTTGTAGTTGTTAGGCCTCTTTTGCTGAATCCTCTCTGGAATAAAGGTGCTGATCCCAAGAAAACCAGTTTGAAAAATTTCTGTCTCCAACCTGCGAATTATGGAACTTTTCCCCCCCCGTCTGATGACCCAGCCGGGTGAATATATATGATTATGATTTTTTTTAAACACTTAATTTCATAAATTCTCAATATTTGAAATGCATGATTTAAATTTTATTCCTTGAATTTAAAATTCTAAAACTTTATTTCTGAGAGCAATTTTCTAAACCTTCCTAAATTTATTAGAGCCTGGGAATTTTTTTTTTTTTTTAAATTTAATATTTTTTGTTAATAATTTATGTAGATTATTCCTAGAGTAAAGTTTTTATATAAATTCTTTAATTCTAACTAAGCTGATAAAATTCTAAAATTCTAATGTCTGTCATAAGTTTAGAATAAACTTGTTAATGCTTTCTGAGTTGCCTGCCTGTGAGCAGAGTTTTTGTAATTTGTTCCTTGAATTAATATGAAGTTTCACTTTAATAAACTAATTTTCTTTAAACTAATTATGTCTTCCTTTATCATTTTTAAACACAACAGTAATGAGCATTCACACTTGCACAGTTAGACTTAGCGTGTAGCCACTGAACCACGGATGTTGATTTGATGTCATCAGATCCATTTGTTGTTTTTGAGTGTTTCTGGAGGAGGGATATATCATGCAAGTGTTTTCTTCCCAACAAGCATCAAGAATGCTATCATAACCATGCGATGTGATTGGCAGTGATCATTCAAAAGGTTTCACACATTTGGCTACTTTTTTTTTAAATTCGGCTTTTTTCAGATTTCAGATTTTGGTCAAATATTTTACAGTACAATTATATACTCAATTATACACGGATCGGCTTATATTCAGAAATATACAGTAGTTTCATTCTGATAGTACATCTTTATCGCATATAAATGCAAAACTGAAACATATAAAGTTATTATTTTTTATTCGAGTGGCTTATAATATATTTCACTCAATACAGAAAGATAAAGTATTTTTAGGTCACATAGATCAAAGAGATTCTTTTTACTCAATTTAAGAGCTCTAAGTTATATTCAGGACAAACATTCTGCAGAAGCACTATTTAAACTCACTCCAAACTAAACTCAGTGTAAATGTTTACGATGCTTTTATGAACATCAAACATTACTCATAACAGCCAAACCTATGCCTTTTTGTTACTGAAACCAAGTGCATTGTGCATCTCATGCACTTGCCATACATTTGGGGGGGGGGGGGGGGGGGGGAAGGCATTTTTGAAAGTTTATTTTCTGAAAATTAACATTTAAGTGGTTAAAAGCAAACAGTGTATTAATTTTACTTAACTACAAAACAAAACAAAAGAGAATTCTATTAAAAATACTCTGGATTCTAAATTAGTGTATGCTAGAGTCTTATGCGAGTTGCAATTGAAACAAAGAAAATTGTCGAACGGCAATCGTAACACCTGATTTGAATACTCAACACACAATCAACAATGAAATCGTATTTCAAAATTTTATTCAGGAGTTTTTTAAATCTCTAACATATATGCACAATTTTTTACTGTTGTCAGTTTGTAACCCCTGTAAAAACATTTATCCAATTGCTCATTTAAAAAATGTGATAAGGTATAGGTCTTAAAAATAATTTTTGTGAATAGACCTGCAACCTGCAACTCGACCCACCACTTGAAATGCAAGGAGAACTTGGCCCGAAACTTAAAAATAAAGGAAACCCAACCTGCAAAGCTGGTAACAGTAGGTATCTGATCCGATGCAGGACTCTAGTACTTGCATACATTGAAATATCCATTGATAAAGTTATGTTTCTGTAGTGAATTAAATATCTTAAGTCAAACCATATTTTAAAGCATTTTTGTTTTTTGTTATGTGTAGGACCAGATGAAATATACAAAAAAAGTAGTTACAAACACATTTAGGAAAAAAAAAAGTTATAAACAGCTTTGAATTTGTTGTATGTCCAACCATATGCACATCATTTGACAGACTGATAATACTTTATTTTTGAGGCTATATAAATACACTACACATTTTGGTTATTGCTAAATTGTATGAATTACATTAAATTGATGCCTCTGAGGTAATGGATATATGAATTTACATTTAACTTGTTGCTGGTGATGGAACCCATTTCATCATGCTTTACATACACAAACTGGTAATCAGTGCTAATCCCTGCAAAGCATTTATTTATCCAACCACAGAATATATGTTTGAAATTATTTTGTTAAACAAGAAAAATGGTTCTTATATTTTAAATAATTTCACCAAATCCTATCATATTGTTTGTTCTCTTAGAGAAGTAGAAATTTAAATTTTAAATGCTTGTGAATCCGCTAGATGTCTGTAAATTCTGCCAGAAACTCACTGTGTCCTCTAACATAATGATGAGGGTTATACATAATTCAATTTTGATACATACATGTACATATATATATATATATATATGTATGTATGTATATATATATATCAGTGTTTGGTATACTTTTGTTTATGACTTATTTTAACATACTTTTATAGGGTCACTGATTTTACCATTCTGTTTTTTATGTGCTGTTTGTTTACCTCATATCATCTTTCATATATTGTTCCTATATTTGAAAATTCTCTAGGTTTTAGCAGGTTTTTTACTGGTTTGGCAAGTCTTGGTTGTTCACAATTTAAATGTTGTAAGATGATCTGGTATTTTAATTGCCAAGATTAGAGGAAATTGAACAGACATTAACATACATGGTAAATGCAATTATGTATCAAATAGCACTGTTCTGTCAATTTCATCACACTGAAATATTTGCCATATTATTCACAATAATGCTGATGTCATTTATTTAAAGGCTAGTTATGTCTCATAATAATGCTACTATCTACATGCTACTTACTATAGTTGAAAATTTAAATGCTTTAAAATTTAGTTCAAGGAATACATTAATTGGCTCAAATTTACATAGAAAATTATAATTTTTTTTTTAATTACCTTATCTAAATTCACAATTGAATAATCCGATAATTATTCAATCATTAAAATGCATTAACATTCCTGTTGACACAAGCAAATCTACAGAAAACAAACCCCCATGTAAACAGTCCCAGCATATTTTCACTATAAATAAAAATAAACCACAGTTGATCAATTAAAGAACTACTATGCAAACAAACCACACGTGATCAATTGAAGAACCACTGTGAAACTATCAACATTTTAATTAAAGCAAATAAAACATTTTACTGCAGTCATGTGAAATTGAATAACTGTTTCTTCCTTGAACACAAATTGAACCTCCTATTTGTCCAGAGATTAAGACACCTCCTTGTCAACCTAAATCCCTCTGTAAGCATAGTTTTTTTCATTACAAAGGAAATGGTGATACATTGCTCGCATGTTAACGAAATGAGTCTAATGAAATGAATGAAGAATGTTGTAGAATTTTGTTCCATATCTATTTGAAGTTTAGGAACTTTGCTATTCACAGGTAAGTAAAAAACACAATTTTGAGTATATTTATTACCCGTCATTTCTGACAAACATTTAATTATTATATTGAGGAAAATTTAAATAATACTGTGTCTCCAGTTAATGCATAAAAGTGAGTTATACATAGTGCAGACTTTCTTTTCCAATGCAAGTTTTGATTTCCTTATGGAACAAAAAAATAGTTATGTGCAATTTCTGTCATGGCCATTTCTGAAATGGGGATGAAATGAATATGCATTAAAGATCCTAAACAGCTCTAAAATCCATTAGAAATCTTAAGACAAAAATTTATTCCAAACAAAATTATCTAGAAACTATATAATGTTAAAAAAGAACTTTTTTAACCTGAAAATGGACAATTATCAGATATTTAACTATATATATATATATATATATATGGTGACTTTTAATAGTAAATTACTATATATATGATAACTTTTAATAGTAAAATCCTACAAATAACTTTATAGCTGCATAATGTGATGTTTACTTTGCACTGATATTATCAAATAACTAAATAAATATTTACCTGATCATACTTCTCAAACAATGTTGTCAGAAAATGGTACCCTTGGTGGCTTAATTCTGTTGTACAACCAGGTGGCACAACTAATCTATAACATTTAATTTTTAAACTTGAATTTAAATATCAGATTTAAATTATTTTAAGTATATAAAAAGCAAATAGCTAATATCTATTAATCATAATTGAAAATATTATTTCTAGTGCAGAGTGAAATATATTAATGTACCTTGGACATAAATAATCTTTATTTAGCTGCAAAGTGTCGTCATAACCAAACTTTCTTAACACCGCCCATGTTGTCTCATGCCTTCCTCTTTGAATAAATAGTATGTGCAAAAATAGAAAACCTGTAAAGAAAGAATTATTAAAAACTTGATTGAATTATCCAGCATTGTCCAGGTCCTAAGTGCCCACCCACTATGTAAACAATACAAATATATATAACACCACTTAATTCCCAAATTGTTGGAACCAAAGCCATTCCCACCTTCTGTTTCAGTCCAAATTCTTTAGTTTTAACGCATGTGTAGTCACACGCAACAATCTGACAAGTATGCTCACAAATGGCCACTGCTACGAGAAAAAGAAACCTTTCATAAACAGAATAAAAAATTTCAATTTTTGCACTTTTGTTTCATTCAACACATTCTTTTTTTTAAATGCTATATCTGAAGGGTGTAGTTAATATTCAATAATTAAATATCTGGTGCGAGGCTCCATTCAGCTTTCTCATTTATATTTCATATATTGCTTAGGTCCACTTGTATCATAACCAGTACATACAGAGTAATCAGAAAGTCAAGCATATCAAATTTTAAAATTATACAATGTACTGAGAAATTAAAATAGTAGAATTTTTTTTCAGTTGTGCGAAACCTCAAAAATATATTAGGAATATCATTTGCTTTTTTAAATACATCAGACAATAATTGCAAACCTCTCTTTTATCAATTGAAGAGCACATTTTCCCAGTGAAGGAATTTTTATTTTAGAGCAATATTTCTCTAGCCATTCTTACAAGAGTGTCATTGAAGAGTTCCAGAAGAAATACTTATGCTTTAAAACCCCTAACAATTCAATGAGGTTAGTGAAGTGTTTTTTACAAACTGGATCTGTTGCAGACCAAGCAAGAACAGCCAGGATTTCCATTTTAACTCGTGCAGTTTCAAGATCTTATTCTGACTTTTTGTGACCTTACCATAAAATTTAGTAACCACCGATAGCATTTTTTTTTTATAGTTATGCTGTATTAGTTATTAAGTATAAGTGCTGTATAGTTATGCTGTATTTTCTTTTTAGAGTTATACTCTATAGTAAGTATTTAACATATTTAATAGAATATTTAAACAATTATATATCAGTACATAGATAAAAATCACATTGCATTGTTATATTTTAAATTAAATTTAAGTGTAGTCATATATTTTGCAGTTAAAATTAAAGAAAATCTGTTGAATATTTAAATGGATTAACCTGAATCAATAAATTCATATCTTGGTATAGATTATATTGCAATAGAATAGTGGATAAAAAAAAAAAAACCATGATTTTCAAAAGAAAAAAGAGAGGCTTTATATTTATTTTAAAACAGTAAATAGAATTTTTAATAATTTTTTTTTCTCAACAAAACAAGGTTTAAAAATTTTCATTAATTATTAAACATTAATTACATAAAATGCATATACTTACAACACTATGGAGCAATTTCAAATTTAATTAAAAATATATACTTTTCATTATTTTTAAAATTAAAATTACGTATTTTTTTAAAAACAAATTGTGACATTTTAAATTTTCTCATAGTGTAACACAGTCATAAACACTAAATATAGTTTTAAATTCAGATAATGACAAAACACATTTATCAATATTGCTTTAAACAAATTGAAGCAACTCCAAAGCATTTAAATTTTTACAATGCAAAATGGCTTTACACTTTTTCCCAACATTAAAAAGACATATAAATGTCACAATAACAGTGATGTGATTACTGAAAACTGTTTTGAAACAACATTTTTAACAAATGAGAGCAGTTCCTAATAGAAAATTCTTTAATCTGTACCAGTTTATAGCATATACTATTTTGATATTGTAGCAGTTTGCAGCATGCAATTTTGGGTTATAGGAACAGTTTATAACAAAGCATTTTTTTTATTCAAGTAGTTTATAGCTGTTAATATAACAAACAGGTATATATATAACAAACAAGTATATCTGTCACACGAGAAAATTCATGTTCTCGTGTGACAACCTCCAGACATTCTTTTATCCCAGGAATATTGTTTCCTATACAAAATAATGCTATGAAAACATTAAATCTTAAATAATTCATGCTCTCACTATAACCATGCATATCCATTAAAATCTTAAATTTGACAATTTTAGGAAAAATAATACTTTCTATAAAAAATAAAGTATAAAAAGTAAAAAGTGTAAAAAAATACTATACTTTTATATCATAAAAGCATTAAGACCTGATTGCAGATGAAAATAATAAAAACTATGAGAACTATACATAAACAAAATTTTATTGAAACCGACTCTAAAAAACTTTACATCATATAGAAAAATTATGCACAAGTATAGTATTTATGTAATGCTTATTAATATGTGAAAGCTTCAATGGAGAAACCAGATTTAAATGTAAACACTGTCTTTAAAAACTGAATAGAAAAAAAAAGTTTGCATCTGAATACATGCAAGTACATCCAAAGCTAAGAAGCAAATAACTATGTGAAAATTTTTATATCTTAAAAATATCTATACAATGCTTATGTGCAAAAGAAAAATTATACCTTTTAGAGTAAGTCCATCATGCTTAATGCCCTCTTCAATATTTTTCTTCACTAAATTTTTCAGATCTTCAAGTGCATGGGGTTGTAATGGAGTGTTGAAACATCGTCGCTATTTTCAATAGAAAATACACTTATTAGTTACTTATACTTAATCAGTCATAATACAAACTGACTTTCTATTCCATATAAAAGTGAAACATTTATACAAGGGCAGAGATGTGCATTTTATTACATAGACACAAGTACCTATGTTACAAATTCAACCATATCTCGAATGAAAGCAGTGCAAATGAGTACCACAGCTAGACAGAAAATTCCACACATCTTGCGATGACCTGTCACGTGAATCCTGATCCAATGCAGCTGAGAAAGTGATAACAGTGTCATGAGCGAGCATCATCCATACGTATGAGAGGCTTTCAATTAATGCCTGACTTGTACCCGTGGTGCTCAAATGTGGAAGACTCTGAAATAATGTCTGACCTGCAAGATTCTCAAACTGTGTTTTAAAATTTGCATATTTAATGCAAATACTGAACTTGGCTGTCAGAGATAAATGCTCAGTCAAGAGATTCAAGATTCAGCTGGCATTATCTAAAATAGGGGTGCACAACCTTTATAGCAGAAGGGCCATTCACATGAAATGATAAGGCTGCCGAGGGCCAACATACCCAATTTAGTTTGAAAGTAAATATCAACAGTTTACGTTTGTATATATAGTAATAGTACAATATAAGTCTTTTTAAAAAATGTGTAAAGATTGGCCACAGTTAAGCACAGTAGTGTGATGGTTGAGACTGAATTTTACCAACAATTTTTGGTATGTGTTCAAAGCTAGTTGTTGATATTCTCAAGACAGATTGAAAGTGTTGATCTGTCAATTTATTTCTTAATTCTGACTTTAGATTCATATGGGAAAATGTTTATTCGCATATATAGGTACTACCAAACATGGTAGCATATATATTTGCATTATCTTTTAAGTGCAAAAATTCATCAGGTAGAGTTTTATAAAAGTCAAGAATGTCTAAATCACGGAATCTAGGCTTGCATAAGTCAGAAGTTTGTAAGTCAATGAATTCCATTTGAACATTTTCGGGAGCTTCCTGAACTGGAACAGAAAATGAATCACCAAACAATTTCATTTTAACCTTATGTGACTCAAAATCTGTGAATCGCTTTCCAAATGAGCTAAACAGCGTGTTTATTTGTTCCGAATAATCCAGAGGTTTATCAGGAAATTTTTCCTTGAGTTTCATCAGGTAAGGAAAGTTGATGAAATTTTGACAACTTAACTGCTTTGAGAACAGCTGGAGTTTTAGTTTGAAAGCAGATACTGCAACAAATGGTTAACAAATTGGTTTTTTCTCATCAATTTTTTGCTTAGGTCATTCAGATGAGATGTCACATCAATCAAAAATGCTAAGTCACACTTGAAAGATGGTTCTTTTAACATCCTAGTTTGCTTGCCTTTTTCTTCAAGGAATGGTATTATTTCATCAATCAAGTCAGCAAACCTTTTCAATGCCTCTCCACGGCTCAACCACCGTACCTCACAGTAATCGTAAAATTACATATCAAGTGTGTAATTCGACTAGCTTGCTCAAAAAAAAAAAAAAAAATACTTTGAAGTCCAGGCTTCCGAAAACTTTCTATTATCACCCACTACCTTTCTTTTCATTTTTGATCTATCCATCGCGGCAAATAAGTGTTATACGAGAGACGTAACAAGTGTACTTTCAAAGTCAAAAGCACACCAGTGCAAATCACACAAGCAATTTTCTTTTTCCCGCTCCTAGCGCATGCGTACAAGCACACTTGGTCCTGCGTTGTACAGGCTAGAAAAGTTCTTTCCCACTCAGGCAGTAAAACTCGTGAAACTAGCTTCGGTGAACGCCGGGTTTTACTCTTTGACAAATCATTGAAAATTTTTTCTTCTCACCAACCCTTCCTAGAGCGATAGTCAAATCACGATAACTGATGAGACCTCGGTGGGCCACAGGTTAACCTTTCGCTGGCCACAGGTTGTGCACGCCTAATTTAAAAAGTGTGTGCTGTCTACATAGATAAGGCTGGGATTTTCAAGACATGTAATGCCAATGTTTTCAAGTAATTATGGGGTAATTTTTTCATGGCTATTGTGTTTCGATTGCATTGGTGATGACATCATGGTGTTATGATGACCGCTAGATATTGGTGAGTGTTTTAGCCCCTAGACATGTGTTTACACCCTTCCAGATATAAAATGCTGATTGGGAGAAAGTCCACACGGTTTGGAAAGGCTCATTAGAAATTTCTTTAAAACTACATTCTGTTTTCTACTCTGAATTCAATTATTTCCAATCAATATAAAATACTATACAAAAAATACGTAATTGAACAAAGATTTTAAATAAAACAAATTACAAACTCCTCCATATGTAATTATTGACTTTTTTAAAAACTCCAAAACTTAAAATAAGTACAATAAGCTAATACTTCAGAATGAACACAAAAACTAATTCCCTTGTTTAATGTAATTATAAAAAAACCTATATGTGGATTGCCAATTTAAAAATTAATTTTGACCTCAAAATTTGAAATAAAATAATTTTATAAATAGTACAATATTTTTTTTGTATGACTATTATTTCTAAACTGGTATTTGATGACTATTATTTCTAAACTAGTTTTTGAAGCAGTATTAAAGTAAATTTGCTGCAACTCATCAGAACATAGTGAAGAATGTGATATTTTGTGATGCTTTCGGATGCAGCCATTGACAAAGTTTTTTTCTGAGAAATGATGCTAAAAAAATTTTGGGGATGAAAAAGAAAACAAAAAATGAAAACACAATATATATTTTTTCTTTGAAGAATAACTAAATTGTAATAGATAATCGCATAAAGTTTTGTATTACATATGAAGATATTTAGTAAATTTTATTCAATATTTTCTGTGAAATACTGTTTTTCCCAGATGTATGCTGTATTTCCATTTGAAATCATACATTTTTTATAATGAACCTAAAATCTAGAATGTTGTTGATCAGCTTTCTGGATAATCGGTTCTATACTGCATACAAAAATTTAAATTTATCACTTAATCAGAATACATGCACAATTACAGGGCTGTCTCTATAAAATATGATGAAAATAGTTACTTTAGTAGTCTAAGACATCAAAAATAATAGCCTAACAGCCCAAAATAGTTGCCTAATTTTTTTTAAATAGTAGTAAAAATAGAAATTTTTTAAAAAATAAAGAAAAAATAGTACTAAATTTAAAGTATAAAAAAAATACAATAAAAAAAGTCTCTGAATAACTTTGAGTGAGTTAAAAAACAATAATAAAGTAAAAACTGGATTTTTTCTTTTCACATCTATGCATAAAATATTCCCTCTAAATAAAAATTACTCACCAAAACTTGATCAAATATTTATTTTAATAGTAATTTTACAGAGTCAAAGCAGCCACCTCTGTAAAATCAGTATTAAAATAAATTACTTTTAAGGCCCTCTAGCAAGAAATAAAAATGTCCAGAAATTCTTATTTTATGGTATTTTGAGCATTGTACAATTCTTTTGTTAGTTTTTGAATGTTGTTTGTACCTGCTTCAGTTATTGTTAAAGCAATTCTCATGCTAGTCTCTTTTTTTTTTCTTTGTGCACACTGTTGAATTAACCTTTCATTGTTTTGGTCTTCTGCTACACTGTTTGCATAGGCTAAATCTTTCTGTATAGCAGTAATTGTTTTGTTTATTTCAATAATCATCTGTTCTTTCAGTTCTGATTTTTGTTCTTCCTTTAGCTTTATAAGAATGTTAAAACAGGTAATTTTTAAGAAAGAGTATTAATATTCACGATTTTTGAGAAAAAATACAAAATTTTGCAATGTTTGTGAAAAATGCAAAATTTGAAATCTTTTGAAGAAATAGAGCAAAAATTTATGATTTTATTTAAAAGTTTGCAGAAAGTTATTTAAAAATGTAAAAAACAGAAAAAACTGTCTTATTGATTGTGAAATTTAGCTCATTATACAATAAGTTACCATGAAATAATTAACAATTAACATTACATTAGTAATTAACATGTTGTACAATTTACTTACATGTATGAATATTAATTATTATTAAATGTTAATTAAGTGCCAGAATTAAAAATATAAATGGTTGGTAACTTGGTATCACAACATATTAGACACAACTTTGTATTTTATTAATGGTGATACTTTTCTTTCTTTTTAAACTTGGCATTCTTTTTTAATTTTAAGATTTTTTAGGGGGAGGGGGAATTTAGTTGACAGGTGCAAAACAAGGACTAGAGATTTTTTGGGAGAAAGAAAACTGAGGGAAAATTTCATACATAAAGGGAAAAGTAGGGAAATTTGACTGAAATCTTAGAAATTCAGAAATTTAAGATGCAGATTCATATTTTAATACTAAGAGCTAAAATTTATACTAAATACCAAAAATCTGGGCATATGACATATTATGTCGAGATCACAAAGAAATGAAAATTCAAAGCTAATGAACAATATTCACCTAATGTAAAAAAATAGTTGCTATTTAATAAAAAATAGTTTTTTTTGTGGTGGTGGCGGAGCAAAGGGGGTATTAAAAAAGTCATCATAGTCACCTCAGCTTGAAAATAATAGTATTTAGCCATATTTTACTCACCAGTGGCAACCCTGCAATTATCTATTCCAAATATCTTAAAATACAGCTCATTTGTTTGATGAAACAAATTAAATTACATGACTAAAGATATGTGTTTTCAATAAAGAAAATAAATAAATAGAAAAAACATCTTCAATTATAATTTTTCAATCTGTGTAAAAAATACATTTTATCCAACTCAAATAATTTAGCGTGAAATATTACTTGAAATTGATTAAGTTCATAGTCGCTCAAAACGTCATCATTATCATAGTCACATATCTAAAAAGACAGAAATTATATGTTAATATACAAAAAGCAATATAATTGCAATTTTTTAAAAATAAATACAAAAATAATACCTTGAATATCCTAGTCAGTGCTTTTTTGCATTTTTCTGTAAGCTGCAAGGAAAAAATATATATATATAGAACAAATTTAAATTCCAAAATGAAAAATTACAGTACTTGAGTCTTAGCAGATCCTACAATGTTTATAACTAAAGCAAAGGCATAATTACTAATTCTAATACATGATGCTTTCAGAATGTGATATCATTGGTTGCCTATTAAACATGTGTAATAAACTTTTAAACATGAACAAAGCATAAAATTCTAAAGTAAACAAAACTACCTTTAAATTTAAATGTAAAATAAAAGCTTTTTATAATTTAAATTAATGAAAACAAACATTTTTTTTACAATATATATATATATTCTGAAGTATTAAAGAACTTATTAATTTAATATATTTAAACTTATATGTCCATCATTTTATGCTTTGTTACTGTTTACAATATGTTTTGTCACTTTAATGGCAACTATTTTTAAAGTATGCCAATGAAGATAGGTATAATACTCAAGTATTTAAATGTCTAAAAAAATCAGAAAATAGTAGTTTAAAAAACTTACATCTCTTGACTCGGTCACATATAATGGGATTGTAGGGTGCAAAACAGCTTTTTGAGCATAGTAGAACAGTTCAGAGATATTTTTTAAAGTTTTTGCAGAACACTGGAAAAAATGAATATTTTTAATTTTGTATTTATTTAATACATTTCATGCCTTATCAAATGTTTTTATTTGGATCAAGTTTCACCAAACATTTTATATTCAACCAAGTAAAAACGGTTTTACTTATATAATTTAATTATTTATTCACTTAATAATAAAATCACAGAAGAGCCCAAACTAATTATACCTTATTAAAAATTAAAAAAACTATGTTGTATCTCAATTAGAAGTAGAAAAAAAAATGATAACAGAGGTGGTTTCAAAAGACACAGCGAAGCCCTTTGCAAACATGTAAGATATCCTTCCCAACTTGCATGGGCAATGCAAGAACTTACACACAATAGCAGACCCCCCCCCCCTTTTCCCTGAAAATCAACAGGAGATTATACCAACACACAATTAAAATATAATTAATATGAGTAATACAAACATTTCAGATTTCTATCAGCACAATATGGCAAAAAATATGATGCATTCAGATATAAAGAAAACATCAAAAAATTTAATTTTAAATTAAAATGTCAAAATTGTATAAACAGTACACTGAATATCAAATATACATTTATTCTATTTTGGAAAGCAGGAGAAAAGTGATTTTGTGTATGGTAATTCTTTAACTTTTGGATATTTTCAGTGTCATAGCTATAATTTTATAAATTATCCTTCTAATAATCATTCAACATAATTTTTAATAATAAATTAATATTAAAACACTTTTTTTTATTTAAAAGAAAACAAATATACTAAAACTATTTTTAAAGGTTAAAAACAGGGCAAAAACTCTTATGGCCAGGTCTCCATGTTAGATTTTGTATATAAATTCTATTGTAAAACTATTTTATTGGTGGATTTCACTTATAAAAAGTATCTTGAACAGCAAATTTTCATTTTTTTGCTTTGTTTGTGAAACATAATTATGCACAAATGCATAACAATATATTTTAGTTATATTATTTCTTTCTTCAGAAGATGGCATTTAGTATTTTTCAAAAATGTGATGGAATAAAAATTATTGTTTTCAAAGTTTTAAAGATGAGATGTTAATTCCTTGTTAACTCCATTTGGAGCATATAATATTTGCTAATGATGCTGAAATAAATTACTTATGTGACTTTTATTTAGTTTAAAGATTTATTTCCTTCACATGTGAAATTGTATATGTTCGGCCTAACAAATAATGCTGATATTCTTAATATCAACTCCACAACCGTAAATTAGTTGTGGAGTTGTCAAATGGTTTCAGAAAAAATGATTATTAACAAATTGTACCTAATATTTTATATTACTAGGGGCTCAGCTTGTGCTCGCCAACCCTGAGGAATTCTTCATATCAGTCTTTTAATGTTTTCAGTGCTTCAATAATCCAGATGTTATTTTTTCTAATAGTTAATTACTTGTACATTTTTATGTACTAGATAAAACAAGCTGATTTAATTAATGAATTTATTCTTTACCATTTAACAGTGCATACAGAAAATCAATATTTAATTTAGATTTTGATTTTTTTTTAAATAATTTTTAGCAAACTTGCTAGTTAAACAGTTTTGTTGAAATAAAATTTAAAGTCTTTTAAATGTGCTTTTCCCGCATGACTTGCCTATATTTGTATCCATTATTTTGCATACATTTAACACAAATATAATTAATACTATAATGGCCTAGTTCTTTTTGTAATCTCTGTTCAGAACACTTGGACAAAAATTTGGTGACCTTAGTGATGAATTTGTCAACCTTTTAAATATGTTGCCAAATTGATGAAGTTGATGTTAAATAAACAAAAATGACTTCAAATTGATAAAATTTATAACCAAAATATAAGTTGAAGACCCAGACACTCCGACTCATCCTGGGGACTTGAGTATCTATCTGGATACCAAAATATAAGTATAATTTTTATTTTAAATTTTAGAAATGGATTGTAATTCAAACTACTGTATATACTCGCATTAGGTAACTTTACATATAAATCGACCCTCTAACTTTCAGAGGAAAAAATCAAAAACTAGCATATAAGTCAATCCCAAAAACAGAAAAACATTTTATTTCAATAAATTTATTCAAAATCACTTGAAAACAAAAAAAGTACATAATAATAAAATTTAACTTGCATAACAAAACTTCATCAGAACCCTTTAAAGTTCGATTCTAAGCAAGGTTAATACATATAGTCTAAATCAAATTCACCAAACAGTTACAAAAATGTCTTTCATCCACTATTGATGCATCATGTAAATATCAGTAATCCCATCTATACCCATGTTATCAGAATCACTGTCGTTGTCACTTATAAAAATCCCATCATCAGCTGTGCCATCAAGTTTATTATTAATGCAATATTTCTTGAACGGTTTTGCAGCCATTTTCTGCAAGTATTGCATCCCTATCTTTGAACGTTTGACGCAATGGCGGGAAATGTTGTGTGCCTTGGCAAATTCCTGGGAATTGTCCTGTTAGCACACCCGTGCATTGAAGACCTCACGAAAAGAGGTGAAAAGATTATGGGTTTCCCATCCTTGGAACCACTTACAGTTCAAGCATGATTTTGTACAATATGGACATCGCTGTAGGAAGAAATAACATTTCTGGTAGTGCCTACGGATAAACAGCTTCTATAGATAAAAAGAAAAAACTGAGGATGAAGTTTTTTCATGGCTAAGCTCAATCTTGCTCAGGGATCTTTAGTGTTCCAGTGAGTAGCAGGGCAAAAACCAACGATCCTGATCTCCTCTCAGGGCATCTTCAAATATTGTGAAGTCTAGAGGTTCCAAAAAGTTTCCTTCTGTATTTCAAGTCTCCATTAAGTCACCTTCAAGTCCATATTATTATTTTAAGAGTATTTTTCAAGAATCAAGTTATAACTTTCCATTAGTATGAGCTCATAATAGTTTCGCAAAATTGCGGGCCAACGGGTCTGATGGACTAAATGTCTATTTAGCAGATGTTCTGTGTAAATGTATCTAAAGGACTTCGATAATCTTCACCTGTGGGGGCCTATTGTATGGGTAGGGTTTTGGTCTTTATAAATAAATGTTAGTAATGTGTACACTTAAAAATTTGTATTTCATTTCTGTCTTCTTCACCAATTATTCAATGTCCACAGTATTTGATCTTTTTCAGGTAAATCTCAATGCAATTCAGTAAACACAACATATTTTCAATAATTTTAAAAGTAAAGTATTTTATTGTCTATTTGATTCCAAAATTTCCACTATACAATTTAAAGTTCAGTTAACTTATCTGGCTATCATTTCAGTTAAATTCAATAATATTCAAAATCAGCATTGTTAAGTTATTTTCAATTTCCCTTCTCTCGTGTTTTTCCTAAATTGCCGGACTTATTAACTTATAAAGTTATTCAAAATGGATCATTTGTTAATTTGCCTGGTCACATATTCAAAATTAAGAAAGAGTTATTCTACAAACTACAGAACACTTAGTAGCAGATTGTTTCGGTAGATAGTCTCTCCTAAAATTCTCTTCACGCTTCACCACTAATGGCGTTATGCTAGGGGATATTATAGTATGTATGTTTTAATAGGGATTGGTATATACAAGATTGAATGAAGAGGTGTATGGCTCACATGTGTGTGCAGATATTAGGTGCCCAAGTGCTACAGATGGGAAGAAATCTTTTGCAACTTTATCGATAGTGGATGGAAGGTAGTTTTTTGTAATTTTACCCTCATACTATGACAGGCTTACCCTTTTAGTTCACAATACTAGAAAAAAATATCTCCTACTTAAAATAGTAGATTTTGGTGAAGAAATCATGGCAAGGTAGCATTTTAAATTGCATGATGTTTAGAGAAATAGTAATTTAGAACAAAATTTTGTCAAATTCTTTTGAGTCAATACAATATGCACAACCAACGGCACAGTCCAAATAAATGCTGTAATTATTTACATTTTCTGGCTTCAAGTATTTCTACAAAATTTTCTTTGCATTAAAAAAAAAATCATGCACTACTCTCAAATATTGATGTAAAAAATTAGGTAAAATGAAGGCAATGGTAAACAAAGGTATAATGGATTCAACTTCAAACAATTACATTTTCTAGCTTTTTTCTTGTTATAATTTCAACTACATAAAATGTCTATTATAATTTCTTTTCCTTCAATTAAAGATATTCAGTTCCTATAAATTAAACAATTAAATTTCTATTACATTTGCACATAACTTTGAATTAAAACAAGAGTGAGATAACTTACTTCTACGCATGACTCAATTTCAGCATATTCATTCATAATTGGAAGAATAATCTGCAAGAAAAAAAAATTGGCTCAAACAAGTTATAAACCTTATAAGTACACCTACAGTCTAGCTTCAGTCTGTCAATGCAACTGCAAAGACACTCAAAGAGTTGCATTTTTTTTTGCAGCTGCACTAACTGACATTTAATATCAAAATCTGGATTTTAGTGGTAAAATTTTGGTATTATCATTTAGTATACTGACATTTTTGGAGAGTTCTTCACTTCCTTTAGCAGTTATTCACAGTATGTGTTTTAATATTTAGAAAGCAAAATTTCAACAATTAAGTATCTTGAACAAGCAATAAAAAAAATATACATCCAAAAGCTTTTTTTTTTTTTTTCGGTGGACAGGGGGCATCCAAGATTTGCAGTCAAGTGGATCAAGTCCCAATACAGGCTGGCCCAATAAGGTTCAAAATCCAAAGAATAAAAATATAAAACAATGACATACAAAATTTGGACTTTCTAGCTGCTTCAGTTTTCGAGCTATTCGCAAGAAACATGTGCATTCCTTTAATGGACACAAAATGGGCAAATCCATTAAGGTTCAAAACACAAAGAATTAAAATATATCAATAAAGATAATGACATACTAAATTTGGATTATCTACTTGCTCTGATTTTGCAGTTATTCTCAATAAATGAATGCTCCCATGCAGGCCCAAGATGGGCTGGCCGGATAAGCTTAAAAATCCAAAGAATTAAAATATAAGATTGAAATACAAAATTCGGAACTTTCTAGCTGATCCGGTTTTCAAGTTATTTAAAAAAAAAACAATAAATTCCTAGGTCGGGCCCAAGACAGGCTGGCCTAGTGCAAAATACAAAGAATTAAAATATGGTACAAAAGACAGCATAATCTAAATTTGGATTGTCTAGCTGCTCTGGTTTTTGAGTTATTCTCATAAAATGAGTACAGTCCTATGGTGAGCTCAAGGCAGGCTGACCCAAAATGCGTAAAATTCAAATATAAGATAATGACATGTAGAATTTGTTCTCTTTAGTAGCTCTGGTTTTCGAGTTATTCCCAAAAAATTTATGCATCCCTATGTCAGGTTCAAGACAGGCTAGCTCTAATAAAATTCAAACCACAAATAATTAAAATATAGCACAAAAGACAATGACATACTAAATTTGGATTATCTAGTTGCTCTGGTTTTAGAGTTATTCTCAAAAAATGAGTACATTCCTATGGCGGGTCCAGGACAGGGCTAGTCTGATAAGGTTCAAAATTAAAATAATCAAATTTAGGGTTTCAAGAACAAAAACTTGTATTTCCTCAATTCAGCTAAAAATCCAGGATATGCTAATAAAAAAACATGTGCAAGAAGAACGCAGCTGGGATTCAGCACAACCTACAGTAGTGACCTCTCAAAAGTAAATTTTTCTGAACTTTGCCTATGCCGATGAATCTACTTCCTTCCAGCTTCATGATTTCAACCAGCAATTATTTCTGCATATATTGCCGCATGAAAAACTACCATTTTACATAACTTTTTAGATTTCTACATTATTTAAGAAAAATTGTAGGCATCAAGCATTATTCATTGCTCAAATAAATGAAATTATTGCCACATCATTTCTATTGAGGCATCCATACAAGGACAACAATATTTAAAGTGGGGTAGCACCATCTTTTGACACTTAAAATAATATAAATTAGCACATCAGTATAGTAAAATATGAATGTCAACAGAAGCCTCAAATTTTGATTCTGCTATCTTACATAATGAAAGATGATGTCTATCTGTGCCTTCTATAGCAGAAAATTGAAGCTTTTGGCAGCTATAAAATTTGCTGGGTTAGCCTAACATTCGGTACAAATGGCCTCATTAAACTTTTCTTTAATTCAAACTGGTTTCTTAGGTGAAGTGAAATGAGGACAGGATCCTCATTACTATAAAATATTACAAAGTACTTAAAATACTTATTTATCACAAAGTGTCTCAAATATGAGACTCATACAGAGATAGGCATTTTTAGCTTGCATTGATTGGCAAAAACACTATAACATGAAATGCAATTTCTTTTTAGCAAAAAGGGGGAAAAAAAACTTATTGAATATGATATTTTACCTCCAGAGAGCTGTATTCCACAAGGTCCACTTTGTTTCCAACGAGAACTATAGGAATTTGGTGGTTTTCCCCTAATTGTTCTTGAATAAAGGGTAACCAATAGGAAGTAATCTAAAGTTTGGAAACAAAATATAAAATAGTACATACATAAGTCCCAATTTAACATTACCACTTAATTCATTGACATTAAACATTTCTGTATAAGATAAAAGTATAATCCACTTCAAATGTCTTATACATAATAAATATTATTTCTTCAGAACCCTTGCAATGTCCTAATATACCCCAACTGGTGGGGTATCTTGGGACAGTGCCTTTAATGGATAAAAATATAATTAATTAACAATTTTTCTGAGATAAATTTTTGGTTATATTCCCCAATTTAAGTTACTAACTCACCAGACTGAGAATTTAAGTAGCATATGTTGCCCTAGTCCACGAAAGGGGGTGGAACACATTACATCCTTAATGAATACCATAACAACCATGTATGTCTATGATCCACTAGTCTGGCAGCTGTGACAGCTGACAGCAGGAGAAAATACTTGCCTTAGACCTATTGGCTATTAGGGTGGATTTTTGACTGTTATGAAAACTAAAATAAGTTTAATAAGTAATTCCCTAATTGCAGAACAGCTTCCAAAACACAGCAGCAAATACACAAGAGGGCCCTCTAGTAGTATATAAAATAACAAGATTTTAATCTCAAACTTGATTTTAAAATTTAAGATGTTCCAAGAAGTCCCACTCTCCTCTACTATTACTTGCTATTTGCTGTGTTATTAATAAAATTTTTTACGTTACAGTTATTTTTACAGTAGTTGGAGCAATTTCATTTAAAATAAACACATCAATTTAAGGAAAATTTCCCGATTATTTCAAAAGATACCCCACTTTGTAGAAAAGCAAAATTTTCAATTATTTTCAAAACGACTCAAGATAACTACTAAACAATAGTGCCTATTCATTCCAATGGTTGAAAGTACTTACAATGTATTCGTTCATTTAATAATTGTGAGTACATTCCACTTTTTATCATTTCCCCACCTCCCCATTTTAAGTCAAAAACATGTTTCATCTCATGAAAACTATACATTACTTGCTTGAAATAAGTGAGGTTGTACTCCTTGTTTGTCCTTAAAGAAGGTTATTCTTTGCCTCTGAAATCCATTAACTCCAAATTTTTATTGTATGCTGTAGTTTTATGAAAATTTCATATGAATTTAATTATTTGTATGCTTTGTTGATTAAAAAAAACTGTTGAAAAAAAATTGAGGGTATTTTCTTCGTCTGAACACTCTAAAATTTAATAGGTTTTTAATGTTTATTGACAAATAATTATACTAAATACAGTGGAACCTCTCATTTACGGTCACTTTCCGGACAGAAAAATTTGTCCGTAAACGAGGGGTGACCGTAAAAGAGAGGATCGTTCTAAATTAGATCAAATATTACACATTAATCGTTTTTAACCCGGGTGCCCCCTCTTCTTTATTCCGGCCACTCAAATTACTGCTCGTGCCCTAGGGCGAGTCGGGTTGTCTGGGTTTTCGAGATTAATCGTTTTAAAAAACCTCATATTGAAACATATCTATTTTTGAGAACATAACTGACAAACACGTAGCCGAAATTTGATTTGGGGGGCGGGGGGGGGGGGGGGGGGAGCGAGGTTGAATATTGTTTTTGATACTATACCTGATTAGATTTTTACCTTGTACCTTTTCAATGTTAAAATTTTCTTTCATCGGGAGGTTAACTGCGTCCCGCCCCCAGCTGCGATCTTCGTGACGAACGTGCACATTTGTTTCATAAAAACAATTAAATTCACAACATGTAAACTCATATGCAAAAAACGTACAGTAGTATACATTGAATTTATTTACCTTCGGGGAAAGAACTGATCAATTGATGTTTGGTGGGTTTTAGCCACCAGTCTTTGTCCTTCGAAGTGTATTTTAAGTTGTGAGACTAAATTTAATGCTTTTCCATCATTATGCTTACAGGAAAATGTCTAACACTTTAAAAACTTCAGAGTAGTTTTTGATGCTGATTCCTTGCTCTTCACACTCGACGTCTTCCTCACTTTCTTCTTCTTCGGATGATTCTGTTGCAAATTCCCTGACGATATCGGATATTTCTCCTTTGTTTTCTTCTATCATCACATCTGCATCCATAGGAGCATATTCTTCAGACGGTACGCCCATGAATGACGATAATACGCTCACGAACGACCATACGCATTCCACTTCTGTACCCTTTGTGGTCTTGTCGAGTTTCCCTTGAAGTGGATTTCACTCCTTTGTGACTGAAGAATGGGGGAGTTCCCGTTACTCCTTATCTCCCTTTTGATTTGCATGCTGTTAATGTCTCTAGAGAATGACCATTGTTGTAGGCACAGGTGTTTTTCTTACTCAGGTGAGTTGTAATTTATTCTGGGAATCTATCTTTGGTATAGAAATTTCAAATTTTGATTGTGTCCGTACAGAGGTTTTAGTCTAATGGAATGAATCATTAAAATAGTGTCCACGTCCGTATCTGAGGGTGACCGCTAATCAGGGGTTCAAAGTGCATATTGTGAATAAGTTTCCTGCCGAGGAATTTATAACTGATCGTAAAAACGGGGTGACCATATCTCAGGGGTGACCGTTCAGAGGGGTTTGACTGTATTACCGATATTGATTTATTTATTGATGCATCTTGATCCTGCCTACAAACAAACAGTAAAAAATGGTTGATCCATATTCAGAGATGTTCAAAATGTGTAAATCTGTGAAATCTGCAAGCTATATGACCTCCATACCATACTTTGTTCTTTGAATACACTAAGAATTGTAGGAAAAGTAAAAACACTACTCAATATCTTGAAAGAAACTAGTGCTTGAAAGAAAATTATCTTTGGTTAACATTTTCAATAAAATGTCGCATAAAAAATATAAGAAGTGTTTCAAGGGTATTACACTTAGCCTTCTCTTCTTCAGATCAAAAAATCAATGTACACATGAAAATAACTTCTGCAAATGTGTTTGCCTCTTTTACACGATGCAGGGGGTTTATAACAAAACCTTTGAATGACATATTATTACTTTACAATCTGTAGATTTCTAAAATCAATAATTATGAAGAGTACTACTTTTCTGAAATATTTATTTTATATCTATTTCACACCTAAAAGGTTGGTATCTAAAATTCTTAAAATGAGTTGGTTTGAAGGTAATTCTGACAAGATATTTCACAATTTGACATCACAATTAAATTTTTTATGACGCCATTCTATAATAAATCAGAAAATGTTAAACAAATCAAACAAAAATAACTTACAAATATAGGGTAGAAATTATTATTTATGTTTTAATACGGTATAACAAACATATAGAGCACAAATATTTATTGCACAGAGATTATATATTATATTTATATATTATATAAACTGCACAAAGATAACGTTGTATGATATAAGGATTTATCTTTAAAAATTCTAAAGTTTAAAAATATTTTCTAATGCACCATAAAAGTCATTGGTCCAGGAAAGCACCCCCCCCCCCCCTTCATCTTTTTCGGTAAGAAGATAGAGATGAATATTTGTTTGACTTAATTAATATCAGCTGAGCAAAATTTCAATTACCTGGTCATAGAAAAATGGTTTATTCTGGAAACAAAATTTTATTTGAGCATATGTACTTGGAAGTATTTACTTAGGCCTATTTTTTAGCCATAGACTCAATTAAATGACATGCTGTTTAAGAAAATATACATTTTTCAATCAAAGTAAAGGGTAATGTAATAAAAAACTGCATAAAACTCCTTGGAAACTAAAAGAATTATCTGAACCGCATTCAACTGGAAGTTCATTATAAATGTTCAAAATAACATTAATTGTACAGAAGATTGATTTTGACTGGAATAAAAGTCAGTTATATCCAAAATATCCCCATATGTTACGACTGCTATAGTAGTGTTCAACTGTATTATCAAAATTCAATGGTATCTTAAAAATCAAAATGTTTTATAAAATACTATTAAAAGATGGCCATTTGATTTACCTTGTCAATAGTTTCATCATCATCTACAGCATAAACTATACAGATCACATTAGCCTAAAAAGAAAATATAAATCAATTTTCTATATTTTACATTTTATATCAGGAATTAGCATTCCTGATCATATTCAACGTCACTGATTTGCAGTTCTGCCTCATTTATAAAATATTTATATTCAATTACACACCAATAATAAAATGAATTACAATTCAGCCAATGTGAAACTTATAACATTTAGAACTAACATATATATAACTGATAGAACATGATTAAAAGCGCTTAACCAATATGAAACAGAACTTACACTTAGAATTAAACACAGAAACTAATGCATAGCTGTTCGGGGGCACTTCAACATATGTGTTAGTTCTCTATTTCAGGTTCTCTCAGATTGACTCTGATTCCTCCCTTGATTTTCTGTTTTCTAAATGATGGAGCTCTAAATCCATTGTCTTGGATATATACACCCTTTTGTTTTTCTATTTGCATTCATGTAAAATTTTTTTAACTTCTTGCTTGTTTGTCTGATTGAAACCGATGATGGGGATAATTATGATGCTTTTATCCTTATTTTATCATTTACATACTGCATTATCAACACTAAAGAGATAATGTAGAATAAACTTTAACATAATAAAGACAAATTTATCATTAGAAAACTTGAAATTTTTAAACTTGATGCCTTAATATTTACAACACTGTATGAGAATGTAAACTATACGAATTATTTTATTTTAGGATATGCGTGCCAACATTAAATCTTCTCACTACATGTCTACTACCTTTGATTGCTCCAGAACAAACAGGTAGATATGATGTTTCGAGCAATGACAAAAAAAAATCCCTTTTATAGGATTTTTTTTCTTTTAGATTAAAAATCCTTAGATTTAGAGATCTCTTTGTAAAAATGCAAAAATCAGGATATTTTAGTCAATAGTAAGGAAATCAGAATAAAACACATGCACACAAAAAGGAGTTTCTTTTAAAAAGCAGAAGCTAGGCATAGATTTTTTTTTTCTTTGTCTGGGTAAAAGTATTCAATATAAGATGATTCCGTTTTGCCAAATATGATAAAAATATCCTAATTTATTCAGATCCTCTTAGGTTTATAATAGGATTTGCTAGTTTAAAAAAAAACTGGTTTAAACTAACCAGTTCATCTATAAGTACCTACACATTTTATGTAAATGAAATGGTTATGCCAGAAACATTCATTGTGATACTAAAGTTTGATCTACCCCTATGGTAATTGATCTAGAAAATAAAATGCCATCTACATGCCACTGGTTGATGGAATAAACAGATTTCACTACAGCTTTAACTTCAGAGTTTAAAAAAAAAATATGTGAAAGCTATGGATAAAAATGCATATGGTTTTAGATATTTAAAATTTAACTTTTCAAGAAAAAACAATATCAAAATCCAAGAGATATTACTTGAACCAAACCCACAAATTATAGTATTACTGTTAGACTTGTTAACTTCTGTAGAAATAGAAGTTGAAAATTCCATCAAGAACAATTGAGAAATTTTGAGGCAGAAGAGTAGATAATAAAATTATAACTAAGTGCTTATTGTAAGTTTATCATAATCTAGATCAAATTGTGTCACATTTAACAACAGTGCTGCCCCCCCCCCCCAAAAAAAAAAAAAAAAAAAATAGGGAGGGGTTTTGGGGTAACTAAATATTTTGTTACTCATTTCTCTAAATACAATTTCTCTAAGCTTCAATGTGTTTCGATGTGTTCCTGAAGGGTGTCATGACCTCCCCCAAACCCCTCCTTAGCGACACCACTGACTTTGAAAACATGTCCAATATTTCTATTTTAGACTTTTTTCATAAAAATTTTGATGAAGATAATGAACAAAGTGAACTTTTTAACCAAGACAGTTCAATGATGCAAAAATATTGTCAAAGAATATTGAAAAATTATTTTGATACTATTAACATTAATAGCATATAAAATAGTATGGAAATATGTCAAAATAATTAATACTTTAAAAATAAAGACAACCAAAAATTGGTCATAATTAAAAGTATTTTATTAAAATCTCCTTTTAAAAATTACACAGCCATAAAGCTTATTAAAAATTTATTTTATTTATTATTTTATTTTAAAAATTTAATTTATTATTTTATTTTAAAAATTACACAGCCATAAAGCTCCGGCCGTCCAAATAGTTGCTCTTAGTCCTCTGGACGAGTCGGACGGTCTGGGTCTTCTACAGCCATAAAGCTTTAAGGCATTACTATGCCCTTCGTCAGTGGTGAAGTGAAAATAAGTGAACATGTGCTTAAATATAGGCCATAACCACCAGACAAAATTTACATATTAATAATTTTACTTTTTTAAATGAGGCATTTAAATATAATTTAATTATAAAATACAAAATACAATAAAAGGAAAAAGGCTCATAAATTAAATGGTAACCAATAGGAATGTCGTCAAAAAATGAAATAAAGTATCTACTAAATATTCAGAAAATATAAAGGTTTATCATACAGTGAGCCGAGAACGAGATGACAAACATAACTAAGGGTCTGAACAGGATCAAAATTGCAAATAGATTCACGGTAAAGATAAATAAAAAGGGATATATTTGCAATTTTGATCCTGTTCAAACCTTTAGTTATGCTTGGCATCTCGTTCTCAACTCACTACATGTTAAACCTTTATATGATGGACACATTTACAGTACTGTTCGAAATGGGTTCAAAAGATAGTAAAACACAATTATCCATCAAAATCCTAAATTAAAAAATTTAGGGGAAACAATACTTTTCTATATAATAGTATGAGAAAGTAAAATGACTTAGGTACTTCAAAATATATTTTCTCTTACTGAAAATTTTAAACTAACCCCAAATGATTTTTTGCATACTTCTAAGGGCACATGCAACACAAATTAGAAAACTGCTCTATATAGATTGCTACCTTATGAATTGAACATATAGGAATTTTTAATTATTGATATAATACAACTTTTCTTCATTTACTTCATAAAATGAATAGAATATTTCATACTTTGTGAATTTCTATGATCAGCGAATCATCTCCTTGTTCTTGTGCTAGAAAGACATAATAGGTTCAGCTTATTTTATGATACTATTTGCATATGAAATATACAGTAAATAAATTTTAGCAGACACAATAGGCATACTAGTTTGATTGAATAAAAAATGTCATGGAAACAATCAAAATTTCAAAGTGCAAAAATATTCAACAAATCTATTTAGTATTTTAGCGAGGTTTCTATGCAGGAAAAAAAAATGAAAAACAATTTCTCAGGTGGATTTCTTTCTATTTAATTTAGTTAATATTTTTAGACTGAATAAACAAATTTACTAAGAAAATTCAAAATTTAACCTATTTTGAATCAAGGTAAAAGTTGATGTCACTGGCAAGACAATATTAATTTCATGCATAATTTTTATTGGACATTGTGTTCAATTATTTAAATTGCATAACATACAATTGTCTCAGAATGAATTAACTGCTGCTTATGATAATATACAAATTCTTAATACTTTATTGATAGAAGGCAGGCATAAAAGATTAATTAAGAAAATTAGGTGACAATTGTTTCAAGAGTTCATGCAATCAAGATGGAAGATGTTTCACTGGACAGATGGACACACTGTTTCTGACCTTAGAATAAGGGCTCTTACATCCTTGAAACAATTATAGTCACCTAATTTTCTCATGTCTGCTTTCTATCTAAAGGTACTAAGAATTTGAATGTCTTTAGATTTTTCCAAATTTTTATATAACTTACAGAGTTTTACATGTAGTTAGACTATTTTCAAGATACCCAAGTTTTTGAGAAAGTTTAGCAATGATATTTAGGTACATTTGGAAGTATATAATCAAATTACAAGAACATAATTAATCTGTGGCATGCTGTAACACAAAATGTGTGGGGTTTTTTTCTGTTTTCTTAAATATAACAATTTTTGAAATAACCACAGCAATATAATGCTCGGATCAAAAAACTATTCAGCAAAATTAAAAAAAAGACAACAGAAATACAACTAAAATAAAATTTATCATATTGTTGTACATTGGGTAACCAATCACATGTCAAGGTAGTCTAATAATAATAAAAAAAGATGTCTTGTTTTTAGCGAAAAAACTAAAGCAGTCATGAAAAAACTACTGTAGCCATGAAATTTGGTACACAAGTACTCCAGGGCTCGGATGATACACCTCGCTGATATATTTTAAAATTTGAATTAGTTTTTGAGTTATTTTATGTTTTAGTACAATTATGATTGATTTTCACACAACACAGTTCCTTAGCAACCGAAAACATTATCGCACAGTTTCCATCTAAACACTATCCCAAAGACAGAGAAATAATCTTATAAACAAACTTTGAACAGAATTCATACCATCAATAGATGAATTTCAGTGAATTTCAAAAGTATATATACTTTTCACACATGTAAAATGTTTCTGATTTTTATATTGCAAAATAAAATAATGCACTGACAATCCCATCTTAATATTTTGCCACAAGTATCTTTAATTATCACACACTGCTCCAGCCAGAGAATTCTGTTTCTGCTGTATTCTGTTTGTTAATTATGAATTTTTATGCAAAACCCCATAAATTTTCATAAGATTTCTAACAGTGCATGAGATAACAGATAAATAGTTATTTCCCCATCCTTGAAAGCACCTTGGGACGAGGTCAAGATTTGGTATTTCAATGCGACATCATCAGTAAAAGAGACATAATCTGCTTAAGGAATTATTTGGATTGCAAGTTGGTACTTGCATCGAAAATATTATCCATTTGCAAGAATTTTCATTTAGAAAATGTACTGTTGATTTTAATTGACAGAGCTTGTGTTATTTATGTAGTGAATCAAACAAGCTTATATAAGGTATATCAAAAGAGCATATTTAAAGCATATTATGTCCACACAGACAGTGAAATGCATATTTGGGACATATTAAAGTAGCTTATTCATGCATATAAAAAAAGCTTATTTACAGTTTATAAAAAGAGCTTATTTAGGGCATATCAAAAAAGTTTATTCAGGGCGTATAGAAAAAGTTTATTTAGGACATATAAAAAAAGTTTGTGTGTATCAAAAGAGTTTATTTAGGGTGTATTAAAAGAGCTTATTTAGGGTATATTAAAAGAGCTTATACATCCGCACAGAGGGTAAAAGGCATATTTAGAGCATAGCATGCAGTTGTGTTAGGACGTAGCACTCGATGTGCCCTGAACCGGGACCAAGGTGTATTATGTACACGAACAGTGATGGAAGGTGTGATTAAGTGCTTATTTAGGGCGAGCATGTGCTTGCATGTGCCTTGTAATTTAAGTTTGTGCTTGTGCAACAGGCACTAAGTCTTTTGAAAACCTTAATGAATGAATTCAATTAATCCCTGTTTTAAATTACGGGCAATGTCGGGTACAGTTTCAAGTAATAAATATTTAATAAATTACTTCTAGTGCTTTTCTACAAATTGATACCTACAGTACTTAAAACCTCCTATAGTAAAAAATGAACTTTTACATCATGAAACATTGAGCAAGCATTATTCACCCACTAGTGTGAATTTGTTTATACCCATTAGTGCTGTGTATTCAAAAAATAAATAACAACCCGAAATTTTAAATTCTTTAAAAAATCATTACTTGCAATAAATACCAAGGAAAAAGTAATTTGTAATTATCAAAACTGGTTTATTTTTTGAGAATTTTGCCAAAAAACATTTTTATCCCATTTTAACTATTTTGCTAAATTAAATTAGGTAGTTGGTTTAAACCTTGAAAAGGACATATCAATATCTGTATTAATACTTTACCATGCCTTACTTAAAGGATTTTTATTGAATATTTCTGGTGTGAGTATAAAAAAGGCTGCAAGGTTCAGTATTAAAACTACTCTCATACTTCCCTTATATTTTTTCTAACAAAAATGTGTGGGTACTTTCTCTAAATGAACATCAACTTTAAATAAATTGTTTCCTTAATATATAAAAAAGCATTGAATCTTAAAAAAAAGAATCAATATACCTGAGTAATCAACAATGTTAGTAGGTACTTTTTCAGGGGTAACATCTGCAGGTATAGTAATTTCTTCAGCTCGGGCAGGTACATCTTCAGGAAACTCTTCACTGACAAGGGATAATATTAGTGATGTCTTTCCAACTCCAGCTATATAAAAATTAAGAAATTTGGATATTTCATAAAGAATTTTATTATCATTAAAACATAAGTAAGCTGCTACATATCAATAATGTGCTAAAGACCAACCACTATGTTAAGCATGAATATGAATCTATAATAAAGAAAGATATCTATTTGTGTCATCTGTAGCAGAAATCTAAGCATTATATGGCCGTAAAATTTGGTACAGAAGTATCTTGGCTCATGAAAGGGAACACCGCGAGATTTTTAAAAATTCAAATTAGTTATTTATTTATTGAAAGTAACATTTTAAGCAATTTTCACACAATTTGGTTTCTAAGCAATCAAAAATTTTATTGCAGAGTTTCCATCTTAATGCCATTAATAAAAAAAAATTCTCTTTTAAACAAGCTTTGAATAGAATCTGTACATGTAATAGATGAACTTTTGAACTTTCATGGATTTAAAAATATATATATAGTACCTTTTGTGTTTTGAAGACATAATTCACTTAAAAATTGTGCTATATAAAAATTAACTATACAATCTTCATAATTTAGCAGGTGTTTCTTCGATTCTTACACATTGCTCCAAATGTAAAATGATGTTTCTCATATCATAAGTTCATTAATTATGATTTTCATAAGGTATATGTGTAATGTTAAAAATCCAGCTCTCTTGAATAATGAAGTTTTGCTGGGAGAAAAAATGGCTTCCTGCACATATGCACTGGGAAAAAATCTCTACCCTTCCTGTAAGTGTTTTGCAAAGGCGGAAGTTTCGACTTTTTCTAAAGTTAGTTGTGACATCACAGAATCTGGACCATGCAGATAGTGTTTGGTAGCTAAGATAACATCTAAGATTTTAGGTGTGCTAAAGGTAATTCTCCTCCATTTGCATGTGAACCCCCCCAGATATAATTCACCCCAAATAAACTTATAAGCATATCAAATTTATTTGATATACTTATACGCTTATTTAGGGTGAATTGTCTGTGCAGAGGGCAAAAAGTGCATTTAGGGTGTATTAAAGGAACTTAGTTAGGGTATATCAAAACAGCTTATTTAGATCATATTACAATTGCACAGAGGGCGATTACATCTGCACAGAGGCTTGTGTGCCCAGTGCCAGGCGTAAGGCATATTATGCGCCTATGCATCAGGCTAAGGAGTGTTTAAGCACTTATTTAAGGTGTATTACATCCACTTAGTAGGTGAAGCACAGCCTCGTGTGCTCATACAATGGTTTATGTTTGTTGTTGCTGTTATAAGAGGTGTATTACTGTATTGTTAAAGAATTCCTTGGTTTTTAAGAATTTGCTGCGAATTCTGGTGTAGTTTTAATCAGAGGTTTACCCCTTGAGGACCAGAAATGCATATATGCAACGGAAAGATTCTCCCTTCTCAGGTCCAAGGTTGCATATTTGTGACACGATGCACACAGCTTCTAGAGCTCAGCGATGCCAATGTGCAACATAGAATTGGAACAAAATGTAGGATTGGGATTCATATTTTTAATAACATCAGATGGCGATAGAATCCTATAGTTTTTGCAAAGCTAGTAACTTGGAATCATTAACCTTCACATTTAAGCTTTGGTTTTTGTTTTTCATGAGAATGCTGACTAGGTTGATTATATAAACAAACACATGTGCAAGCTGTTGTTGAAGACCCAGACCGTTCGACTCATCCGAAGACATAGAGCATCCATTTGGGCGGCCGGTGTACAAGCTGTTGTGATGGTTCTGATTTAAAAGGCATGCGACTGAGATATTTAAAGGGATGGTTTCTTTCATGGCAGTAATTCTGTGTTAATTTTAACGATGAAGGTCTTGGGTAGTACATTTAGAAGGAAATTAGGGCTGTGATTCTTATTGCTGGTTTTCAGGGAAAGTCCATATGAGCTAGTATGTATTTAGTCAGAAGAATGTTGCAATAATTATGTTGAAAAATGTAAAATATATTTCTGAAACTAAAATTTAACAATTGATGAATGAATCTCATAGAAATATAAGTGTAGAAAGCGAAATAGTTGCTATGTATTTTAAAATAAAAGTTTATTTTAAAGACATCACTAATAGTGTTGATTTTTTTGGATACTTTTGGTACAGATATTTAGGATTCAAATCTTGAGGATCCGTTATCTCTTCAGTTGAACTCAGAATTAAATACCAACAGTTCAATGCCTTTTTAAAGAACATAATTTTTTTAATCTGCATTTTATTGATAACATCATACAAGTAATAGTTAACAAAACAAAAGTTTTCAAGGTTCATGTTTGAAAAACAATGCAACCCTCAGCACGTTCGTGTTTGAAAAACAATGCTCAGGTCCCTTAAACTGCAATAATACCCATATATTTATATAATAATGGTAGATGTATTTATTCTAAAGCAAATTTTTTATAATACAATTTTTTCACCGCGCTAGGCTTAGCATAAAAAAAGTGCTTGGGCCTGGAGTAGCAGACGATTCTCGCTATGCACAAGCTGGCGGAAATGCTTCTTCCTTCACTCGAGGGTAGTGAATGGGTTAAATCCCAAGCAACACTGGATACAACTTGTAGTATGAAATAATGTAATGAATGAGGTTTGGGTGCACTACAAATTTTAACCCCACAAAGGCTAATTAAAAGGACTAAAAGTTAGGGCAAAATTTGCATATTAAGGGTTGCTTTGGATTTTTGATTACTTTCGCTAACCTAACCGCCAAATTTGGTAAATTTTATTTTGACTTTCCATTTGAAAAATTTGATTTGATTTATAAATTTTCAAATTCCAAAGATTGTTTTGGAAAAGACACTAGTAGTATATACTATATACTATGAGTAGTATATAATATATACTACTCATATACTATATTACTTGTATACTATGAGTAATATACCACAATTTTTTATCTTGACATCGGCATAATTCATAATTATCAAACATTTTATTTAATTGCCAAATTAAATTTTCATTCACAAAATGCAACAGTAGCAATTGCAGCACAACCCCTGCATTTTATTATCCATATTCACTGCTTCGTCTAAAATGTTTACTATTCAAATTTTTGATAGTATTCCAGTTTATGTGAACTTTTTTTGAAATATCAGTTTTTAAAAAAAGACAAAGCAAACCTCTAGTTTACAAGAATTTATACAGCTTTTGTTAGTTATGTCATCAAACTTGATTCAAATTCTTTCAAATTACCTTTTAGTTATCTATGCAAAAATTTGCACTTTTAATAAAAAATAATAATTTTCTAAGTAGATTATGGAAAATATAGATTACAGGTTCGCACCAGAAATGAGCCCCAACACAGTTTTGGTTTAACCCCAAGCTATGTACTATTTCTAAGAGGAATGAGGGTGTTATCTCTGTCACCCATTCATAGGTGTAGCTCGGATGTAAGGGGAGGGAGGATATGGCTGAATACAATGGCTAGTTACAATGCTAAATTTTATTTTTTAATATGGTCTCTACCAAGAACTAATGTAATTTTTCTACCAATCAGTGGGAATACCCCGTTATACTATTGCTTTAACACCTGTTTTACTATTCCCTTTACTTCACCTCAGATGTATTCCTGCCAGGCATGAAACTAATAAATCTTAGTAACAAAATTGCATTCTTCTAATTCATAACTCGATAATTAGAATTCTGTTTTTAAGAAAGCTTTTAAGGGGAGAGAGTGAGTTTAAGGCAATTATACCAGGGACTCGTCAAGCTACAGTAGTTTATCACTTTTAGTTTTGATAAGTGTACCTCGTTTAAATGAAAAAAAAAGAAAAAAAGTGGAATCTTTCATAAATTAACTTGCAAAAGTTAATTTACAAAATTTAACTACTATAAGCAATACAGATACATATAAAAATACAGATGCATATAAATAAATGTAAAACTACTAACGTTCTCCAAGCAGAAGAATTCTTACGTCCTTTCTTCCATTCCTTTGACCCATATTTAGCTCTACAAATTAAAATACAGAAACATTATATTTATGGTCTTTGTGCCACAAGGTATATATTTTTTATTACATGTAGTATACCAAACTAATAAGAAAATGCAGTTATATTTATTACATTAAATTGTACTACAAGAATGAAAATAAAACATTCAAAATTCTTGAATAATGAATTGTGATCATGTAAAAGGTATATTTATGGTCTTTGTGCTAAAAGATTTATATTTTTATACCAAATTAATAAACAAATGCAATTTACTTTCACGTTAAATTTTAAATATATTACGAGAACGAAAGTAAAATACGCAAAACTTTATTTAAATTTATGCAAATAAATTCAGATTACCTTAAAATGGAAATAAACCCAAATAGTGATTTTAATTAAAAGCAAAGTCCAGTTTGAGTTTCATGACCCATTCCAGGGTTTTATAATGCTATTTACTTAGTCATAAAACTAAATGAAAAGTTATGTTGCAATATATGAACATAAAATGTATTCAACATTTCAAATTTTTAAGTCCATGTTATTAGAGATTAGTTATTAAACATAGCAGACAAAAATATTAGAAACCGGCCATGATGAAAGTCTTGATGCCCCCATGAGGTTCAATAACTTTCCGTCTGAAGTTCAGTTTCATAAAAATAATTTTAGCTTTAAAATAAATTCTCAAGATATAAAATTAAATATAAAATAACTGATATACTGATATGTATGCATAGCTGCATATGCCGTTTTCATTCCAAACTAGTCATCAGAAATTTATGTAATTTTTTGCCATTAATTTCTAAAACTTTTAATTATGTAATTCTAATCTTTTATATGGGATATAACGTTCAGGAAAATGAAAGAAATATTTTAAAGTTTGAAATAATTAAAATATTTTTAAGTAATCATCTAACAACTACTACTACTATAAACTCCAACTTTCATCTTATTGTCTTGACTCTTTCTTTATCCTGACCATGAATGACATATGACAGACGAATTGTTTTGTTATTAATTGCATTGTAAATACATATTGGCAAACAAAAGACTGACTTTTGTCGGTCCTAGAACTTCAAACTACTGCTTAGTAAAGAATAAGACATTGAATAATTAAGTGAGGGTAAATTGCTTCTAAATTTAGGAATTGTAACAGATTACAATTTCCAAGATGTAAGCAATGGAGAGATTAGTTATGATATCGGGGGCTCTATTTCTCACAGCTAATGTATTTGCTATTATAAGTTTGACTTTGCCTGACTGGATTGTATCAGATGTAGGAGGACATACCCGACTTGGTCTGTTAAGAAATTGTATGACAATATATGGTCGGCAGCAATTGTGTTTCTCTCCGAATCTGCAGCCTGAATGGATGCTATCTTTAATATGCATCATTACTGGATGCATTTGTGTATCTACAACAGTGGGGTTACTTATGTTAGCTCATTGGAATACTCAAGTAATTCCGTATGCTAGATGGGTTGGGTTTTCTGCTATGGTTTTGTTTTGCCTTGCTGCTGTAATCTTCCCTATGGGATTCACAATGGAAGAAATTGGAGGTGAAATTTACCAGCTACCAAGCAGTCATCAAGTTGGATTATCTTACATCTTCTTCGTGTTAGCTCTATGGATAACCGTTATTTCTGAACTCTTTGCAGGAAAAGTTTGTTTACCCCATTTTTAAAAATGATTGTGTGAATCTTTATTTAGCCTTTTGCAGCCATTTCATATGGATACTGTAAAATAATCTTATGTACAGTATCTCTAAGATTGCAGCAAAGAATGCTACTATCTCTAATATATGCTGACTTGCTCTATAAAATGTTCTATGAAATATGTTTATAAAATGTGTGCATATGATATGATCATTTGGGCTATATCTTATTTACGTGTTTAATTTATATGACTGCTGTTGTGTTATACTATACCACTTTTATCTGATGTTCCAACACAGTATAAAATACTCTGATATATACTTTAGTATATTACTCTGGCACTAACAAGCCAAATATTATTTATTTGAGCACTTATGACATGGAACACCTAAGTTTGTTCTTTTAGTGCTTAATGAAAGTAGTAGGGGTATAATACAACAGTACAGTTATATAGGGTAAGCCCAAAGCTATGTCTTTTCTTTTAAATCAATATTAAGATGTAACAACATTTATAAGAATGAGATTTGCAGCATTAAAAAAAATCAAGATTTTCTTTGATACTGACTAATACACTTGTATAAATGCAATTTTAGTGGCATAAAGGGCAGTGCCAGATTTATCATGAAGTGGCAGCTTCAGACCCCATTATCTAAGGGGCTCCAATTTTATTATTTTTTTAAGATAACCATATGTATTTTCATTTTTTTAAGAAATTTAAAATTTGAATCATCCATTGTATCAGTGACTAAATAGAAGTGTTTATCAATTGATTTAGTGTATTCTTTTACACAAATTGCTGAATAAAATTAATAATTATTGTTAAAGTATAATTGTGTGCAGTTAAAAGTTCTAAAATGCAGCACAAAATCAAAAACTATTCTCATTCAATATATATAACATTTAACATTGGTTAAATATGAGAGAATTGTTATTTTTAAATAGAGTAAGTAAATATCATTATTAAATGATAGATTCCAACTTACATAAATCATGGATTCAAATTTCTATTAAGTAAATTAATACAATTATTAAATGTTGGATTCTAACTTATATAGTTAAATATTTGCTTCTAAAGCATAATTTCTATACAAATAACCCAAGTCTAATAGTATCACAATTACAATGGTCAAATTTCAATGGAAGTATAATTTTTTTTTTTTAATTAAAATATATATTACGAAAGCAAAAGGCTTATTTGTAGAGCAAATTTTGCAATTTGTTAGAATTATTTTTTTAAATGAATGATCATTTACAGTCTTTCATTTCAGACCACTAAATGTATAGACCTGATGGAGGATATTCAATCTATACTCAATTTTTTTACCATCTGTTATATCCATATGCAGCAATGGTATTCAATATGGATTCATAACATCATTTTGTTAGGTCCTGTATATCACTTATCTTCACAATAAATAAAACTGCTACTTGTGAGAATGTAATTTTCTAATACTTCTTTGAAAAAAGCAGAACACTTAGTTGACCACCTAATTGTCATATGTCTGCTTTCTTCAAGGACATATTAAAAGAGGCTGAAATAGGCCAGTTGTAAGGCATTGGAATCACATTAGATTTGTGTTCAATCCCCAACTCCAGCTAAAAGTATCTTTGTGTCTATAGGTGTATGGGCACATTAAATCTGTAGGTCTGAAAGCCTATCCGAAAGGTAGTGAGAAAGGAGAAGGATGGTGTGATTCCCATTAGGTTTCAATCTAAATTGGATGGCACATTTCTGGCCTTCCAAACTGTTACTGAACACTTTTGGGTAGGTTGGACAGTCTGGGTAGGAGAGAAAAAAAAATAAAAATATGTTACTATTACAAAGTTATACATTTATTTATCTTCATTCTGTATACTCTGTCTTTGACAAATCCTCATAAAAGATTTATTAAGGTTTTATTAGGTAAAATTTTAGGCTTTTTACTAAATCTGCCTATCTCAGTCAACCAGGTGTTCTGGGGACAATATCTATCTATGTATGCACAATGATAGACAGAACTCTAAATCCTTGTGACAAAATTCACAGTATTCTACAAGTATTCCTAAAGTTTTGAATCACTCTCAGCTGATCACTGTACTGGGAATACAATTCCAAAATGTAAAGTGTTTTTATTTTAAACACCGAAAATCTTATTTCTTTAAATAATAAAGTTACCTTTTAATAGTGTTCTAAAAATAAGGCAAAATTCAGCTATTAAGTATATGTTGCATCGAAAGCTAAAATAGTAGTCATGTGCATAGCTTTAGTTTGTTCAAATCTGACATTAAGTTAAATCCATATGAGATTGCTGCAAAATAGGCATTCTTAAATATGCTATTATATGTTATTTTGATTGTATCAATATTATATTTGTTAACTAAAATAATAGTAATAGGTATTTTTTTTAATTATTGTTTAAAATTTTGAAAGAAAAAATTGGAATTATTTTTAAGTAGGCAAATTTATTAACAAAGGAATTTTTTTTTTCTCCCATAAGGGGAAAATTTTCCATCTTATATATAATAAAAGAAGATATTTACTTGTGTGTGTCTCATCTGTAGTAGGAATTCTAAACTTTAGACAGCGACAAAATTTGGTACAGAGGTACTTGAGGACCCGGAACAATACAGCTCAGCGAGATTTTTAAAAATTCGAATTAGTTTCTTAGTTATTTTATGTTACAGCATGATTTTGAGCAATATTCGCACAAATTGGTTCCTTAGTGATCAAAAATATTATCAGAGTTTTCATCTGAAGATCATAGATAAGATTGACAAATATTCTTTCTAATGATCTTTGAACCAAATCTATGAGATAATTCCTTCGTATTTATTTATTTACTTTTAAATATATTGAAATTTACATTTTTTAGGTTATCTGATACTTACTTGATTACACCTGAAAAAGGAAGATTAGCACAATTCTATAGTTTAGCAAAAATATGTATACATATCTTTGCATTCTAACAAAAAAAAATAATAATTACTATATTATTTGTGAATTTTCAAGCAAACACATAATTGAAATTGTAGGTACTGTTAATAAAGTGTGTTTCATTTCTTTTGCCTTTTCTTGTGGATATTTGTGCATATGCCCATTAAATGATTGTGTATAATGCATGTGCTTTGGAATTAAAGATTTTGAATTGAAAAGAAAAGTGGGAATGATTTTGATTCATAACAGGCAATTTGGAAATTGAGTGATGTTATTTGTGTTTGTATTTTTTAAGCAGTGGTTGACTTTGGCATACAGTTGCATGCCACTATATACATGTGTTAAAAAAAATAGAAGAATTTGGATTAAAATGAAAGGAGAAAATGATTTTGGTTCAAAACAGGCAATTTGTAAATTGAGTGGTTATATCTGTATCTGTATTACTTAAATAGCAGGTACTTATTTAGGAGCTGGGCAATGGTGAGTTTTTCATTCTAGTCAAGTATATCAGTATATGTGATAAGTTATGTTCATTAGGGTGCTTTAGTTTATCTAGATTTTCAGCTGTTATTACCAATAAAAAACTTTCATTGATGGATATGGATTTACAGTTCTGTTTTTGATTTCTTATATCACACAAAATGTTAGATCTGAATATGCAGGCTAAGCTTCATATATTCACCTCTGATGAGATTACTCAATGCATGCACTGTATAAGCTTGAAGTATTCTTGAATCATGAATGTTTCTATTTTGTATTATAGATTAATGGTGCTTAGTTCAGTTTCGATTTTTTTTTTTACATGTAGCATTTACCAATTTCTAAATGGATGCAGGGCCTGGGTAACGCAGCCCCGGGACTTCTATGATGAGGGGCCCTATATTAAACAATTACAACATCAAAAAATTAATGACTGCTCCCTAAACAAAATGTATGCCATCAGAATAGATTTGACCAGTGGGTAGATTAATTCATTTTTGGGATATATAGGGATTAACTGCACAAATGTAGCTTGTTGGCATCTTGGCTATGATAAGTTGCCAATTATTTACATTACATTAAAATATGTAAGAATCACATTTTGTGTACCTTTTTTTAGAATGCAATTATCTTTTTGAAAAATATTTTTGTTCATTTCATATAGATCAAGGACGGGTGATGGGGGCTCCGGAGGAATGTCTGCCCCAGGCCCCAGTTAGGCTAAGTCGGGCTCTGAAGGGATGTCTAGATTTTCAGCTGTTATTGCCAACAAAAAGTTCTCAATGATGAATATGGATTTACAGTTATGTTTTTGATTTCTTATATCATACAAAATATTAGATATGAATATGTAGGTTAAGCTTCACATATTCACCCTTGAGATCACTTAATGTATGGTTTGTATAAAATTGAAGTATTCTTGAGCCATGACTGTTGCTATTTTGTATTATAGATTAATTTTGCTTAGTTCAGTTTCAATTTTTCTTTTACATGTAAAATCTACCAATTTCAAAATGAATGTTTATAATAATGTGGACTATTTAAATTAATTATATAATTATGTAAACTTATTTATATAAGAAAATAATTTGTACATGAAAATATTTTAATCAGGTACTGAATTGTATTTAATAGCTGTGATATACATCACCTCATAATAATAAGATTTGTTTATCGTGTTACTGTCATTAAGTAGTTTCAATAAATCTGTAACCAAGATTATAAAAATGGTGAAATTTTTATGATCTTGAATTTTATGATAATATTTCAGTAAGTACCTGTACATATAACTTATAACTAAAGTCCAGAAGTTGAGGCAAAATACCTTAAAATGCTTTTTTTTTTCTCATCTCATATTAAAAAAAAAAGTCCTTTTATGTTTATGCTTTTATTTATTACTTTCCTTATATATAACAAGAAAGATCAATCATGCTTAAAGCATTGATTATGAAACACTTTCCAACTTCAATGCAATTTTATTTGAAAAAGTCGAAAATGCAATACATTCCTCAGTAATATTTTAAAACTTATCACGATACTACATTGATTTATTATATTTGAAAACTTAAACCTTCATTGAAAAATATGAACTTCATTCAAAAGACGGCATTGAAATATAAATTGCGTGGTTTAAATATCTCTAAAATGCAATACATTCCACGGTAATATTTTTAAATCTATCATAATACTACGATAATTTATTATATTTGAAAACTTCATCGAAAACAACTGAAATTAATTCAAATGACGTCAGAAAAAATAACACGCCTGGATCTCTCTATAAAAGCAGGATTTCATTCATAACTTTCTCCATTTCATTCATCACAATACTATAATAATTTATTTTATTTAAAAATTACGACCATGGAGCTACAATTCATAAACTTTATGCTTAAAACTTCATCGAAAAATATCGTCCTTCTGTTTAAAAAATCAATTAATATTTCATTCATATCAGCCATGCAGACTCCATGGACTGAATTATTTTGTGTTAAAGAAATACAGTAATTCTAATACAACTCATTCTACATATTTTGCTGTTTACATTTTACATAGGTGAAAAATAGGCTTAATTGTAGAAATAATCAAATTTGAATGAGAATTTAAACTCAAATATATTGTCATTGTGTTGTTTTAGTATGTAGATGCACAGAATTTAAGCAGAAATAAAGTAGTTTTAGGATGGATACAACACTCAATATGAATTAAAAAGAACTTTAAAAAATCACGAATTTGAAACAAGATGGTTGCCATATCTCATTTTGAAGTGGGTCATGTGATCGTTTAATATCATGGTCACGTGATCGTTTCATATAAGATGTGTAATTATTATTTTAATTTTTATTTAAAAAACTACTGAATATATTTAGCTGAATTTTTTTTTATATATTTTATGGAACAATTTGATTATTACCTAAAATTTTCGAAGCAATTTGTGAATTTTAAATCCGCTTAAAAAATGTTAGAAAAGTTAGGTCCCATAGGGCTCAATGTATTTCATTTTTTCAACCCGGGTTCAATCCAAAACTAATTGTGTGATATTATTCATTTATATTCCCATAGGTCCTACAGACCGTCTGAACAACATACTAAAATTTCATTTTGATTAAGTCATTTTTACGGCAGTTATCGTGATAACGGACAGACAGACAGACAGACAGAATGAACAAAGTCATAAACACTTTTCAACTTTGTTGTAAAGTGTTAAAAATGTATAAGGAAAGTATTATGATGGGGGTCGAAAATTCGAATTCGAGTTTTCGACAGGAGAGCACGTTTCAAGCATCCTTGATCACCAATCGAATATTTTTAAGGTGATATCTCTGTGTGTGTGTGTGTTAGTGATTCTGTGGAGATTATAATTGACGAACGAATGGACCGATTCGAATAAAATTTGGTATAAAAATTACAATCCGTGAATACTGGAAGCCTATTGTTTTTATACGCAATCGAATGTTCAGAACTCCCCTAAATTTTCGAGTTAAATTTTGAAAAAATCATCAAAAACTCAAAACCTCTAATAAAGTTATGCAAAGACATTTCTTATGTAATTTTTCAATAGAAAACGATTGACATAAATTTTAGAACCCTAGCATTAACCATTTTAGAGATATTGCACATTTTTTAAAAAAATTATTAAAAAATCATATAAAAAAAAAAAAAAAATCCGATTGAGAAATATGTTCACTTTTCATATGTAATAACATGCAATAAATTTGGTGACATCATTCTCGCAGATCCAGCTCATTCCATTCATGAAAAAAGATACTTTGAGTAATACTTTTGTATTTGAATGCCAATGGTCATTTATCTGCTGTAAGAAAAACTTATTTCTCTGTCTATAACGCTTGGCAAGATTTTGGCGACGAATTTGGTAGAATGTCGCCAACTTGGCGGCTTTTTTAAATGTTGCGAAATTAACAAAAAACTCGCCAAATGGACAAAAATAATGCTAAATCAATGAAAATGACAACCAATTGACGAAAATTTAATATCTTAGAAAGAATATAAATATCTACTACTATATAGTCTGAGAGATAAGACGGGTTTTATTTACCCTTGATTGCCAAAAGCGCCATTGTGATTTTTGGAAACCTTATCACTTATGTAATCAAAATATGGCAGTCTTAGTAAAAATCAGTAGTGGGGGTATGAAATATTACGTTATCAATATGGCTGCCATGTCATACTTACAACAGCTGTAACTTCTTACTGGTTATTCATAGAGAGTTAATTTTTTTTTTTTAAATTGAAGATAATTTAATGGTAAAAAATTTCCTATATCGAAGTTTAATATAACGTGTAAGATTTCACCATGTTTTAATGCGAAACTTCAAAAGTGGGTATTTTTACCAATACACGCATATCACTTAATACCACTAAAATTTCTGGTTGTCTCCTCTCAGTCCTCGCTCTCATCGCTGTCACCACTGTATGAATCCTCTTCTTCATTTTCTGTGTCTTCATTATTTTTCGTTTCAAGGTATTCAGGGCACATAGGCCCTTCAAACCACTGAATCCTGTAATTCTTATCACATAAACACGATCCGTATTTTAAGGGGTCAATACTTTGGTGTGGGTTTTGCTGATTAGCTTTCTTCCATATCAGTGCAACAGCATTGCTTCTTTTTAACTTTTCATGAATAGCAGCTCTTGACAGAGGGAAAAGGGTAGGATCAATGTTTCGTATCTTCTTTAAAGGTCGTTACTCCTGTTTTAGAGCATATTTTATTTTGAATAAATTGCATCTTGCTTGTGTTACTAATGTGCAAAAAGATTGTCCATACAAGGCACAAACATATTGCTCAGCGCGAGTGAACAAGTCATTTTCAAGAATCACTGACTCTCCCAAACTGGTTAGAAACTTCTTGTGTGTTGCATTATTAGACATTATCCATAAAGGTTTAGCCTTTCCATGTCTTGCGAAGGCTGCTGTAAAGTCCGATCCAGTAAATGCGTGGAAGCCAGATAAAGCCATAACCAAACCATCATCAAGTTCTTCTGAAATATTTGTAACGTCTATAAACCGTCTTGTGTTATTTGAGGCCAGTCCACTATCCATCTACACCCGACAATTATGAAAGTGCCTTTGATGATACACCAGCAAAACAAGAATGTCCATGTCATTGGCTCGAACAACGATGTTCCTTTCTGAGCTATGTTGTGCTATGTACTGGATGTGCCAAACTATCCGCGTGTCTGCTTCTTGATGATGACACTTTAGTTCAGGAATTTGTATGCAGATCATAACATTGTTTTCTGCCCTATATTGATAACATGTGTCTTCCGTACCAATGTACAGTATTCTTTCACCCAGAAGACATACGTATTTATTCTTTTTCCATTCATTGCAAATGAAAGCAAGGAGAGAGGATTTAAATGAACTGTTCCTCAAGGACTCATGAAGCTTGTTTGGTGTTTTCTGTTCTGATCCTGTCACTTTTATGTCACTCGAGAATGACGTTCCAGAACGATCCTTTATGCCCGGAGTCTCATACACATCGCAAACTAGGTGAACTTCTTTAGCAGATGTGCTGCAAATGTTTTCCAGTAATTTGTATGCAACACCTGCATAGGTTTTCAGAAATTTTAAGCAATGTATCATAAACATTGCATCATATATGACAGCATAAATTTCCAGTGGATTTTCTTTATTTGATGTTTGGTACTCTTCTAATTTGTGCATCAGTTTGCTCTTATCCGTTTTATTCATGGTCCCTACGATTTGGCATAAAGACGGGTACTAGTGTGAGTGGATATCCAATCACTTTTTCAATGTTCCATTTCTGAATCGCTGCAAGATACAGCAGCCTCCCGAAGAGATCTTGTGTGCATTTCATGGCCACTAACTTCGTTTGACTCTTAGTGAATTGTTGGTCTGAAATGCTAGCACAGTTTTTAACAATGTTTCGGGTCATCGGTTTTTCAACGCTTTGAGGATCCGCAGTGTACATAATTTTAAATTTTTCAAAAGCAGCTTGTCCGTTTTCATAAGTTTTTACAAGCTCATCTGCCAGCCCAGTCATAATCACCTGGCCAGTAGAGAGGTTTATGAGAGGAGTGTTTAGTTCAATATTATGAAAAGGATTTAAAAAGTTGCCCATTGTATTCATGATTTCCAGGACATCCTTGTTGTCTCTATTGATCCTAGAGCATTGAAGTTCAGCTTTCATATCTTTAACATGTGATAATCCACTGAACTCCAACAAATGGCTCACAATTTTGCTCCTGATGGACCTTGTTTTCATCCATCTTACTTTGGCGGAATCAGAATTAGCAAAGGCTGTGATACCACCAAACTTTGATGCAGCATCTTTATTCACAGTTTGTTCTAGTGCCATATCAACAGGGACATGAGAAAAAGAGCAGCTTGAGCTTTTGATGGATAGCCCTCCTTTAGAAAGAGCTGCTTTTGCCCCTGGGCATATCTCTTCGATGTTAAGAAGCTTTAGGAGATATACTGTCATCCAACGAGCATAGTTGGGTCTGTTACATGCAAAGAAAATGGGACACATTTTCTCTATGGCTTGTGTGTACATGTCAAAATCACAGATCTTGAGAGAGTCTCTAAGTTTGCATCATAATTGTCCCAAGCCAACCCAGTGAAAAGATTTGGTACAGGTCAAATATTTTCAGGTGTTACTCCTGTCTTTTTCTCTAGTGATAAAGCAAGTTCTGTTTCAAGTTCTTCAACAATGTGATAGTGTATTGAATGTCCCAAATGATTTAATATTTCTACAAGTTTCCTACTGTCTGCCATGCTTTTTACACTCAGACCTAGGGACAAATGTTTTGTTGGTTTTATTCTGCCGCCACTGCAAATAAAAATTGCATCCTGAGTTGATGATTGTATCCTTCTGTGAACTCTGACATTCATTGCAGGTTTTGATGAGCCACTGTAAAGGTTTCTGTAGAATAATTCTAATGATTGTGGACATTTTGACTTCCCCGATAATATCTCTTCGACAATTAGAGGATGCTCTAATTTGAATTCTTGAGCTTTGGTAAGAATGATTTTCCGGAGATATAATGCTACTTCTACTTTTGATTCAATAGCAGATGAATAGTCCAATGCAAGAGCAACTGCTTCAACAGATGAAATTTCACATGAGTACAGCACTAAACCTTGTTTGTTGCTTATTTTTGTTGAATGAAGCTTATCTGCAAAGAACATTAACAGTTTTTCATGAAGCTTCTGAGCAGTATATGAAGAATTACATAGGCCTTCCTCAGACAGGTAGGTAGAGTGTCTTGCACGGACTGAGTAGAGAAACTGTGCTTTTTTGGAATCAATAATGTAAGCTTGCACATAGTCCACTGTTTTTTTAAAGGCTGAGTTGTGATTCTGCTGGTTATGGCTAGTCTTGGTTCTAATATCATTTTCTCATGCCACACTTTCCCCATAGTACTGATGAGATTTCGCTCAATTGAGATAGTCCTTTGAGCAGGAATGATGGTATCGGACCTCTTTGGCAACAAAATCTATACACTTTATTTTAACAAGCATGGGATCATCTTGTAGTGCAATGGAAGCTTCTTTTATAGACCTCTCAGCCTCCAATGTTTCACAGTCTCCTAGTGTTTCTTCTTGTCCTTTGATGCTCTTTCTCTTTCCACAGAAAATACATTTCTCCTTAAACACTCCGGATGTAGAAGCTGACTGTAAATCAGCTGAAACAGATGATCTAAGAAAAACCGGCTTGGCTGGGAGAGGATCCTTTCTGTCTAACTTTGAGATAGCTGTGAATTGTCTATAGCATGACAGGTGATATCCATGTAGCTTTTCCTCAAAACTGTCTGGAAGGCTTTCACACATAGCACTATATTTTGATTGCTTCCATGTCTTGAGTCTTGTGGTAGCAGCTTCTTTAATTTTTCTCCATGTATTTTCTTTAAACTTGAAAACTTCACCATGAACTTCGTCCATGTGAATGAGGCATTCCATTCCATTTCATTTTTTTTATTTCCTTCCATTTCAGTTATCTATTGGTGGCTTTCCTGAAACAGAAAACAGAAAAAGTTAAGAAAAAGCTTTTTAACAAAACTATCTTTATGCTTGGGCGAATTCCAAAAATACCCATTTTTGAAGTTCGACATTAAAAAGTGGCAAAAGCTTACAAGTTGTGTAAAATTTTGACACAAAAAAAACTTTTTTACCATTAAATTATATTCAATTTAAAAAAAAAAAATTAACTCTCTACGAATAACCAGTAAGAAGTTACAGCCGTTGTAAGTATGACATGGCAGCCATATTGATGACATCATATTTCATACCCCCACTACTGATTTTTACTAAGACTGCCATATTTTGATTACATAAGTGGTAGTCTTTCTAAAAATCATAATCGCGCTTTTGGCATTTCTAGGGTAAATAAATCTGGTCTATCTCTCGGACTAATAAGAATAATCTTATTTTTTTTTACTGTAAATGTAGTAAATTCATTGCATTATATAAGGAAAGTCATGTGCTGCCGACATCAAATTTTTTTTTTGCTTATATTGGCCTCTTTATGTTGACATTTCTTTAAAAAGAAAGTGCAGTTAAACAGTATAACACAAACATTGGCAGGGAAAATTAATTTTTTGTTTTTTGTTTTAATAAGTTGCATTCTTAACAGTTTAGATAAGGAAGAATCTAGCTCAATATGAATTCCTAAACAAATACTGTCCAAAGATTCCATTCTTTAGGATTTAACTTTTATTTATGCACACTTTTCAAAGTTGCTTGATATTATTATTACTTCCCTGGAAAAAAGGAATAAAATGTTAGTGACGGCTTAGTTATTAAATGATATATGATATAGTTAAACTGAGTCTGTTTATTCTCAGATGAAAGAGTCACATTGCAAGCAAAAAAAAAAAGTTCTTTTAGCAAATAATGACTGAAAAAAAAAAATCTCTAAAATATATTTTGTCATACTGATAATTTAGGTTTTATTGAAATGAATCCTTAATGATATAAATTTAATATACACATCCTATAACCTCTATAGAAGTTGAAAGATCATTGACTCTAAAACATATTCTAAGTGACAGAATGCAAAGTTTAACTTTCAACAATAAAAAGAACATCTACTAATTATGAGTAATAGTGAAAATAAGTCACTGATCTGATAGTTTTGTAAAATTAGCTAAATACATCTATGTAGAAAGCCCAGACCACACTACCAACCCGAAGGCTTATGGTTGCTGCTTGTGTGGCCGGCAAATACATCTATGTGAATTTTTTGAAACATTTATTTTTTCAAAAAATTCACATTCGCAAATACATCTATGTGAATTTTTTGAAACATTTTTTTTTTTCAAAAAATTCACATTCGCAAATACATCTATGTGAATTTTTTGAAACATTTTTTTTTTTTTATTTCCAATGGCAAGGCAAGTTACAAAACATGTACATGAACAAAAAACAATGATGTAAAGCAGAGGTTCCCAAACTTTTTTTTCTCGTGGATCACTTTCAAAGTTTTACTATTTTCGGTAGACCCCCTGCTGCTACATTTCTACTGTATTCCCAAAACTCCTGAAAAATATCACCCCAAATTGGGGGTGTTAAGAAGAAAAAAAAAGTAGCACATTTTCTTGTGTCCTATTTATTAAAATAATACTTGTGGTTATACAAAATTATAAACATTTATTTTTACAAACAATCAACAATTGACAAAAAATCAACAATGAACTCTGAAATGTAAATCAACAATACAAAATAGTCATACTTTTAATGAGACGGATGTACTTGATGAATTGACAGCAAATTATCAATATTTGGCTTCAGTTTTGTAAGAAGTAATCTCAAATCTCCTCGTTCTGTGATGTTCAATCTGCTCCTTTTTTTGGTTAACAGGTTGGTAACGGCACTAAAACTTCTTTCGACAAGATATGACGAGGGAAACGCTATCAAAAATTTTCTCGCAATTTCCCACAGCCCAGGATATTTTTCGGGGATTTCTGCCTGCAGCCAAAATGTTTGATAGCCTTTTTTAAATTTCACCTTCAGTTCCTAGTTGGTGCTGAGCTCAAGTAGCTCCTCTTGTAATACCACATTCGCCTCTTCCGTTTCATCAAATGGGGTTATGATCCATGGTGGTATTTCCATCGTCAGAATATCTTCAAATCTATTTTTGAAGTCATCATGCAAGGTATTTAAATGTTGAGCGTATGTCTGAATATCCTCATCAAGACATTCTATCTGTGGCAAGTGCGGAAACTGGGAGAATTCGCGCCGACTAATATTTTGCTTCATTAATTTCAATTTACCAAGAAAAGCCGAAATTACACCCTTTGTTTTTATTAAATTAAGGCTTTCCCTTGTAACTGCAAGTTAACGTCATTGAATTTTTTGAACAAATCTGTTAAGTACGCAATGTCCGCTTTATATTTGATCAGATTTTCTTTTAAATCTGGTGCTTTAGTTTCCAGAAACTCTATCACTGATTCGAAAAGTGAGTAAAATCTTGAACACTGACATCGATTCACTCACAGTCACACTTTTATGTTCAAAATCCCGGAAACAAATGAGTAACGTTTTGTTCTTGGCATTCGTATTTATACTAATCTTGATTGCAAGCACAGCGCAAGTCGCATTTCATCCCTTTGCAGGTCTAAACAAGCATCTCGGACGAGCGAGCGTACGGGCGGCACTTTGCAAGTCTCGACATGTGGTGTACACTTGTACTATTATCTATTGTTCTATTCAATTCTGTGTTTAACCTGAGTCTCGAATATTTTTGAATACCTACCTAGTGAATGATGCTACCTACCTGCCTACGTTGATAGGTAAATCCAAGCCAAATTTTTGAATTTGGAAGATTTTTTTGGAAAATTTTTCGTGGACCCCTCCTTATAACTTGTGAACCCCTGTTTTCTTTTCACGTCTACGTGGACCCCCGTGTGGTCTCCTATGGACCCCTGGGGGTCCACCTGGACCACTTTGGGAACCTAGGATGTAAAGTAACAAAAATTGACCGAAGTCATTGAAGCTTTAAGAGTTCTCTGGCTCTCCAATACAGGGCAGTCTCGGAGTTGTCAGAACCACAAAGCGCCCTACATCGACGCAGGTGGGCTCTATTCATAGGTTCTCTCATATTGCAAAGAGGGCAAAGAGGACAGTTATAAATACCAATTCTATGGAGATACTCACTCAGGCAGTCATGACCCATCACCATTTTTTTTTAAACATTATGCACTTAAAAAATACTTTTTTGCTGCCTATTTCGATGTTTTATTTCACTTATTTGCTTTGTCTATTTTAGTACTTTTTTACTGCCTGAATTTCCAGGCTTTACTTATAACTTAAATGTTGAACAAAGGAGTTGTCTACTGACAATATTTGTATTTTGGGGAGGGTTTTATGTCTTTAAAAAAGGATTTTAATGAATGATTATTTCTTAATTGTGACCTAAAGAGAGCTAATTATAATAATGAAACAGGTAGAAATTAATGTCACCAGTGTATTTTAATATGAAAGTTAGTAGAATCTCAATTTTGTGTTCACCCAGTGAAAAATTGCAGCAAGTTTAGATTTTAGTGGAATAAAATTGTATGTATGTATTAGAATTATAATATATCTAATAGAAACTATATGTAGACCTCAATATTTTTAATTTTATGTGTGACTTTCAACGATTTTTGTGGATCTTGTAGTATATGAACTTCAACAATAATTTTTAACAATAAATTTTATTGATTTAATAAATTTCATTCACAGAAATTTGTGGCAATTTATATTTTAATAAACTAACTCATGTATTTATCAATTCATTTTTTTTTTCAATTAGGGAATCTGATTAGTCAGCTTTTCAATACTTATTCGAATTATTAGATTTTTCACTTTAATAAGATATCCAAAAAACTTTTGTATTGAAAAAAAAATCAGAAAACTAGAGATATTGTGTTCATTTTTCAATAGTTCAGGCTCAGTTTTATGTACGGGTGATGTGTGCTAAACCAGGCTGTCAAACCTTTAGGGATGGCTGACTGCAAATAAAATTGTGTTGTAAAATTACCTTTTACACCAGCAAAACCATCAAACAAGTTGACAATTCACAAATTTTATGACATAACAGTCATAAATCCAATTAACATAATAATGTGAGGATAAAATCGTTAAAATTTTCTTATCAATTAAAGTTTACTTAAGCAATTATTCTGTAATTGTATGAATAGTGTTAAGCTCTTGAGAGCTCAACAATTTCACGGTTATATGTAATGATCGAGAATGGTATGCATTATTCTCTTTTCCTCTCTACAGGGTGTCTGACAAAAAATGGAACCGAGGAGGAATTTTTGATAGGTTAGTTGTAGATCCATAGTTCCAATAGCAAAAATCTGATGTGGGCAGCACATGACTTTCCCTACAGACTCAAATTAAGATATTCTTTATTTCTTTAATAATTCATTAGATTGAGTTTAATTGCACCAAATAACACTAAATTTGCATTTTTAATTCAATTTTTGTTTTTATTTGGTAATTGGACATTTTTCCGATAGCTATATAACAAAAATGCAAGAAATCACAAATATCTTGAGAACGGTTAGTCCTAAAGTATAATGGAGTGTGTTATAGTCTTTTCCTCGTCAAAAATTGCATATAAAACAAGAATTTAATTGATACATTTTAGCATACGTAGTCTTTTTTTTTTAGATTTTGGCGAATTTTGTGGGCCATTTCGTAAAAAAAGGCAGGTTGTTCTTTTCCGAATCGTACCAAAATTTAATCAGCACCAAAGTGTCCCAAAAGTTACTTATCTACCAAATTTTGTGAAATTTGGTCAATTAGTATTTTAGCTCCGGCCACACAGTAAGTTATCGTAATCCTTAGGGTTGGTCGTGTGGTCTGGCCCTTCCAATTAGTATTTTAGCTAGGGTGGATACATGAAATTTTTGCGCGTCATTTCATAAAAAAAGGCAGATTGTTCTTTTCCGAATCATACCAAAATCTAATCAGCACCAGGGTCGACCACTAGTTACTTATCTACCAAATTTTATGAAATTTAGTCGATTAGTTGAGTTAGAGTGGAAATATACAATTTTTGCAGACCATTTCATAAAAAAATGCAGGTTCTTCGAATCGTATCAAAATTTAATCAGCACCAGGGTGACCTACAAGTGACTTATGTACCAAATTTTGTAAAATTTGATCAATTAGTTTTTCAGTTACAGTGGATACAGACAATTTTTGAGGGCCATTTCGCAAAAAAAGGTGGGTTCGTTTATTTTGAATATAGTACCAAAAACTAATCAGCACCAGGGTCACATGCAAGTGACTTACCTACCAAATTTTATGAAATTCGGTCCATTAGTTTTTGAGTTAGAGTAGATACATATATTGCACAGACAGACACACACACAGATGTCACGTTAAAAATAGTTTTTTCGTATTCTAGAGGTCTCGAAACATGTAGATCTGTCGGAAACTCGAGTTGCAATTTTTGGCATAATTCCAATACTTTCCCTATACATTACCATGTATTGCAGGGAAAGTAAAAATGCTTTAAATAAGGTAGAAGTTATGAAATAGTAATTTAAATACTGTGCCATATTTTTGTAATAAGTTAAGAAAATAAACTTTTTATACAGCCCCTCTATCGAAAAAAAAATCAAATTACAAAAATGTTACTCAAGGAATTTGGTAGAACCTAGCTATAATGCTTTCTAACTTGACATAGTTATCATTGATTAAAATTTTCATTGGAAAATAAGGGGACACCTTCAAATTAACCTTGGTTGCAAATAGTTACTAAAACTTTTTAACACTTATTTAAATTTATTTTACGCAGATATTTCAGTAAAGCTATTATATCAGCATTATGTCGATTCACACCTTGTATTAAAGCATTCACCTAACTCTGTTACCCAAATAGAGATTGAATTATGGCCTTGTTCAGTAATAATGAACTCTGTCAGATAATTTCGATTTATGGTGAATGCAACGAATCTTCAACTGATGCAAAGGGGGAATAATGTCATCATTTCCTGTATGGCAGGCATAATTGTAGAGTTTTTATTCTGCAGTTAATATGTCGACTGCAATCAACAGGTTTGCTTCATCGTTAATATGGCTCAGGAAGACAACAGATAGTAACGGAAAATGATGAAATAGATAATTTAGCTTATTTTTCATACTATTCATATGCGTATCATAGTACTGAACAACATCTTCCTTAGTCTCCCCGAAGCCGCCACCTGCCGTACCGAATGCAGAAGCTCTTACCGATTCATGTACAAGGGTTCTTTCTCATTCTGGTGGAAGAAGTGCAGTTACAAAAATGTGTTAAAAGTTATTGAGCCAAGCCAACCAAAAACAGTGGTTTTGAATGATTTTAGTTATTTTCAAAAATTAAAGAGAATGCTTAATTTCCCATAGATTTTGTAAGGAAAATATTTGACAGATTGACAAATTCACAATAATCTGTTGTATGTACCATATTTAAGTGTAAAAATAGCTTTCAACCAGTATCGTTTGTCTGTGTTAATAGTTTTAAAGACAAATTTAAATAGCTTCAAAGACGAACCATGGAATAAAAATGTTTTAAAACCCTATTAAATGATTTCTGTGAATAAATTCAATTTGTAAATGGCCATGAGATTCATGTGTATTTTGGAGATTACAAGAGTATCAAAAGGTCGTGAAAAAGTGGTGTAAGTCAGGGGGTTTGACCATTTATTTTATCCTAAATTTGATTTTTTGAGATCTAAATTTTTCTTTGGTTTGACTCATTAAAATATTGTCAACATTTTCATAATTAAACTTTTTTTTTTGCTAGAGGGGTTGTATAAAAAGTTTTAATTTAATTTTTTTTACAAAAATGTTGCACATCATTTACATTACTATTTTATAACTTTATTTAAATAATTTTTACTGTCCCTGCAATGCACGGTAATGTATAGGGAAAGTATTGGAATCATGCCAAAAATCGCATCTAGAGTTTTTGACGGATCTACACGTTTTGAGACATCTAGAATACGAAAAAACTATTTTTAGCGTGATGTCTATGTGTGTCCGCCTGTGCAATGTATGTATCCACTGTAACTCAAAAACTAATGGAGCAAATTTCATAAAATTTGGTATGTCACTTGTGTATGACCCTGGTGCTGATTAGTTTTTGGTACGATTCGGGATAAAAGAACCTGCCTTTTTTTGTGAAATGGCTTGTAAAAATCTCTTGTATCCACTCTAGCTAGAAAACTAATTGACCAAATTTCACAAAATTTGGTAGATAAGTCACGTGTGGGATATCCTGGTGCTGATTAGATTTTGAGATGATTCGATAAAGAAGAACCTGCCTTTTTTACGAAATGGACAGCAAAAATCATCAAAATCTAAAATAAAAGACTACATATGCTCAAATGTATCAATTATGCTTGTTTTATACGTAATTTTAGACGCGAAAAAGAATAAGACCCACCCCATTAGTCTAAAATGAACCATTCTCGAGATATTATTTAAATGTTTAATTCTGAGGAAATGAAGATGATTTTCACTGTAGTTAAAAAACTATTTAATAACATTTCTTAAAACTTTGTATCTAAGTTCCCTGATGGTTATCTTGATGCTGATTAGATTTTGACATGATTTAGAAAAGTATAACTAACTCCTTTTTACGAAATGGCCCGCAAAGATAGTGAAAATCTGAAATAAATGACTAAAATGAATATATACGTATATTTTGAAATATAGTGATTAAGTACTTGTTCTTCAAGTAAATTTCGACAACTAAGCGAATAAGACTAACACTATGACTGTAGGACGAATGATTCTCAAGATATTTTTTCTATTTTGAGGACCTGAAGTATGTACTGTATATTTCGGCGTATAACGAGTGCCGGCGCATAACACGCACATATACTTTTAAATTGCATTTTACAATTTTTAGGTATATTCGCCATATAACATGCATCCATTTTTTACCGGAAAAGTGCATGTGCAATACTCTGCAATCTTTTGAAATAATTTATTCGAAGGATTTCGCCAGGCGTTTGAAAAATAGTATACTTTTAGAACCACAACTCTAAAACGCAAGCAAAGAGGGGGAGACAAATAGGCGCCATGGTACAGGATTATTCCGCTCATTTATACAGACTTTGTTTCCTCCTCCCTTTCGTGTGACGTATGAGGAGAACGATTTATCTTGGAGCAAAAGCGTTCACACCTGTGACTTTTTTCTCTCTCTTTGGAATCATCAATACAGTTAGTAGTGTTTTTTTTTAGGCCTAAATATGAGTCATGCGAAACGAAGCAAACACAGTGCTGGTTTTAAAATCAAAGTGATTAAATTTGCAAAAGAGAATGGAAATCGTGCTACAGCGAGGATGTTTGGTGTTGGTGAAAGTTCCATACGTGAGTGGAGAAAAAATGAAATGACAATCATTAATATGCCGAGGAATAAATGTGCTTTACGTAATGAAATGGCCCATCCTAGAAGAAAGCGTTGCGAACTGGGTCCTAGAAAATCGCCAGAATGGATTAATCATAACAAGAAACAGTGTATGTTTGTTTGCCTTAACGTGGGCAAGAATGCAAGTGAAAGTGAATATTTTAAAGCAACTTTGAATTGGTGTAGCCGATTTATGGTGCGAAATAATTTAGTTCTGCGAGAAAAAACAAAAGTTTCACAAATGCTTCCTAAAGATTTGGACAAGCTAATAAGTTTTCAGAAGTATGTCATAAACCTACAAAGGCAAAAAAATTATTTACTGTCACATATTGGTAATATGGATGAAACTCCAGTAATGTTTGATATGATAGGAAATAAAACTTTGGATGTGAAAGGAAAAAAACAATTTGCATAAAAACAGGTCACGAAAAATCTCGCTTCACCGTAGTGCTCTCCTGCTTAGCGGACGGTATCAAATTAAAACCTATGGTTACTTTTAAAAGGAAAACGATGCTGAAGTCTAAATTCCCAAAAGGTATTCTCATTCATGTGCACGAGAAGGGATGGATGAACGAAAATGGAGTAAAATTGTGGATAAAAAATGTTTGGCAAAAGCGTCCAGGTGCCTTAAAGAATCCAGAAAGTCTTTTAGTTTGGGACATATTCAAATCACATCTAACGGATAATACAAAGAAATTGCTGACAGAGAGCAACACAGACATGGCAGTTATTCCAGGTGGATTAACGTCGCTAGTTCAGCCTTTAGATGTGTGTATCAATAAACCATTCAAAGCAAATTTAAAACGTCTTTGGAATATGTGGATGTTAGAAGGTGAAAAAACATTTACAAAAGGAGGCCAAATGCGTCATGCCAGTCTAGAAATAGTGTGTGAGTGGATAAAAGCATGGAATGAAATCAAACCTGACATAATTCAAGTCATTTAAAAAATGTAGTATATCTAATAATCTATATGGAACGGAAGATGATTATTTATATATGGATCAGAGTAACAGTGACGGTGAAAACGAAACAGAATTCGATGATGTGCCTGAAGATAAAACGGAAGACGAATATCACGAACTTTTCATGTTATCCAATAATGAAAGTTCATAAGGTATGTCATTTCTTTGGAATAAAAGTTTTTAGATATATGTACAAATCTTGTTTTTCATTCTCATCATTTCTTTATTTTTGCAGCTATCATTTTTATATCTGGCGCATAATGCGCACTCGTTATTTCTGACATTATTTTTTGTGTTATAAGTGCACGTAATACGCCGCAATATACGGTAACATAATTTAAGTTGCCAAATTTAATGAAGATGCAATAAAAAGCAAATTGGATATAATATCAGAAAAGTATCCATATTTTCAGCAATTAAACTCTATTGTGCTCTCATAGTGCACAATGAAATGAAAAATGACAAGTTGAATTTGCAAATTTGCAAAGAAAGTCATGTGCTGCTCACATCAGATTTTTGCAATTGGAATTATGTATCTACACAATCAACGATTCAAAAAAAAATCTTCCACTGATCACTTTTGTTGGATACCCTGTATATATAAACTCATGTTTGTAAAAATTGCAACACCATGAAGCAATCACCCGATTAAGCTGAAACTTGCAGCAAATACAAATGATTAGAATTTCAGTCACTGTGCATGTGTGGGCTGAACAGTACCACTGTTTTAGCTGTATAAACAGAGAGCTGTAGCAGGACGTTGAAAATAGTTTAGTTGTTTGCCAATAGTAAAATGTTTCATGAGAAGTCACTATGCCTCTACGACGACAGAGAACGCCATATGATCAATTTAGAGTTTGAAAGGGGACGAATGATCGGCCTACGGAATGGGGTTTTTCTTATCATGCAATAGCAGCTCGTATGGAGCGCAATGCCATGACAGTGATGCGAGGGAAGCAGTGGACTGAAGAAAACTGGAAGAGTCGTAAATCTGGCAGTGGACGACAAAATGCTACATCAGCATGGGATGATAGGCACCTCATCCGCATGACAGTGATGGACCGTACAGCTTCATTGCAACAGTTGGCAGCACGTTGCATCATGGACTGCATGCAAGAATTCCTTTGTACAAGATTCTCTTGATGCAAAAACAATGCCTGTAGCTATAATGGGATTGTCAACATAAACACTGGTGTGCCGATTGGCAACAAGTCGCCTTTTCCGATGAATCCCACTTTAATTTGGAATACAGTGATGGCCGCATCCATGTTAGACATTATAGCGGTGAACTTCATATTCCAGAGTGCGTTGTTCAATGTCATACTGGACAAACGTCAAGCTTAATAGTCTACGGTGTCATTGAGTATCTTGGATGATCTCAGCTGCTAAGAATTGTGGGTAATCTCAACAGCAGCTGGTACATCAGAGAAGTTCTGGAGTCCAAAGTTGTACCCTTCTTTCAATGCATTCCTGGAACTGTATTTCAACAGGACAATGCCCACCCACATGCTGCTAGGAATGTTCAAGATTTCTTTTCAGCACAACAAATACAGCTTCTTTCTTGGCCTGCCTATTCATCGGATAAATCGTTTATTGAACATATCTGGGATTTCATCGGTCGGCGTCTCGCTCGTCCCGTACTGATACAGCACACTCTGGAATGCTCTTCCTCAGGTATAAATTCAAAATCTGTTTGATTCAATGGCATGTGTCATATAGAAGCACTTATTGCAGCATATGGTGGCTTCACCAAGTGCTGATTTTTAACATGTAATATTGTTTTTTTGCTTTGTAAATTTAATCGTTTATTTGCATTAATACAGGTCGCTTGTGGAATAAATTTCATTCAATTCTGATGATTCCTTCATGGTGTTTCAATTTTTACAAACAGGAGTATATACTATATACACATATACAGAGTGACTGTATCGGATGGAATTTCTTGAGAACAAAGAGAGTTATTCTTATTTTTGTAATGCAACTGCATAGGAAACCCTTATGGTGCTATACAATAAAACAACTTTTGGGTTACTAACCCCCTTTTTATGGAAGGGGGCTATCTTGCTTCCTTTTAGAGATAGAGAAAAAAGTTAATTATAAGGTTATAGAGCATTGCCAAATTAGTACAAAAATGTGTTTGACAGAAAAATATGAACATTAATGTACTCAAACGATTGGGATGCCTTGCATTGGGACATGTAATTGTTCAACTCCACTGGTATTCCAGTTGCATTGTCCAAAAATAAGGATCATTTCACAATATTCGTCATTAATAAACATAGTAGACATGGCTTATCAAATTGAAATAAAAATAGGACGAAGTGACAAAAACATAGCATAAGGATATAATACTGCAGATGGAATATTCTTTCAACCTTAGATTAGTTTATTTTCCTGGCTTTGATTACGATGATGTTTACAGACAAATTGTTAAATAAAATAGTTAACATTTAAACTGTTTATTAACTGCTGCCAGAAGATTTTGCAGTTTAAAGAATTGCATGCTTTTAAAAATATGTTTTTTGACAATTATTTGCAGCCTTTTCTATTGGACAAACACATTTTTGTACTACCCTCTTTAGGGTTTTAAAGAGCGACTCCAAAACATTTAATAAATACTACAAATATTTATTCTGAAACAAACTTATATGTTATTATTTTCAATTAAAATTCCAAGCATTATAAAAAGTGTACTGTTCAAAATTCTAGCTTTAGTATGAGTGAAAAGTTAAGTATAACTAAATATAGAATGTGTATATCAGTTCTAAAGTAATATTGTTTTATGAAATTTACCCATACACAATGCTAAGAAATATAATTTTCCTGAGCTCGCTATAATAAAATATGGACTGTATTACATAGATATAAAATTAATTTTACTCAAACAAAATGTACATTATACAATTTTTTATATGGAATCTAATATGGCAAGAAATATGAAACTACATAAAATCTAGAGTATGAAAGATTATATTAGTCAGTAATTCTGGCATAATAAATGTCTATTTGTCATATGTAGTGGAAATTGAAGCCACCGATAACTGACAAATTTAACATAGGGTTTAGTATTTGATTACAAGATGTTATATCCAAGTGAGATTTCTTTTAAAAATTCAAATTAGTTTAAATTTTGTATATATTTAGAGTTGAAATTCAGCTGACATTTTGTTACTTAAAAATCAAATTTATCAAGCAGATAGTTTTTTTGAGCTATGATCTCTTCAATCACAGATGGGTAATAGGTTTTAGCATGTAAAAGTTTAACTTCTTGCATTTTAGAGATATCATTTTCTTTTTTTAAACATGCCATTGTTTTACGATTATAAGTATCATGCTCTAAAATGGTAAAGATTGGATGAAAATACACTAAAAAAGCATTTGATTTTACTTCTCTTGGAAAACTTTTATTTCTTGCAATTTAAAGTAATTTTTTAAATTGAAAATAGTGATTATTTAAATAAGATCAGCATGCACTCTAAATGTTTATTTAGGGTGCACAACACATTTTGGTTGAGTTGAACAATTGCCATTGTCACACATGGAAAAAAAGGAGTTTGGGAGTGATGTTTGTTTAAAACAAGCAATTTGGAAATTAAGTAGCATTATCTGAATCTGTATTATTTACACAGCAAGTGTTTATCTAGGACTCTGGCAATAATTTCTAGTACCATATAAAGTATCAACAGAAGCAATACTATGAATATAATTGAAGTCTTAAATATCATATTCAAATTGCTGAATTTATATACAAAATATAAAATTATGCCTATAAACTTTGTTATATTTTATAACTTGTAGCAAATAGACATTTAATTAAATCCACAAATTGGACAAAACATTTTAATTTATTTTTATTATACACTGTATATTTGTGAATCAAAAACGAATATATACATCCTATTTAAATTATAAAATAAAGCACTAAAATGGATACAACATAAAATAAGTATAATGCATGATTCAAGACTCGTGCAACAAGCGATTGAAGCCACTGTATGCAGACTCCAAATCAAAAATCAACTGTCTAACTTGACTTTCATTTAGTTCATCAGATGCAGCCATTCTTGACATAGTTTGTAACCTGCAACCAAAATGAATAATTATAATATTTTACTCTAAGCTAGGATACACTATAAATAGCAGATACACTGATATAGTACTGTCTGAAAATTTGTCATCTCATTTATTTTGCTTATAACTTTTTTCTTTTAGATTTTAGAAGATCAACCCAAAAAGTTTTTAAATGAATTATTATACCCCTCAATAGCATGCCACACAAAAAGGGAACATTTAAGAATTTTGAACTTTAATTTAGAGAATAATGCACCTCTCAAAAATCAATACAACAGGTACAGCTATTTAACGTTTATTGGACCTGTTGAAAGAACCAGTTACCTTAAATGTCAAACAAAAAGCTATTCTGTCTTGAAAGTAATCTGGTTAAAAGATGGCAAAACTTACTGACTGATAAGTGGTAGGCTTGCTGCAAGTGTATGATGACATCCCCTTTTGATAGCAGTTTTGTATTATGTCATTTGCTCTCTCAACAAAACACGAGTTAACATTGGTCCTCACTACTATTCCAATCAAATCAAAATTAAAAATCTTGCAAATATATTAGAATGATAAATTATAGTTTTTCCTTACTATAAGTACTTCTTAATTGCTATTCATTGTGTTGGATCAAGATATTTTGCGAAATCAAAATAGAAGCTTAAAGGTGAAATTTACCATTCATAAACCTTTTGCTTGCCTTCAAAATCTGCAGGTACTAAAGTCAGGCGACACATAGTTTCATGAAGTTCTCTCAAATCTGGTTGAAGCTGTAACAGAATTAAAAAAATTAATACATTATTAATGCGGATAAAACAAGAATTACTGAAGGATAAAAATATGAACTTAAAGGGTTCTCTTTGATTTTATTAAATACTAATATTTCCTATTATTCAGTTTTACGAATAGGAATCATATTGAAGTAATAAAAGTCTCAACAATCGAAAAATATTCATATTTTTTTTTAACCCAATATCACTTACATATTTATTTTACAATGTCTGTTTAAATTGTGAAAATTTCAATGAATTCTATGCACCTAACAAGACTACCAATACATGCAAAATATTCACAACATCTTAATGGCAAAAATCACATAATTACTTTTATTAAATATGTAACTTTTAAAACTGCAAAGTTTTTTTCTGAAGTTGACAAAAAGTCAGTTAAAATCATCAATGGAATATATTTGTAGGTCAGATCATGACTTGTAAATATTTTGATGTTCTGTGCCACATTTAAATAGTTAATTTAATAAAATTCCACATGAACACTTTAATGTTCTGAAATAAATGTGTAAAACAGTGCAGAAAGTTCATTTTATGCAACATTTTGCCAATGTACACATTACTGTAGGTGAGGAAAATATGAACATGCACAAAAATAATGAATAGACCCCATTACGTTTTGAATAGATTGGTTTTAACAAATATTTTATTTAATAATGAAGCTTAAATTATTATTTTCTCATACACTCTACTATGAAGTAGGGCACCTTGAGGTACTTCCAACATTTGGAAGTTCATTATCCTTTAAATTTGTATGGTAAAAACTGTACTCCATATAATTTTATTTTAAGAAAAATCTTCAAACTACAATATCATCTATAAGTATTTAACCACCCACTTTTTCCTTGCTTCAAAGCAAATATGCTATTTCATTGTAAATTTAATATATTTGAATTCTAACAAAATGGTAGATTAACTATTTTACAACCCTTGTAATCAAAATTATTAGCATTTGAAACATATTTTTATCTTTTAGCAATTTTATGCTAAGTAAGACATTTATTGAAGTTGCCGATTGGTTGATTTTTATGAATTTTCTCACTGTAATTTTCAGCCCACGAAACTGCCTAGTCACATGTTCTCCTTGTGGCTATTTTCCTTTCAATTTTTGAAGGAAAACATTTCATTACCACCTTTTCTCACATACAGTTATTTCCACTTATTCAGGTCACAGATAATCGAATACCCCAATTATACAAATAAAATCTTATAGAACCAAAATTATTCCCATAGGATCAATGTAAAATTTCCCTGCTTTAATCAATAATCTTGATGGGCTGTCGCCAGATATAATTGATAAAGACTGGGTAATCTTAGCCTAAAAATGAGTGTAGAAGTAAAAAAAAAATATTTGCATAGAAAAATTTGTCTTCGCAAACATCCTCCCACCCTCTTGAAGAAATTTCAAGGTCTCCTACACAATCAACCTTAACAGATTTTTTTTTATTATACAAAAGTCTAAAAAATAGTATGTATATACTAGTCTAGAATGATTCTTTCATTAAAAAATTTTTGTTTGTTAATAATCTTTTCAATATTTCATGTTTATTATATGATCAGTTGATATACTAAGACATTTACATAGTAACTATAGTACATATGTATTCTTCTGAATAACCAAATAATATTGGAACTGTCAACATTCCTGTAAGTGGGGACGGCTGTTTTTGTCTTCTTTTATAATTTTTTTTTTTTTAAATATGCCAAAATTAAAAGAACTTTCACTATAAGTGCATTCTTCAATAATTGCTCCACAAAACTGGCAAAAGTATTCACCAATTTGCAAATGAAATTAAATATACCAAAGTACAGTAGATTACAATGTTAAAAACTTCAAGGCTGATGACAGTTTATCTAATAAAAAACATACTGGAAGACTCAGGATTACAACCCCCAACTGGCCATAGAAGGTTAGTGATTACTAGTAAATGTAACAGATGCCTTATCACACCTGAACTAGATTCTCAGATTAACTTGAATAAGGATATACCCATCCGCATTACTACTGTCAAATGCAGAGGGCCTTCATCGATGAGTAGCAGTGAGAAAACTACTCTTAAGGCCCATTAACATGAAGAAACAATTGCAGTGGGCTAAAAATATAAAAATTGTACGAGTAATAATTAAAGACAGTTCGCTGGAGTGATGAATACAAGACGAAGGGTCTTTGTTTGTAGATTTGTAGCTAAATGGATGTGTGATCAATATTTGATTCCTTTTGTAAAATATGGTGGAGGTTCTGTAATGATATGGGACTGTTTTGGTGGAAATACATTTCATAATATCTTCAGGATACAAGGAAACATGAAAAAAAGAGCAATACCATTGCATCCCTGAAAATAAAATTTTATCATCTGAGTTGTGCATTGATCCAAAACATTCAACAAGGATTTGTAAAAAGTATTTAGATAAGTTAACTAAGGAAGGAAAGCTTGAAGCAATGCTTTGGCCACCACAATCATTGAATCTCAACCTGATTGAACTGTTGCAAGATGAACTAGACTGAAAGGTCAGAAAAGTTTGAACTTCTGTTGAAAACTTCTGGAAAGTATTAAAAGAATAGAGGAAGATATCATAAGAAACACTAATCAAGTTGATAAGAATATCTAAACTTTGCAAAGCAGTCTTCAAAAAGGTAGACACATGGATGAAGTAAAATTTTAATTATTTTAATCTTATTTGTTTATTTATAAAGATTCTGAATTTATTTATAAGTGTTTTGAAATATGTTCTAAATATTATCCCTTAATATTTGTTACTTTTCCCCACATCCTCAAATATATTAAATTTATTAGGTAGTCAAATACTTATGGATGGTAGCGTATATGGTAAAAAAGTTGCAATAATTTAGGCCATGCAAAAAATGAGAATATTAGAAAAAAAAAAAATTATTTCGTGGTGCCCCACTTCTTTTTATACTATAGAATGAGAAAATAAAAATGCCAATTTATAAAGTGTAAAATATTACCTCATCCATCGATTTTAACTCCAGACGCAATTTATCAAGGATTGTGATGAAAAGCTGAAATAATAATAAGAGTAATGAATATTCAAGAGTTTTGTAAATAAATTTAACAGTATTTTTAATAAAAGTTTCTCTACATGCAAAATAAAAGATTGTAAGAGATTAAGCAAATATATACCAATGTCTCTCATAGTGATTTATTTTATTTTTCTTCACCCGAAATATAAAAATAAAGTAAATGCTGTTTGTTGTTGTTTAAAAGTATTTATAACTGCATTTTTTTTTTAATTTATATATTTTAATACCTGAAAAGAATTTCAATTAGCAGATAATATTTAATTGATAGAATTTTTTATTGTACAGTATTGAAAATAAAAGGAGACACCTTGCATTCTACTAATTTGTTGAAAATACTCACCTATAGATGGATCTGTTTGCACATTTTAGCACTCTTCAAAACGAAATAACCAATACTTTTTTGATGGTGGTGGTGTGTGTGTGTGTGTGGGGGGGGGAGATTTAACATATTTTAATTATTCATTTTTTAACCTAATATATATAGTTTTATTTCTAATCTTTTATTTCTTATCACTTGGCCGGTATTCATTTATTTAGTGTTTACTTTCCAAAATATCCATACCACTTAAAACAAACAGCTCAATAAATTTCAAAGATCCATTTACCTTTACGTATCTAAGTTTATCAGTAAGTCAACCATAAAATAAACACTTTTATTTAAAAGAAAATTAGAAATGGGGAGAAGCCCATTTTGAGAGCTACATTTAATTTTATGAGCCTTTCAAAACAATTTCCAAATTATTAATATTTTAAATAAATTTAAATGCAAACATAATCTATCAATATTTGTCCTGGCTGCCCACCAAAAGGAAAGTTTAAAATTATAAAAAAAAATATGATGAATGTTTAAATTATACATCAAAAAAACAACCTTTTAGCATTGAATTAAATATGACACGTCAAAATTACACTTCAGTGGTTGTACAATATGTCACAGTGCACTAGATGGCAGCACTATATATTAGGAGCCAGTCACACAATATTTGTAAAAACAGTAGATACGAGGGCAGAGAATATAATGTTATGTGAAACACCTTGACAATAAGAAAAACAATGATACTAAAAATTTGAGAAGATCATAAGTCTTGAAGATAAAGGAATAAATTGATGATCGATCCACACATTTGACAATGACACCTGTACTATATTTCATGATAATGCCCCAAGATGGCAACACCAGTTGCTCCTAGAGGAAGACACAGATTGTTAGCCAGGCACTGTTTTGGCTATTTGGCCCTGACTTGCACAACTTATATGTACAGAATGTACATTCTTGATTTCACACTTTATACTTGTGACGTTGCTGAAACTGCATTTAGGAAGGTAAATGTTGATCTGAACTTTCAGAAGGCAGATGTCGACCCCAGTGACATGAAGGCACAATCCAGCTTTAAGTAACAGTATAAAAATACATGTCTGGCAGTCAAGAGCCAGAAATGGATCTACTGTAGACTTGTAGAAGGTCCCCCCAAAGAAGGCGTCCAGGCAACATAGCAAAGAAAAACTTTGGATCACTTACTATTAGGTGACAGGCATGGTGAAACATTTTTGAAAAGAAAAAAAAGACATCATGATGAAAAGATGAGTGCCAGACAGTAGAGTCCTCAGGTGCAGGAGTGACATGAGCCATGGGACCAGCAGAGTGCCAGAGCCCTGAAAAACTTGCATCTTTCTTTCTCAAACGCTCTGCATAGAATGTTTGCCAACAAGATTTTTCTTTCCCAAGAGCCACCAACCTTGGTGAGTGAAAACTTGCACATGATGTTATGCGCTTATGCATAACATCATGTGCAAGTGATTATGAATGAGCTTATGAAGAAATATTTTGATATTTTTGATATTCTAATATTTTGATAATATTCCTCACAAAGTCGCTTTTGGATAGTCAGTTGTTTGTTCAGTTTCTTTTTGCATTTCAGAATTAGAACAGCAAAAATAAGAAGTTTTAAGGACCCTTAAAACAAAATATGAATTTAAGGAGTTCTTAATGACCGTGTAAACCCTGAGACTAGCTTAAATTTGGATAGGTTTGATAAAGATTAGATACTAAAAAATAAATACGCGGAAGTTTACAAGCTTTAAAGGTAATTAAAATATAGAAAAGGTGCATATAATCCCTACCTTCTATTAGAGCGTATCCTATACATCAACATATGCAGTGAGCACATGTTGCAAGGATATTTTCTGATCAGCTGTAATTTTATAATCTCAAATGCAAAGTGTGCATATTGTCCATAAGACATTTAAATTATGTAACATCAATAAACCAAATAAAATTTTCACAAAATGAAACTCTGGGATTAACCAGCAGCAGTACGACAAAGAGCTACCTAATATCTATATAAATAAAATTGAAAATCTGTCTGTCTGTCTTCCTGTTTGTCCCATCATCAAGGGAGAACAGCTGAACCAGGTTTGATGAAATTTTGTGGATAGCCTGGAAATAGCCCCACCTAAAATTTAGTCCATTTTTCGAGTTTCTATGACCAGTGGTTTTCGAGATATTAGTAAAAACCAAACTTTCGCTTGTCTCATCATCACAGGAAAACGGCTGAACCGAATTTAATGAAATTTTGTGGATAGCCTTGAAATAGCCCCCCATAAATTTACTCCAAGTATCGGGTTTCTAAGACTAGGTGTTGTCGAGATATTAATGAAAAACCACACTTTTTCCTAGGAGTTCTACTCTCTAACTCTGTGGTTTATCTAAACGAAAAGGTTAAAAATCATTTTTTAAAACGTGAAAGTGAATTAATACTTTATCTCTGAGGTTAGTGGAAGATTTTTGCTCTAATTAGTCACTATCTGAAAGCATAAATTGTTTGAAACGTGAATTTAAATGGAAAATCTACCTCCATGGTTTATTTTTCATAAGCTTTTACTCAACGATGAAAAGTATTAAGAAATCAAAATGGTTAATTCATTTTTAGAATTTTATGAGGATATATCATGTTGCTCAGCAACGCAATTAAATTAAATGTGTCTTTTAATGTTTATTATTATTTTTTCGATTTGAATAATAAATAAAAAGATATAAAAATATACTATCTTATAAATGAATGGTTTGATTTTTCTTTTAATTATATTAATTGTGGACTGCGTACATCACTTTCATTTATTTTGGGAAAGAGTTTTCAATTTTATATATTGTGTTTAGCTAATAAACTCATATATTGTGTTTACCCAATAAATTCATTTATCCGACTGTTGAAACCGTAAAAGAGTAGAACGGGCATATCTTCTAATACAATTTTAGTGTTTTCATTTAGTATATATAAACGGGATCACGATATTTTATTCAGATCTGCAAATTTAGAGCTATGAATTTGGCTGGATACCACTTTGGCAAATTTCTTAAACGTTGCCAATTGATTGAAATGTCCAATAATTGATAAAAATGACATAAATCAATGAAATTTATTTTGCTTTGTTAGAAGAAAGTACTGAAATGATGTTTCGTTAGCATTTGTCTGTCAGTCCAACCGTTCTACTTAGTAACACATTTAGCTAATTTTTAAAATACAGTACAGGATTTATTATCCGGACTTCTTGGGACTTCAGGCATTCTGGATAAAGAGCTTTTACGTAATTCAGAACACTTTTCTAAAACTTACTGGAATGGTCTAAAATGTTATAGAAAATTATAATTCATTTTAAAAACACGTATTAAATACAGATTTTTTACAATCCATATGGAAAGATATACTTGGTTAACTAAAATTCAAATTACATATAATTATAGTATCAAATTTAGGGATTAAGAAAATTTTTAAAAGAAAAAAATGTCTGAAAAAAGTTGATTATTCAGGGTAGTTATTAGAAGTCTTTTTTTGGAACATTTCAACTAAAGTGGGCCCTCACCATATTCATCTAATATTTTACAGAAGCACCTTTGTTCATATGTTTCAAAATATTTTAAAGTACTTTTAATAAAATTAAGATGAGAAGGATGTTCATTTTTAATTGAAATGAGAGAGTCAACTATGGGTGCAAATATATCAAATTCTAATTTATGCTCTTCAAATGTATTTCTAATAAGCCTTATAATTCTAAATGCCTGAATAAATGAAAAAAATTAATTTCGTTATCCTAAACACATATCTCAATTTGATCAACAATATGTTTAAAAATAATATCCCAGCATAAAAAGCCATAAAAATATTAGTGGATGGAAACAGATTGAAAAAATGGAAAATATTTAAAAATAAAACGAAATATATCGGCGATCGTGTTTACATAAAAGAATTCCACGATATTGCTAAACTGTCTTTTATAAAATACTAATTAATAAATGTAGCATGTTAAAACTCCATAAATATACTGCAATGGAACTTTTTGATAGGGTCAATTTTCGGTTCAAAATAGCCATTTTCATCCAAATAATAGGATTTCATTGAAAATTATTTTGATGTTGGAATTCCATCAACGTTTTTTAAAATATTAAAGATGTGTATATTTCCACGGAAATTAAAAAAAAATCGGGTTTTTCAGAGAAAATGACAAGTTTATTGCTTAGGTTAAGTATTTAAAGAGATCAATCAGAAGGCCCAGAATGACATTTTATAGCTGCTATATTTTTCTTCGCATTTCGACAAAAATTAACTCTCATTAATTTCAAGAATTCTTTACTTAAACGTACTTTTTATCATCTCGGAAATGCGGTGATGACCTTTTTTTTTTCAATCTTTTCCAATAAATGTTTGTGCAAAATAGTGTGAATTCTGTGCGGCATTTGAAAGGCGTAGACAAAGCAAATAGGATTTCTTTAGCGATATCGGAATATTTCTAGCGAAAAAGTTGGAATATTTTTACTGAAAATCAAAGTCATGGAACAAAGAGCAGAAAAGAAAATGTAACGAATTCGGAAAAATTGAAACCTTTGTTCCTAGTGTGCTCTGCCCTATATACTCAGAAAAGAATGAAACGCCATTAAAAAAAGCACCTTGCCGCGACTTGTCCGTAACTAAGGCTCCTATATATACAGGAGCCATATCTGTAACTAGTGAAGAATGGAATGACACGTCTCGCCATGAAGACTAGATAGATCCTTTTAGCCTTCATGCGTCTCGCCCATACCGGATGCAGCCGCTTTGGAAATTTTTGGGAAAAACTGTGCTACTTTGGATGTTTTCCGGAAAAGAGGAGTTGCGCTATGGAGATACGGAACTTCCCGGAAAAAACACAATCCATGGAATATTTTCATTCCTGCATTTCATTCACTCTCGCGAGAATTCCTCGCGTTCGTTTTCGAAATTTAAGAAGGATCAGCGGCGGAGAGTGCAAGCGAATTCCCGCGTGGCATTTTATTCTGTGCGGGATTTTTGAATTTCGTGCACGGATCGCGCTTACCCTGGAAAAATGTAGGCTTCAACGCATCATTTTCTTTTTTTTAATTGATATTACTAATTAAGGCAAAAAAGCATTTGGCGGGATTTTAAACAAAAAATCGCTATTTGGCGCAATATTTGGCAAATAATTGCTTGTTGGTGCAGAATTTGGCATTATTTGGCCGAATTCTGGTTTTGGGAGAGTCCAGATATTGGGGTGCCGGATAAGAGGTCGCGTACTGTATCACCAAATTGATAAAAATGTTTGTAAATCCATAAAAATATCTTGAAATTTATAAAATTGTGCTAAATAAATGAAATTGTGTTTTTTTAGGGGATAGTATTTTGATGATGATTCGTCAATTTATCGCCAAGTAGGACTGTCAGTTCTACAGTCCCACCTGGCAATAAATTTGGCCATTTTTTAAAATGTCACCAAACTTTTCATAGAGATAGCATTATTCAGACGATATTTTGTCCACCAATATATTTGAAGCAAATCATAACATGTTGTTTAGCAACGGATTTAAATCCAATGTGTTTATGAGGAAGAAGATTTTTTTAAAATCTTTTCCGATTTTAATAATGAAGATATGCATCTAAAATAAATTTCATTGCTATTGCATTTTTGAGTGGATAATATCAATTACGATCTTTAGGTTTAAACATTATTATTATTGATGTTTTCGGGGATTATTGATTCAGAGATTATTGATATTTTCAATTTCTTATGCCATTGTTTTATTGCGGCAATGTTGAAACTCATATATTGTACGTTGTATGAGTAATCTTCTACAAATGCACGGGTATATCTTCTAATCTAAGAGAATATAAGTAGTGCAGGTATATTGGCATATGTTTTGACATATATTGGAATCAAGTACGACCTTCTGGTATAAAGATTACAGGGATTATTGATATTTTCAATTTATTATGTCATCTGTTTTATTTTGATAAAGATTTTTGAGACTCATACTGTAATACAGATAATCTTTTACTAACACTAGGACATATCTTCTAATCTACGATATTATAAGTAGTACAGGTATATTCTTCCCATATAATTTTAGCACTTTTATTTTGGCACATATTGGAATCAATTACTGCCTTCTGGTTAAAAGATTACGGATTTATTGATATTTTCAATTTCTACATGTAATCTACTAATACAGGTTATATCTTCTAATATTTGCGTATATAAGTAGTACAGGTTCCATACAATTTTAACGCTTTTATTTTACATATATTGATTCAATTCTACATTCTTTGTAAATTTGCTTACAAAAGGGGCCAGGATGTTTTATTCTTCAGATCTGCCCATGAGGATAATTTTGTATAGCGAGAACAGAGATTCTTAAACTTCTTTTTAGGAGCATTACATTAAATATTTTAGCAGAATATTTTGAAAATGTCATTTAGTATACTATAGGAATTTGCACATGATTGTGAATTTTAAGTTTCTTTATATTATATACTCCGTATGAAGAACGGGTATGCTGCTAGGCATTATATAAATTTATATATATAAAAAAGGATAATATTTGATGTGAATAGCACATGACTTTCCCTTCAAATTCATTTCCTTTTTCATAATTTTCTAAATGCATTAAATTGCACAAATTAACAGGGATATTTTTTCAAAATGACACCAAATTTGCAGTTCAAATTAAATTTTCACTTTCATTCAGCAACCTCGCATATTTTAAAATGACAGAATTGCAAAAATGCAAAAAAAGAAACTGAAATATCTCGAGAACGGTTCATCCTAGAGTAATGGGGTCAGTATTACTCTTTTCGTCATCAAAAATTACATGTAAAACAAGCATTTAAAGAATACATTTAAGCATATTTAATTTCTTATTTCAGATTTTGACTATTTCTGTGAGCCATTTCACAAAAAAGGGGGTGCGTTCTATTTCTATTTTACCAAATTCTATCAAAATTTAACCATTACAACTGCAAACCATAAGTGATTTACCTACCAAATTTTGGTAAAATTTTGTCAAATAATTTGGGGCTAGAATGGATACATATATTATACAGACACAGGTTAACACAGAAGGTCACTCACATTGGTTTTTTCAGATGAATTTATGTTCACGCTCGCAGAAGATGAGATTTTTACAAAAATAAGCCCTTTGCTCCAATTAGAACTTAAATATATTGATCGGATGCCTATACTTTGGAAACAGGGACATAAGTCTAATGAATTTCTTAAATAACAAGTTCAATGATAGGATTAAATTAACTTTGGAAATTGAAAAAAAAAATCATTCTTTGAGAATCATCTAAAGCAGCAGGATTATGACATATGTCTTGGGGGCCCATGGAGAAGTTTCAGTGGGTCAAAAAAATTCCCTTATGTAATGCCTTACTGAAATATTAAAAAAAAGTAATGTTAAAATAATTTCATTCCTTGTAGAAATTTCATAATGCAGCAGCATTTTCATATTTAACAAGTCACAGCTGAAATGAATTAGCTTTATTTTACAAGTTTCATATTATTCATTCTAATTATTAATATACATACTAACTAACTACTTAAGTTTGTAATAAAACAATTTAAAACCATTAAACTTTTGATGTTTATATTATAGTCATTATTTTAAGCAAAGATTTATTTTTATTATAATTATATGATTCATGCTCAAACACTTAAATAAAACATATATCTCTGTGTACTGCAGTCTTAATTTTGGCAATTGTATTAAATTTTACAACAGATCAATCAATAAATCAAGGTAACTCCATTCCTTTTCATACTGCATTCTAAATGATACAGAGTTTAAAGTATTAAGATTCCAACAATTTTTTAAAAATAAAAATCAAGCATTTTTCAAGGACTTTCAAAGATGATATATCTAACCTGATTTTGCTAAATTTATGTAACAAAAGGAATAAAAAAATTTTAGCTATCAAACGTGCAATTAATTTTTATAAAAGAAAGCAGTAAATTATTTTTCTGGAAAAAATAAATATTTAGTGAAAGCTATTGTAGCAAAACTACTTGGATCACCAGAGCCTGGAGTAAAACTGTATAACAAAACTAAAATGTTTAAATGAAAGAGTGAAAATAAAGGACTTTTAAGGACCAATTATAAAATTCAAGTACTTTCAAGGATAGATGAAAAAGTAAAGATTTAAACAACAAAAGGATTTAAAAGGCTTTAGTTATCGAATATGCAATTAATTTTTTAAAAGAAACTAATTTTTTATGAAAAAGCAAACAAACAGTGAAAGCAACTGTTGCAAAACTCCTTAAATTATCAAAGCCAAAAGTAAAACTGTCTGACAAAACTACAATGTTTAAATGAAAGAGTAAAAATAAAGGACTTTCAAAGGAATGTTTTAAAATTTAAGCACTTTCAGGGCCCGTGAAGAATTATGGGAACCCTGGGGAGGCTACAGAAGTAAATAAAATTTAGAAGTGAGTCACAAGCAAAAAAAGGTTGAGAAACACTGATCTACAAAACTGAGGACTATGTCTATTGTCTATGCAGGTTCATATCCAGAAACTCCATAGTTATTCACTCATTTCCCAGAAAGCACACACCATCTGCATATATGATAGCAGCTTTCAGATGTTTTATTAAAGGGCATTATTAGTTTGATTTAAGTAGCATTGGTGTATCTAATAGACAGATACATGTAACACTTGAGCAAAAACCATGCGTAAATACTTTTTACTTCATATTTTAGTAAAGAAAGAAACTAAATTTCAACTGAAATAGATTAAACATTTGCGACTGGTTTAGAGTTGTTATTTAGCAATAATTCGAGTGTGCATTTTGCATGCATATTTGGGAAATAATACTGAATGTTATAAGCTGAAACAAAAAAAGCTCAATAAAACAAAGAAATTAAATGATTAAAATGAAATACTCTATCACAATTAACAATATATAAGAGTAAACAAAAGAAAAGAATGTTTTTAAATAAGTTTAATAAGCTATACTCATGATTAAGTAACATGCAAATGATTTAAAACTTACTGAAACAATATCAGCAATGCATTTGCTAGTATTTCCCTTGTCATCTTTAATTGTAATTGGTCTATCTTCTTTTATGCGCTGTATAGCAGCCGGACAATCAAGCTAAAAATTAACAAAAACTGAAAACTGCCATTGAAAAAGAAAATTTTGAATTTTAATGCAAATCATGTAACAGAAATTAAAAAAAAAAAATCTTTTAAAATAAAAGTATTTACAGGATTGATTCACACAATTTTGTAAATAGTAATATATATTTATATAACATAGTTACTTAAAATTCACCCAATATTTGACATACATTACAGGTCATTCCATGTCAGTTCAACGACGTCATGTCACTCACAGACTCGGATTTTGATGAAACTTGGTGTACACCCTTCTCTTATGGTTGAAAGAAACCCCTTTAAATTTTTTCATTCTATCTCAAACGGTTTTAATTTTATAGCACTCTGAAATTTCATTAAATCTGTGTTGTCTGTCACTCTTGAGACCATCGGCACAAGATACCCTTGATTACATTTTTATTTTTTTTCTCCATAACAAATGATCAGATCTCTTTGAAATTTTACACAAAGCTCAATAAAGTTATACGGATTTCAGAAAAAAATACATCAGTACTCAAAAGATTTTATAAATACCCCAAAAAAATTAATAATGTACTTGCAGCCTAATTTTTTGGGTGGAAAAACTAGGTTTGGAAAACCTGAATTTTCAGCATGTGGGCATGATGGAACCAAAAGTTTTTGATGTTGACAATTATTGCAAAGACATGCTCTTTCTCGACAAAGAATGAAATTTATGTTTTTTTTACTCCTTGTAATGAAAATGTTATGTTTTTTTGACGTTGTGGAAAAAATGTCTGCTGGGTAGCCATTTTGCACAATTTTCCTACAATCCATAGCTGTAATAGAAAAAATTAATAGAACAAAGTTATTCAGCTTAAAATTTAACATAATTTTGGTTATTATAGTTTTTCTTTTTTTTTTTCAAAAGTGCAGACTTGTTGGGGTATTTGAAGTTATGAAAATTGTCAAATTGTGAATACAAAAAATAAACTACAGTCAGAAACCTTAAATGCTGACAAGTAAGACCTAGCAAGAAAAATGTTCCAAAAAATTTAAAATCTGAGTATTATATACAATTATTAGTACATCAAATTAGGCTTAAATTTATTAATTAATAATTTTATTCATTTCAGAAATATTAAAAATATTAGATATTTTAAAATGTTTTTTCAAATTGCAGTTTAGAAGTCTTTCATATGCTATTTAGTATATATTATTTCATATATTATTTACTGTATATAGATAAATCATGGACAGCTGGAATTGGGTGATGCAATGCAGATGAGTTACAGGATATTCAGATACATGTGATTGGGCTGCAGGAAACATATGCATTGGCTGCATGTCAGAGAATGCAGACTTGGCTTATCAGTCAGTCTACTTCTGGTTTCTTTGTGAGCAAAGCTGTGTGGTGACTTTGACAAAACTTTGTGAGCAAAACTCTCTTAAAATTTATCCAATCTGCTTTTTATTATTATTATTATTATTATTCTAGTTCTTGCTGTATGTGTGTGTGTGTTACATTACAGCAGTCCAAAGATTTGCTAGAAAAAGGAATTAAATTAAAGCCACGTGAAAAATTATGCTGTAGATGTAGACAAATTATTTATGGTGATGTAAAGAGAGTTATGTTGTTGAAAACAGTTGCATTCAACCAGAAGATATTGGGATAAGTTTTGAGGAAAAGACCAGTTTGGAGAGAAGAGAAGCTATAGAAAAGCTGAACAAGTCTTTTACTGAGGTGGGTTGTTTGCCTTTAAAATTACATGGTTTACCTGAGCACTGCAAGACATCTTATGGAAAGAGGAAGATAGAAAATTTTGAGGAAAATGTTCGTGCCAAAATTGAAAAGTTGCTACAGATTGAAATCCCAACTACAGAGACTGAAGCAGAGATGGTGACTAAAGAGAAAGCATGTGACATGGATAAACTTGTAGAGGTGATGGAACATTCAATAAAATGCACCTAAAGAAAGAAGCAAATCCAGATGCTAACCATTCCCAAGGTCCGTAGAATATATAAGGTTGTCTCGTTCGGGGAAAAAGTTGTCCCGGGAAGGAAGGACGAGTGACGTCACTGCTAGACCCATTCTCTGACAGAGGCGAGAAGAACTATTGAGAAACGTTGATCGGAAACTATTTAAATATTTATCTAATAGTAATGGTGTGCAAGCAATATAGAATAAAATAAAACAGTACATGCATAGTAATGTGAAGTTTATGAAAATAAATTCCGTACATATGAAAAGAAATAGCAATTTTTTTTATGAGAGTGGAAGCTATTAAAATTTTAACATAAGTGAAGTTTATACAAAGATTACTGAATGCTATGTTGAACGATAATTGAATGAGTAAAAGTTATGTATAAAAAAATAGTGAATGATCAGAGAAGAGCCAATGGGTGTTAGGTGTGTTATGTGAATCGGTTTGAGAAGGATATAAATATATATTTCTAATCTAAATGTGGCAAATCAGTCATCATTTAAATATTGACTGTATTCCGAAGTTTACAGGCATGAATAACGCAGTATAAATTAGAATAAATATTATTTCCAGGCAATGAATGCATAGCTTTTGTCTAATTCAAAAATTTTACATGTTTTAGAAAAAATATATCGTCTGGATTTGAGAGAAGGTCAGGAAACTTTCAAAATCATCTGAAGAAAAAACAGTAATTGATTTAAATTTGAAAACACATATTTTATCAAATCATTGCAATAATATATATATTAGTCACGTCAAATGTAGTTTGTTAAGATTTTTTTTGTTAGTAAATTTGTTAATAAAGTTTTTGCTAAGGCATTTATATCTTGATTCGTCAAATTGAAGGACTTCATCATGAGTAAGACGGAGTAGTTTCGATTCAATAAAAATGGTTTTTGTTCAAAAAAGGAATATTCATAAGTTAAAAGAAACAAGTGTAATTTTATGGATAATTTTGTAAAAACAAAATAAATTTATAGTCGCATTAAAATGATACATTTACCCCTATTTATTTTAAAGCAAACGGTGAATGGAATCTTTTTACTTTGAAGCTCCTTCCCCATAAATATTGGACAAATTTCGGAGAAAAAAAATTCGTCGTCGAATAAAATGATAAAAATAGCCTTTGTTTCTTTTAGCATAAAATTCTGGATGATACTCCCTAACCCCCCCCCCCCCCCCCTTTTATTTTCCACGATTTTCTGTCGCATTTTAAAGTGCTGATTGACTGAATTCTACGGTAATATCTATACCATAAAAGAAATTAAATGAATTCACAAAAACTTCAAATAAACAAAATTAAACAGCAGATGTATATCATTAAATATATAGAAACGGGGTTTTCTTTAAGCATATAAAATGAAAATATTAATTACATGCATTGTGCATGCAATGATACAATCTAAATATTTTAAAATCAAATCGATGACATTTTTCAGAAAATTATAAAGTTCAAATATGTTTTGTATAGGAACTATTAGGAACGGAATGGTACGCTTACTCGATAGAATAAGTGCCATAGCATTTATATGCAGGAAATTTTAAATCATCCAATTTTTAAAGAAATAGAAATTTAATTGCAAATTGATAAAGATAATATAGAGAGTTTTATAGAAATAAATATTATTTAATTCTATTTTTACATATTTCTCATCAGTTGAATCCTATTCCAAACCTTTAATAGAAAATACAGACAGTAAAGTGCACAGTCTCTATTTAATGAATTTGAACGGGATATTTCGTTTAAAATCTTTAATGTGTTGTAAAAGTAATTGTTAAAAAATACTATATTAAAATCCATATTCATACAATATATTTGTGAGTAAAAATATTAATAAAGATTATCAATTTACTTATGAAATATGTAAATTTTGTGTAAAAAAGAAGATGAATGTATTTGTTATACGAAATCACCCGGAAAATCATATCCTTGTCTTAATATATAATTTGTCAAACGGCTGTTTTTGACTTCTTCATCCGTTAATTACAGCAATTTAGTTCGTTTTGAATTCAAATTTGAGTTCATTTGTCATATTTCAGTATTAGCACATTATTTTAGGAAACATTTCATGTATCTCGTTGATGTTTAAAGCAAGGCATTTTTAAACAAAACCGTGCTGTTTTCCAACGTTTTTCAACGAAGCGCCGCTTGTCAACAGAACGGAAGGTCTAGCAGTGACGTCACAGCTCGCCCAAAAATGGTACCATGGGGGGAATAGCGAACGAGACAACCTGTTAATTCTATTAACCTTGAACCATTCCTGCTTCTCTTCATGGTCACAGAGAAAATTCAAGAAACATCTGGTTCATCTGATTATTCAGTTCGCCAGGCACAGAAGCTTTTTAAAGAAAGAGAAATTTTAGCTGAACAAGATCCTAGAGGTGGAAAAAAGCTTCCACCTGAAACTGTAAGCAAGGTTCTAAACTTTTATCAGAGTGAAGAGCAGTCTAGAATAATGCCGGGAATGAAGGATGTGGTTAGCATTGGAAAAGAGCATCAGAGGAAGCGGCTAATACTAGGCAACCTCCGTGAATTGTATGCAGAAGGAGTATCCCTGTATTCTCAAAATTTTATGCTATGAGGCCAAAGTGGTGTGTTCTGGCTGGTTCTAGAGGAATCCACAGTATATGTGTGTGTACCATTCACCAGAATGCCATTTTACTACTGCATGCAGAATGGATAGAAGGCAGTTATAAAGACATAATGAAGCTTCTACTAGGACCCAAACAGGGAATGCATGCTCAGACATTGTAATAAATGTCCTACAAAAATAATCTTGTCCGCCACTTAGAATCTCAATTTGAAGATTTTGATGGATGTGACCCCATTAAATTTTCACAATGGATTTCCACAAATCGAACTCACTTGATTAAAACTACTTCGACACTAGATGAGTTCATCGATGATCTAACAGATAAAATAGAACATTTGAATCCTCCTTCTTTCATATCAAAGTCACAATCTTCCTTCCTTAAAAATTTAAAAGAAAACCTTCCATCACACATTGCCGTTATTCTACTAGATTTCAGTGAAAACTTTTCATTCATCATCCAAGATGAAGTACAAGGGTACCACTGGACTTCTGAATCTTGTACTTTGCATCCTGTGGTAGTGCATTATAAAAATCCTGATGGAGAGAAGATGATCTCACCTCATTGCATTGTTTCTGATGATTTGAAACATGATGTGAATATGGTATACAAAACTCAGGAAATAGTTTTGAAATATATAAAAGATAATTTTCCTTACATCAAACAGATACATTACTTTAGTGATGGCTGTGCAGCACAGTACAAAAATAAGTTCAACTTTCTAAATTTCTGCCATCATCAGGGAGATAGCCAGATAAACGCATAGTGGTCTTTCTTTGCCATTAGTCACGGCAAGTCAGAACGTGACAGTATTGGCGGAACTACAAAACATCTAGCTAGAAAAGAGAATCTCCAGAGACCCCTTGACAAGCAAATCACTGCTCCAAAAACACTTTTTAATTTCTGTGACAAAAAGATTGAAAGAGTGAAATTCCATTATATTGCAAGGGACAACGTAGACTTAATCCGCTCTTCCCCGGAAACCCTCTTCAAAGATGTGCAGACACTCCCTGGAACTCACAATTTCCATAACGAAGCTTCCCCCAACTTCCTGTGAATGCTGATATCTGTATCCTGGATGTTTTGTTGCTTGCAAGTATGATCATTTGTGGTACTTTGGAATGATATCCGAGATTAACCAAGATGAGGGCGATGCTTTTGTAAAATTTCTTCACCCAAATGCACTATCAACTTCATTCTACTGGCCTAGCCATGACAATTCTTGTGCAATACCATTTTCTCATATGCGGGGTATTGTATACCCCCCCCCCCCCCCCAGACAATAACTGGCAGAAGATACTTCTTTCCTAATGGGTGTATGGCTTTGATGGAAGAAACAATGGAAAACTTACAGGTGATACTGAGGCTACAACAAAAAACTGAGGAGTAAACTTGTAAGGTATTGAACTGTGTTATACTGTATCTACTGACATAAAACTGCGTATATTTAATATGCACTATATTTAACATAAATGTTAAAAAGTCTCCATGCATCCATTATTTCAAGATGACAGTCATACATCATTTATTTTTTTTTTCTTTTGTAAGATAGACATGTCTTTGTATACAATAATAATCTGAATTAAACAAATTTGGGATACATCATATGCACATGTAGAAAATTTGGACTTTTGTACTAAACACCCACAATTTATTAAATTTATCATGTAATGTTGCATAATTGAATATAATGCATAATTTTAAATTATTTAATTTTTTTTTGGTAGCTCTTATTACCTTACTTGATAGCATTTAAAGTTTCTGACTGTAATTTTTTTTTTTTTTTTTTTTTTGTATTTACGATTAGCTAATTTCGTAACTTCAGATACCCCAACAAGTCTGCACTTAAAAAAAAAAAAAACTATAATAACCAATATTGTGTTAAATTTTAAGCTGAATAACTGTGTTCCATTAATTTTTTCTATTGCAGCTATGTATTGTATAAAAATTGCACAAAATGGCTACCCAGTAGCCATTTTTTCCCACAATGTCAAAAAAACATAACATTTTCATTACAAGGAGTCCGAAAACCATAAATTTCATTCTCTGTTGAGAAAGAGCATGTCTTTGTGATAATTTTCAACATCAAAAACTTTTGGTTCCATCATGCCCACATGCTGAAAATTCAGGTTTTCCAAACCTAGTTTTTCCACCCCAAAAATTAGGCTACAAGTACATTATTAATTTTTTTGAGGTAGTTATAAAATCTTTTGAGTACTGATGTATTTTTTTCTGAAATTCGTATAATTTTATTGAGCTTTGTGTAAAATTTCATAGAGATCTGATCATTTGTTATGGAGAAAAAAAAAATGTAAGCAAGGGTATCTTGTGCAGAGGGTCTCAAGAGTGACAAACACAGATTTAATGAAATTTTAAAGTGCTATAAAATTAAAACCGTTTGAGATAGAATGAAAAAATTTAAGGGGGGTTTCTTTCAACCATAAGGGAAGGGTGTACACCAAGTTTCATCAAAATCCGAGTCGGTGGGTGACAAAACCCTTGTTTTTTGCGTTGATTTGATGTGGAATGACCCTTACAAAAATAAAAACATAATACCCAGCGTGTAAATGGTATACTAATTTTATGTCAAATTAAAATTTTGGGCTTATATAGTAGTTACATATAATTTCTCTTGTGCCCTTGAACTTTGTATTAAATCAATGTTAAAAAATCGTGGATAATTCAAAGTTTTTTATAAAAACTTTCGAGAACCATAACAACTTTTCGGCCTTTCATCTTTAAGAAATCATCGCCGGAATACCCCCACCTGTTCGACATGTGACAGCTGAAACCTCCCTTCCCGCTATCTGTTCGACTGGTTCGAGCGTTCAACCTACAGAGAGTGTTGGTTCAACCGGCTTTAGATGTCATTTGAGCTTCCTACTGTCAGTGTGTCTGTAGTGTTGTGAGAGTTTCACTAGTGAGCATTCACGATATCTTTGAGTAAACCACACGTTCAATACAAGAATTTAACGTTTGATAAAAAGGTCGCCGTCATTCGCAATGTGGAAAAGGGTGTGAAGATGAAATGCCAAATTGCCAACGAGTACAGGATAGTGCCGAACACTTTGTCTACTTTTTGAAAAATAAGGACAAAATTCTGAGTAACGCTGTTGCTACACGTGGAAATGGAAAGGATCGCAAAAGAGCTAAGAGAACTGGACAATCCTGAAGTCGATGAGTGCGTGTTGAAGTGGTTTAAACAAGCACAGAACAAAAACATTCCTCTGAGTGGCCCCCTTATTCAATACAAAAACAAAAAAATAGTAATAAGTGTCCTTAACCCTTTCGCAACAAACGGCATGCATAGGTGCCAGATGCGAACATGCATTCAAGGACGAGCGGCACTCACTCGGGCCAGAGGAAATTTTACCGCAAGCGGATAGTGGCACGTATAAGTGCCACTACGCAGAACATTTTAATTTGTGAACTAGATGGCGTTACTTGTCCATGGAACTAACTTCAATGCATTTTGCAGAGGCATGACCTTGGTAGAAGAGGATCGAATGAATTATTTCTCCATTTGGAGCGGTGAAAATCATTTTGTAACATAAACAAACAGAACAATTCTCGTAGCATCAACAATTTTTTAATTGAGTTTCGCTTTTTATTTTTATTTCAGCGTTATGATTTCGTTGGTGAATCATAGGAATATAAGAGAGTATTTTTTTTGTTTGGGTTTTAGAGGCAGTGAAATTATTCGTTTATTTCGGATAAAAGAATGGGAGCAAATAACGAGCATTTTGTATTCAGATTTGTATGAAAATTATACATCAAATAGAATATAAATATTTCTTTTATTCCTGTAAAAAGTAGATTTCTGTGTTGAATAGGTGATTTTTAGTGAATTTTTTTCGAGAGTTAGGCTTAGCGCAAAAAATGCGCCGTCCTTTGGGCCGCGACAGCTCCGAAATGCCGCCGTCCCGAAAGGGTTAATGAAGCACGATTGTGTGTGTCACAATGCATGGTCTCAAGTAACGGAATCAACAATAGCAAATTTTTTTCAAAAGGCAGGATTTACCAATAAAACTGGCCCAGCTGAGTTCATAGAAGAAAATGTCCCCCCACCGGACGCATGGGGTAACAATATGGGCGTGACATTTGAAGAATACGTCAATTTGGACGAAAACATGGAAGTTTGTGGAGAACTGTCAGATCAAGACATTTTATTAAAACCTCGTGTTAAATAAGACGAGTGCAGTGGAGTACAATATCGAGGATGATATACAGGAGGAAAAAGAAGAGACGCCAATCCCTACATTTTCAGAGGTGCTTTTTCATCTAGGCGAAGTTCGTCAGTACATTGAAGGACAAACAAACATTAGTGAAGCTGTTTTCCGTTCACTAAACATGCTTGATGATTTTGCTAAACTTAAACAACTGAACTCTACAAAACAATCAAACATTGCACAATTTTTTTTAAAACTATAATTTTCTGTATTGAATGTAATACATACATGTATGTAGCTTACGTAAATCTTATTTTGTTTACATACATATAATGTTTCAAGTTCTTCATACTGTGATATTTCTCAATAAATATTTACTTATTGACAGAATAACCTTTTCAAGCATTCAGTGGACCTGAAACTAAAGTTAAAAGATGTAACTTTTTTAAATCGAAGTTTTGGATAATTCAAATTTTTTTAGTGGTCCCTTCAGCTTCGAATTATCCAAGTTGCACTGTAGTATATTTTTAGCAAAAGTTGAGAATTTTCAGTAAAATTTGTGGAGGAAAATTTAAAATTTTTATATTAGGAAATTTTCAAGCTTGCTTATAGATTAGGTAAAAATTAAAGTTGCCTCAGCAAATCAGGAACAGTCGGCTATAATAAAAATATTAATTTTAATGTCTTTACATCAGTAGTTTGCAACCTTTGTGATGGTACGACCCCACTGAAGTATTTTATTTTAGAGGTCCCATTTCACCATGGAAATAAAATAAGGGGATAAAAATTATAATTATACATGTTTAAAAAAGCATTTACATTCATTAATACTAGTTACATTTAGCTATTAAAAATGTCAAAATGTTTAATCTAAATAGAAATAGTATGTAGGATATATTCTCACTGTTTTCCATAAATTTTAGCGACTCCTTGAAATATTTTTGCAAGCACAAATGAAGTCGCAAGCCAAGGGTTGTGCACCACTTCTTCATATCATTTGGTTAATTAAAGAAAAAATTATATAAGATACTATAACACTCTTAAACTGATGGTATAGTGTTAGATTTCCCACACCACTGCTGAAGACTAAATTATGTGTAAATTGTAATATAAACTAATACCGCATTTTCATACTTGACAAAGGAGAGGCAGGAATCAAACTCAAGGCAAACACAAATAAGCACATCATTTTAGCCCTGAACCAGATTCAAATACTTGCATATGAAGATTTCACTACAATATTCCCTTTTCAGAGAATAAGACGAACATCACATATTACTTGTAAGTAATGCAAAGGTTCAATTTGACCTCAAGCCAATTAGCATCTTTAATGACTCTGGCTCTTCATTTGCTAATATTCTAGGTACTAGATTTTGATGTCTTATCTCAACTCTAAACATAAATTACTAAATGTTTCATCCCAACGACCCTACACACAGGTTTGATTTAATTTTCAAGACGCTTTTTTGTCAAATTGCAAATTGCATAGAATACGAAATAAAATGATTTCGAGTAGGCTCAAATAGAACCCAATATATTACAATGCATATACAGTGGCCCCAAAACCATGACTAGATGAGCTAAAATTTAAAAAAAATTATATATTTCTTTATTTTTTTCTAAAAAGTTTATACCATTACAGATTTAATATTAAATTTGTTTCTCTTTTTTTTTAAAAAAAAGATAATGCTTACTCTAAATTTTTTCATAAACAGTTCAACAGTGGGAAATTCTTCACCTTGAACTTGTTTAAAAGCAGCTTTATATTGTACAAGAAGTTTTGAGCATGCAGCAGTATATCTTGAAAGAAAAAAAAAATTATTAGTATTGACATTAATACTAAAAAGAAACTTATCTAACAAACATTTATACACTATGCACATATCATTTATACACTATGCATATATCATTTATACACTATACACATTTATACACTATGCACATATTCCGGCCATCCAAATGGCTGCTCATGTCCTCAGGACGAGCCGGACGGTCTGGGTCTTCAACACTATGCACATATCAGATAGGTTGGTGGTAGGGGAAGGAGGGTACGGTCCCTATGGATGCTTCCCCCACTGGGTTCCGGTCTAAATTGGGTGGCCCTTCCCGGCTGTCTAAACACCTTTTGGGTAGGTTGGATGGTCTGGATCTCAACAACAACACCATGCACATAATGCTTATAATTATAAATAAACATTTTTATTTTTCTTCTTTAGATTACATTTTAGGCATTTTTTTGCATTTACTGGAATTTGGGGAGATTTTTCTCTTATTAATGATGTTTTCATATATATATATATATATTTTAGCAAAGAGTTTAGATATAAAAAAATTCTTGTACAACAAAGTTTAACTATAAAAAACATCAATTTCTATGCAGAAAATCTGGAATTGTTGAATAATAAATCTTCTATTAGTGCTAAGATTAACTTTCTGGATTTAAATCTATGTATTGATTCTTCTAATAGTATTATTTATAATTTATATGATAAAAAAAGTTATTTTAATATTAAAATCATTAAATTATTACCTTTTACTTTTTGTAATTCAGTTCAAATTTTTCGTAACATCATTAAAAATTAATGGTTTCGAATTTATAGATTATCAGATAAAAAGTTTCATCAATTACATATAAAAACCTTATTCAAACTAGTAAAGCATACTTTTATCCATTATATTTGGTTAACAGTATAGTAACAAAGTTTACGGTAACACAGCATTGTTAATGCACTTTATTATGTCTAAATCCCTATAAAATTTTAATCATTCCATTATGATACCATTACGACACCATTTTGAACAAATTATTTGGTTTGTACTTAAAATGGGACAGACTTAAATATTAGATACAATTTTACTATCAAATAGTAATACATTTAATATATTCATTATTTAACACATTGGCACAAATGATAACTATAATGTTTACACTTTTCACTATATATATGCAAATTATGGCTAGAGCTGTCAATTATTACTCAAGGATAAAAAATGCTGCTGTAAACAAAATACAGGTATGGTTGTCAAGATTATTTTTTTGGAAAGATGAAAATATTATCATGACTCCAATTTTAAAAATGTGTGCCAATGTGCAATGAATAATTGCCTAGTTTCTATATCAAATAAAGAAACTAGTGCAGGGGTAACTAATGAACCACATGTATTCATAAACTGCCACTATTAAACAATAACTTTCTTCGGTACAGAAATTTCCCATCATAAAAATAATTCCTATATTATAAGCAGAGTTGGGCAGTATCGAAAATACATATATTTGAAATACATTTTCAAAATACAGTTGTATTTTGTATTTTCAACTATAAAAACTAAAGTATATTAGTAACGTATCGAAAATACATTTTCAGAGTATTTTGTATTTTCAAAATACATTTCTTCAAATTTCAAACTATCGTGTTTAAACCGAAAATGAATGATTCGCCAAAGAGAAAACAACAAATCTGCATTTTGTCTAATCTTTGAATTCATTTCTAGCAGTTAATATAAACATCCTTTTTCAATTGGTGCCAGCTAATAAATGGAATGTTCAGCGTCTGCAATAGCCTCAGAGAAAAGTTGTTTCTGTAATAAACTTTACTTTGCATTCCTATTGAAATTATAACATGATGTTGTTTGGCAGATGCCTCCTTTCTATATGTATGTAAAAGAGGAAGAAAGAAGCTTAAAATACATTTTTTGTGAAAACAGAACTAAGGCAATCTGAGCTCTGCTACACATAACATTTTTTTTATAAAAGATGAAATGCAAGTCATTATTGCTAAGACACAATAAAAGATGGTTGATACTTCTGGCAGTGATGAAAATGCATCAAAAGAATTAATGGATTATTATGATGCTGCGTGGTGTCAAAGACCCAAACTACTCAACTGGCCTAAGGGCTTTTAGCAGCTGTTTGACTGGCCGGCCGCTGTGTGGTGGTGTTCTTGAGACCCAGGCCGTCCGATCTACCAGAAAGGTGTAAGGTAATTGTTTGGACGGCCGGGAAGAGCCACCCAATTTAGACTGGAACCCAGTGGGAGAGGCATCCACAAGTACCGTACCCTCCTTCCCCTACCTCTCGGAGGGAGTTACGGACCCACATGTTTAAGGTGATCGTACTCTGCGTGAACACAGCGGCAGTTTTGGCAGCGGAGGAAATTGAACCCGGGTCTACTGAGTGCAATTCCTGCACACTAACCACTGGGCTACCACGTCCACCGCTGCGTGGCGGTGTTGTTGTTGATACCCAGACTGTCCAACCTACCAGAAAGGTGTAAGGTAACTGTTTGGACGGCAAGGAAGAGCCACTCAATTTAGACTGGAATCCAGAGGGGGAGGCATCCACAGAGATTGCACCCTCCTTCCCCTACAACCAACTTTTTGGGAGGACATACGGGTCCACATGTGTAATGTGATCGTACTCCATGTGAACACTGCAGCAGTTTTGGCAGTGGAGGGAATCGAACCCGGGTCTACTGAGTGCAATTCCAGCACGCTAGCCACTGGGCTACCGTGCCCGCCGTTGCATGGTGTGTCATATTAGATGGAAAATATTTTAATATATATATTGATGATAAAGTAAAAGTAAAGGCAGGATTTATGCAAACCAAAATGTCTTAAAGTCGCAACAATTTTAAAATGCATCTAAAGGTAAGATTTTAGTTTTATACCTCGATTTAACAAATATTTTAGCTAGACCCATTTATTCATTTAATGGACACATAAGTCTCTGCGAACCTGTGCAAGGGATTCTTGGAGAATTTGCAAAAGTTTGAGAAAAAAAGTAGAACATGCCATTTTTTTTGTAATTAAGAAAATTAAATTATTAACGTTTTAACAGGAACTATTACTACAACAATAAAGCATTTAGGAAGTTTAACTTGGTTAAGTAGTGAGGATTTTAATTGAGAAGAGAAATTTTATTTAAGCTGAGAATTGTTGGAACTTCAAGGAATTCAGTTAGTTAGCAGCTCAATGGTTTGCAGTAACGAATATTACCAGCACTCTTGCCAAGTACTCATAAGGCCTTCAGATAAAAAATTTTAAAAAAAAATCAAACAATAAGGTAAAATGTCAAACCAATTAAAATTAAAATATATTTTGCTTAATTACATCAGATGAAAATGCACATGTATTATAAAATAATTAAATGTAACTTGTTTTGTATTAAAAATTTTTATGAAAATCAATTATTAAAACAAAGCAAAATCATCATAATATATATACACGTTTGTTTGTAACCAGTAAACCAGATATAAAACAAAATTGTTTGTCTTTTTTATTAACAATATTTAATAAATAGAGAAAAGAAACAATAAATACACTTGATATATTTTATTCAAAAGTATGAGTTGGCTATTATTCATGAACTCTACTGATTTACACGGCAATTTTGTAATTTATCACTGTGAAACTTAGTACGTATCAGCCAAGAAGGAGGTCTCATGATATTTTATTAAATATTTCAAGGGTTCCTCCTAACAAAAAAAGTTGGGAATCACTTCTTTAACCCTTTAAGTGGCATATATTTGCTTTTCAGATGTAAAGATTTTCAAAATCTGTATCATATAAAATGTGTCAAAAAACAATTGTTTTAATTAATAATTAACAGGGGTTTTTTTGTAAATTGCTTAGAGTACTATAATAATGATTTTGTGTTGTTATAATCAATTTATAAATTGCAGCAAAAGATGTTAAAATTGAATATTTTTTTCTGGTGAGGTTTTTTTTTTTCAGTTACTTAATAATTTAAGATCTTTCTTAAGATAATGAAGAATTTATGATATTATAAGATATTTATTTAACCTGGTATGGGTGAAACAATCATCAATGATAATATATTCTAATATCATTTTTAAATGCCAATGTTAATATTTAACAAATATTATTGTTTATATATGCTTTTATATATTGTTTATTTCCAATAAAATGTATAGATAAATGTTGCTTTGCATTAAAAATTTAATCCAGTCCAATATACAGAAATGTTATTTCTTTTTAAATATATATTGTATTTGGAATTTTTTTAATTTAAAAAGTATTTTGCATTTTATGACCCAAAACCTATGTATTTTGTATCGAAAATACATTTTCAATGTATTTTGCTCAACTCTGATTATAAGTGATGACCTAATTTTACTACTAGTATCCAAGCATGATGTGATGATCACCGTAGATAGGACTCACTGTATTAAAAAAAAAAGCAAAATGTTCCATAAACAACAACAACAAAAAAAAGAAAATGCTGCTAAAATGGATCAAGATATTTTAAGTGAATTGTTAAAACCATAATTCAACAAAGTAATGAATCAGAATTAAAAACTGGAGCTGTAACTCATATGGAAGATTTTAAGATACAAGCATTTTACTTTAAAACTTTTACAGCTCCAGTCCCAAAATATAAAATTAATAAATGAAATCATAAGATAAAAAAAAAAAAAATACTTTCATGAAAAACTTTTACATCCTACAGCTAGCTAGTGCATATAACCAGAATAATTTCTATCATTTAAAAATAATACCTACTAGGTGTGAAACCTGCAGCAAATTTAGTAGTGTTTTAAAACAGTTGTATCAAAACATGACTTACTGAATATATGTTCATCCTAAAACAAGCCTGCTATTCAGGAATGTAATACCTAATGATAGACATAAAAATTGCTTAAATCTGGGTAATAGTAAACAGGAACCAGGAACATGTTGGTTGTTGCCCTTTATGTGCTAGAGTGATTGGAATGTTTTTGTTGGTATATATAAACATTTTCATTATTCAATAAAAATTAAAAAAGATTTCTATATAAGGGAAAACTTAAACATACTCTTTAGCTGTAACACAATCTTTAATGTATGCTTTTTCTAAGCATTGCAGAGTATTGATAACAGAATATAAGTCAGCCATATTGTCATACCTGTAAAAACATACATTTAAAAAATAACAAAATATACTAGATAATATATTATAAATATATAATAAATATATTATACAGGGTGTCCAGTGCTATGCGTGCCCAATGGCTATTTGCTCAACCGTTAGTCACAGAGATGTACACTTCCAATTGCAAAAATGTATTAAATTTTAAAATCTATTATCTTAGAAACAGTTTAAATCAATAAATGCATTTCTGAAAGAAATACAAAATATAAATTTTTATACAGTCCCCCGATCCTACCAATTATATCTAGGAAAATCATCCTCGTACAATTTTATGCAAAATAAAAAAAAAAAATCATCCTTTTATGACCAAAATTGACCGACTTATAGCTGTTTAAAGTTGGAGCACTTTTTGTGCTGAGAAATGGTCAATACGGTCCCTGATTGGTTGGTTGCTTGAAAAGGGACATTTTTATGCGTGGGAAAGAGACTTAAGTCATAAAGTTTAATGCTTCACAACTTGGTGAATTTTGGTCGTAAAAGGAAGATTTTTTCTTATTTTGCATGAAATTGTATGAGGATGATTTTACTAAATATAATTGGTAGGACCAGAGGACCATATAAATATTTATATTTCGATTCGCATTTCTTTCAGAAATGTATTTATTGATTTAAACTGTTTCTAAGAAAATAGATTTTAAAATTTAAAACATTTTTGCAATTGGAACTCTGTGACTAACAGTTGAGGAAATAGCCATTTGGCACCGATAACACTGGACACCCTGTATATATAAATATTAAAAATGTCAGATAAAAATGAACATTCACAGATGCATAAAATTCAAGCATTATAGAATTTACAAGTAAAACAACTTCTGTTCTATAATAGTGCATTATATCTGATCATCCATCACCAATAGACAATTCCGGCCTCTTTTTTTATTTTTTTATTTGATTCGAAATGTTTCAAAACGGACAACGGTATAAAAATTTTTATTCTCCAAGCTGTATTTCATGTTTTATTAACAGTCAAAGTTCGCCTTTCTGACTGTGGTGGGAAAACGGTCCATTTTGGCGCACACGGAATGTGACATCAAAAGGTTCTTCCACGGCTCCCGTCATTGGAGAATTGATGCATAAGTTTGGTTATATTCGGAAAGTTCCAATAATTATAATTGTTTCTTCAGTCTCAAACTTCCGAATAAGTATTGTATCGCTCCAATGTGCCTGACTGCTAGTTTTACATCCTCAGATAAAATATTTATATCTGTGCCAAAAAATGTTTTTCGTGAAAAATTATGTGAAGTGCAGGAAACCAGATTGTAAACAAAATTCACCACTGTCATTAAAGAGTGTTCGTTACGTATGCTATTAAGTTTGTATTGTTTTAGTAAAATACATTTTTAGTTAATACTATGAATGCAGAACATGAGAAAGGAGAGAGTAAATAACAATAAAATAACTCACTGACTTTGGTTTAAACAGTCATAACTATTAAACAATTAATTCTTATGCTTCAGTTAATTTTTCACAGAATCTGAGTAATAATACGAATTTTGCTATCTATCAGAATCAGAACAATAGTAATTTGAAAATACAAAGTATATTAATTACTATATAATATAAATATTGAAAAAAAAAAGTATAGCTTATATTAAATTATAACTTTAATTATGAAAAGAATTACACATAAAATAATTAGGGGGCGCGGTAGCCCATTGGTTAGCGCGCTGGAGTTGCACTCGGTAGGCCCGGGTTCGATTCCAGCCGCTGCCAAAACTGCCGCCGTGTTTATGCGGAGTACGATCACGTTAAACATGTGGGTCCGAAAGTCCTTCCGAGAGGTTGGTGGTAGGGGAAGGAGGGTACGGTCCCTGTGGATGCCTCCCTCACTGGGTTCCGGTCTAAATTGGGTGGCACTTCCCGACCGTCCAAACAGTTACCTTACACCTTTCTGGTAGGTCGGACGGTCTGGGTTTCAACATCAACAACATAAAATAATTAAATTTCATCAAATTCAATTGAATTTTCTACATCAGAGCACATATTTTGTTTTTACAACATTGCATAATAATAAACAAGTTTTGAAACACTATCTATTCCCAACCTGTTTCGAACCTTTGAATGCACAAATGAAAAATTAGAGAATATTCTCTCTATTGCAGCACTGCTTGAAGGGCATGCTTACAGATGTGCAAGTAACTTGCAAAAGTCTTTAGAAATATCACATGCTTTTGCTATACTTCTCCACCATTTATTAGCATTAACAGTCTTAATCACTTTATCTGGTCCATATGTTTTTTTTTTTTTAAATATATTATACACACACACACACAAAAAAAAAAAAAAAAAAGTAGGAATTTTAAAAGATTACTTCTATAAATTATTCATAAAAGTTATACCCACAGATTCAAATAAGGATAAAATGAAGATTGATTTCACAACTTATTAATCAATTAATGTTTCATTATGTTTTATCATTTTAATTAAACAAATTAATATTAATGAAATAACTAATTAATATTCTGATTTAAGTCTCAATTATATTATGTACAAAATTATATTGTCTTTTGCACATTTCTTTAAATCCAGCCATTTTTTCCAGTTTTTACCAGGTTTTTGCCACTGTCCTGGCAAAAATACCATTTTGCTGGCAAAATGACCAACCCTAGGAGTAAGTAAGGACACTGAGCTGCAGCAATTGTGATATTTTAAACACTTGCAACTTTCCCAGCTATTGGAAAATCCAGGTTAAAAACTAAGCTATTGAAATTAGAATCACTCATTCCAAAACCCAATTACATACACTTGCAAGAATTTAGAACAGCTACAAATTCTTGCTCATTGTTCATAGCTAGTACTTTTAGTTTTTGAGATATAAGCATTACAAACTTGTAAAATGAAAAATTTTCAATCTTCTTCGACTTGTCAAGATGATTACTCAAAAACTAAGTCAGTAAGGTTCAATATATTAGCTTTTTTTTTTTATTTTAAAGTAGATTCAGAAACTAAATTTACTAATATATATTTTTGTCGCTTACTATTTATCTTTCGAAGTTTGAGTAAAAGTAGGAAAAATTAAAAAATCACTTGCTTGGATAGACCCTTTAAGTGTTTTCTAAAAAAGTTCCAAAGTATTAAAATTATTTCATATATTCATAATCTGGACCAACGAAACAAGAAAAAAATATGTACATTTTTATCTATCACGTTTTGAGAAATTGGCATCCAAAGTGTTTGCATTTTTCGTAATGCTCCGATTTCCACCACAGATACCCCCCCTTAAACGTAAATGTAATTCACATAATAATAATTATTATTATCATTATTATTATAAGCATTTAAGAAAAGGTTATCAAGTTTACATCTCGAGTTTCAGCTGTCACAAAATATTTATTATTTCTGAAAGAGAGTGCCATCACAGTAAAATCAATCTTGGGCAAATTGTCTGATTGCCCTTTAACAAAACCAGAATCCATGTTTACAATAAAATAAAATAAGGAACAAATAATTTAAACTCAAGCAGACCAAGAACGAATGGGTAAAATAATTATAAACAAATTGTAAACAAAATTAAATGCCAACTACTTGCAAATATCTCAGTAGAAACAGCACATAGTAGAATGTTGAATCACAGGTCGAACAGGCATTGTGACGTCACAGCCAATCATGGGTCGTTTTGTGTTCGAGTGGATTTTGCACTTTTTTATTTTTTGATATTTAAATAAATAATTATTTCAAGAGATTTTCACTTGGATATTTGAAATCAGAAAAAAATTCTCTATAAATATCAATTGGTTTTAAGATCTTTTAAAAAAAAATCGGAATTGTCCATTGCCCTCGGGGGAGCCTGTAACCCCTAGAGGGCGCGTCCCCAGGTGGCGGATCGGGGAATGTCTCCTTCGGGTGGTAGAAGGGAAATGAAATACCTTCCGCAGACCAACAGGCAGAAGTCCAACCTCTCGAGGCTCTGGCAACCATTTTTCATGATGAATCAGTTGAATAGATATTCGCAGAATGCTACCGCGTACGGGGCAGTCGACGCGTCAAGTTCTGATGTCCGGGAACCCGATGGAAAATATGCTACGAAGACATTCAGCCTTCTACAATTAAATATTAATAGTACTCAGAGGAAGAGAGAGGAATTGCAAAACCTGCTGGAGGTAAATCACATTCATGTTGCTTGGCTTCAGGAGACAAAGCTAAATGAAAATCTCCATCTTCAGATTAAGGGATATACAACCCTGGAAAGGGATAGAACAACTGGTAGCAGAGGAGGCTTGGCTTTTCTCATCAAAAATGGAGTTAAATACAGGGAACTTAAATTCGATCATTTACCTCCCCATTCCAGTAATACCGAAATGCAGGGGATTGAGATCCTTCTCCCAGAGCAGAAGATTATCCTTTATAACATCTATCACCCAGATAATTCCAATATAGAGCTTGCTGATTCAAGTGAATTTTCCAGAGATGATTATGATTCTGTCATCATGCTTGGTGACTTTAATGCCAAAAGTCCCACTTGGGGATCGTCAACTTTAGATGATAAAGGAAGGCAGGTGGAAGATTTGTTGGTGGACCTGGGTCTAAGGATTTTAAATAACAAACAGAATACCTTTCTATTGACAAGAAATCATAGCTATGGTTATTGGGGAAAATTTTGTGATTGTTGATTGCTTCAAAGTGCTATGAAGTTTTTACAATAAAATCTTCCATTTCAGTTATTTTTTGAAGAAAGTCTTCATCCTCTCTTTCAAAATATCTGTGCAATATTTCTATTGAATAGGAAGCAGTTTTTGTAGCCAGCCTTTCAGAACACCTGTCAACAGATTCTTGATTGTCATAAGAATCATTGATTAGATTGTCATTTTTAGTAATTTGTGCAATAAGTTCATTCTCATTAGAGAATTCAACACAGTACTGAAGATCATCATCCACCATACCAAATTTGGCAAAAGATAAATGGCTGGAAAAATTCATTTTCTCAAGAAAGTTCGCCAGTTCTTCATGATCGTTGGTTTGTATCTATAGCTGGGCATCAGACGACCTGCTGATGATGAGAGTCAGACTTCGAGAACCTAAGCTGTATCTGATTCTTTTTTGAATTTTTCTTTAGTTTTGAAGCCAACATGGCAAAAACAGTTGACTATTGTTTTTTTGGTGACCCATGCCACTTTTACTAGACGCATGGCCCCAAGAACATCAATTTCATATGAATTTTTGTTTTCAAGTGCTACAATTATTCTTCTGACAATTATTATTCAGTAGTTTGATTTGAAATTTTGAATGACTCCCTGATAAATGGGCTGAAGCACTGCTGTCACGTTAGGTGGGAGAAATTCTACTTGTATTACCTTTAACTTAGTAGGGATATGCAGTGTCGTTGGGGGGATATGCAGTGGGGTTAGGGGATATGCAGTGTCATTGTCAATGATCAGAAGAATCTTTCTATTACAGCCATTTTCTGATCGAGATCTCCGAGCTATTCTTCAAAATGAACGCTTGTCATCCATGCTTTTTTATTATTCTTGTATGTTGTTGGTAAATTTTTATTCCTTTGAAACACCTTGGATTAGCAGACTTACCTATGGTCAGATGAGGCAATTTTTTATTTCCAGTTATGTTAGCTGCATGAAGTACAGTTAGTCAATGTTTTGCTTGTTTACCGATGTATATTATCCCACCTTTCAGAACAAGTGATTTATCGTACAGTAATTTGTCTTAAAGCTCTGTTTCGTCTATGTTAAAAATATCTTTCAGTTCAAATTTTTCTACAATAAGTTTCAATTCTTCTTTCCTCCATCTGCTAATGCAGTCATGATTTACCGAAGGAATTTCTCCACACAGGTTTTTGAAGGATAGACTGTGTCTGTCTTTGAACTTCTCAAACCAACCATTAGAAGCTTTAAAATCCACATCAATATTAATCTTTTTAGCAAATGTCAGAAAATTATTGTTGATTGGAGCATTTGTAGAACATATGAATTGCAGCCATTTTATGAGGGTTTTCTGCAGAAGAGGGAATTTTTTTTTCCTTGAATGAATTCTTGATTGTGGAACATCACTCACACTTGCAGCAGAAACCGTATCACGAAGAGGGTATTTTTTTAATAGTAAACATTTTGGCAATTTCTGATTTCAAAACTTTTTTCAGTACTTTTCCATTTCGCCGGCGCAAATTTCGCCAAGCAGACTTTATTGGCGACAACACACAGTATACATATAAAAAAAATGTTAATGTTAGTAAGAAATGGCCGCGACTTGCTTTGAAAATGTGGCGGTAAAAGGTTACCAGCGGGGATATTCCGTTTGGCATCGGTTGTAGTATTTTTGGCGACTTTATCGCCTGCGACGGCGAAATGGAAAAGTACCCTTTTTTCCAATTGATCTCATCTAAAATTTTAATCTTTTACCTATCGATATCTGTCTGCGCTTGTGTTTTTCTGAGCTATCCTGAACAAAAATTTAGATTACACGTGAATATGAACCTACAGACAAGAAAGCATTACCAAGATTGCTGGTGTTCACTAACTAACCCCTTTCCCTATAGACAGTGCACTCACTATATGACCATTGTCTTAGTTTTAGGAAGGAGCCTGTAGCATAAGTACAAATTGACCAATCAGAGTGAATATGAACTATCCCTCAAAGTACCTCTCCTTTCTTCCACGTGACTGGCACTGTTTCGAGATCACTCTGTACCTGCATGAGCCCCGCCCCACACACACACACAAAAAAAAAAAAAAAAAAAAAAAAAAAAAAAAAAAAACTTTCCGACAGAACCGGCTGCTATTTGTTAAAAGACGTTTTCAGAAATTCCAATGAAAATATATGGTCACTGTATCAAAAAACTGAAAGAGTGTCAGTTATTGTAACAATTGAAAGATTACATTGTTGCTATGATAAACCGATTGGAACTTTCAATGGTAGTTACTATAACGAAGGGGTCGCTATATCATGGGGTAATTGTAAGGAGGGTTTACTGTAATTTGAATTTGAATGTTTTGTTTTTCTGGAAAATCGCCATGTCAAGACTTTGTTATAAAATATCATGAAAATTGAGAAATAGATTTTAAAAACACAGAAATGGTATAAGAATTTAAATACATAGATGGTAATAAATCTTAGTGTGCACAGGCAGCTCATCAGTAATGCTCTGATCTAAATATTTATCTTAAGTCTTGGGACATAACTCTACTTGTTGATTAGCATTGCAACTAGATGACTATGGATTAACCAGATATACAAAGGAAACAAGATAAAAGAAGTATTAATATTCAATGCCTTACTTTTCTCTTTCTCTGGCTGTTCGATACAACTTGACTTCCTCATATAACTCAGGACGATTTTCTGCAAAGAAAAATATAAAACTAATTTTAAAATTTTAGTGAAAACAAAGTCATATTTTTAATAAGTCACTGGAGAAACCTGTAGCACTTAGGAAGTATTGAGAAAATTAACAATAAGCATTATGGCTGTCTGTCAAACAAAACCCTGAGAGTAGTCTCAGAAAAATTTTGAAGCCAGACAATCAGGTACAATTGCAGGATGGAAGAAACTTAAAATGCCTAGAACAGATATAGTATAATCCTCTTTTTCATTCTTGGCAATTTTAGGTGAGATTCTGGCAATCCCTGCTATGATTTGGAGAACATTCCCTTCTGGCAACTCTTTCTACATCTTCTGTCGTTAAGGTAAAAATCACAACATTCCATTCTGGTGACATTTTCCTGCACTTTTTGTTGCCATTTGTGCAACAGTTGATTTGCAGAAATATAAACATGGGCATACGCCCGCTTCTTGAGCTTAATTCGCTACACTCACCCGCTAAAAAACATCACAGAATCCGGTCCCACTGGCTCTCAGAGGTCGCACATAGCAATAGCTGTTTGTGCCACAGGTATTCTGTTGAAAAATCAGAAAATTTTCAGGTTTTTACTTTGAAAACAAAAGGGTGATTTTTACGTTGGCGGCAAAAGATGCAGAAAACGTTGTCAGAATGGAATGTTGCAATTTTTACCTTGGCAACAAAAGGCACAAAAGGGTTGCCAGAATGGAATGTTCTCTAAATCACAGCAGGGGTTGTCAGAATCTCACTTAAAATCACCAAGAATGAAAAAAGGATTATACTACACCTGTACCAAACTCCCATCCCTCCCAAAAAGCTTAAGTTTTTTTATTTTCTAAATACACAAAAGAACTTTGTGTAATTTTAGTATAGCATATAAAACAGGATATATTTAACCCTTTGCTGCCTGTGTCCATGTAGTATACATGCTGGTGTAAAGATGTGGCTTCAAAACCACGAATACATATTTTTCCTCCTCCTCCTCCAGTTCCTGTCTACAGACATCCAGAACTTATAAATGAGATGAATTGAGATCAGACACTATTGGATGATTCACTTTGATGCTTTAGTTGTATTTTGCCATCAAATCATACATTTTAGAATCCTTCATAAAATTTTACATTAATAGATATTTCACAAAATTCTAAATTATTTAAATATCTTAACCGAAAGCCCAACAGTTATAAATAAATATATGAAAAGTAACAAAAAAATATATTTCTTTAAAGTTCACAATGTTCTTCTGCCTTTCCACAAAATTTAAATTAGAATCAAAATTAAAAATTTGATTTTTTCTCTAGTTCAAAAACTGTGCTTCTTCCATCCCATGTGCAGTTCAGAGCCCACTCTTTCAGTTGTGATGTCATGAATATGGGAGAAAGACTTCTTTTGGTGCAAGTGTTCAAATGGAAAAAGGTAGCATATTTAATTTGTCAAAAATCCTCAAATAAAGTTATAAACATAATTTTTGTTTTCTTAGGTAAATAATGCATTTTAATGATGACCAATTTGTACGACTGGATTGTGTTAAAGTTTGCGGATATAGAAATTTTATAATGAATTAAGTGTTCAAAGTCTACTTTTTGACAATTCTTTGTAAAATTGTCCATAATTAGGATATTATACTAAGGATTCTGGTCAATGTTCATTAGAAAGAACATGCTTTGATCTTTCTGCTGATGGAAAGATGGAAACCTTGTGATAATACTATTGTAGATGAGAAACACACTTTTTTTTTGCACATTACATCACATGAAATTTAATTTAGTGCAATGAGCTTAGATAATATTGAAAAGAATATTGTCAAAATGTACTTTAATGTAAAGAATTTATAATATTAATATTTTTTGCTAGGATACTCTTAGTATAAACCATTTAATCGCAATAGTACTCAATATTATTAAATAGAATTTATGGTGGTGTCAAAAATAAGTCACAAAAAAAATAATTTATTTAAATTAAAAATAATCCGTAAAAATGTATTTTAATTGTGTTCTATTTAGTATCTTAGCTTTGATTTTACAGTGTGTTCTTTTAAATGAATTGATGGGTATCACCAACATAAACATTTAATTAAATCGTCGCAATTAAGTGTACATAAAAGTTTACAAACTTCCACAAACCTTGTTGATTCATTATGAAAATTCTTTACTTAAACAAATAAAATAATTTGTCAATTTAACATCGATAAAGAATTGCACAGATAAAAGAAATTCTGTCACATTTAGAAATTTTGATATGCTATGCGTGCGCAGATTATTTTGATATGCAGTGAGTTGAGTAGAGGTACTTAGAGGTCAGATTTATCTCTATTGCATTAACGTCAATTGTTAAATATATAACATGTTTTAATGTTTATTATATTCTGAAAATATAATTTATATTTGAACATATAAAAAGATTTAACGTATACAGTAAGTTGCTTTTCTTGCAGTTATTTATTGAAAAACATTGCCTACAGTCACCCTCCCTCCAATTGCTCTTTGCATGTTTGCACCACTCTCTCCAAAAGTCCACATGGGAATGTTTATTTCCCATCCTAAATCAGTTTTAAATTCATAATTATAGCGTTTTGTGATTGTTATAAGCATTTTGTGATTGTTATATGTGTTTTGTAATTGTTATTTCTATTCTGCACTTGATGCCATTGACATTCTGAATTTTCTGGCCATTCCATATCAGGTAATCCAATTTTTAATACGTATTTTACGTCATGTTTTCCGATTTTCTTGAAATTTTATTCACTTGTTGAATGGTCAAAACTGGGTTTAAACTTTTAACTCTATCTATTTTTGGGTTGATTGGAGAAATAGACCCCCCACTCATTTTTCAAAGTACGAAATAGCGCTAAGTTACCGCGATTCTCCGGGTTTCAATTTTATTCCGTATACTTCGCCAATCTGGTAGCCCACGACTTCTGGTAACCAACAGACATCCAATCAACGCGCGACTTTTTGGGAAAATCGGAGGAATAGTCCCCCACTCGTTTTTCAAAGTACAAAATTGCGCCAAGTTGGCGCGTTTCTCCGTGTTTTGAAATACACAGAAGATTATTGAAATACTTCCTGCCTTGTACTTAGTATTTCGTACCTTGTATTTTGTACTTTGAAAAATGAGTGGGGGGTCTATTCCTCCGATTGATTTACCCATTTAAAAGTGCTAAATATTTCTAAGTGAGAAACCCGATGTTTCTTTGTATTCTTAAAATATCATGTAATGCACACTAATCGTTAAGATAACTACAATTTTAACAATATGAAATGCTTGTTTGTTCACAATGTTTTTTTTAGATACTGGCGACTAATGTTAAAACATTGAACCCCATTATTTAAATCATTGTAATGATTGTCTGATATCATTTGGAATGATCATACATATTTTCTTAAGTATATAGATGTTAATTCATATATAAGCAGAAGTTCAGATATTTTAGACATCCATGAGATATTTTGAGTTGTTCTATATTTCATTTTTCTCTGTCTAAAATAAATTGTTTTGTTTCTGCATGTATATTATTTGTCTGAGGACTTTGAAGAGTTATTTCAAAAGTTAATAGCAAATTTGATTTAGAGAATCTGTAAATTGAGGACATTTTGACATTCTTCACATGTTCAGAAATTTTATGCGAGTCATAAATTGAACTTTTGATAAGTGAAAAAGTACGGATTGGTGTATTTATTTTCTTGCTTCTTTTCCTTTATTTTTATCAGGATTTAAACTGGTAAATGAAAATCTCTAGCATTTATGTAAAATCTTTGAGATTATTTTAGCATTTTCAATTTTTTGTAGTCAAACTTCAATTTTTTTTAATATTGTTTCAACCATAAGTAACAGGCAGGGCCGATCCTAGCAGGTGTGCAGCGCGTGCACCGCACGCGGGCGGCCAAAACAAGGGGCGGCCGCAGGCCGCATATAGTTCTATCAGTCAAGCAAAATTTTTTAAAACTTATAATAAGTCGAATAAATATGCTGAATTTTAAATAGTTATTGAAAAATCAAAATAAGTCCCATAGTTTAAGAAAAATAGAATGTTAGTGCACAGTGTGTTGATCCATTGTCTATTAATGTCTACTCTTTACACACATCCTTCATTTGATAGCAAAATACGTGGCAGAGCCGGTAATACGGCATAGAAAAGGATACCAAATTTTAAATTTCTATCTAAAAAAATAACCAAGGGGCATATTTTTGAGACGATGGTTTAAATAAGATAAGGATGTTTCGTTCCACTGTGCGGCGGCTTATTTATGTATACCACGGTCGGCACGCGGCTCGCAGATCAATGGTCAAAAGAAACTTTATTTTAGCGGTGTTCTTTGTAAATTAGAACTGAATTATTTCGGCAAAGTTAACCCTTTCGCGACGGCGGCATTTCGGAACTGCGGCGGCCCAAAGGACGGAGCGCTTCTTTTTCGAACTGCTCCCAGGAGACGGCAATTTTATTGCGCTAAGCCTAACTCTCGAAAAAAATTCACTAAAAATCACCCGTTCAACACAGCATTCTACTATTTTCAGGAATAAAGGAAATTCTTATTTTCTATTTGATGTATATTTTTCTTTCAAATTTTCTTTTATCAAAATATTAAAAATTTTAGCGTATTAAAAATAACTTACCTTGAATAAAATAGTTATCAGTTAATCAGGAGTGTATATAGATTTAAATCAGTTATCAGGAGTGTATACAGATTTAAATTTTGAAGCTAATGCATCTAAAACGAGTTTCAATTTATCTAGTTTTTGGGCATCACTATCAAGAGTAAAATGAAGGTAACGTAATATTCTTGGCCTAACATTTTAACGAAAAAAATATTGATTTATTGATAGAACATGGTCCCAAACAAGTAGCAAACAAGTAGCAAACACTCTAAAACACGTAAACTGAATAAGATCGTGGTGCGAAATAAAGACGAGGCTGGAAAAAAATTGTACTATTGACGTGGAACAACAAAATGTTTAGAATCGAGAGAAAAAGCGATGGCTCGCCATCATTGAAAGAATGATTGCTGTAGTACAATTTTTAGCCAGTCAAAATTTGGCATTCAGAGGAACTAGTACGAAGTTGTATCATAGAGATAATGGTAATTTTTTAAAGGCAGTGGAGATGTTGGCCAAATTTGATCCAGTTATTTCAGAACACCTTAATAATGTCAGTAAATACAAAGATAACAAAACACGTATTCCACACTACTTAGGGCAGCATTTTCTAAATGAAATAATTAATGTTTTAGCCGAATCTATTCGTAATGAGATAACACGCATTGTCAAAAAAGCCAAATATTACACTATAATTCTCAACTCTACACCAGATGTTAACCACACAGAACAAATAATGTATGTAATTAGATGTGCGAACACTACTGACGGTAAGGTAGATATTTTATAATTTTTTCTAGGATTTTTTCCAGTAACTAATACCACTGGAGAAGGTCTGTGCAATTTTTTATTAGAGAAGCTATTACTTAGTCTGCAGCTCGAAGTTAAAGATATACGGGGTCAGGGCTACGACATGAAGGGAAAAAATATAGGGCTTCAGAAACGGATTCTCGATATCAATCCTAGAGCATTATACGTGCCGTGTGCGGCTCATACATTAAATCTCGTTGTTAATGACGCTGCCAGCTCCAGTGGTGAAATTTCTGTTTTTTTTTATATGATACAAGAGGTATATAATTACTTTTATGCGTCCTCATATCGATGGGATTTACTAAAAAAACACGTGAAAAGTCTAACTTTAAAACCATTAAGTGAAACAAGGTGGGAAAGTCGTATCAATGCTATTAGACCTCTAAAACAAGACCCAAAAAACATTATTACCGCATTAAATGCCTTAATTGAAGATACCACCAGAGACATGAAAACAAAAATGGGTGCTGAATCAATAATTAAAAGTCTTGAAACATTTAAATTTTTGTGTTCAATTTTAATTTGGGATGATTTATTATCAAGAATTGATGTATTGAGAGAGTAAAATGCTTCAAAATCCTAAATTAAACAATTCGGAATGCATTGAAGGCATAGATAATCTTAAAAAATATTTAGTTTCCCAAAGATCTGACGATAATTTTAAAATATTTGTCGATTCAGCAACAACACTTGCTAGAGATTTAGGTATTGATCCCGAATTTCCCATGTCGAAGCTCAGGAAAAAGGTCCGTTTATTTGATTACGAGGGCAGTGATAAACCAGTTTCAAATCCCTTCCAGCAATTCAAGACTGCTTTCTATTTTTCTATTCTTGATCACGCATTCTCTTCGGTAAATGAAAGGTTTACCTTATTATCTGAGTGCCATTCAATATTCTGCTTTCTGTATCAGTTTCGCAACATTTCTAATGATGATCTCATGAAAGCCTGCATGGACTTAGATATTAAGTTACAGGTACAGGAGGAAGGAAGTATTGTGAAAGATATAGACGGTATACAACTCTTTAATGAAATAACTTCATTCAAAGATATTTTTCCAGGTAAAAAACAGCCAATTGAGATATTAGAAATTATAGTCAAAAATGAACTCATTCCCTGTTTTCCAAATTTTGCTCTAGCAATAAGAAATTTTTTAACCTTACCTGTTTTTGTGGCTTCAGGTGAAAGAAGTTTCAGTAAATTAAAAATCATTAAAAATTACTTGAGAAATAATATGACAGAAGAAAGGCTTTCAGATTTGGGCATCATCTCTATTGAATCCGAAATCTCTGAAAAAATTGATTTCACCGAAATTATTGACAAATTTGCTTCTCAGAAAGCCATAAAAGTTATTTTATAGTTAATTATTAGGTAGTCTTTGTAGAAGGACTGATTTATATACTTTTCGTTTCACGAGATTTATGATTTAGTACTTTTTTTTATTAGATTATATTTTCTGAGTAAATACTGTTGTTTTGCATTTCTAATTATAGAATGTCTATTTTTATTTCAAAGGTAATATTTTTGTTTGTTTATTATTTTGTTAAAGTATTTTGTCGCTATTATAACCTATTAGCTGGCCAAAAAATAAAGTTTTGCACTTCAAATTTTATTTGCATTTTTATTAATGTTTTACTTTTTACTCTTATACAGGTAGATGAATTTATAAAGTCAACGTTAAGTATTAGTCAAAATATGAAAAATTCTCTAGAGGGGCGGCACATTAGGTCTTTGCACGCGGGCGGCCGACATCCTAGGATCGGCCCTGGTAACAGGTGCTAGTTGTTAGATAACAAGTAAAGTCATATACTAACTAATCAGTAAACCTAAAACCGAAATCAATAGAAAACTATGGGGCAAGATTCTCTTAGGGTCATTCCATTTTAATTCAGCAAATGCTGTGTTCATCACTATTTTTGATTTTGATGAAAATTTGCATGTGCATTCCCCTACCTCCTAGACCTCACATATATATATTTTTTATTTTGAAGTAATATACCCCTTGATATAGACTATTTTTTTCATGGTCGACAAGGAGAAAATGGTACTTTGGAGCTTTCTCTTATGAGCTATAACTTTTTTTCTATCAAAGCCACAGAGCTCAACTATAGTTCATTGGAAAGCTAAATGAAAAGTTCTTTTTTTATGTAATATGAACAAATTTCAAATTTGAAGCCAAATTCTATTTTCTCAAGATCAAAGTTTACCGAACAAAACTCATTTTCTACCATTTTTGGAAATTTAAACATCCATGAAGGGCTTTGAATAACCAATCCATTTTTTTTTCCTTAAATACATGTCTATGGTTACTTATTGTATAAAAACAATTGACTTGTTTCTCTGACCCCTTCATAAGATATGATCCCTCCCCAAATAGTCAAATTGTCTGAAATATCCAGTTTTCAAGGATAAAAAAATATATGTAGGGAGAGGGGTAATTTTTTTTTTTTTTACTCATGCGATCTAAAGTACTTTGTTACTCACAGGTTTTGAGAGCTATAAGGGTCTTAATTTTCAAAGAATTGCAGTGAAGTGGCACAATTTTTGTAAAACATTTTAATCCTAGTTTTTAATTTAAGGAAATTTTATGTAATTATTGTAGGTTTTAAAGGGTGAAAATAGTTCGAAAAGACAAAACGTTAAGGGGTTTTCATTTTGGGGGAAAAGCATTGTTTGCGAGTTCAGTTATATTCTGCATTCCTGTTAAAACCCCTATTAGCTTATATGTAGAAAGCCCAGACCACACGACCAACCCAAAGGCTAATGGTAGCTTTCTGTGTGGCCGGAGTTAGCTTATATGTAAAAGAATTAAATATACCCCTTAACGTTTTGTCTTTTCGAACTATTTTCACCCTTTAAAACCTACAATAATTACATAAAATTTCTTTAAATTAATCCTAGTTTTTTTAATGTGAATTTTAGAGTGTGTGTTTTAGAGTGAATCCAAATTGTTTTGAATGCATTTTTTCTTCTTCTTGTAGATATTGCATTATTCTATTTATTATTAACATATCCAATATCTTGCTCCATGCTGTTAACAAACATATCGGTTTATAATTTGCCGGATCACTCCCATCCTTACCTTCTTTGTTAAAGAGTACCAGTTCTGCTATCTTCCACATCTCTGGGAACTCGTCTTTCCTTAGGCATCTGTTCAATAAAAGGGTGAATATCTTTAGGTTTAATAGGTATACCTCTGTTTCTGTTATGATTTCTATTGGTATGCCGTCTAACCTGGAGCTTTTTTCTTGTTTATCGTATTGTAGCTAGGACTTCATCTTCCTCTGTGACATTTGGATCTTTTTTTGAAAGAAAATCTTTATTCCTATACCTTCTTATTCTTTTTTGTTCTTCCATATCTTCTCTTGGGTCATCATCCAAAAAAAGAAAAAGAAATTTTAATTTCTGCTAGAAATACCACCAGTGTTTAAGTTTGATTATTTAGCTGATTTGCTTTTTATCTCTATATTTAGTTGTAAAAATGAAGAACAACTGGAAATCTTTAGATGTTGATGCTGATCTTTTGAAATCCAAAGAATTTGAGGATTTTGGTGGTATTGAAGAACTGGATGACTATAAACTGGTATTTGCTGATGGTAAAGTTAAAGAAACAAAGAAAAGGAAACTCAAAAATAAGTCAAAGGTATTAAATGCAATTCTGTGCTGTGATATTAATGTAGTGTCTAATTATGTTAAGAAAGTTGTTTTAAATAAAAGTTTTAAAAAAATTATTCATTATATTTTATTACAAGCAGCATGCCCGTTCTTCGTACAGAGTGTACAATATAAATGAACTTAAAATTCACAATCATGTGCAAATTCCTATAGTATACTAAATGACAATTTTAATCAAAATATTCTGTTAAAATACTTAATTTAATGCTCCTAAAAAGAAGCTTAAAAATCTCTGTTCTCGCTATACAAAATTATCTTCATGGGCAGATCTGAAAAATAAAATATCCTGGCCCCATTTGTAAGGATATTTACAAACAATATAGAATTGAATTCATATATGCAAAATAAAAACGTTAAAATTGTATGGGATCTGTACTACTTATATAGGTGAATATTAGAAGATACTTGTATTAGTAGATTACATGTATAAATTGAAAATATCAATAAACCTATATTCTTTAAACCTGAAGGCAGTAATTGATTCCAATATATGCCAAAATGAAAGGGCTAAAATTATATGGGAATATATATCCGTACAACTTATAATGTCGTAGATTAGAAGATATGGCCAAGTGCTAGTAGAAGATTACCAGTATTACAATACGAGTCTCAAAAATCTTTGCCAAAACAAAACAGATGACATAATAAATTGAAAATATCAATAATCTCCGTAATTTTCATACCAGAAGACCGTACCTGATTCCATTATATGCTGCCAATATATGTCAAAATATATGCCAGTATACCTGCACTACTTATATTTTCATAGATGAGAAGATATACCCATGCATTTGTAGAAGTTTACTCTTACAACGTACAATATATGAGTTTCAACAATTTTTGCCGCAATAAAACAATGGCATAATAACTTGAAAATATCGATAACTTCTGAATCAACAATCTCCGAAAATATCAATAATAATAATGTTTAAACCTGAAGACCGTAATTGATATTAGCTGGACAAACATGCAATGGCAATTAAATTTATTTTATATGCATATCTTTATTATTCAAATAGGAAAAGATTTAATAAAAATCATCTGCCGCATAAAAAGGTTGGATTCCATTGCTAAGCGACATGATATTATTTCCTTCAAATAAATTGGTGGAAAAAATATCGTCTAAATAATACTATTTCTGTGGAAGGTTTGGCGACTTCGTTAATTTAGCGACATTTTAAAAATGGTTAAATTTATCACCAAGTGGGACTGTAGAACTGACAGTCCCACTTGGTGACAAATTGACTAAACATCATCACAATACTATCCCCTAAAGAAACATAATTCATTTCATTTATTTAGCAAAATTTTATCAATTTCAAGATATTTTTATGGATTTGAAATCATTTTTATCAATTTGGTGACATTTTAAAAATTCGCTAAATGTGTTACTAAATAGGACGGTTGGACTGACAGACAAATGCTAATGGAACATCATTTCAGTACTCTCTTCTAACAAAACAAAATAAATTTCATTGATTTGTGTCATTTTTAACAATTTGGCAACATTTCTGTCAATTTGGCAAAAAAAAAAAGTTGCCGAGTTAGCTATATCCCGCCAAATTCGTAGCTCTGAATTTGCAGATCTGAATAAAACATCCAGATCCTGTTTGTATATACTAAATGAAAACACTATAATTGTATATAGAAGATATGCCCGTTCTACTCTTTTAAATGAATTTATTGGCTAAACACAATATATGAGTTTAGTAGCTAAACACAATATATAAACTTGAAAACTCTTTGCCAAAATAAATGAAAGTGATGTACGCAGTCCACCATTAATATAATTAGAAGAAAAATCAAACCGTTCATTTTGAAGATAGTATATTTTTATATACTTTTATTTATTATTCAAATTGAAAAAATAATAATAAACATTAAAAAACACATTTAATTTAATTGCGTTGCTCAACAACATAATATATCCTCATAAAATTCTAAAAATTAATTAGCCATTTTGATTTCTTAATACTTTTCATCGTTGAGTAAAAGCTTGTGAAAAATAAACCATGGTGATAGATTTTCCAATTAAATTCATGTTTTCAAACAATTCATAATTTCAGAAAGTGATTATATAATGCAAAAATCTGCCATTAAACTGAGAGATAAATTTTTAATTCACCTTCACGTTTTAAACAAACGATTATCAACCTTTTCGTTTGAAGAAACCAGGGAGTTAGAGAGTAGAACTCCTAAGAAAAAGTTTTGTTTTTCACTAATATCTCGACAACACTTGATCTTAGAAACTCGAAACTTGGACTAAATTTAAAAGGGGCTATTTCAAGGCTGCTCACAAAATTTCTTTAAATTCGGTTCAGCCATTCTTCCGTGATGATAATACAAATGAAAGTTTCATTTTTTGAATTTTTTTCATTTTACAAATGAAAGTTTCATTTCAATCTTGAGAATCACTGTTGTAGAGACTCAAAACATGGACTAAATTTTAAGTGGGACTATTTCAAGGCTACCCACAAAATTTCATCAAATTCTGTTCAGCCGTTCTCCCGTGATGATGGAACAGACAGACATATTTTCTATTTTATTTATATAGATGTAAAATCATAGGTTCTAAGATTCTATACATATGCTATTTAAAAAAATATATTTAGCTTTTTTTTTGCAGAATTTGCTCCCTCCCTGCTCCAAAAACTAGTTTAGGGATCACTAAACACACATTTAGGAGTCATCTTCACTAAAAGGAGAATTTTTATACTAAAAATAACTAACAAAAAATTTACATTTTTGTTATCAAATAAAATAATTTTTAAATTACCGATAAATATTTCAGTTTTTGATAGTTATATTAAATAAAAAAGGGAATTAATCTATTCTCATTCTGGAATATGAGATTATAATATATGATAAGATATTTTAAAACAATTATATAAGAGATTTTAATATAAAATAAGATATTTTGAAACAATTATTATTTTATTAAATTTAAATTATTATAAGTTTTAGAGTGTTTAAAAAATCAAAGTAATTATACATTGAGTTTCTAATTTTTATTAGCTTTAGTTAGTACATATTTTATGGTTTTAATTTCTATAGTAATTTATATTGATAAGAAATTGAAATCACCATAGAAAGCATAGATTGTAGTTTGGAAAACTTTCCAGTGACCCCAAATGTTCCCAGGGTTCATTGTAGGATTTCCAAAGGGTAGGGTGTTAACTTTGAACATAGGGCATACTTTATAATAAAAGGACACAATTATAAATTTTAGTGAAAGAATATATTGCATAATATGACACATATGTATAATGATATATAAATAATTTATCTTTTTTACATGGATTAATAACTTGGTGGTAGCAACCAATAAAGAAAGTTTCGTGAAAATCTGTGTTGGCGGGTGTCATGGCCTTGGTGAATTGATATGCCATTGCACAAATATTATTATATTTTCCCAAATGTTTTTTAATTTTTAAAAATGAACATTGTGACTAACTAATATATGATAAGCATCTTGAAGACAGCAATGTGGTCATTTGTTTGCTACTTAACAGTTAAAATTTACTTTCACTTCAAATGCCGAGTGGCCCCTGTTGGATTTCTAAATTCAAAAGCTTCTTATAGTTTGATTTACACAAATTTAAGTATGTAAGGATTTTATATTCATATTAGTTAGCTAAATTGTTAACTCTACTACATTATAATTTTAAATCATCAGGTCCTTTTACAGTAATTAAGATATTAAAAAAAAACCAATAAATATTTTATGCAGTATTTTTAATGATATCTTTTTTTATTTTAACAGAAAAAAAATAAGAAGACAAAACTGGCAGATTCAGTTGAATCACATTTTATAGATACTAGCAAATCTGATGAAATAGGTAAGAACCAAACATGATATATAAAGATATTTTGTTTCACTAGACCTAATTTTTATATATGTGTCTGTTATAAAATTATTGTTTTTCATTCAATATGTATTTACATTTGAAATCGAAATAATAATCATACCTTAATAAATTCCCTTGACTTCCAATATCATCTTATATTATAACTTTATCTTATCTTTATTAGTATTCACAAGCCATTACTTTTTATTTAGAACTATTTCATCAATCTTCGAAATCATAAAATAACCTTATCAGTTTTAGAATTGTCAATACTATGTACTTTACAACAAACAACGGCCCTTCTTTACAACAAACAACGCACATCAGATCACATTTTTTACACTATATTTATAAACTGGGTACAGCTTCGGTATAAAGAATTTGGATTTGGCGAGATTTTTTGAGTGATAAATTGCAAAATGTGGCAATCCAGTTTTTCTGACAACCTCTTCCAGCTTTCTGTGTTTTAGTGTTGTGAAGAGCTTCTAAAAGTTTTGTGTTAATATAACATGTATTGCTGATTTACTTCAGATTTCATTAAATCAGGTTGTACTTTCTGTATTTTATTTAAGCATGGGGCTTCTTGTATGGTAGCTTTCTGTGTTCTCGTATTGTGAAGAACTTCTATAAGTTTTGTGTTAACACCTGTTGTGGATTTGATTTGGATTTCATTAAACCAAGTTGTACTTTTTTGTATTTTGATATTTTGATTTAAGCTTGGCTTCTTATATGGTTTTTATTAGCAGTGATATAGCTAAGTTTCAAGGTCTTTTAACGGGTAATTTAAAGTTTAATTTCTCAAGTTGAAAGCTATAGCTTTTTGGTGTGAGGGAATTTCTTAAATTTTATGAATTTCTTGTTATGTCCTTACAGTGTACGAAAGCATATGCTCTATGAGCCACGAAACACTTGTTGCACAAACAACTGTGTTGCTACATGTGACCTCCGACAGTAAGATAGTGGTGTCAGTTTCTGTAATGTTTTTTTAGTGGATGAGCTTAGTGAGGTAAGCTCACGAAGCGAGCATAGGTCCATATTCTGATTGCTACAGATCAACTGTTGCACAAACGTCTGTTTCCACATTGCAGCCTTTGACAGAGAACGATCATTCCTATGTAAATTTTCTGCTTCTACATTATTTTATCTATTTTTACAGTGTTGACATGTGCTATCTTTTATTTTTGTATATTTACATTTTTTATGCATTTTGAATTTTACTTTTGTTTATATTTGTTATGCACTAAGCTTAGCATGGCATTATGACTTTTCAAACACCATCTTCCTTGGAACCAATTTTGATCGCAAAAAAAACAAAATGGTGAATTGTGTCAAGATTCATTATATTGAGAAGCTGTTCCATCAACAGGACATTGTTTATACTCATGCTTTCTATTACATTGAAAACATTCATTTTTTTTTTTAATTTTCTTCATTTACATTGTAGTTTTTATTCCCATTTTGAGACACTTTACTTCCATTTTTGTTTTGAGCAATTGGATTTACGGTTTCTGATTTAAAACTACTCTCCAAATAAACACAACTAAATATTTGTTTGTTCAAAAGCTTGGCATATTTTGATATCCTTTTCCAAAATCAAGACATCATCATGTAACATTCTTTCTGTCTTTTTATCTATTACACCAACTACAATTTGGTCATGTATTAGTGAATTCAATATTGTATCAAAATTGCAAGATTGTGCTCTTAATTTGAAGTGTACTGCAAATTGCTCAATATTTTTACCATCTTTTTTATGTGATTACAAGAAATATACTGCTACTAAGTAAAAAAAACAATTAGAACTAACATATTCTTCAAAGGATATTCTTTAGGAGTAGCTCTTCTATTGCCTCTGATTCAGTAATATGATGAAGCAATGACAGTTTTTGCTTGTTAGTATGTTCCATATGAGCAATTGCTTTCTAATAAAGCTGAAATTGCTATTTGAGTCATTTAAAGTTGTGTGCCACATAGATGGGCAAAGAGTTGATGACGGTTTTAAATCTGTACTGACTTTCTACAAAAACACACACTTAATTGTCACAAATCAATATTCTGGATGCCATGTTTCATTTATGTAGTGGTATGTAAAGAGGTCTCCATATTAGTTAATTATGCAGACTTGTTAGCAAGTATCATATCACACTTTATTCCATTATTTCTGCAGCCCAACTACTAAGTTTTTGGATTAATAGTCGGGTTGGCTGATACTCAATGGCTTAAACAAGTGGTGGGAAACCTGAGACCTTCTGAGCATCAAGTGTGGCCTTTTCAAAGTACTTTCCTTAAGTTGCAGATGTTAATTAGATTTTCTACTAAAAGTTTGCATTTTGCAGTATACATAATAAAGATCACTGTATGCAGCTTTATTAGAGGACAGTTTACTTCAGTGCTGCCTTCAAACATAAAAAGGTTCCCCACTCCCAGTGTAAATGATGCTTTTTTGTTGTTTTGTTTCTTAGCCTGCTATTTTCACAAGAGAATAATGAAAATATTTCCCATGTTTGAGAAGCATGCTGCTACCTAACTCCACTGAAATCTAAAAAGGGTACAGTTGCCAGTATAATAGCTATATTCCACATTATCTCACAAGTAGTGACAAAAAATGAAGGGAATTTGGGAAGACAGTGTCTGCCTAGACAGCATATTACTAAGTAACTCCCACTATAATTATTTATTATTCAAAATATTTTATGCACTTACTTCAAATAATGTACAATTAAAGTATAAGTTGCTTGGCAGTGGATTATTCAGATAGGTGCTGTTTCCCCAAATTCCCTTCACGCTTTGCTATTGCTAAGAAGTAAAGTTACTGGCAACTGGACTCTTTTCTTGTAAACCACCATATTTAATCTATTATTTAAAAGATATAACATAATTTTTCTATAACACTGCCTTTAATTATTATCAAATATTCCTTGTATAATTGTAACATTTGAATAGCAAAGAATATGTATGTTTATTTACAGATATGTCTGCTTGGTGTAACTGTTTTGTACCTGATCCGATTCTTCAAGCCTTGAAAGACCTTGGTTTTGATTCACCAACTCCTATTCAAAAACTTGCGATTCCTGCTGCCATTAGAGATCACCAGGATATATTGGGAGCTGCAGAAACTGTTAGTATAATTTTGTATTTGCTTTTATCCAATGATAAATTATAAATAAGATGAAAATTCTGTAAAATGCTTTATTCTTGATTTGATCGTGGAGTTGGTTATAACATTATTTTTCACGTAAAAAGTGTGATTATGCAATTCAGTTTATAGAAAGGATACTTGTATGCTGAGAGTATACAAATATCCTTTCCTATTTATGTTCTTTATGTTCATCTCCAAATTATTGCACGCTAAATTAACTAAACTTGCTAATTTCCGTATTTTGGTTAACTATAAAGGTTATTTTTTTTTTACTATTTTCACATACATAGTGCAACAGTTACCTTACACCTTTCTGGTAGGTTGGACGGTCTGGGTCTCAACAACAACAACATGCATAGTGCAATTTCACAATTCAATGTGCATTCTCATATAGACCTGAATCCATAAATATCATTTTCCATCTATCTCCATCCTCTTCAGTGATGCCGCTGGGCTTACTTTAACCTGGGTCCCTGGACCAATATGGTTTCAAAAACATGAGTACTTTGGTAATTATTCTGTATCCATTCAAAAATGATGACAAATATATTAATTTTTAATTGAAATTATAAATGCAAATATATCAATTCCTAATGTATTATGTTCTCCTAATGCGTTTCTAAAATCAATCTTAAGTGCTTAAGTAAATAATGATAATGTATTATTAGCTATATTTAGAAACTGTACCTTTATTTCATTAGTTATATGTTTGAAAAATGATGGTTGTGTGTAAAAAGCAAAATAAATATAAAATTATTAGCATATAAAAACAGATTGCAAATGTGGAAAATATTTTGTGAAACCCTAGAACATATTTTTACATCTCAGGTCTCATGAGGACTTGTTTTCTCAGCACCTGTTGGGAATTGTGGAATCTTTTTTTCATGAAAACTGGAAATATTTTTGTGCATCCTGACTCATGCACAGACTTTTCTTTTGTTTTCTGTGGCACAGCATCTGTCAGAAATGACAGAAATTATTTTGCGTATCTCGTCTCTCGCAAAGCCTTTATCTACCACACTGCACCTGTCAAGAATCACAGGAATTTTTTCTCAAAACTGGGAACACAACACTTTTGTGCATCCCAGCTTTAGTACAGACTTTTTGCATGGCGATGGATTGACAAAACTAGTGTATTTTCATATTTTGGTTAATTATTAATGTTAATTTTTAAATTATTTTCATATTAATAGTGCGGTTGCATAATTCAATGTGCATTCTCATGTAATCCTGAGAGTCCATAAATATTTTTTCCATCCATCTCTATCCTCTAAATCTTGCATATATTAGATTGACTATACTAGCATATTTTCAAATTTGGGTTAAAATTAAAATTAATTTTTAATTACTTTTGTATAAATAGTGCACTTATGTAATCCAGTTTGTGTTCTCTTGCATTGCTGAGAGTCTACTACTATATCCGACCATCTTTATCCAATAATTAATTCACATTAGCTTGACTAAACTAGCTTATTTTCATATTTTTGTTAATTATTATTCATGTTTTGCTTATTTTCACATAGATTGTTTGATTCACCAATTCAGTGTTCATTCTTGTGTAGACCTGAAGTAGTAGTACTGTCCTCTAGAATTATGGAATTTTTTAGTATTAAAATAATTTTTTTGTGTATAATTTCGTAATGAATATATTAAGCTACAATTCTTTCAATTTGACAGATTTGCAAATGGTATATAATATTATTTTTTTTATTTCACAAAATAATTATGTCACAAATTTAGGTTTACATAAATTTAGGTTACAATAAACATTAACCCTATGGGGTTCGATTTTGTTCCACAATATTCTATGCATATAAGCAGGGTATGACTGTTCAGTTATGGACTCAAATCCTTAAATTGATCTTAAGATAAGCTCTATTCACAGTAGGTTTTGAGTTGTTGTTGTTGAGACCCAGACCATCCGACCTACCAGAAAGGTGTCAGGTAACAGTTTGGACGGCTGGGAAGAGCCACCCAATTTAGATCGGAACCCAGTGGGGGAGGCATCCACAGGAACCATACCTTCCTTCCCCTACCTCCAACCTCTCGGAAGAACTTACGGACCCACATGTTTAACGTGATCGTACTCCACATGTACATGGCAGCAGGTTTTGAGTTGTGAAAGATTAATTGATAAAGCACTTTAACTGCCATTTTATGAAGGGTGTGGAAGTGGATTAAAATTTCATTATGATTTCATTGCTAGATACTGTCAATTTTGTTTAAAGGTTTATATTTTACATTTTGTATTTCGCAAGGAGTGTAAACATTACTAGGCTTTATAAAAATAGATCTTGATTTTGAAAATACAATTTTAATCGTTGATCATTCACATTTTCTATTTTTCCTTTATTTTAGGGGAGTGGAAAAACATTGGCATTTGGTATTCCACTGATTAGTAGTATTCTTTCTATAAAAGAAAGGTGTAAAGATGTAAGTATGTCATTTCTGTATCATTTATTTACTCTACTTTTCGTTTTCAGTTGCATTTTTTTTATCATCTGTTTGTTCTCTTAAAAGTATGACCGTTGTTACATTTTTAAGGAAGGGGAATAAGGGAACATTTCCAATAATATGGAAAAGATGTTAAATTCTGAAATTGGAAATTATAAAATTCTATCCAACTTGGAAGATTTTTTTAAGTGCGGCGCACAAAGCAGTTTCACAAATCACAAATAGCAGTTTTAGGTTACAACTATCTTTATAGAGTGGGATCAATAGTATATTCACGAGGTGCAAATTTACATTTATGCAACCTCTTAATTTATTTTCCATTGTTAAATCATTTTTATGATTATTATGAGTTTCTAATTTGTTATCCTCATCAGTGTACAACAATTTTGTCTTTAAATCTAAATTTAATTTATGTTCAACCCACTTTTATATGAGATTTTTAATTTATTTTTATGCTCAAACCAATTAAGTTTGTAAGTCTACACAAATAACTGGATCCACTCTTGGTTTAACTTAACAACTATTTATTAAAATAACTGTAAACATATTGGCGAGTAAACAGAATTTGCTGGCCAATACAGTATAGTTAACAGCATTACATAATGCATTTGTCATTTCTTATCGAAAAATTGCATTAGAATTTATTTCAATTATGTAATCATTGTGTAAATAAAATAAAATAAATATACATGTAATAGTAAAGCCATGCACAAGTAATAGTACCTGTATACACTGATAGTGACTTATAAGAAAAAAATATACAAAACAGATAATTATTTATTCTTTATTGACATATTTATCTTTATCAACTGAAAAATACCATTTACAGCTATTATAAAATTTATTTATAGTATAAACAAATTTTATGCCAGTCACATGGAAGGACTGAAATTGTTAGTTCCCATAGAAGTTCGCAAAAATTGTGGCTTATATCAAGTTTCTTGCTTTCCATTATTAAATCATTTTTATGATTATTATGAGTTCTAATTTTTTTATCCTCATCAGTGTATAACAATTTTGGCTTTAAATCTAAATTTTATCCATCTTCAATTTTATATGAGATTTTTTAATTTATTTTCAGGCTCAAATTAATTAAGTTTAAAGTCTTCATAAATAACTGGATCCAGTCTTGGTTTAACTTAGCATCTATTTATTAAAATAATTGTAAACATAAAAAAATATATAATACAATTAATATTAATGGAACAGAAAATTTTAGCTCATATGAACACTTAACAGCATGCTCACAAACTAACACCTGTCTACTATCTAGCCTTAGCCGCACATGTGAACGCAGCATGAATGTGAGCGAGCTTTCATACATGGTTGCCATCTTATATACATTCGCAACCTGCAATACTACTATGCAAATTTTGATTCTTCATTCCTTGGGGAAGATACTGCTTATAAAAGAAGTCAAGGATAAAAATTGTTAATCTATACAAATTTTTTTAGAAATTGTCTTTTCAACACTAATTTCAATGGTACTTTATTCTAACACAGAGATTGACAATTTAAAGCTCACAAGCACCATTTATAATTGTGCAAATATGTATCATTTGCTATACAATTTTTAATTTTTGAAGCAATACATAGTATATGTAAATGGAAAGTATTCTGATATGATCAAAAGACTGGGAATTTAAAAGTTTTACATTTTTTGAATACAAAACAATCTTTTTGAATAGTACCTCTATCTGTCTTGTCTGTCTGTAGACATGATGTCTCTAAAAATATTGAGTGATTAAAATTAAATTTTATGTAATATTACGTCAATCGGTGAATGTAGGTCTATTTATTTTAGTTGATTTTTTAACTAGAATAAGGCCATCAATGTTTCAAATATTTGTTTATTTTTTATTAATTATTTTTTTTAATTATTATCATAAAAATATTTTAAAACAGCTACTTTATATGTAAAATGAAGAAAATAAATGGCATTATTTACAAGATGCTAACTTGCACAATTCTTGAGATATTGCATGTTTATGATCTACAAGGGAATCATAAAAATAATAAATGTGTTTACTATTATTAAATGAATGGGTGCTTTGTAAATACTTTGAGAATTTATTAATAAATAAATACATACATTCAAACTGATAAATATTATGAGTAATTGTGCAGAATAGTAAATTATGTTTTGATAACCCCAGTTAGGGATTTCATCTTCATAACATTTGTAATTTTACCTGTTTTGTTTTTTCTTTTGAAAATAACAGAGGTAAAATTTGCTGCATTTCCTTTCTTGTTTTTATTTTATACAGTCGACAGGTATAAGTGTTATATTTTTGTTTTATGCTTCTTAACTAAATGAGCATATAAAAACAAAGACATTTTTTATAATATTGACATTTTTTTAAAAAATTTTTATTTCTGTTCCATAAGGATAGTTTATTCTCCCTTTTAATAAAGAATTAAAAGTTTTCTTCTTTCTTAGCATTGCATTACAGTGTGTTTGACTGTATATTTCATTAATTGTATTCATTTTGTCAAATGACTTATTTTCAGGATTTGGAGTTAAAGAGGCTTTTCAGTATAATTATAACACCTACAAGAGAGCTTGCTATACAAATTAAACAACATCTGCAAGCTATATCAAAATACACAGAAATCACGGTATAAAATTTTATTGTATCCATGTTTTGCTTTATTAATTATTTGTAATTGGCAGACATAAAAATTTTAATTTTAATAATATTTTTATATTATACAAAGATTGGAATAATTTCTGAAAACTATAAATGAATTATGTATCAAATGTGTAAAAATTAATTACATGAAAAATTTTTTTAAATGTCGGTATTAAATCAATACCTTAAGTTATACTTTATTTTAAAATTTGATATATTAATTTACTAAATTTAATTTTGTAATTTTGTCTTCACTCTTATGAAACCATCTGCTTATATTCTTTTGAAAAAAAAAATTGTATAGAATTATAACTATTATAATTAGAACAATGATAAAGTAATTTGTATTTAGTGATTTTTATGTCAACTGAATTAAAATTAGTGGCTGTTCCAGTCCAATGGAGCTGAAGTGGTTTTATAAAGTCTTGTAAAAGGGAACTTGAATAAAGTTCAAATAGTATATTCATTCTTTTTCAGTTTTATTTGTTTCTTTTACAATTGAACATGGACCATTATTAACTAAAGTAAGATACATAATAGAAACAATTTAATCTTTCCAAGTTAGGATCATCTTTTCAAAATATTAAAACATCAAAATTATAACCATTATATTTCAAAAACTAAGAACTTGATCTAAAATCCATTTATATATCTTTGTAAGGCTTTCAATGGCTACAAATTATTTACTTGCTTTGTGTTTGTATATCCCTTTTATAGTTTAGAGTTAAGGTTACAGTTTACAGTGAAGCAAAAACTCACTCAAACATAAACTATTTTCTCCTTTGAAGAAAAAAAATTCAAAATATTAAAATTATTTTTGTATATTCATAAATGGTACCCGATTTCCGAAAAGGAAAAAAATAAATAAATTGTTTATTTTATTTATGAAGTTGCACTACTGTTTAGCATTTTGAGCATTCTATGGATTTAAAATTGGGTTTTAAACATTGCTTTTATATTTCTTATTATAGGTTGCCACTGTTGTAGGAGGTATGGCTTCACAAAAGCAGAAGAGAGTGCTTAAAAAAAGGCCAGAAATTGTGGTAGCAACTCCTGGCAGATTGTGGGAGTTGATTGAGGAAGTATGGCTTTTTAGCACAATTTCTTATTTTGCTTTTAAAATTCATTTCATAAAATCGTATTTGAAATGATTGCAGCATATCTGTAACAAATATCACTGCTAGTATTTATGCTGACCATTTGATACTTAAAGCTCCCGCTATTATTTTCCGGTCACTTAAGGAAGACAGTAACAAAACTGATTTAATGAGATCATTTTGAGTTTCTTTACTAAGGTGTATAATACTATGTAAAATTTATACCAAAAATAATATTTTTGAAGGTATCTTTGACTTAAAAAAATCAAACCTGAAGATCTTTTATATTTATTAACTTTTAGTGAATAAAAGAAACATATTATTGATGAAATGAAGGGCTATTTTCTAAATAATGTTATTAAAATAGTGATTTGGGTGCTTTAAAATGCAGCCATTTCAAAAGCATAAATTGGAATTTGATGCATTTGCTTTTAAAATTACAGTTTTATAATTTTAATTCATTAATATCTGTTTCATCCTAATAGTTTAAAAGAAGTTTAAGAATCCAGAGAAAGATAAAAATTAATAAGTAAAAAAAATCACTATTATTGGCATGGGTAAAATTATAAAAAGGTGTACATTTGCCGCAAAACTAAATTGTAGTGATAAAATAAAAAATTATATATTAGTGATATCAAAAAGGTTAAAAGGGAAGCTAAGGAATTTGTGTATATATATATATATATATAATATTAAAACACCGTGAAATACTACATTACAAAATCATCTGAAATCACACTTAAAAGGCGCAAAGCTGCACTAAAAAGAGGATTAAAATATTGTCAAAAAGAAAAGAGGTATGGATGGAAACAATATACCAAAAGATGGCCGGGGGGAGTTGTGACCCCCTCACCCCGGTTGAGCATGCTTTACGTCGCGACAACACTCCCGGAGAGCCGGTACATTGCAAAAAGGAATACGAATGTATCAAATTGTAAGATGTAAATATACATCATACATAAACAAATATAAGATATAATTGTCGAGATCCAGCCCTATCGAAATTCATCTACAGTAAATGTTTGAAATATGTTAAAAAGTGTGAATAATGTTTGAAACATGTTCACAAGTATAAATTAGCAAAATTACAAAGCTTCCACTTAAAGAAGAATTTAAATATTGACACATAATAGAACAATAATAACAAAATCTATTTTTAAAACCATATACCTGAATGACAAACAATAGCATATTACATGCAGATGTACATCCCATATTGTGTCATACAAGACCATGCAAAATTGCTATAACGTATTATACATTATACCCTATTCAAGAGGTCCCATATCAGTTATCACACGCTTTACCTGTGACAATCCAGTATGTATTGCCATCAGTTTTATTTAAATATAAACGGTAACTTTCGGTTACAGTTATTTTATAAAATTTGTAGATAATGTCACTTAAAAAATTCTTGGGAAAACCCTGTGAGATGGTGTTTTGTAGGAAACGATAATCGCATAAATATCGATCTTCCATTTTACTGTTTATTCTTTGACTACGTATTAATTGTCCCAGTATAATATTTCTAAAAACATTTTTGTGCATACACGAGTTCCAGTTTATGATATAATTGATTTTGAAGTGGAAGTCGTTGCGTTTATCGTACAAACAGAAACCAGTAGAACCTCCTGGTTGCTTGTATATCGTTATATCCAGAAAATTAAGACTTTTGTTGACATTATGTGGAGTTTCAGTTAGTTTTAAATGTTGTGGATAGAAAGTAAAATCCATCTGATATTCTTCACATGGATATGCTACCAAAATGTCATCAACGTAGCGAATGAACAGAATTTCGTTTAATATATGTGTTCCATCTTCATATTTATTCAGATATATATCAGCAAGTATTGATGAACAACCACCCCCCATGGGTATTCCATGTAATTGTTTAAAATAAGATGTACCATCAAACAGTACGGTTTCGAACAAAACCATTTCCACCAATGTTTTAAATTTATATTTGTCAATAATCGATTGCAGATTGTATTTTTCGTATATCTCCATGACAATAAGGTATAAGTCCTTGATGTTTATATTTGAAAACAAATCATTAAAATCAAAACTTTTATAATACAAATTTTCATTAATTACATTTATTTTTTTAATAGCTTCTATACTATTACTAATAAAATATGCACCCTTATTTTTAATCTTAATCATTACTATTTTTAAAATAGATAAGAGTTTTTTGTTAGCTGTTGTCAAATATGATTGAAAACCATTAGTAATGGGACGAAATTTAACAGGATCTTTATGAAGTTTAGGTATTAAAGTAATATACGGAAAACGGATTTGCCCCATTCTGTATCCCAATTTAATGTATTTTGATTTAATGCGATTCTCAATTTCTGACTTAGATTGTTGTAAAGGTAGGTATACGCATGGATCGTGATAACTTTTGTATAATAACTGTTTATAAAGTAAGACACAAGTAAATGCATAATTTGTCGTTACCTTGTCGACGTATGTTATTACAAATTTTTTGTGTAAAGATGACAATGCATCTTTGCTATATCTATGTATTATAGTTGGGGTTACAGCATTATGATATTTTAACTTAAATGCCTTCCGAATAGCACAACTCCATTCTTCGAAGGTTTCAATAGGGATACTGTATTTCACTGCCATTTTATAAACAAATGCATTGATATTAGTTTCAAAAGATTTGTCTATCGATCGATAGTCATGCATTCTGTATTTAGTACCTAGTTCAAATATAGGTTTAAGTATTGATCCGGACAGTATTTCCAAGTCTCCTGTGATTACGTGACCAAATTTTTTGTTAACATAAGGTGTATACCGCTGACAATCACATTCAATAACGTTATCTTTAATACCTTTGCATACAGTATTATAATTAAAAAGGCTTCTACAAAGAGGTTTAGCATATTTATATGCAATTTTTATATTAATATTGACAGGTAATTTAAATTGATTTTTACTTAAAATATTTGAAAAATTTACATTATCGAATTTTTTATTTTTGTATGTAATTATTAGATATTCTTGATTTACTTTAATAGTTTTATTATCTTGTAAAGAAATATTTAATCTTTTGGCACGTAATTTTATAAGATCAATAAAAATAGCAGGAAGTGGTGAATCATTCACGAAACGATGTTTAAAATCAATTTCTGAACAGTATTTCCACAGATCCACAAGATAACGTTTTCTAATACCATAAGTGAAGTTTTTAATCCATGAATGTGGAACATCGTTCATTTCTGTAATATTTTTTACAAAAGACACGAGTTCAGTAATAGCATCATTAAGTTTCAGCTTTATCTTTCTTCCAGCCCTTTTATGACGTCTAGAAATACCATTTCTCACTGTATTGTCATAATTCTCTATTACAACTGAAGAAACAGGATTTTGTATATATTCAAAGTTGTATTTCACGTTATATAACATAGAATTTAATCCGTATGGATAAATAGTATTATGTTTTTGTATATAATAATTTTCCCACCAAAGGCGATCTTTCAAGTCTACTACTATATCCATAATAGTAACCTGCATGGCTTCAACACCATGTACGCCAAAATGCCTTATTTCAATTGATGTCTCATTGGCAGGATTTTTTTGAAATTTATAAATTTGACTGCGATGCAAGTTGACTCTAATATTGAGACTATTTTTGGTCTGTCCTATGTACTGAGATCCACATTTAGTACATTTAATACAATATACGCTGTTGTATACCTTACAAAATATGTAATAATTACGATCATTGCTCATTATTTGGGGGTCTGCCATTGGGCATAATTTACAAAGTGAAGAACTACATCTTCTATATTTGAAAACAAATTGATTATGTATTTTTGCAATTTTGCAATCTTTATTCTGATCACACGAATTTACGATTTTTTTGTATTTCTCACTCAGAGATGATAAAGGCTTAAAATATCTGTCGATTGTATTTTCCACAGGGTTACTGTATGACGATTGGCTAGTTCCCCCACAACTAGTCAACCGAGCCATCGTTGCACAAGCCCCGACATTGCCAGTCGCTATATTTTTCCTATATAGGAAATAGCTATATTTTTTTTATATAGGAAAAATATAGCGACTGGCAATGTCGGGGCTTGTGCAACGATGGCTCGGTTGACTAGTTGTGGGGGAACTAGCCAATCGTCATACAGTAACCCTGTGGAAAATACAATCGACAGATATTTTAAGCCTTTATCATCTCTGAGTGAGAAATACAAAAAAATCGTAAATTCGTGTGATCAGAATAAAGATTGCAAAATTGCAAAAATACATAATCAATTTGTTTTCAAATATAGAAGATGTAGTTCTTCACTTTGTAAATTATGCCCAATGGCAGACCCCCAAATAATGAGCAATGATCGTAATTATTACATATTTTGTAAGGTATACAACAGCGTATATTGTATTAAATGTACTAAATGTGGATCTCAGTACATAGGACAGACCAAAAATAGTCTCAATATTAGAGTCAACTTGCATCGCAGTCAAATTTATAAATTTCAAAAAAATCCTGCCAATGAGACATCAATTGAAATAAGGCATTTTGGCGTACATGGTGTTGAAGCCATGCAGGTTACTATTATGGATATAGTAGTAGACTTGAAAGATCGCCTTTGGTGGGAAAATTATTATATACAAAAACATAATACTATTTATCCATACGGATTAAATTCTATGTTATATAACGTGAAATACAACTTTGAATATATACAAAATCCTGTTTCTTCAGTTGTAATAGAGAATTATGACAATACAGTGAGAAATGGTATTTCTAGACGTCATAAAAGGGCTGGAAGAAAGATAAAGCTGAAACTTAATGATGCTATTACTGAACTCGTGTCTTTTGTAAAAAATATTACAGAAATGAACGATGTTCCACATTCATGGATTAAAAACTTCACTTATGGTATTAGAAAACGTTATCTTGTGGATCTGTGGAAATACTGTTCAGAAATTGATTTTAAACATCGTTTCGTGAATGATTCACCACTTCCTGCTATTTTTATTGATCTTATAAAATTACGTGCCAAAAGATTAAATATTTCTTTACAAGATAATAAAACTATTAAAGTAAATCAAGAATATCTAATAATTACATACAAAAATAAAAAATTCGATAATGTAAATTTTTCAAATATTTTAAGTAAAAATCAATTTAAATTACCTGTCAATATTAATATAAAAATTGCATATAAATATGCTAAACCTCTTTGTAGAAGCCTTTTTAATTATAATACTGTATGCAAAGGTATTAAAGATAACGTTATTGAATGTGATTGTCAGCGGTATACACCTTATGTTAACAAAAAATTTGGTCACGTAATCACAGGAGACTTGGAAATACTGTCCGGATCAATACTTAAACCTATATTTGAACTAGGTACTAAATACAGAATGCATGACTATCGATCGATAGACAAATCTTTTGAAACTAATATCAATGCATTTGTTTATAAAATGGCAGTGAAATACAGTATCCCTATTGAAACCTTCGAAGAATGGAGTTGTGCTATTCGGAAGGCATTTAAGTTAAAATATCATAATGCTGTAACCCCAACTATAATACATAGATATAGCAAAGATGCATTGTCATCTTTACACAAAAAATTTGTAATAACATACGTCGACAAGGTAACGACAAATTATGCATTTACTTGTGTCTTACTTTATAAACAGTTATTATACAAAAGTTATCACGATCCATGCGTATACCTACCTTTACAACAATCTAAGTCAGAAATTGAGAATCGCATTAAATCAAAATACATTAAATTGGGATACAGAATGGGGCAAATCCGTTTTCCGTATATTACTTTAATACCTAAACTTCATAAAGATCCTGTTAAATTTCGTCCCATTACTAATGGTTTTCAATCATATTTGACAACAGCTAACAAAAAACTCTTATCTATTTTAAAAATAGTAATGATTAAGATTAAAAATAAGGGTGCATATTTTATTAGTAATAGTATAGAAGCTATTAAAAAAATAAATGTAATTAATGAAAATTTGTATTATAAAAGTTTTGATTTTAATGATTTGTTTTCAAATATAAACATCAAGGACTTATACCTTATTGTCATGGAGATATACGAAAAATACAATCTGCAATCGATTATTGACAAATATAAATTTAAAACATTGGTGGAAATGGTTTTGTTCGAAACCGTACTGTTTGATGGTACATCTTATTTTAAACAATTACATGGAATACCCATGGGGGGTGGTTGTTCATCAATACTTGCTGATATATATCTGAATAAATATGAAGATGGAACACATATATTAAACGAAATTCTGTTCATTCGCTACGTTGATGACATTTTGGTAGCATATCCATGTGAAGAATATCAGATGGATTTTACTTTCTATCCACAACATTTAAAACTAACTGAAACTCCACATAATGTCAACAAAAGTCTTAATTTTCTGGATATAACGATATACAAGCAACCAGGAGGTTCTACTGGTTTCTGTTTGTACGATAAACGCAACGACTTCCACTTCAAAATCAATTATATCATAAACTGGAACTCGTGTATGCACAAAAATGTTTTTAGAAATATTATACTGGGACAATTAATACGTAGTCAAAGAATAAACAGTAAAATGGAAGATCGATATTTATGCGATTATCGTTTCCTACAAAACACCATCTCACAGGGTTTTCCCAAGAATTTTTTAAGTGACATTATCTACAAATTTTATAAAATAACTGTAACCGAAAGTTACCGTTTATATTTAAATAAAACTGATGGCAATACATACTGGATTGTCACAGGTAAAGCGTGTGATAACTGATATGGGACCTCTTGAATAGGGTATAATGTATAATACGTTATAGCAATTTTGCATGGTCTTGTATGACACAATATGGGATGTACATCTGCATGTAATATGCTATTGTTTGTCATTCAGGTATATGGTTTTAAAAATAGATTTTGTTATTATTGTTCTATTATGTGTCAATATTTAAATTCTTCTTTAAGTGGAAGCTTTGTAATTTTGCTAATTTATACTTGTGAACATGTTTCAAACATTATTCACACTTTTTAACATATTTCAAACATTTACTGTAGATGAATTTCGATAGGGCTGGATCTCGACAATTATATCTTATATTTGTTTATGTATGATGTATATTTACATCTTACAATTTGATACATTCGTATTCCTTTTTGCAATGTACCGGCTCTCCGGGAGTGTTGTCGCGACGTAAAGCATGCTCAACCGGGGTGAGGGGGTCACAACTCCCCCCGGCCATCTTTTGGTATATTGTTTCCATCCATACCTCTTTTCTTTTTGACAATATATATATATATATATATATCTAAGTCCATATCAATTCAGGCAGACAAAGAAAAATTCTTACTTTCACAGTCTCGGATGTTTTTGAATTTAACATATGCTAAAATTCAGGAAAAAGTAAGAAACCCTTATTTTTTTGGTTTGTTCAAAAAAATTCCTGGCCGAAGATACAGGCCGCCAAAAATGGCTCCTCGGGCGCCATTTCTCACTTGCAATTTTCGGTAAAATTTTAAAACGCTCTATCTCTGGAATGGTTCAAGATATTTTGTTGCATTTTTTTTTTAATTTGAAATATAATATTTTTCTAATTAAAATGATATTCTCCATTTGGAAATATGTGTCCAAGTTCTCTTGCTGTAGTCTTCTGAATGTTTTTTTTTTTTGAAAAATCAAAAATATTTTTTTTTTTTTTTTTTCAAAAATGCCAATCCCAATAATTTTGATTTTTTGACTGTTGATCAGTACCATAGAGTACTACATTCCCTGAAAAGGGGAACTTCCACTTTTGAGTTTAACGGGTTTTATAAATAATTGAAAATTTTGCCATACATTAAACCAGTTTCCTTTACCACATACTCGTCATATATTGGTCTCATGAAATCAAAATCTAGTCTTATTTGACATGGCATTTTAATTCTTTATAAAGATAAGTAATAGACACAGCTTTCAAAACATATTAAAACTTTCAAAATATACGTGCAAGTTCCAAAACATATTACAGGTTCCACAGCAAACCACTTCTGTGCATTCTGCTTAGAACTGAAATTAGCAATTCAATGAACTAAAAATTTGTTCAACTGCATCAGTGTCTTCCTTTGATATTGAGTGATGTCTTCCTTTTGCACCAGTATGAACTGGGGCACCCACAATCTTTAAAACATTGCAAATTGAAAATGAGCACTGGTGGTGGTGTTGCTGTCTTGCAGCTGGAAATCTATATCCAGCAGCCAGTCCATGTGTTAGCATGAAGTTCATAATGATTTCATTTAACTTACAACTGATATCTATAACCTCTGCAATCCACCAGTCACAGTCATACACACATCCCACAAACATCCCTCTTCGTAGGTTGTGAATCTGAATATTCTCCTGTCATTTCTGAGATCTTGGTTGGACAAATGAAATTTCTTCTTTCTTGCTCTTTAAAGTTCGTGCAATAAAGTTTGTGTGCTTTCTTGATGCATACAGCTTATGACTTGACTTCACTGTCCACGGTTTCATAATAGGACTAACACCAACCTCTACAGCTGATTGATTCAGGAAATCTAATTCTTCTTCTGCAGATACAAAATCTGCATCATCCACACCATGGGAGACTTGTTCAGTTAGTATCATTTTTGATATTCTGTCAAAGCATTTAGAACACAGAAAGTCATCACTGGAAACATCTTGACTTTGAAACAGAGTCTTGAAATGAGCACTTTTTTTTTTTTTTTGCTGGTCTATCACTCTTTTATGAATATGCAAATAGTCAGCACACTTCACTCTCCTGTGGCCCCAGTCAGAACACATTTCAAACTCGGTCCTTTCCACAAAACACTATACAACTCAATCAGCAGAATCCTCACAAAAGCTTACTTAAATGCTGTTAGACCACAAATTTGGTGAACTGCTCTCTTTGTTTGCCTGTTAACAACTAAACTGTATTCATGTGGCCTCCCTTTTATAATCTAGGCCCACCAAACACACAGAATTATCTGGAAGCTTCCAGATTGTTCTAGAAGGTTCTGTTACATTCTGGAATTATCTGGAAGCTTCCTCATTGTTCCAGAAAACCTTTAATGATTTGGAAGGTTCTATGTAAAGAAAATCCAGAAGAATAAAAACATTTCAATATTTCCAACTTTGTTTAATTTATCATTTTTATTCCACCACATTGAGCACATTGGTCTGAATATGGATTTCTTAAAAAGACAAAATTATAAAAAATTCCAGAACCAAAGTGGTATGTTCTCCTTTTCAGAGAGGTGTTTTTGAGAAAAATAAATTAAAAAAATAAATTAACCACAGAAGCTAAAACATGAACATTGTTCATAAAACCTGTTAAACACAAAAGTGGAAGTTCTCCTTTTCAGGGAATGTAGTACTCTATGGTACTGATCATTAGTCAAAAAATCAAAATTTTTAGGGATTGACATTTTTGAAAAAAAAAATTATTTTTGATTTTTCAAAAAGTTCAGAAGGCTACAGCAAGAGAACTTGGACACATATTTCCAAATGGAGGATATCATTTTAATCAGAAAAATATTATCTTTCAAATAAAGAAAACCGCGACAAAATATCTTGAACCATTCCAGAGATAGAGCATTTTAAAATTTTGCCGAAAATCGCAAGTGAGAAATGGTGCCCTACGCACCATCTTTGGAGGCCTATATCTCGGGCCAGGAAATTTTTTGAACAGACAAAAAAAAGTTACGGGTTTCTTACTTTTTCCTGAATTTTAACATATGTTAAATTTTAAAACATCTGAGACTATGAAGGTAACCCCTCTGCCTGAATTGATATGGACTATACCATATATAATTTCGATTAAAAAAGAACTAAAAAAAAACTTTTCTAGTATCTGCAGTTTTAAACACAAGCCAAACTGTAGAAGAAATAAGATTATCAGAATATTCTGTGAACACAGTTTATTTGTACAGTCCCATGTACTGTGGCTTTAATCATAGTATAAAAAAGCAAGGGTCTGCATTAATTTCAATTTAGAACTACAGTTTTTGTTGTCTTTCACACTGCTGAGACCGATTTGTACTAGTTGAATGGAGAGTGTTATTTTTGACAATGGTGGAAGAACTTTAGCTGAGAGCATGAATAGAATACTGATAAATCCTTCAAAGAATGTTGTGGGTATCCTATAAGTATGAATCATGAAATTTCATGTCCTAGGATGATAAAGATGTTTAAAATGTGTTCTTTTAAAATGATTAGGGTAATTTACATGTTATAGCACATAAATGTGATCCCTGTATGTTATAATATGAAATATATTAAGTTTTGGGTTCTTTTCACTTTTCGTGCCCAATCTTGTTAAGTTGTTAGAATATTTTTATATTATGTTTTAAAAACTATAATTTTTTTTTTTAGGGAGAATCACATCTTAGCCAGATTACCTCAGTGAAGCATCTAGTTATAGATGAAGCAGATAGAATGCTTGAGAAAGGTCACTTTGCAGAGTTGACTCAAATATTAGCTCTAATGAATGGGTAAGATATATTCTGTATATTAGTGGTCTCATGCTTTTTGGCCCTCAAACAATTTTTATCAAACAATTTTTATGTATCTGAGGAGCATTAATCTATTATACTCATTTGATCTTCAAAACCTTCATCAGTAATATTCAAATATATATGTTAAAAAACTAACTGTAAATATGTATAAAACTAGTGGGTCTTTGCTCAAGAAGTTTTGAGGTATACATATCAAAATTTCTAATACAATAAATATATTTTATTCTCATCCAGTTTTCCCTAATCAAGATTGAATCGTATCTCTGAGGCATGTTACATGATTGCAACATGCATCAGAAAATAAAGAATAAATATTTATAACACTATGAGGCTATGTTCACCAACTCCAGTTTTTGTATTTTTTCTATAACTGGATGTACCTGCTATATGATAGGGTGCATAAAATTATATAAAAGATTTTCTCTTATTCCGCCCCTGTAGCACTCCTAATATCTTTAAACACATGCAAACTATACACCTCTCACAATCAATATTATTAATTATATGACCCTCTATCAAAAAATAATTATTATACCACCCTTAACAAAATTTTTAAAACACTAGTCCCCCCCCCCCCCCTCTTTTCCAATGAAAGATACCTGTTCCATGAACCAGCAAAACACACTATATTTTGAATCAAGATGGCTATATGGTAATATTGCTATAAACTGCATTTATACACTATCCTCTACATTTTTGTTTTACTGTGAAAATACTTTTCATGGTATAAGATTAGACAAAAAGCTAGCTTCAGATCCGAACTTATAATTTGTGTTACTGATTCCTAGCATGGTTACATTAGTGTGTTAGCATGAAGTCAGTTGCTACAGTATCATGGAAAACTGCATTTTTATGTGATTCTCAGTATATTTCATTTAAATATGAAAATATTTTCCACCATTGCAATCTGTTTGCATCGTCCAATATTTTGTGCAAAAGTATTATTTTTCTGGCATATTATTATAAACTTTTAAACTTTAACAAATTGCTCAACATTGCCCAAATCATAAATAAGTACCTGCTGCTTACATGATACATTTACGATAACATAACTTCATTTCCAAATTGTATCTTCTAAAAATAGATATCCTAATAAACTGCCAATTCCTTGTACTCAATATCCACAAACATGGAAAGCAAAAAAAGAAAAAAAGTATGATCAGGAGAGATGTGGCTTAAACCTTCAAGGCAGGTAGGCATGTGTCGAAAAATCCACTGAACGTGGGGAGAAACCATGGTTCTTGGCATGAAATGTGTTTGGTTATTTATGTGGTTGTTTAAACAAAATCACAGAAAATTAAACTATGTATTAATTTTAAAAAAAACATTTTTTTGTTAGAATGTGAAGATATACACACAACTTTTTGCCAAATTGTGAAATTGTATTAATCTTACTTTTTGGAATGCTACAAATAAGTATCAAATAATCTAAAAAATAAAATTTCAATATATTTAAAAACAAAAATGTGAAGGAACTGTGATTTAGTTCAAACATTGTTGGAAGGAACTTTCTTCGATCTTTCTTATGGTATCAAGATGAAAACTCTGATAATATTTTTGGTTGGTAACAATTTGTCTGAAAATTGCTCAAAATCATGCTAAATTGTGTTATAATATAAAATAACTAAAAACTAATTTGAATTTTTAAAAAAATCTCACTAAGGCACATCATCCCGGGTCCTAAAATCCCTGTGTACTAAATTTCATGGCTATAAGATGCTTAGATTTTCCGCTACAGACGACAAATATATGCAAACAACTTCTTACATTATGTAATATGAAGACATTTTCTGTATAGTATTATGTAAACAATGATTTAAGTACTTAAATATATTGTCATTTGGCGAGCATATATTAGAATATGCTAGATTTGCATCTATAATTTTAATAAAAAATAAATATATTTTTTTAATAAACGTAGTTAAGAGAAATTATTTTTACTAATTGTTCTAAATATTTTTAATAAATTGGTAGTGGTGAGTATCAATTCTGTGTATATAATTATATATATATCAGGCTTCAGGAAATTTGTAAAATCTAGCCCATCCTTGAGGACTGCTATTGAAATTTTTTACTTGACCTCAAACATTTTTACCTGTCCTCCTAAGAATTTTTTTCACATTATAATCATTAATATATGTGCTTAAATGCATCTCACAATAATAATAAATTAGAACCAACTGCCTCATGATGAAGTGAGATAATTGCATATAAGAGTGGTACATAAATAATCATATAAATCCTCTTGTCTCTAAGCAATTTAAACCTCATTGACACTCTTAATTTATAGGGAATGTGACTGAATCAAGATTTAAATCTTCTTGGACTGAATAGATGTTTCATAGCTTAACTTCAGATGTCAGACAACTGGAACAAATGTCATGAATGAATTGTAATTGTATTAGTTTTAAAGTTGAAACCAAAGTGGGGAAGAAAAGAAAATACTTCTAGCAAAATTTTCAAAAATTTATGTTTTTAACACATTAGAATATAAATCATTTCGGGGCTGCCGAGATGCAGATATCTTTAGGCCGAGTTCATTCAACATTTATTAATTTCTTTGGGCTTGGCTCGGGTTTCAGAATTGGTATTGTCGATCAGGTCGAAGGCCCAGACCACACAGCCAACCCTAGGGCTTACGGCAGTTTAATGTGTGGCCGGAAGAGATTGTCGGTCAGGTGAAAATCTGAAATTTCAGCTCATGTAGACCTTGAAAAGGCGAACAAACATGTAATTTTGATCTTGAGAATGCTGTCGCATTTTCGTTCAGTCATCGGATTCACTGGGTGGAGAATAAGGGGAGAGAAAATAATTAGTGCCTGTGGTTACAATGCAGACTTGACGACTCTCCTAGAAAGAAGACATTGATAATGCACACCAGCTAAGTTTATGGGAGAGGGGGGGGGGGGGGGGTAATTTGCAGGTGACGACATTTCAATTTTCATTTATGGCAAAGGAAGGGGCGGCTTTCGCCATAATTTTACAATGCTAACAACTTTTCATTGTTTTACGAAATCTCTAATCTAAAGGTCATCTGAAGGGACGGCAACTTCTGAAAACTGGCTGTCCTTGCTGAATTCTGGCTGAAAACTGGCTGTCCTTGCTGACTCCTAGAAAGAAGACATTGATAATGCACACCAGCTAAGTTTATGGGAGAGGGGGGGGGGGGTAATTTGCAGGTGACGACATTTCAATTTTCATTTATGGCAAGGGAAGGGGCGGCTTTCGCCATAATTTTACAATGCTAACAATTTTTCATTGTTTTACGAAATCTCTAATCTAAAGGTCATCTGAAAGGACGGCAACTTCTGAAAACTGGCTGTCCTTGCTGAATTTTAACCTTTCTAGGATGGGAGGACAGGCAGTTTCCAGAAGCCTGATATGTATATATATATATATATATATACATATAAATATAACTATTAACCTCATCAAAATCACACTACTGAAAATATAGCTAAAGGTGCTTAGCTGCTCAAACAAGTACATTTATATAATACAAAAGATAAAGGAAAAAAAGAACGACAATGTATCAAAAGTACGCCGGGGGGGATTGTGACCCCCACTTCCCGGTTAAGCCAGCTAATTGTCTTGACGACACTCCCAGAAGCGGATACAAAGTCGCAAACCAAGTACATATACTAAAACTAAAAAAGCAAAAAAATTTGAAAAACCTATACAGACACTACACCAAAACAGTATCAACAAGATTTACTACATCCAAACAGAAATACAAAAAACATTTTAAATATCAAATATCTAACACCAATAAACAAGATAAACAAACCTCGCATACACTTCACCATTCAATCCTTCAAAAAGTAAAGGACCCTTACTGTGTATAAAATGAACACCATCAAACAGATAAACACAGACCTCCGTAATGCTTCGTAACTGCAGTTCAGACAGAAAGTGTACCCCTATTTAAATATAAGTTGTAACCTTCCGTTATGGTTATGCATAACCGTGCGGTTATGCACCTTCCCAAGATTTTCCCACAACCCACTCTCTTCTGGCAGTTACTCGGAAACTTCGAATTTTCTGCCTGATTTGAATTTTAAACATTTCTCAAATTAGCAGGCGACACAGGTGGATCCATAAGAGATGCCTCTTTTGCCAGATTATCTGCTTTTTCATTTCCCCACAAGCCACAATGCAATGGCTGGAGATCCATTGTAGAACAATCTCCTTATATATATATATATATATATATATATAATATACAGATCATATATATATACACACACACATACATACAGGGTTTTAAGGAATGCTCTTCCCCAGGCCAATTACTCACGAATAGCTATGTACTTCTTCTTGTGTCATTGTATAGGAAATCCCCTGGTCTACACAATAAAACCTAGGGGACTCTGTGCCCCCATTTTTTAGGGTGTTAGAGGGTCCATATGGGCCCCTTTTGTATATAGGGGGGGGAAGTCAATCAGAAAGTTGCAAAGTGAGTCTTTAATACAAAACTGGTTTAGTACCAAAACAAAATATGGAAAGAGACACTCCAAATGCAAAGAAAAGCAGATATTGTCTGATTCACTGTGTCTGGGGCATACTTACATAAAGTTGAAATGTCGTGTTTTATGCTAATTGTTCTGGGTACACACATGTGAGGGAGGTATGTCATCTCTTCATGAAACAGTGGCAAGAATTGAATGCTTTGCAAGTCTTATATTTGCATACACGTTATATGAATACTCCCTCTGTCAGTGTATTAAGGAAGGAAAATTGCCTTTTATGCAATAAATTGTCTGCTATGTATTCAGATATTGTTGCCATCTCTAAATGCTCTACTGCTTTTTCTGGATGTTCGTTTCTGAGAGGGGGTGGGGGTGGGGGGAGGCTTCCTGATCCCTTTTCATCTTTTGTTATGGAATTAAAACATTTTTGTTGTATATTTGACTTGCTCTACAACTTTCTAATTGACTTTTTCCCCCTATCTGAAAAAAGGACCAAGATGGGCCCCTTAACCCCCCCCCCCCCAATAGGGGCTATTGGGTCCCCTGGTCTTATTGTGTGGGCCATAGGGGGTCTCCCATAAAACAGTACAAGAAGTATGCAGCTAGCTGCCATAGTTCATCAGATATTGGCCTGAGGAAGGACTTTCTTTCTAACCCTGTATATACAGTAGACTCCCTCTAATCCGCACAGCTTGGGACCAAAGATTGTGCAGATTATAAAATTTTGCAGATTGTAGGTCCTTCCTGCAGAAATTAATGTGCACAAATGAGACATTTGTACACCCTCAGTTATTTAATTAAAAATTACTCTTCAATACATTTAAAGCAAGATTAGCCGATTTTATAAATTTTGATGCTTGTTTTTAAAATTTTCAAGCATAGATTTAATTGTTGTTTAAGAATTTTAGATTTTTGTTTCAATATTTTTTCTTTTGGTTAATGAACAGCTATTATTTCTTGCTCTGTAGTAGAACTCTGTTTCTATATAAAGTTAAGGTATTTATCTTCCAGAGCTAAGCCCTGCTCAAAAGTAACTTTTTATCTTTTATCAGCAAAATTAACTTTTTCAGAATTTAATATACTATTGTAATTTATTGTAAATGTAACTGTTTACATCCAAAATGTATTGCAGATTATAGGGTAGCAGATTAAAAAGGGTCTACTGTATATCAGTGGCAAAATTCTGTTCGAAAGTGTGGGCCATATGGAAATGCATATTATTTCCCCCTCCTCTATGTTGTCAATCACACTGCAATACTTAATGGATTCAATGGCGATAATAGTAATAATAATGTTACAACTTTTATGTTATGCATTGAAATTAGGGCAGGGATTTTGTGGCAGAAATAATATAACAAAGTTCACCGAGCATTCAACAAAAGTTCTAAAAATTTGTCTATATTCTACAAAATATTAAATTTAATTTCAACAGTGAGTAAACTTCTAATTTTAAACTTTTCACTGCAACAATTGAAATTGTGAAATTTTTAAATTATAAAACCCCCAAGTATTCCCATCTTTTTAAACAATAAGAAAGGCTAGCAAATTCATTTGTTCAGATTTTTACATCCTGTTAACCGTGGATACAAATCATATTGAGCCACCTGAAAATTCTGAGTATAAGTGTTATTTTTATCCTTATGCACACTCTTGATGTTTGGTAAAGGTGGAGTGGGTCTCCCATCCTTTATTATATTTATCTTATTTGCTAAATTTCTGCTTGGAAAAAGATATTTCTAACAATTCTTAAATAATATATTTATTGGTCTGGCACAAACTCATTTTTAAAGAGTTTTAAAAGCATTCAAGGATTAAATTAAGGAGTACCTAGGTCAGCCGAAGGCTGCCTTTGACCAATCTTTGGCCAATCTGAGGGTCGGCTGGGAAGTAATAAAAGAGAAAAATTACATAAACGAGTTTTCAAAAGGAGAAACAGGCTGTGCTCATTGATCCCGGTTGTGACGAATCATAAACAAGATCTTTTGAGTCCCAGAATTTGGAATAAGAGGAATTAATATATCCTCAAGAAAGAACGGGGGGGGGGGGGGGGGGACGAATTGTGCTCCATGGAGCCCGGCCTTATCGGTGAAAACTGTCTTAACAAAACACTGAAAACAGTGCTCATCTGAGCGAGCCCTAAACAGAAAATTTAAGCGGGAATTTGGTTGAGAACACCAAAGAGAATCTGGATTTAGGAGGGAGAAAGCATTGTCATGCAGAGTAATGAAAAGTCTGGCAGGAAAAACATTGGCTCACTTGAGCCCTTCCTCTGTATCTTTCAATTTTTATTTCAAGACCTAATATATTTTTAATTTGGTAAATAGCAACATTTTGAGGAGTTTAGGGCACTGGACATAGAAAAAGGGCATAAGAACTTTATTGGTTTTAGGGATTTTATATAGCTGAGTGATACTGTTAAATTTGATATTATTGTTGACCAACTCGGATTTAATAATTTCAATGTCCGTAGGGACAGGGAGACCTCGAATAACCACCTTTAGTGGTTTTTCTTCATTAAGAAGGAAAGTTCTATAATGTTATCTTATCCTCAATTAATTTTCTTTGCACAGCTAAGTATGTATCGCGATTACTGACTTGCAGTTTTACTAAGGGTCCTCTCAGGTTACCCTGAAGGGAGGGGGCAACTAATTTGAGTTCTGATATATAACTGTACCAGTTAGGAGCAGGAACAATAAAAAAGGGTGGGGGGGGGGGGGAGGGTTCCTTTTTAGGGGCAGATTCAACATTTTGAGCATCAGGTGCAGGAATTTCAGGGTCAAGCATGTAATTGACTGTACTGACGGGGGGGGGGGGGGGGGGGAGATAATTTTTCTTAACTTGGGCAGTAAGCCTTTTTGGTACGGTTTGGAAGCCTTTGCTGTCTAGGCGGGGATGCTTTTTTGAGTTGGAACCAAAGTCCGGTTTAGCATTATAACTAAAGGAAGGGGTGGAATCAGAATTATTACAATTTACACTAGCAGAAGGCACCACTTGTGTGGCGGCACTTGTAAATGGCTGGTGACCAAGATTGGCAGAAGAAAGGGCAGGAAAAAGAATACTCCCGTGAGAAGAACTCACGGGGGGCTCACCAAAATCTGGAGTTGACGAAGTGCCCATTCTGTTGGTCCTGTTATCCATCTGTGCCAGCCTGGCATACATCAGGTTTTTCTGCTCTGTGGTCAGATCATCAGGTGGATTCTTGCTTAAATCCAGGAGCTCAGAGTAACTCATTTCCATAATCCATGTTTTATCGTCGTCAACAATCTCTTCATCATAAGTCACAACATGTGTGGGGGCACATGTAACAGGCGTACCCCACATCTCTTCCTTGTATTTATTATAATCTGCAATCGTTTTGTCTTCACCAAACATGCGTTTAAATTCAAACAACTTCATCACTGCTTACTTTGGCTGGGACGCCATAACGCAAAATCACAAAATCCCAAGTACAAACTTCGAAAGCAGCACGTGGTGAGGAGCTCAGTTAAAAATGTCCTTTCTCGACCAAGTACACTGACCGACCTCAGTCGAAATTCTGAGATTCTCTTTTAAAAGCAGGGGGGAAAATTAGCTGCTTTTCCACCACCAAAATGACAGTATAACAATGAATATTGGATAGCTGTAAATAATGGTTACTCACAACTGCTACGCACTATGACCTGGAAAGTTCTGCTCTTCGATTCAATAGAGTGAAAATTCAATTACATGACTTAGCACCTTGCCAAGTGCTGAACTGCAAATTTCTCTATCATAGTGCCACATGTACAAAAGCACAAATTAGGTCAGAAGTTTGGTGGAAACTCCATGACCTCCCTAATATATCGCAATAGATCATTGCATTCTCCGTTTTGTTGAAAAGGCTAATAGGGGTTAAAAGGCATAAATAAAGGTGCTGATAAACTGTTTTTTAGTCTACAGATGCATATATCTAATTCAAATTTTCCAAGCAAAGTGTTACAATTTTTAGTTGAATGAAGAAGATTTTATGTTAATCCTCCATTTTTATCTCTCTTATTCTAATAGTCTTGACAGTCCATACTAGCCAAACTGCAGCATTTGCCACTGATATATATATATATATATATATATATATATATATATATATATATATATATATATATATATATATATATATATATATATATTCAAATTTATGCTGCATTTGTGCTAAATTTAGTAATAGAATTTATTTTAATTCATTTTAATTTTTTATTATGTATTACTTTCTCTACTTTCATCCATTGTTAATTGTAGTTTATTGTGGCTCATTCTCCTATTTTATTCTTTTCTTTTATTTGCATAGGTTACTTATTATATTTTTGCTTAAAGTATTATTAATTATTGTCTTCCTTTCTGTTTTATTATTTGGTAAATATTTGTATTGCAATTATTCTTTAGCTATTAGTAATTTAATATTAGAATTTTCTTAATCTAGTGCTGCCATCTATCGTTTTTAAATCTTACTGCAAATTTCTTCGCTATTAGTAATTAAATATTAGAAGTATCTTATTCTAGTGCTGCCATCTATCGTTTTTATTTCTTACTAATTTGTTGGTTTTGTGATTTTATGACTGGGTAACTGCCTTTGGGATTTCTGTATTGGTGTTATAGATACCTTTTATAAACTGTACTTTTTAGTACACTCTTTTTATTACTTTTTTGGACAGGATTCTATGTGAATTCCAGATTTACACAGTATATATTTTATTATACCTAGTGTTTTAATTAATCTAGTTTAGAATTGATTATATTTATATTGTTAATCATTTCTTTTCATCTTGTAATATCCTACTTATTACATTTTATTAGGTTTTACATGGACTTAGTTGTATATATTTATATATAAGCAATTATTTTATTTTTATTTATATTATTTATAAATGTTAATGCTATTCTCTTTATATTACTTTAACTCTTATGAATTACACATCTTATTTGATTTAGTGACTGGCAAATATATTTATTCTTGTTATTATTTAATTTGATAAATATTGCCCGGTATTTACAATTTTGTTGGGAATTGTTTAGACCGTTATCATTTTACCAACAGTGTGCCATGGATTGTTTTGGATATAATAATTGCCCAGCTAAAAATTATAACTTCAATAAATGTAAGAATAAAAATTGTAAAACCTGCCCATATGCTTCTAACTCACAAATTACTAATCTAAATAGTCATAAGACTTTCTGTAAAATTTTTAATTGCATCTACAAATTATCTTGTAATATATGTAATATATCTTATATAGGACAAACCAGTAATCCTATTCATCTACGTATGAATGTACATAGAGATCATGTTAAAAAATATATCCACAATAATAATTTTCTTCCTACTTCTAATAAAATCGAATATAAGCACTTTGCTCATCATGGTTTTGAAAATATAACTATACATATTTTGGACATTAAAACAAATACTGCTGATAGATCATTCTTTGAAAACTTCTATATTAAATCACAATGTACTCTGTTTCCATATGGATTAAATCAGTTATATCTCAATGGTAATATTGTTAAGAATAATTTTGTAGATAATAAATATTCTATTTTTAATCACCTTTTTTTTAAACCTCTTTTACATAATAGTAAATTGGCTAAACTCAAAAGATTTAAACGCGGTAAAGGAAGCTCCTCCCTATATGATATTAAAGCGGAGATTAAAAGTATGCATCAACAATTCAATAACACATATCAATGGAAATTTATTAAATCATGGGTATTTGCAGTCAAGAAAAAACAATTAAACACAGTTTATGCTATTTTCTTAAAGTTAAATCTTTCTAATGAACATTTTAATCATATTTTCTATGATTTGCTCATTACTAGATCAAAATATTTAAAAATAAAACTTAATCAATTTCATAATAATCACTGTTCTAATTCTTATTGTGTAATATCATTTAAGCATCCTATTTATAATTCCATTAACTTTAAGAATTTATTTAATCAATTTCATCATTTATTGCCTGTAAAGGATTTGAATGTTACTAAAACTTTTAAATATAACAAGCCTATTGGAAGAACCATTTTTAATTACAATGCAATTTCAAAATCTCTCTCAGTCGACATAGATTCCTCAACAAATTTAGATGGTGAATGTATTTGTAGTGTTGATAATTATGCTGAATTTATAAATCCACACTTGGGTCATATTGTTACTGGAGACTTAGCCATTGTAAAAGATAAATCTTTAAGAACTATAATGTCATTTGGCACTAAATTCAGGTTACCTTCATGTAATAATTCTAAACAAGTGTTAAAGTCAATCAATCTGGACCTTGATAAATTTATTTATGGATTAGCTTCTAAATATGCTCAGCCTTTAGAGGCATTTAATATGTGGAAATTTACTATTTTAAGATCTATTAAAAATACCATATGTAGTATTAATTTATCTAGATCTATATATATAATATGGATAATATAAAGCATTCTGTTAATGATTTACATAGATCTTTTGTTATTACTTATGTAGATAAAGCCTCTAATAATTATGCTATTATTTGTAAAAAATTCTATATTCAATATCTGCTAGATTATTTAAAAAATAATAGTCTATTTAAAATTGATTCACACTCTCTTAATAGTATCAAATTGAAAATTATCAGTATGTATAGTGATTTAGATATTAATAATAAATTTTTGACATTTCCATATATTGTGCTTATACCTAAATTTCATAAAAATCCTATTAAATTTAGAACTGTTAGTAGTGGTCATAATTCATACTCTACTACTGCTAGTAAATTATTACTAAATTATTTAAATGTACTAAATAGCAATTTACGAGATTCTGGTGATAGCTACATTATTCTAAATAACAGTAAGGAATTAAAAAATAAATTAAAAACGCTTGGTAAAATAATAGGATTTCAAACTTTTGATTTTAAAGATCTATTTAATAATATTAAGATCACTGATCTATATGAAGTCATTTTAGCTTTATATAATGCTTATATTACTAAACTTTCTAATCTTACAAAATTTACCAATTTTCCTAAGCTTCTCCATTTTGTTCTTTTCAATAATTATATCTTTCAAGGTAATAAATTATACTTACAAGTCTCAGGTGTTCCACAAGGTGGCTGTAGTAGCAGTATGTTAGCTAGTTATCATTATGAAAAATTCTTTACTTCAACTGATTATAAAATTTATAGATATGTAGATGATCTGATTTGTCTTGTATTTACTGATAACTATGTCATAGATATAGATTTCTATCCGGATAATTTGGAATTAATACCTAATGAAACTTCTATTAGTAATAATGTTTATTATTTGGATTTAAGTCTAATTATAGAACCTGCTCATGGGATAGTTACTAAATTATATGATAAAAAAGATTTTTTTAAATTTAATATTAATAAATTATTACCTTTTAATTCCTGCAACTCGATTCAATTGTTTAGAAATATTATACTTAATCAACTTTTTAGAATTTATAGATTATCAGATAAAAAATTTCATGCTTTGCACATTAATAACCTCAAAATTACCAGTAAAATGTATCAATATCCTGCATATTTAGTCAATAGTATAGTTAATAAGTTTCGATTAGCCTAAAATTATCTTATTTTAGCCGTACTTCTTCATTCTCCTGCAATTATATTTTCATCTTTTTATCTCGAAGCTTTAACAGTTGAATAACTCCTTTTATTTCATTTTATTGCCTTTGCGCAGTACAGTTTTTATTACTCTCTTTGGCAACAGCAAATCACATCTTTTCATTTTGGCATATGGCAACATTGATCCAGTCATATTTTGCTCGTCATGGTTGCGCTGAAGAGGTGAGTTTTGAGGTATTTATGTTTCCTTTATTGTTCCAATCTATATGCTTGTCGTCCATATAACACAAGTTTATAGATAAAATCTATCTTGTGTTTCAGAAACAAGCATTTTTGTGTTCATTTCGAAAGGATATATGGACCCGACGAGAATTTTTTCGAAATGAACTTTTCGTAAGCCTATTCTCGTAAGCCTAAATCTCCTCCATGTGCAAGCTTTTCTGCTTGATTTTTTTGTTTTCTTATTTGCATTCCTCATTTTTTAAATTTGTTGATTGTCTTTGTCCTTATGACTTGCATTATGCTTTATTATTTCCTCTTTTTGTCTTAATTTCTTTTATTTCTTTGTATTTGTAGAAAATTTTGGAATAGTGTATTATGAGTTACTACATACATTCTAACTTTGGATTTAATAATTTATATATATATATATATATATATAAAGATAATTCATAATGCTCTGTATCTTAAAATTATACTAAGGAACCTCATTTGAAAGTATAAAACTATCCCCCCCCCCCCACACACACACACACATACACACATGCACACACTTTCTGAACATGCATCTGTGCATATTTATTTATTTATTTATTATGTTAGCAGCTCTACAAATGTATGTTATTGTCACTTAGTTTTCCCTAACCAAGATTGAATTGTATTTATGTATATGAAGCTTGTTGCATTGTCTTAAATTTAAATGTATTAAAATATATTGCATTTGTATTGTCTGGCAACCAAATAGTAAGTAAAATTTATATGCATTTTTTGTGTCAGACATACTTTTCTATATATTTTAGAAACAAAAATTGGGAGTGAAGTTTTTCAGTTTCAACTTCTGCTACCAAAACATTTAATCTAAGTACAAAATTTGCATAAACCAGAAAAATATGTCTGGCATGGAAAAGGCATATAAATTGAATACTGAATTTAAAATATTGTTAAAATAAATAAAAATGATAAATTAAGCAATCTTTATTTTAGCATATCTTTATTTTAACATTTATATTTTAGCAACAAAGACCACAAAAGGCAAAATTTTGTCTTCTCTGCTACACTCACTCTTGTTCATGAGACACCAAAACGCCTTATGTTCAAGAAAAATAAGGAAAAATTGCAACAAAAGTTCAAACTTGGTAAGAGTAATATTTTACTATATTGAACATCTTGTTTATGCCAATCTGTGTGTATTTTACATAAAAAAATTAAGGTGTACTTTTGAAAAGAGATCCTACTACCCAAAGTAATAATTTTACCTGTTTATAGTTGTTCTTTTTTATCTAATACAATATCTAATTATTTCCCAAAGTTTGATCCACAAACCTCGGGCAGTGATAGGCAAGCTTGTGTGGTGTATTAATATGTATAGTTTCATGTTGTAACTATACTGTCCCGATATTGCTCTTTATTGTATCATATTGCTAACAGCAATATTCTGACCTAGATATTCAGATTTTCTGAATCTTGCATTTCATAATTTTAAAGTTGGAACATACAGGGGTAATATTAAAAATTAATGTATAATTTTTATTTTAACAAACTAAATGAAAATTATTTTATCATATAGCTGAGTGAGACTAAATGATTGAATAAGTTATGAATTACAGAGCCCAAACTATTCAAGGTAGAAACTTGAAACTACATACACTTGACCTATAAATAATGAAAAAACAATTGGGGAACTTTAAAAAATTTTAAAAATCTTGGAATTGCATCTTTTCAACTATAATTCGCGAATGGCTAGACACACAAAATTTGTTAATTTCAAATTTACATAATTTACTCTATTTAGGTTCAACCAATCATTCTTTAGATATCTTAATTAGTAGTTTATAGCAGACTATTTTTTATATTTTATAATCTTTCATACAGTTTTTTATTTTATTTGTAACCATAGTAACAGTGTTATGCTTCAAACACTGAAATCATCTGGCTATTCTTCTGATCAAACTATTGGAAATATTTTTTATTAATAATTGATTTTTAGATGCCTTAAATGTTGAAAAAAAAAGGCAACATACAGTGATTGGAAGTGAAATAGTGTTTTACATTCTGAAAATGTCCTTGTTATAAAATAATATATGCACCATTATATGCATTAATTTGAAATGGCTTTTGATATTCAGAGCTTTTATTAAACATGTTGGTATCAGATTTAGTTATCACTAGTCATTTTGCTTGATCAAAGCATATGTTTAGAAATGGCTAGTATCTTTACATATAGATATAGAAGACAAATTTTCTCTCCTCTGACAATTTTTCCAGTGAGTCACCTAACCTTTATCTACATCTAGAAGAGGTAGAAATTTGCAACTTGGTACACGGCTGGCTTGAGTAGTGTAATTGACTAGAATAATCCAGAAACTTGAAATTTCTTCACAGGGGATTAGGAGCTACGATTTTTCCCCCTGTGTTATCTCTATGGAAAAAGAAAATATGTAGTTGATATTTGAATAAGTCACTTATAATTAATTCATTACTTAAAATGCTGTGATTGAAGTTTGAAACAAATACTGGTATTTAAAATTTTGGGATTCACAATAGTCAGTTATGATATTGTCATTCTGAAAAATATTTTTTTAAATATATATGCTACCTCCATAAACAAATACTTACAAATATTTGTTTTAAGCATGATTAGTTTTGATAGTTATTTATATTTACATGACTCTCCCATTTGTCTGATAAGATATTTTTGCATTATGAGGCATAGCAGTAGTTTTGCCAAGTTTAATGGATTTTCACATTTTTTAAATTTAGATTTCATTTTCTTTAAAATGCTTTTCCTCCAATTTCTCACTAATAGCATTTTACTATTCACTTCTAATTATAGTAAATTATGCTTCTAATTATAGTAAAATTTAGCTTTAAAGACTGTACTTCTTAGTTTTAAAAAGAAACAAAAATATTTTTGCTATCACCAACAAGTACAGAAATCGTCCTAGTTTTAAAGAATACCCAAGCAGTTAAAGGAACTACAATTATTTTTAATTGATTCTCACATTTTAAAGATTTTTGATAATAAATAAACCATTATCATGATACCCATGTAGGTATTGCCTATTGTTATGATGCTTGTGTATCATAACAAGCCATGAAGTTGGCAATTTTGATTTAAAATAATTTTTTAAACCAAAAAATTTCTTTTAATTTGTCCACTAATTCAAAATTATTTATTGAAATTCTATAAAAATTCAGCTTTTTAATTTCTCATATATTACTCTGAAAAACAGTATGTTCAGTTTTTTAGAGAATGCTACTTTTAGGTTTAAAAGTACTTATATTTATTTTAATTTTTGTTATAAGTACTTTGTTTATGTGCATTTGATAGCCAATTTTTGTTTTTCAGAATCTCTTATTAATATAATTGGAATGAAAGAAAATCCTAGAGTTATAGATATAACTAAGAAGACCGCTCTTGTGGAAACTTTAACTGAATCACAAATTATGTGCAGTTTAGAAGAAAAGGTGAGTTTTCCTCCTTTACATTTTTTATTGTAAAGATGTTCTCTAATAATAATTTGTGAATTTAAAGTATTATTCAATTAGGAGGCCACTTTTTACTTTCTCTACAATACATGGTAATGTATAGGGAAAGTATTAAAATAGAGTCAAAAATCTGAATTTGAGTTTTCTACAAACAAATCTATGTATTTCGAACAATCTATGATAAAACTATTTTTAGCATGATGTCTGGGTGTTATCTACAATGTATGTATCCACTATAGCTTAAAAATTAATTTTACAAAATTTAATAGGGCTCTCTTGTGGATTACCCTGGTGCTAATAAGATTTTGATACAACTCAAATTATGGTTTACTTTTTGTGATTTAAAAAATTGCCAAAATCTGAAATAAAATGTTAAATATTTTTGTAATAATGCTTAACTTATATGTATTTTTTATGACAAAATGAATATGACCAACCAGTTACTTTAGGACAGTATTTTCAAAACTTACATTGATCACATACCTATTTTGAGATTTTATCTCATTGAGGCATACCTATCAAATAGTTCCAAGGATAGTTTTAATAATAGAATTCTTTATCTGCAAATTTTAGACCAGTGCATTGCTTTATTAATATATTATACATTGTTTTATGAATCTTAATTAACTGTTGTCAAATCATGTTTCTATGTGACTATGTGTGTGTATACTATATATATATATATCAATTCCATCATATTTCACATGATACGAATACCAGCTGACAGATTCACGGGACTTGTGAGTTATCTTTTTGTACATTTATGCAATTTATTTGTGTTATATTATTAATTATGTGTTATATTATGGTGACTTTATTGTATAACTTGATAAATTGTCTACTTATGTCGCTTCTCTGTAGATATGGTTTCTTCCGTTGTTGAGCCAGATTGCATGAATTTTTAACCATGCTATATATGCAATAATAGAAAGAATGGATTTTAATATATTTGCCTAGAACTTGCACCTGAAGATGTTTTTGGCAAATATACTATTCATTGGTTCATTTTCTTTTTTCCAAATCCTCCAACTGTCTGTTTTTCCTGCTCTCACTCATTACTTTTTGTATATAATTATCCATTAACTAGTAAAGGTTAAATTCAATGTGCATCAACATATTTTATTCCACAAGGTTTGCAGGTATATTTTTCTAAATATAGTAATTATAATTATTACATTTTATGTCTATAATTATTACATAGTATATAATTAATTTCTTATGTTGAATAATTACATTATATGAAAGTTTCCTTCATTTAGTTTAGATTTTGCCTGTAAGCAGGGTTCATCCTAGGTGTTTTTCACAGGGCGACCCACCTTGCTGCCCTCAGAAATTTAAAAACCCTCCCTGCCCACTCTAGTACTGCAATTTTGTGCCCTGAAATTGAAAAATGCCACCCCGGCGGCCCTTTCAAAATGACACCTTCTCACCATGTATTCTCAAATTATCAAAACATCGAGAAATGTGAAAAGTTTTTTCCCATTCATTATTTATTAAAGCCCTACAAAAGTCACAGCAGTATTTGAAAACAAATGAATGGGGAGTGTACTAAACTGAATACCTCCAGCGGTATCCTCTGCCCCTCAGAGTGAAATTATATCTCTCTGAGCTTGATCAAAAAATATACATATATGGCTTGACCATTCAAGTAGGTGATACCAAAGAGCGGCAATATACTCTGTGTTATCGTAAAGGGTTTTTCATTGTTCTCCACCCTTCCGGTCAATATTCATTACTTCTCAACCCAGCCCACTTAAAATTCCCACTCGGCGATGGAAATTCAACTTAAAAAACTAGCAATTAAAAAATCCTGACCAGCCAAACTGTAATAGCTGAAAATGTCTTTTCTTAAACAATCCCTCTATAGAGCGAGAAAAATCTGCCAAGAATCTTAATGTATTGCGGATCTTAATTTATTGCACTTGCAGCCGAGAATGAGTGCAATCCACATTTCTATCTCATTCTTCCCCTTGATCACTTATGTGTTTACTTATGATGTGTTTACTTTTGAGGCATGTCTGGATGCAGCACATTCTATTAATTGACCTCATCAGCACCTTACCAAAATTCGGAGTGCCCCCACTGTTACATACTGCACTAATAGGGTTTCATCATTTTTACACCTGCCTCAAATTTTAAATGGTTTCTGAAAGCGGATGTGCAAACGGAATTAAAATCATGCATTAAAATGAAAATGGTACGTGAAAAATGCCTCCTGTATTTATGGCTTGTAAATTTATTTATTTGTTAAATATTCATAACATATTCTGCATCCTGATAAATTGAAAAATAAATCTATATGCAATAGTTTCGGGTATATACTGCAGCTGGGGGCGCCAGGCATTAATAAAGGGTGTCAACCTTGGGGATGGGGCATTGCTTTTTGGAGCTAAATTGTTGTTCTACAACTTGCATATGTACGGTCCATAAATGATCATGTGGTAAATAGAACGAGGGTGGCAAAAATAGTACGTTTGAAAGCTACTATGCTGCTCAGACATAGATCACAAGAATTTTGCAATTTTTTCAGTGCGCTATAGTTTCTCAATCAGAGAAATTTCAGATTTCCTGTTATAGATTATACCCTGTTTTAAGTTATTAATAGTAGTACAATAGACCTCTGGTTGATGTGCTGGGCTCTCCTGGAGCCACCTGCCTTCATTTCATTCATTCAAGTTATTAATCTGTCATCGACGATGTAAAAAACTGAAAATGTTTGCATCCCTAAACTGTTTACAGCTTAATTGTGTTTTTAGTAGTGCCAACTGTAAACAATTATTGTCAATTCAAAGTTAAATCGGCTCAAGTTTCAATTTATCCGTAGCCAAAGTTGGTTCATGCTCCATCCCTTTGATTGGAAAATTCGAGTAAAGCAATAAAACGGCCTATGTTTTTATCGATACAAAATGATATTTTTTAAATTTAGAAACATTGAAATATTAAATAAAATCAAATTTCTTCAAAAGAGTAAAGAATTTAGTTGTTATGAAATAAACATAATGGGTAAATTTTGCAATATCAGACATTTAAACGAAAAAAAATTACCTAAATATTGGGGATCAAGATGATTTAAAATTACAGAGTAAGGGATCAAAAGCTTGAAACAAGAATATAAATTAATTAAAAAACATCGAAAATCATTGGTAAAACCCCATAAATTAAAGAAAAATTAGTGGCCGGCTTTCTTAAGAATAAAAAAAGGCATAATATTAATGATAAATGCATCATCAGCTTTAAGAAAAAAGATCAAAATGAGAGAACTTAAAAACTTAAAAAACAGGAATATTAAAAAATAATCAGTAATTTTGGCAAAAAATTAAAATTGAAAACATTTTGAGTAATTAAAGTATGAAGAGAAATTAATTTAAAATTGTTCCCAAAAGTATTTGAATGCTTAATGGTAAATGAATTTTTTTTAGATGACCTAGAAAACAATTATAAAAGACCGAAAAACACCTATAACAGAAACATTTGCAAGATTTATAACAAGGTTTAAAAAAAATGAGTGACAATAAATGTTAAAAATAATCAGAAAATGAATAAATGAAAAATCTAAATTTTGAAAACTTTTAAAAAATGGAAAAGATGGGGATACTGACAGTGACGTACAGAAAACTTAGCTTTAGAAAAAATGCCTAAAATAGGTTTTGAAAATTTATTCAATGTCAAAAATTAGAAGAATTAAATACATGTTAACAATATTACTCATTAAAAAATAAAAATATTTCTGTGAATTTGTATTATCAGAAAAGTAACTTTTGTATTTTGTCAATCTCTTAAATTTTCCTTAATTTTTACTCCACCCCTCCGATAAATCATATATCTTACAAAAGTAGATCCCCTAAGGAAAGTTTTCCTTGTTAACAGACGCCTTGCACCTAACTGAAGGGCTCAAGGTATGGAAAGAAGGATCGGTTGTTTGACTTATGTCTACCATATAATAAACCTGTAAATAAGTATATGTAATATATCTGTGAATTTTTAAATTATTATATAAAATATGTAAACATCAAACAAGTTGAAAAAAAACATCACACATTTTCCAGTTGTCAACAACTTTAAGAGGCATTGTTTACAATGGGTTTTATTGCTTCCCTTTAATTAATGTTCCTTGTTGTTTCCTATCATAAAAGAATGTATTAGCACTTGCATGACACATGAATATTTATTTAAAGCAGGGTTATTAAGCACCATTGCCACACAGATCTGAAAATAACTTTCGAATAACCATAATTGTTTTATGAACCCCTACAAATGTTTTCACCTCAGGGTATAAAAATTTATGTTTGTGTATATAAAATGATGGTATAATGAGCATTTCTATCTACTTTTCTGTTCTTAAGTAAGCAGCATGAATTATATGAAGGTTCTAATTATCTTCAATTTGTGCAGTTAGAAAAATAAATTTATAAAGATTATATTTTAAAGTTAAGAGATGTATAGTTATAAAATATGAGTTTTCTCTATATTTGCAATTTTGTTTTATTAATTATTTATATACTTTTAATTTGAGTTTCAAAATTAATCACCCAATCATATTTCTTTTTTAATATGTAAAAAATTTAAAAATATTTGATCTAAAAAAATTGATATAATAACTGAAATATAATAAACTGAATATATATGATATAATAAACTGAATATTTGTAATTTTACCAATTTGTTGCATCTAAATTTCGCTCATTATTGCATGTTTTATTTTTTAACAGTATCAAACAGTACAATGCACCTTTTGGTTTTTAATCTTTTATACTTTTATTTACATCATTAATTATTTTGTATAAATATGTAAAATAAATAAATTATGTGTATCTTTTTTACATGTGGGCCATAATATACAATGTATTTTTAACTAAAATTTATAATTGTGCCCTTTTGAAAATATGTGCCCTTTTTCGATTACAGTATGCCCCCTTTTTTTTTAAATTGGCACCCTGCCCTTTTGAAATCCTAGAATGAACCCTGCTTTAAGGCATTTAGTTATAATATTCAGTGGGAAGTGTTTATCATGTTTCTAAAATGCATAAACTTTATGCATTTTAGAAACATTTGTAACCCAACATCCTAGTGGTAAGTTTAAGCTATCAACTCTTTTATGATATATGTCAACTTTCTATGATTTGTATTAACATTCTTTTGATCTATGTAATTATTTAATTTTTTAATAAATATACTTTGGGGAGGTTACAAATCATTTTTTTGGTATCTATCCTCTTTTAGGAGATAAAAAAAAGGAGAAAAGTTTAAGAAATAGGTGTTATGTTAGTTTATAAAGTGCTATCTTTAGCTTCATTACTAGTTGTTCTGTTCCATTTTAGATTACTTTTTTTATTTTATAACATTTTTTCTTTATATGCATATATCTTTTTTAGGATGCTTACTTGTACTACTTTTTAATTACACATCCTGGCAGAACTTTAGTCTTCTGTAATTCAATTGATTGTGTACGAAGGCTAAGAAGTGTTTTGGACTTTTTGCAATGCAAACCATTGCCATTGCATGCATCAATGCATCAGAAACAAAGACTAAAAAATCTGGAAAAATTTACTTCCAGTAAATCTGCTGTTCTATTAGCAACTGATGTTGCTGCACGAGGATTGGATATCAAAGGTATTGAGCATGTGATTCACTTCCAAGTTCCACGCACTGCTGAGGTATATATGAATTTTATTAATTTTATGTTCATTTTTGCTTCATTGGTCCAAAAATATTTTCTGTAAAAAAATTTTTTTGCTCTATAGAAGTTAAATGTTTTATTTACTTTGTATAAGAGTATAATATCTGTTTAAAACTTTTTTCCCATTTCATACTGTACGTTTCAAACAAATTATACTGCATATACAAAAGAGAAGTATTGTGATGGAATTAAAAATATGACTCTTGAATTTGAATAGGTTTACATTTTACGAAGGTTCTTTTCATGATGGTCTTTAAGTTTTAGGCACAATATGTCAACAAATTAAGCTGGTCACAAAAAATTTAAACAGTTAGTTCATTGGGTATATATATGAGGCCTATTAATTTTTAGAATTCTGGCAATGGAAAAGCTAACTAAATTTTCAAACATTTTTCAAAAGTTAGTAAAAACATAAAAAAAAAATTAGTTCTAATCCCTTCTAGATGCATGGGGCCCGGTTTTTTATTTGAACCAGTCCTCTCCAAGAACATAGATATGACCCAGAATACCCCAGGGAAGCAGGGAGCTATGGCAGTATTCCAAAAATGTAACATAATACATCTTTGGAATAGTGGACATTCAGAATGGCAGACATTCTTTCCTGTCAGACAGCAAATTTTCACTGTAAAATTAATTCATGGGGGTACTGTGAGTGAAATCAAAAATGTATTGGCTCTGCAAAAGTGATAAATCACTTATTTGGATGCGGGACATCAACAAGGACAAACAATATTTTCAATGGTTTTTAAATCAAAATTTAAAACAGTCAATTTATGAAATCTTATGTTACAGTTTCTGATAAAGTGTTCTAAGCTAGTTGTCATATTGCGAAATAAATTGCACGTCAGGAAAAACCACATACAATTGTAAACACTTATTAAACCAGTATGCTTGAAAATGTTCAATTAATGCTTGGGCCAAATGAAGTTAAGAAAGTGAATACGGTTGCATTGTCGGCTGGTACTGTTAAAAGAAGTATTGACAATATATCAAGCGATATTATGAAAACATTGATTACAAAATTGAAAACCGCGGAGAATCTTACTTTTAAAATCAATGAATCAGTAGGTATTAAATATTGAGCACAACTAATAAGTATAGTATGTTTCGTTGATGAGGACCCCATAAAAGGATGTTATTTATATTGTAAAAAACTTCCAGAGCAGACTACCCTGGAGGAATATTTTCAAGTAACAAATGATTTCTTCAAAACTTATGACATTCAATAGAGTAATTGTATTAGTGGATAATATAGAATAATAGAGTAATTGTATTAGTAATTGTAAAAATGGATTGCACGAATAGCGCTGTGGTAATGATGGGTAATAAAAATGGATTTGTCTCATGTGTAAAACACCAAAATCTGACAGTACAAAATACACATTGATCGGAAAGCATTAATGACCAAAAACTTGCCTGATGAATTATTACAAACAAAGAATGAATGTGTCAGGATCGTAAACATTATTAAATCAAGAGTTTTAACTTCACGAATTTTTGAAATATTCTGCTCAGAAATGGGATCGGAATATCAATCCTTCTTACTTTACACAGAAGTACATTCGTTGTTCTGTGACAAAGTTCTGACAAGATTTTTTGAGCTTCATTACGAGGTTAGTCATTTTCTATCAAATCAAAATAGGCCCAAATTACACCAGATCCTCGAAGATAATCACTGGATGGCCAAACTCGCATACATGTCTAACATATTCAAGCACCTCAATAAATCAGAATGAAAATATATTAACTTGCTCTAAAAAATTAAATGGGTTCAAACATTGGCAAATGGATTTACAACGAGGATCACAAGAAATGTACCAAAGAACCAGCCAGATTACAATTGAAAACCAGCAGATCATATTAGAACTGGTTCAATGACATTTAACCTTGCTGCAACAGATATCTGAGCAATACAACATGATTGGATTCGAAATCCTTTTGCAACCAATGCCAAAAATTTCACAAAAGCACTTTCCCTGCAGATTCAAGAAGGATTTCTTGAATTGAGGAATAATGGGACAATAAAAATGAAATTTGCTGAAGTTCTATTGGATGCTTTCTGGATTGCAGTTAAGGAAAAGTATCCTTGAATATCCAATAAGACTATTGCAATTCTGCTCCTATTTTTACGACGTATATATGTGAACAACTTTTTTCAGCTCTAATTCTAATAAAAAGTAATAAGTGGTCATGCTTGATGGGCCATAACCAAGAAGGTGCCCTATCTAATATAGAGCTGAAAAATTCTGGAAAGACTGTAAATGTGCTGAGGGCAAGAAAAGGTTGTTGAACACTGATTTAAATATTTAATAGGTTTTCTTTAAGTGCAAAATGCAGGACTAAACTTAAATTGTATTTAAAATATAACTTTGCAGTGTAGTTTTTATCTTTATACAAATATATAATTGTTTTACTGTTATGAAATATATCTTATATTTACTGTAGGTATCTATAAAAACATAACTCTAAAGAAATGGTATCTTAAGGCATGCATTTTTTGGTGATTTCACAAAACTGTCAGGAGAAAGCCATAAATTTACACTTTTAATATCCTGTAGTCATATCACTCCATTATGTACAGACTGGAATAATTCATTTGTGAATGTCAGCAAATTTAGATTTTTTCCTTCCAGCAAATCTGAACAAGGTTAATTGCTTTTCCCGTTAAAAACTCTTCAAAACATGTTTTCATAGTATACAGAGGTTTAAGATTAACAAATGATGTTTTCATTTAAGTAAATAAGAGTGACGATAAGAATGCTGGATTTGTGATTGATATGCAATTTATGTTTGTGAGTAGAGTAAACATGAAGAAATCACCTTGTAAGACAGTTCTTCAACATTAATTTTATTTTTGATTTGTATACTAAGTTACAGAATTTATAATTTTTCAAAATGTAGTTTTATCTAAATTTTTCTGGTCCTAATACTTCCAATCTTTGTGCTCCAAAGCTTTATTTTTCTGTCATCTTCTCTAAATGTATTATAATTATGTACATATACTTATCTTTCTAGACATATGTTCACAGAAGTGGACGAACAGCCAGAGCTCAAAATGAAGGCCTAAGTTTGATGCTAATAGAACCACAAGAAGGCACTTTTTACAAGCGAATATGCAAAACATTAAATAAAGGTGATATTTTAAAGTATTTAAGCATTGCAAATGCTGAGTATTTTGCTGTTTAGTAAACTCCTAATATAAAGAGATGCTTATCTAAAGAGATTTATCTAAAGGTCACTTTGGATTTTCTTCAATCTTCCATAGCCAAATTTAAATGTCACTCTCTGATTAAAATATTTATTTATAAATTATTCAGTTCCAAATTATTTCTTAAAATTTAAACTTGTCCAAAAATTTTATTTTGAGGATTTATGGGCTTATGAAAATACTTATTTTTCTCAATTTTCTCAAAATGTCCTTTAAAAAGAACATTTTCTATTGTAAAACATTTTTAAGATGGTAGCTCTAACAATTGGCAATAATTAAAAATCATTGATATGTATTCTTAGTTCCTGTTTTGCTACCTTTGAGCAATTGTCTATTATTTCATAGTAAATACTAAATAAAGATATTTAACTGAAGGGAAATCAAGATACTCTTAATTTTTTATGTTACTTACATGCATCAACATATGTTATACTAATCTTACTGTTAGTGCTATCTATATATATTTAAATCTCAAATTCAATATTTTTTGTACTTTTGATTTATATATATATATATATATACAGGGTGTCCCAAAAACATTGACCCTGTCTTTTATTCCTTAAATATTGATCTTAGACATGTATAATAAATTACAAAGTTGCATAAAAAAGGGTACAGAATTTTATGAAATCGATAAACATTTTCAGGGATTAAATTTTAAGAAACACAAAATTTAAATGTTTATACGGCCTCTGTACAAAAACATTTACAATGAGTAAAATGTGCCCCATACACTAATAAGGTGATGTACAAAATTTCAGCATTTTATCATAAAAAGTTTCAGAGATATGAAAAGGCAAAAATGCTGACTTAAACCACTTTTTGATGCATTGACATGGGTTCTTAGAGAGGGAAAATCATGTCGGCAGATTGCGTTTCAGGGGTCATACACAAATTATAAAAGAAAACAATGATTACATAAATAAATAATAATTTTGCTATTTATTGGTACAAAAGTATCTACACTGTGTTGTTGATTGTTGAAACCCAGACCGTCCGACCTACCAGAAAGGTGTAAGGTAACTGTTTGGACGGTCGGGAAGTGCCACCCAATTTAGACCGGAACTCAGTGGGGGAGGCATCCACAGGGACCGTACCCCCCTTCCCCTACCACCAACCTCTCGGAAGGACTTTCGGACCCACATGTTTAACGTGATCGTACTCCGCATGAACACGGCGGCAGTTTTGGCAGTGGCTGGAATCGAACCCGGGCCTACCGAGTGCAACTCCAGCGCGCTAACCAATGGGCTACCGTGCCCAGTATCTACACTGTGTAGAAATAATAACTTTACACATAGATTACAAAACTTGTTCAAAATGTTTTCCATCCATGCCAAAGATCCATTAAAGATAAGAGGCAGATATTATTTGCCTATGATGCATTTCTGCATTGCGTCCTTTGCACTCTTGCTGTAAACATTTGCATTTTAATTTGTGATTAATCCCTCACCATGTGTAAACATATCTCTGGGACTTTTTATGATAAAATGCTGAAATTTTGTACATCACTTTATTAGTGTATGAGGCACATTTTACTCATTGGAAATGTTTTTGTACAGGGGCCGTATAAAAATTTAAATTTTGTGTTTCTTCAAATTCAACAATAATCCCCTGAAATCAGCTTGCGATATGCTGATTCTTCATTGCTGATTCTTCAATAATCCCCTGAAAATTTTTATCAATTTCATAAAATTCTGTACCTTTTTTTACGCAACTTTGTAATTTGTTATTTATGTCTAAGATCAATATTTAAGGAATAAAAATCGAAGTCAATGTTTTTGGAACACCCTGTATATATATATAAAATAGTACTTGCATTTATGTTAAATGTTTTATTAGAAAAATCTATGAAAATCTAGTAGCATGCTTCAATGTTTTTCATGATGTTTTATTGTATTTAAATATACATAATATGCAATAAAGAGAAAGATTATGGAGGAGGAGAGGGGACAGGCTGGATGGGTGAGCTGGGTTCTGAATGAAGTCAGGGAACACTAAACTCTGACATTTTTTTGCGTGGAACTCTTACAATACAACATAGGCTTCTAAGCAGGGGTGGCCAACCTTTTTGAAATCAAAGGGGCAATGAAAAAAAGAACATTGCTCGCAAAAATAACTCCATTATTGAAGAAGGGAATGAAACGGAATCGTGTCACGGGCGCGGAGTTGACCACCCCTGCTTTAAAGTGTTACTTTTATAAAAGAATGAAATACTGATATTGATTGATGCAAACATATTTATTTAAAAATCACTTAAAATTACAAAACTTAAAAAAAAAATTTCTTAAATTTAATGCAATACATGAGCTTATTGATCTTTGCAGATTTCAGCAATATTGGGATGAATAAATGATAAAGCCACTCACATCTCCTAAATTTTCCAGGCTCTGGCATTTCTTTGTTTTAATATTAACCATCGTTGAAAATCCTGCTTCGCAGAGATATGACATGGAAAATAATAATGTGTTTAGTGCTTTTTTTTTTTTTGCTAGACCCAGGTATTCATCTTTAACAGAGATTCAGAATCTTTCAGGAGTATTCTCAATGAACTTCAATTTTAATCCACGATCTGAAAATAGCGACGTCAATTCTTCTTTTTCAGAGTAAAACTGGAGAAGTCGGAAGAAACAAACGGACTTTTATCCAATCAAATTGTTCAGTGTTTAATAATGGAAAATATTTTCAAAATTTTCTTCTATTGTTGTTAAATGTTCGATTATTAAAGAAATGATTGCCTCATTTGCTGTCATTGCCTCATTTGGCAGTCAAGCTGCTCTTATGGCCTTAGGAAAGTCTACTATGACGTCTTCCCTTGTCTGGGGGTGCTATAATGCACTGTGTAATATTGTTAGTAATAATAAAGTCATACTCTACTGGGTGCCTGGACATTCGGGCATTCCAGGAAATGAGCTGGCTTATGAATTGGCTAGGAAAGGCCCAAGTATTCTTTTTGTTGGTCCTGAGCCAGCTTTGGGTGTTCCCAATGAACTAACTAGAAAAACTGTCTATGACATCTTCAGAAAGCTTCAGTGCAAAAACTGGCGAAATACTATGGGCCAAAGGTAGGCGAAAATTCTCAACTGCAATTGCCCTAGCATACATTAGAAGGAATTATTCAGGCTCAGTAGAACTGGCATCAGAAGGGCTGTTGGGCTCCTTACTGGACACTGCACCCTTAAAAGACACCTTAATATTATGGGTGGTGTCACGAAAGATTCACTTTGCAGAGGCTGCAAATACAGTGAAGAAACTGCCGAACACATTCTCTGTGAATGTGAGGTGTTCTCAGCCCATAGGTTCGAACACTTGGGTCGACATGTGATCGAGCCCTGAGAGTTGTATGACATTCCTGTTAAGTGCCTGCTTATTTTTGCTTTGGCTACTGGTCTCTTTTCTTAAGGACCTTCGCCTGTTGGGGTAGTACAATAGACCTCTGGTCGATGTGCTGGGCTCTTCTGGAGCCACCAACCTTCATGTCATTCATTCATTCATTCATTCATTCATTCAACATGTCAAACGTAAGGCCTTAGTACCACTTAGCATAAAATGAATTAGTAGTATAGTAATATGCATTAAAGCAAGTGTAAGCAGGGTTATCTTTGTATCAAAGGGCTTGTAGGGTCCAAATTTTATGGGAGCCCCAAATTGACATAGGTGATCATATTTATGTTAATATTGATAGATAGAAGCATGATCTGAACATTAATTGGTGCTTTCTAAAAATGTTAAGTATTGCCTTTAAAATTGTAAACATGGCTATATGTGTAAGAAATGCATTTTTAGTCCTTAAAAAATCCTTGTTTTTTATTACTTATAAAGAGTGGGAACCCTGCATTTACCCAAAACTTTGAAATGCCCCTTAATTTTAAAAATGTAATGTGGTTAACAGATAAATTTCCAAACAGGCTAACAAATTTTGATATTCTGGAGGGGAAAAAAACACATTTTAAAGCTTTCTTTCTGAAAATCAATAGGTTTATTATTTTTACTGAATAAAATAAGCATATGAAATTTTATAGAAATTGCTAAATTCTTTAAAAAGGTAAAATTTCTAATATCTTGAGAGTGGCACATCATAATTCCTAAACAATGATGTCCGTTTATTTTTGGTTAAAAGTAGTCACAAAGCATATACGCATTTGATAATTGTGAGCATATATCATTTTTTGTTATTTTTTTTTTTCTATTTTAGATCAAAAACATACACTAGCTCACATATACCTGTTTGTATTTTATAAATAATGTCATTCATTATCAAGTTAAAAAAGTGTTATTTACTATATTTTCAACATAATTATTTTTTATAACATTGTAGCAAATATCAAATTTTTGCATTGAGGCTTTAAAAACTCTAGTTTTCCAAATTATTAATGAATTTTAAGTGATAGAAAGGTCGAGTTAAAGTGGCCAGTGGTCAAACTAGTAATCTCTTTAAGCGAAAGATGGATGGATGAACTTTTTAGGATGCAGATGCATAAATTTCAAAAGATGGATTTATTTCTGTTGAAGAAAATACTGCAGATGAGAGTTTAGTGTGGTACATTTATATGTACATAAATTGATGTGGTATTTGATACTAATTTTATTTTATGTGTTTTCTCCTGCATTTAGATAAAGCATTACCTGCTTATAATATTCAACATCCAATTTTTAAAAAGATCCGTACAAGAGTGAATCTCGCAAGAACTTTGGATAAACTTGTGCATGTAAAAAAGAAATCAGAAGCTAATAGCCGTTGGCTCACTCAAATGGCAATCAGCATGGATGTTGATTTAGAAGATGAAGATGTGTATCCTTTTATTACATTTGTTTTTAAACGGGAAACATTATAAAGGAGATTTTAATTGCTGCTGTTATTCATAAAATGGCTATTTTACACATTTTAGTATTGCATTTTCACAATTAGCTCTTAGGGAAGGAGGGTACGGTCCCTGTGGATGCCTCCCCCACTGGGTTCCAGTCTAAATTGGTGGCACTTCCCGGCTGTCCAAACGGTTACCTTACACCTTTCTGGTAGGTCGGACAGTCTGGGTCTCAACAACAACAATTAGCTCTTATGTTTATCTTTAAGCATTGTTTGATGGTTTCTTATATTTTAATTTGAGGATACTTGTAAACACAGATGTGTTTGAATCCATTAAAAGTAATCAAAGGATTTTTTTTTTTATTTTGTCAGAGTGACTCAATATGTTACAATTTTCACTTATAATATTGATGCTAATACTTTATTTTTGACCTATATCCAGAGATGAACTGCTAAAATTGTATACTTCTCAGGAAGAATCGGGAAACAGCACAAATCTTTTTCTCAGGCTTTACCAATTGCTGAACAATAAATGTCATTCCCAGTTCATAAATTAATGTGTCTGTACATTATGCATTTTTAAATTTCTCTGGGGTTTTTTTTTTCCTTTTGTAAATTTGACATTTTATTTTTTGAAATGTTTTTTGTAATTATTCCAATCATTTGATCACCAGTTTTCATATTTGGGAAAAGTTTTAACAATCAATACTTGAATACCATCTCTATTGCACATCTGTTTATTTCTGATCATACTCAAATGTGCCATTGTGTCTGTTATTGTGGGACAATGGTTTCATAAAAGATATGGTGATGTGTTTCATATTAGGAAGAGTAATGAATAAGATATACATGTTTATTTTCAGAATGAAATGTAATTGAAAAGAAATAAATTTTGATGTCATTAAATGAATAGTTTGAAATAATATTTTAAATTTAAAAAAAATTAATAAAAGTAATTTAAGTTTAAATTAAACTTTGTAATTTAATTTTTTTGTTTAAATTTAGATTTGTAAATTTAGGATAAAATTAAGTATTGAGATGAATACATCACAACAGATTGTCCATCAATTAAAAACCTTTAAATTTTGAAAGTGCAGATTATAGGTCAACGCAGATTATCTGCAGCAATTTTTTCCTAGCAAAAAAAGAAAAAAAAAAGATTGTGCTAATATAAAATATAAAGAAGCATTGTGCTAGTATAAAATAAAATTATTTTTATTAAAATTTGTTTTTGTGGAGTAACACTTTTTAATTTAAAATTGTCATCATGCGACATATTCAAATATAAGGTATATTCCATTATTTTAACTACTTTTGCAAGGATATGTGAAGAAACAAACAATTGTGTATGCTAATTTTATCTCTGGGTTATACAGCGCTGCTAATTATTATGTACTTATCTCTCTCTCTCTCTCTCTGTCTCTCTGTATGTGTATGTTGTTGAAACCCAGACCGTCCGACCTACCAGAAAGGTGTAAGGTAACTGTTCTGTGTGTGTATGTTGTTGTTGTTGAAACCCAGACCGTCCGACCTACCAGAAAGGTGTAAGGTAACTGTTTGGACGGTCGGGAGGTGCCACCCAATTTAGACCGAAACCCAGTGGAGGAGGCATCCACAGAGACTGAACCCTCCATCCTCTACCACCAACCTCTCGGAAGGACTTACGGACCCACATGCTTAACGTGATCGTACTCCGCGTGAACACGGCAGCAGTTTTGGCAGTGACTGGATTCGAACTCAGGCCTACCGAGTGCAACTCCAGCGCGCTAACCACAGGGCTACCGCGCCCTCTGTGTGTGTATGTGTCAACTCTAATTCAAACTAGTTCAAAAAATTTCACAAAGTTATGATAGATAAGCCACTTGTGGGTGATCTTGTTGCTGATTGAGATTTTGGTACGATTCAGAAAAGAAACCCTACTTTATTTTGTGAAATGGTCCGAAAAAATCATCATATTCTAAAATAAAAGACTGCATAAGCTCACATGTATCAAAAAATTGCTTGTTTCATATGCAATTTTTGATGACGAAAGAATAAGATCAGCCTCATTATTTCTGTACTAACTATTCTCGAGATATTTAAGCTTTTTAGAATTTTTTCAATATAACCTTTAAAAATACGTCCAATCACAAAATTCCATGGTCCATGTTATATGCATGTGTCTTAAATTTTAAAGTTTGGTGACTGGGCATATTTTCAAAAGCGACTATTTATAGCTCAACGGCTCTTCCTCCCCTCCCCTTCCCTTTTTCTCTGATTAATACACATACAAATTATGTTCTGGCACATACATATTATGTTCTGGTCCAACAGCACAAGAGAGCACCACAGATTATATGTTGGAAATTATGATAATTTTATAGCTCCTTGCATCAAACAATAATTCAGTCTGAATGTTTTTAAGTACTTTTAACCAGACACCGTTGCTTATAAATTGTCAAAGGTATTCTTGAGATATTGGAAATTTTATATTTCCCACAGTGAGTAAGCACCATATCAAATTTGGTATTAGTTCGGTTAGTAGTTACAAGATGTTTATTAATTTTAAGTGAAATTGATAGATTATGATTAGTATAGATATGATAGGTAAATCATGATTAGTAATTTTTTTCTGACATGATCATTTTTTTATAATTATGTATGCAAAGTTTAAAGTGCAGTTTGCTCTGTTCGGGGTGGTTATACTTTGTTGGTACTTGTATTAAGTTCTTTTTGTAAATATTGTCCTTTGAATGAGTTTGAGAATTATATATTGTTTTATTTTTATTTTACTGCTGTCATTGAACATTTTACGTTTTCTTTAATATATTGTTAGATTAAATGAACACACAGAATCAAAGAAAAATAAAGAAATAAAAAATATTGAAAGATTATTAAAATTAGAACTAAAGAAAACAATTTTCAGAAAATAAAGTCCCGACAGCACAAGAGAGGTCAGTATTGAGTAATAATTGCATTAGGTAAAAAAATAATTTTATGTATTATAAATTTGCAACATTATCAGGGCTGCCTGCTATTGATAACTAAATGCTACTATTTTCAATTTTTAGGCAACTATTTTTTAAATTTAGACTGATTTTTGCATGTTATATATATCGCAGGGTTTTCACAGTCCTAGAAAGTCCATATTTTTTATTTTTAACAGTCTTTGAAAATACTTGAAATGCTTTTTCTTAAGAGTCCCCATTTTTTCTCATAAAAGTTTTGGAAATGATGACTCCAACAAAATTGGTGATAACTTAAACACATATAAATACAAGCTCTTTTCTGTGTTGCTGTTTTACTATGATAAATTTTCTTCAAATTGAGGTGTATATAATTTATATGTTATAATGATTGCATTCAATATATGTCTTATTTATCTTACTGCTGGTATTAATCTTTTTTGCTTCTATACACATGTTTGTAATGCTGTTAGATAATTATCAATTTCTTTTTTAAGAGAGAACACTTACATGGCATGTGAGCCAGTATTTTTTACCAGCTGTATTCATGTATTAACTAAAGACAATTCAGTTTATTTTTTTATCTTAGATATGATACGAATTATTTCATTTCTTGAGAATTTTTTTAAATTATTGCAATAATTTTTTTTAAAGTTTATTGTGCCATCGTTTACTGGAATCTACATTTATATTCACTATTAATTTGGCATTCTGTTTTATTATCAACTGTGCACTGGTGACTAAGAATTTTTCTGTGAATTGTAACGTACATTAATCAAATTTATGTAAATTGAATAACTGCCTCTTACTTTTTCCCCTATCTGCAAAAGGGGCCAAGAGATGGGTCCCTTAACCCTCTCAAAAATGAGGCCTCTGGTCTCATTGTGTGGACCATAGGGTAGGGCAGAGCAAAAGACAACTTTTTTTCCAAAAAGCTTGGGGTGGAAAAAGTGGCTATTTGACTTAAATATCACTTGTGTAAAATATTAATGTCGAAAAAAAATGTTTTCAGTCTGTGCATTTGCTTTGAAATTTAAGGCATACTTTGTTTTCTTTTTTTTAATTCGCACATTGACTTTTTTGTGGAAAAATATATTTATTACTCTTGTTATTGAGTAAAAAAAATTTCAAGACAAAATATTTATACCTTTAATGAGAAATTAGACAGCAAAGTTGAAAAATTTTATGAAAAACAACAAATTTATGATGTTGCTAGTTTCATAAAAAATGAGTCATTTTAATGAATATCACTGAAAGTTGTTGACATACAAAAAAGAGCTCGATGCACATGATATTCAGCTCATGTCTTATTCAATCAAACTTTCCTTTGAGCACATTAACTGTAATATAAAAATGTCAAAATATTAATTGTTGTAATGTTTCTTTATCTCAAAATTAGTCATTTTTTTTTTACCATTAAAAAATATTATTCAAATGAAACCCATCTGTATCCTCATAGCCACAAACTCTACTAGATGCTGTACTGGTTGTTTTAACTAGTTTTTTGACGACTTGACCATGTGCTGGTATACTTAGCAAGGAATTGATCGAATGCAATGTAACACTATCCTCTTCCCCTTTTGCAATTGACAATAAAACATAATCTGTCAGTAATTGGAGGCTTAGCTACTTTGGTTGAATCCCAGTTAATGTAATCCTTAGCTCTGAAATGTAATTCAAATTTGCAGATATCATCAGATGCATTCTCCCAAACTTTCATAATAATTTGAGTCATGCATTGATGCACATTGTTTCAATCATCACACAGCATTGATATTAAAATATTTTCTAGGTACGCAAAGTATCCTTTGTTTTATATCACTTTTTGGATAATCATTCTGACTAAATCATGTTTTGCATCTCTTAGGAAAGTCAAAAGCTCCAAAAGTTCTTAGCACCATTTCTAAACTTTGAACTGTATTTGATCACAAACCATCCTGGTGAATATACTTTTAGTCACAATTAATTTTAGTGCACTGGAAGGTGATTTAGTGCCGACCCACAAGTGAAAAATTGGGTTTACAGTGGTTAACCATCTGGAGTGAGATAGTGGGCTTCTATTCTTAATTTCTTCAGAACATTTCCCAGAAATTACGGCTTATGAAATTTCCAAAAGATATTTTTGATTTTAAGATTCAGAAAACTACTAATGGGTTTGTAAGGCACAAGAGAAAATAAATGAGCTGTTGCTAACACATTTCCTATAGGACTGCAAAATCCAGATAGTTTAGAAGTTTTTCTATCCAACTTTTCAATTAAATTCTGTAAAGGAAGCTCATTTGAATGAAGTTGGCAAACAGTCCATCGTTGTGGTCTTCCCTTTGTCATTTTTCTTTGAAATCAACAAATGATTCCAGCGTGTTTGCTTATTTGCATATCTATTGCAAGCTGAGCAAACAAAATGGGATAAATCAGTAGTTTTTGTTTGTAAAATATTCCTAGATACCATTAGCTATATCTTCAGCTCTAGATGAAATTGCTGTAACATGACCAAAATATCAGGATTTTAGCTTTTGAACTAATATGTGTTCTTCCAGTTTCCTTGAATATGTATCTTTCCATCTGCTGATCTGTCAGTATGCATAGTTTCATCTTTTCTCCCAACCAAATATAATGCCTGCAGTTCTACTGTGCTTTTTTTGAACTTGTTCTTAAAATTGAACGGGTCTTGTGACATTCCAGTCTCTCCTTGCTTCTGTCTGTGACAGAGTAAGATTTTCCACTTTGGCATCATGCAATATTTCAGGAGCAAGTTTAACTGCAGTGCAATTACCTACATCATGTTGATCACAAACTGTAAAATTTTTTTATAATTTCTATAAAATAAGATCTTAAAATGATTGGCATTTGGTAAATATCTATTAAATCCTCATCAGATGCATTGGTCTGTGTTAAATTTATTTTTTCCTCTTCATTATCCTTTAATTTTTGTAGTTTCTTCTTATGTCCCAATTCTCTCAATTATTTCTTTTCTACTTTCTTTTTGTTGATTTTTGTCTTTTTTATATCAATTCCACTAATTTGTATGAAACATAAGGTGTGTTGTGTGTGTTGATCTGTTAAAAAGTCTCATTCTAGAATTAGAACTTTCTGTACTAGTGGACAAGTACAACATAAAAATCGGAACATTTGCAGCTTGTAACATCAAATAGTATGTTAGCATGTTCTAAGTAAGAGTTCTTCATTGACAAGAAAATTTATTTTCTTCGACTGTATTTATTCTCAGGTTGAATAACATTAAGTTCTGTATGAAGTAAAGTCTGAATTTTAGAAAGAGATATTGTGGTGATAGAAGTTGTTTTCCATATCTCTATTATCCGTTCACAGACTAAAGGATAAACTTCTACAAATGTTGGAATTTTTCTATTATTCTGTGATTTTATCTATTCCAAAGCAGATTGTAAAATCTGACTACATTGCATCAAGTTGGGAGCTCTAAATCTTATTTCTTCATTACTTCCAACTACACAATTATCTTTTTTCCTTGTTGGGCATATTGACAATAAGCGTGAATGAAATTCTATAAGATACTGAGTAACAGTTTATTTCAGGTGCACATATGAGAACCTTAAAAGTATTAAATGAAGGTGAACTAAAGTGGGTGTGACAGATCAGGTTGGTGTCATCTACTCACTCATCCATTTCTAAAGAGGGGGGGGTCACCAGCCTGCCTTGACCTTGAGTCCTTAAATGTATTTCTATGCTTATCCTCAGAGCAGAAAGGACCAAATATCTGACGTAAAACTTTGATATTTTAAATATTATATCACCAGTACCAAGTGTACCAGTACATTCGTTGATTTTCATGAAATTCTCTAACTTTGCTGTTGTATTTAATATCAAAGACAATTATTTTGTCTTGAATTTTCATTTCACACAATAACAAAAGTAATAAATATATTTTAGCACTAAAACAATCAAAGTGCAACTTTTTTTTAAAAAACTGAAAAAATTTTCAAATTTTAAAGCAAATGCACAGATTGACAGTGAAGACATTTCTTCATGTCAAATGGCCACTTTTGTCAGCCCAAGCTTTTTGGGGAAAAAGAGTTGTTTTTTGATCCCCCGTACCGTAGGGGGTACTGTATAATGGCACAAGAAGTACATAGCTAGCTGGCATAGTTCTTGAGTTATTGGCTTGAGGAAGGACTTTCTTTGTAACCCCGTATATCACATAATAGAGAATGATGTCTCTGTGTATGTGTGTATAATGCCTGTGCAGTCTGTAGTGGGAAATCTAAGTGTCATACAGCCATGAAATTCGGTACACCGGTACTGCAGGACCTGAGTGGGTGCACCTTTTTGTTATTTTTTAAATTTTTATTTAGTTTTTTTATGTTTTAGCCTGAATTACAACTGATATTCACAAAAATAGATTCTTTTGTGGCCTAAATTATTATCACAGTGTTTTCATCTTAATACCACCAGAAAGATAGAAAAATTCTCTTTCAAACAAGCTTTGAATGGAACCCATACAATTAGTAAACAGATTTGAATTAATTTTTAAAAATATATACTTTTAGTGCATTTTAAACTGTTCTGATTTTTACATTGCAATATAAAAAAATTGGCATACCATTCAACTTTTTAATTTAACAGCAGCTCTTAAATACAGGGTGCCCACTTATATCCGTTACCCCCCCCCCCCCCCCCTTAACTTCTAAACGGTGACAGCTTAGGCCATAAAGTTGGTGTCTAGGTATGGTAAAAAGGCTATGCGCTACACGATGAGACAACTTACAACACCATCTATCGGCAAATTTTGGAATTAGCGGTCCTATCTCGTAAACGGTGAAAGATACTTGAGAAAGGTCAATTAGAAAGTTGTAGAGCACTCTTGATTTAGTATGAAAAGATACCTTGCGCACATTAATACTCAAAACAGAATGCAAAAAATGAACATTTGTTTGATTGTGAAGCGAAGCGAGAAAAGACCACCTTACGGACTAAATACAAGCCTGTGTTGTGGCACAAGGGAAACTCACGTGATTCGCATTCATGAGGACCATGGTTCTGTCCCCACCGGTTGCGTGTTTTACTGAATGTCTCTACGAACCATGAAAACTTTCTGCTGATCTTTCAAAATCGTCTCTCGAAACACACAGCTCAACTCAACCATGTCTGGTATAAAAATCACATGGATCTCATGTATTATGCAAATGAGGATGGAACGTCATACCTGTTCACCAGAGACTACTACTATAAAAAGGATGTCTCTGCTGGGTTGTACGTTAAAGCAGAGAGTTATGGCAAAATTTGGCAGTAACGAGTATTGCGAGATGTTGTTAATTTACGGTGAATGTGGGCGTAAGACAAAATTAGCTGCATGGCTGTATCGTGAGCGTTTCCCTCAAGGTCCGCATCCTACACAGCAGACCATCTTAAAAGTTGTAAAATGTTTAAGGGAGACAGGCTGCGTGACCAGCCGACCTCGAATTCGTACACCTCGTAATGTAGGATACAAAGTGCAACCTGAAGATGTGCTAGTATACGCTCTCGCCCATCCTCAGAGCAGCACACGAATGATCAGTGAAAATTGTGGCCTCTCAGAAAGCCGCGTCTGGAAAATCCTGAATGAATCAGGTGCTCATCCATACCGATTCACACCTGTGCAGGGATTGCTGCCAAGAGATGCTGAGAGACGTTACACATGGTGCAACTTTGTGATGAATAACTTAGAGGTCCACCCAACATTCCTGGCAGACATAATATGGACGGGTGAAGCATGTTTTTCGAGGAACGGAATATTTAATAGACAGAATGTTCATACCTGGTCGCTGGAAAATCCGAGATATGCCGTCGAAGTTCGACATCAACAACGCTGGTCGATTAATGTTTGGTGCAGAATTTTTAATGACAGGCTCATTGGACCAGTATTTTACGAGGGCACGTTAACGGGACAATGGTACTTGCAGCTTCTGCAGGATGTATTAACCGACTTTGTTGAGAATCTACCATTGCACCAACTCCTAAATGTATGGTTCCAACATGACGATGCACCTCCTCATAAGATTTCAAACGTTCAGCAGTACCTAATAGAGACATTCCAGAATCAAGTCATCGGATATGGTGGTTCCGTCGAGTGGCCCCCCCCGCTCACCTGACTTGACCCCATTGGACTTCTTCTTATGGGGGCACATAAAAGGGCAGGTATATGCGACCCTTTTGCCAACATTGCAGGATCTTCGACAATGCATTACTGATGCTTGTGCGTCCATAACACCTGCCATGTTGCACAATGTGCAGCGAGAAATCCAGTCCAGAGTGCAAATGTGTATAGTGGCTAACGGAGAGCATTTTGAGCAATATACTATTGTAAATAAATGATCCTGAAGACAGGGAAGTGTCTCAGTTTCTTTCTTCCACTCTTTATGACATGACAATTTTTGAAATCGTGACCAAACAAATGTTCATTTTTTGCATTCTGTTTTGAGTATTAATGTGTGCAAGGTATCTTTTCGTACTAAATCGAGAGTACTCTACAACTTTCTCATTGACTTTTTTCACGTATCTTTCACCGTTTACGAGATAGGACCGCTAATTCCAAAATTTGCCGATAGATGGCATTGTAAGTTGTTTCATCGAGTAGCGCATAGCCTTTTTACTATAACTAGATTCCAACTTTATGGCCTAAGCTGTCACCGTTTAGAAGTTAAGGGGGGCGTAACGGATATAAGTGGGCACCCTGTATATCATAAACTACTCCAGAAAAAAAATTTCATAAACCCATCCGTTGATTAATTATAAATTTTTTAACCTAGCTATGTCTTAGATATTTTGCGTTTCCCCATTACAGAACAGGTCCCTTTTTCTGAGCTTTTCTACCTACTGAGGCAACTTCCATGCATGAGGATACTGACTTTGTTCAGATATTCAAGCAGGAATTTGCTATGAATTCTGGTGTAGTATTTATCATTTTGCATTTTTTTTTTTTTTTTTTAAATCCCAGGCAACACCGGGTACATTTTCTAGTATGTATGTTTTATATAAATATATATATTTATTTATTAATTTATTTGTAATATTTTAATTTTATATTCTAGGTAACAGTGTCACTGTGTTCAGAAGAGCCTCAAACTGCTGCTAAAAATTTAAAAAAACTATGTTGTTGTTATATAAGAAGTGTTGTAACCTGTTCCTTGTAAATACTTTTTAAATTGTCCCTTCAATCCTTCACCATTTGTCTTCTGTGGAATTTAGATACGGAACAACTTCAGTGCTTTCCACTGTGTATTGATTTGAATAGAAATCTAATGATTTGAATAGAAACTGTACATTGTGAATGTACATGAAATGAGTGGATAGAAGGTCCTTGTTTGTAATATACTAAATTTTATTTATGCTCTCAGTCATATTTCTTAGAATGTGATTATCTTATTGTTTTTTTCTGCCAAAAATAATATTTTATTTATGTAATATGATAATAGGAAAAATAATGCATTATTTTTATATTTTCATTTTTCCTATATATAACAGTGAAATAAATATCAAGGTATGCATACTTGTCAACTTTTACAGATTATTTGTAATTAAAATTTATGGATTTCTTCCTAAAAGTATCTTTCTTTAGTTTAAAGTCTCTAAAAAAAAAATGTTAGTTTTTGCAGGAGTGGGTGAAATTTCCTTACTTACTCACCACACACGGCTGCAACTTAAGCTAATTTCTGAATTGTCGAAAAATTCCTAGCAAGTTATGGCATTTTCAATTAGCAGCTGATACTGCACAGGCATGAGATTCTTCCGCGGATTCATGATTTTCTTTTTTTTTTGCCTGAGGAATTTTATTCTTTTTGCAGATGCAAATATTTTCCTCGTGAATTCCAAAATTTCACTTCTTTTAGCAAGTTGTCTACAGGTCACAACAGTTCCCCCAAAGTCCAAAAGATAAAAAATCAGTTGAATACTCCGAAAACAGAAACAAAATCTTGAATTTTGAGATCATAGTTTTCCGTTCTTACATCTGGAAATCTGTTTCCCCATGATTGCAAAATCGGCACTTGCAAACGGTAATTTCTTCCATGTCATAAGAGAGATGACCAATGATTATCTTTCTCTTATTTTTGCAATCAATTCGCATCAATTAAAATTTTTATAAATGTATTTCATGTTATATATAAAAAACTATTTTTCAAACATAATATTAATAAAGTAAAGGCTATCAGCAGCATTGCTGAAAATTGCATTTGTGCATGATTTTAATTGTAAAAATATTTTCCACTTATGCAATCTGTTTACACCAACTAAAATATTTATAATTGTCACATGTTGTATATAAAAAAAGCTACTTTTAAACATATTAATTGAACGAAATGTTTTTTGCAGCGATATCGCTGTTTAAAAATATCAGTTGTATAGAAGACTTAAGGTTTGTAACTTATCTAGATCTTAGTATTTATGTAGAAAAATTGCTAAAGGTCATCATACATTTTAATCATAGAATAATGTAGATTTTATAAAATATGTATTTAAATTTGAATGTTTGTTTCCATTTTGATAAATTTAATTATTATATTTACAATAGAGCTGATGCAGTTTTAATTCTATTTTACAATTAACAAGATTTAAAATAAATGGGTGTTCATCACAGATTTTTTTTTTTACATAAATAAAAATGTTCTCTTTTTTTATTTTTCGTTAATCTCATGTCTGCTGCTACAAAAGTTTGATTTTCAGCATAAATTACATCATACTGTGCCACCTTTCAGTTGCAGTCATTTTTGTAGCATTCATCAAAATCTGCTGAAAATTGTGGTTTGTTGCACTGAAAATTTTTAGCATGAAGAAAATTTACATTATTTTCACTTAGCAGCTGATACATACTACTGTAAAAGCTTGATTTTTAGTATATGTTTTATACTGCGCAAATTTTCAGTCGTGATTATTTACATAAAATTTGTTGAAATTATGCTAATACCGATCAAAAAATTGCTGAAATGAAAAACATCACAATACTTTAGTGATATGATATTTGCATAGATATAATGAAAATTACCTTTTACCACATTATAACATTATTCAGAAGTGATTTTTACGAATTCAAAAGAGTTTATTTAGTGTTTTGTGTCAAATTATCGTAATTAATAAAAGCAGAACTTTCATTTCTTTCTTGTATGTTTTAATATTAATAGATATTTTAGTGAAATATCAATTATAAAGTTTAAAGTGCATGAATTCACATATAATAATACTAAAATTTTTGAAAAATAGAAAAGTTGGAAACAGAATTATTATATTTTTACATTGTGTGTAAAAATGGTTAACTATTTTCTTTAAAAATTACTATTGCATCATTCCATATATATTTTTTGCAGCAAAAAGAAGCCAAAATCATTCCTTTCCAACAATGTTTTTGTTTTTTAAACTAATTGAATTTAAAGCAGCAGACCCTTCATTTCTTTATATTATGTTTTATTAATACTTATTATTACTAAATATGTTAGGAAAATATTAATTAGGCCAAAAATGCTATTGCAGTTTCATTGAATACCCAACTTCTGCTTTACTTAGAACTTAAAATAGTACATTGAGTTAAATAAATAAATAGTATATTGAGTTTTCTCCCATCTACATGTAAACAAGATTTATGGATACAGAAGTTTGTGTAATCACTATGTACAAAATTGGAAGATATGTAACCTACATTTGGAATTCAATATGTTAAATTAAATACCCTTAAATTAAATATTTACTTCCTTTTTGCAAGGAATATGTAGTTTAGTATTAAAACACCAATGATTTTGTGAAGCTATTTAGTATTGAACAAAAATTTTATTTTATAAGGTATTTTTTTTTTAATTATTTTTATTACAGGAAATAGTAATACTAGTTATTGTAGCATATGCAGAGTTTTTTTTATGCACATTTATTTATATAGGTGTATTTTGTTTTGTATCAAATTGACACTCATACAAAAGTTTTACTGATGCATAGTTTCAAAGTTGGCAATTATGCATATGTGTTTAAAACAGTTTTTATTAATCAGCATTACCTGTCATTTAAAAATATATGATTCTAACACCAAAAAATTGAAATATTCAATATAAATGTTTAATCTGAGAAGCATAAATTTTGTATAAATCCAGTTCTAACATTCTTGATATTTATTGTATGACAAAAAATTCAAGAAACATTAAAATATTTGTATAAAATCTTGAGTGAGTGTGCTTTAAATCTTTTTAGTTGCAAAATATACTGTAGAAAATGTGGTGCTGACACTTTTCTTTTCAAACTTAATTTTTTTTTTCTTTGTTATTTATATTCACTAAATTAATTTTTATAGTGCAAAATGTTGCAAACAATCAATACCTATTTCAAATTTGAAGTTTTAAAATAATTTTTCTCTTTTGGTGCCTTGACTCTATTTTAAATGAAACTCTAAACAAACAAACAAAAAAAATGAGAGTGGTTTATCCTATCATATGACAAACCACTCCCGAGATTTATTTGCATTTATTTATTTTTATTAACAGACATTACATGAAATAAAATACTTTAACTTGCATATTTATTAATTTAATTTTTCTATACATGAGGATCATTTGGAAAACAGAAACTAGTTTAATTTTTCAGATTTGTTCCAAAAATTTATTTGGTAAAAATGTAGTTGATTTTCGATTTAAGATGCCTGTTTATTGAAAACTTAAATTTGAATTTATGACCCTTTTACATTGGTTTCCCTACACATATTATTTTATGTATAGTAGATTGCATTGGATTTTTCTGAATTGCTAAAATAATATGCACTTGTTCAAAAATTCAGTTATTTAAAAAATAAATATTTATTATTATTATTTTTTTTTTCAATATAATGTTTAAAAGTAAAATCTATTTTATTTTACTATTTATTATTTCTTTGGAAATATTTCTGTCAATGTTTCAATAAAGCCACTAACTAAGAAAACACGATATAGAAAGCAGAGGTAGAAAGTAGCTACAGTTTTGTTATACACTGTTTACACGCTGGGCAAGAAGGTGCAGCAACACATGACGAAACTGCACCTTGATCAGGCACCTTATATTTATGACAGCCAATCAGAACACTGAATTGCAAGATTACCATCATTGATGCAACATATAGTTGAATCTGCTTATAACAAAGCCTGCATGTAGCTAGCTATATTCTGGATGTAATGCGGAAATTATGAATTTTTAATTGGTACAATGCTAATTGAAGCCTCATTTGCTCGACACAATGGTGACAGAACTTTTTAACTCCCCTTCCTCCAGCCCTTCTCTACATGTTTTATACTAATTCTCAATAATTTTCCTGTAGATTTTGCTCTATGCAATGGCCAGAGGATTCCAATGTAACAGAAAGGGCTTCTGATATGCTATCATATCCTAAAATGCTTATTGAAGGTAAATGGAGTAGCTCCTGAGAGCAGGAGTTCATTTTTGAGAATGCCACAGCTCATTAACTATTTCCAGCTAAACTTACTTTTTTCAAATTTAATAGCATCTTATATAGAATCTTTTAAGAGCACTCCGATTCCATTCTTAGACAGTGATTTATCAGCATTGTTATATACTCCATTGAAAGAGTTGTAGTGAAGGATGTGCTACAGAAAAACAATATTATTGGTATTGATGAAACTGGATTCCCATAGTCCTTGAATTTTATAATGGGCCTTTATAAGTCCTTGATTTTTTTTTCTCTCATTTTAAACATTTAGTTTTTTTTTTTAACACTTTACAACATAGTTGAAAAGTGGTTATGATTTTGTTCATTCTGTCTGTCTGTCTGACCTGTCCGTTAGCACAATAAAAATGACTTTATCAAAATGAAATTTTAGTATGTTGCTCAGACAGTCTATGGGACCTATGGGCATATAAATGAATAATATCACCCAATTAGTTTTGGACTGAACCAGGGTTGAAAAAATGAAATGCATTGAACCCTATGGGACCTCATTTTTCAAACATTTCTTAAGCGAATTTAATATTCACAAATTACTTTGAAAGTTTGGGGAAATATTCAAATTATCCCATAAAAAATATGAAAAAAAATTTCACCAAAATATATTTGGTAGTTTTTTAAATAAAAATTAAAATAATAATTACACCCATATTATATGAAGAGATCACGTGATCCACTTCAAAATAAAATATGGCATCCATCTTGTGTCAAAATCGTGATTTTTAAAGATCATTTTCATTTATATTTAGTGTTGTATGCATCCTAAAACCGCTTTATTTTTGCTTAATTTCTGTGCATCTACATTTTAAAACAATGTAATTACAATATATTTGAATTTAAATGATCATCAAACTTCGATTATTTCTATAACGAAGCCTAATTTTCACTTATGGAGAATGTAAAGATATAGGATGAGTTGTATAAGAATTGCTGAATTTTTTTATCGCAAAATTATTTAGCTCTTTGAGTCTGAAATATAGCTGATATGAATGAAACATTCATTGATTTTACACAGAGAACAGACGATTTTATAGCAGACTTTTTCGATGAAATTTTAAGTATAGAGTTAAATTACATTTACCTCCATGGTTTTAAGGTTCTAAATAAAATAAATTATTGTAGTATTATGATGAATGAAAGGAATGGAAAAAGTGTATGAATGAAATATTTACAGCTTTTATATAAAGAGACAGGCGATTTATATTTCAATGATGTCATTTGAATAAAATTCATTTTTTTCTATGAAATTTTAAGTTTTCAAATGTAATAAATTATTGTATTATTGAGACAATTTTAAAATATTACTGCTGAATGTATCACATTTTAGAGATATTTAAACCAGGCGACTTATATTTCAATGACATCATTTGAATAAAGTTCATTTTTTTTCAATTTCAAGTTTTCAAATATAATAAATTGATGTAGTATTGTGATAATTTTAAAAATATTACCACTGAATGTATTGCATTTTAGATGAAATTGCATTGCAGTTGGAAAATGTTTCATAATCAATGCTTTATGCATGATTGATCTTTCTTGTTTTTTGTACAGGTTTCGAACGTCCAAGTAGGATTGCATAACATTAGGCAATCATTTCCCCCTCCTTACAATCCTGTCCTTGAAAATAAAATTGAAGTCCTTGAAAAGTGTGTCTTTTATTTGTGGAAAACTGTAGGAACCTTATGATAACAAGAACTTTTTAACTGTCAAGGATTTATATAGAGAGGGATTACTGAATAATTACTTAGGATTACTGCATAATCATTGTTGCAAAAGACAAAAATGTCTGAGAAAAACAACATAATATTCACAATGAATGCTGTAAATTTCTATTAAAATGCATCTTAACATTTAAAGACTGGTCACCCCTATTTTTATAAACCGACAAAAATAGTTTTATGTTTTGATCCTGACAGTGTAGTGCACTATAATAAACAATTTTGTAAAGGTTTGAGAAAACTTTTGCCTATATTAATGCACAATGTTCTGGGTTGGTTACATTGATGGCTGATAAAGTTCATTGCCAGCTAAAAGAAATTTGCGGTCTACCTCATGTAATTCAACTGTTGAAAGTTTATAAGCAACCTAAAAATTAATAGTTTTTGATTAGTATTCACATTTAAATTTTAAAATGTTTCTATTTACTTTGAGGTAAATTTCGAAAATATTTTGTTTATATAAAGGAAAATAGTCTGTTTGAAACCTCAACGATGATTAAGCTAATTTTAATCATTTTCTTGTAATTAATCAAAATATATTTGTATATTTACAATTAAGTGAACATGAATATTTAAAATAAATAAGCATTCAATTTTAAATTACATATTTTTAAAAGTAAACACACGATTTAGATGGCAACAGTTGTTTTAAGGACATCATGTCTATACTGATTTATACAATTGTAAAGAAAATGTGTAAAAATGGAATAATTGAAGCAAATCATAATTATTGCAAAATAATATGAAACTGGTTGAGTGAGTGATGGGGCTATACATCAAAATTATCGAGCACTTCCACTATAGCTAGAATCTTGGTTTTTGGTGTCATTCAAACTGTCTCAGCTTTGAGATCAAAAGTAAAATTTAAAATTTAAAAAATTCAAACTAGAAGTGACAGTGCAAGGAATAATCAAAAAATTCAAAACCACTTTGCTTAATTATTGAGAATTTCCATTTTGGCTACAATCTTGGTTTTGGTCTCAGCTTCCAAGTCAATGAAAAAATCTAATATTTCAAAAATTTGAATTAGGGGTGACAGTACAAAAGAATAATTAAAAAATTCAAAACCACTTTTCAAAATGATCGAGCATTTCCACTCAAGCCAAAATCTTGGTTTTGATCTCATTTGATTTGTCTCAGCTTTCAGATCAACAAACATTTGAAATAGAGGTGATGATACAAAGGGATTTTCAAAAAGTTTACACCACTTTGCCTCTCATAAATGTGCCCCATTTAAGTGTGTAGGTGTCACATGTAGTGACAACTAACCATTGAGAATGTGCAAAGCAGGGGGGAAATGACTAGTTGCAAAATACTGCTAAAAATATATACAGAATTTTAATTTTTGTTAAATTTAGTTCAAATTCAACCAAAATTAAGATTCTGTATTAAAATTCCAGATTGGGTAGAGATGTTATTCTCTTATTTTTGATGCTCATTTTAGACCTGTAAAAAGTTTTTGTATTGAACAAATTCAAATTTATTTAGATTTCACTATATAAAGCACTCGGATTAGTTAATATAAATATGAAACTTGTTCAGTTGTGAATTCTTTATTTTCAGAATTTTTTTAACAACTTTATACCTTTCTGTTTTTGACTACAATTTATAAGAGAGATGGACTTATTTTTTTTTTTACAAAACTAGAGAATACAACTTTACAGAAGATGGTAAAAAGTGCAATAAAACTAAACACTTCAAAATGCACCCATATTCATTTTCTTATAAAAATTCAATAATTGAATGCAATACAAAAACAGAAAAATCTATAAAACTCTTTAAATATTAGGGTTATAAAAGAAGCTCATTATAAACATCCACAATATTGATATGCAATGAACTAAAAAATAATGAGCAAAATAATGGACCCATTTATTTATTAGTTATACAATAAATTTAGTACAAAAACTTGATTATTTTTTTATAGTAAGAGAATCTGTTAAGTTATATATTTAAATAAATTGAACTCTAGGCACTGATTTAGTTTTATACTTTCAATGTGAGTGACTATATATTTCATATATATATATATACATATACCATTTAAATATTGTAGTAAGAAACACAAATACAAGCATTTGTAGAACATGAAATGCATGCACTATTTTAACATTATGTAAAGTGTTATCTTCTGAGCACTAATTAATCTGAGCTTTAATTGTAAAAATTAAACTTTTTAATTTAAAAATTGATTATTCCAGCTAAGTAAAAAAAAATCTATAGCATGTCTAAGCTTGTTGATTTAATACAATATTGAATCTAGAAGTGCTCCTTTGTAGTCTTAGTTTTTAGTAGTCTCTGGAGCTTTTCAAAATATATCATTACTAAGAGCAAAATTCAATATTTGAACATGTTAAAGATTTGTATTTCTTTAGCAAACTATTTGTCTAATTTTGCATTCTTGTAATGAAAAACCACTTCATCAATAAGATTTACCTAATATTTTAGCTTAAAGGGAGAATTTGACTTATGACCATTTATTGAATCTACGTGTCTTTTTCCTATAGGGCTGGTTTTTGTTTCACATTTTTAGATGTTAGAAACCTTTCATAAAGTAGATCTGCTTAATGGAAAAACAAGAATTTCTTAGCTAATTGGAAAAAACTTTACTTCCTTTTAAAAAGAAAAAGGTTTTCATGATTTTATAAACCACTGTTCATAAAATTAATCTTGGAACATCTGGTGAGCCACAAATTATTGTTGACCAAAGTTTCCCTACTCTTGCTTTATAGGAGTATATGACATTTGAAGGGTTCCAGACCTTCCCCTATTTGGTAATTTCTATTTATTATATAAAAAAATAACATGCTAACGGAATCTCTAAGTTGCAGTTAAATTTCAAAGTAACATTTTGCTCTTGAAAATGTTTTAGGAAATCTGACATTCATTAGATTTCTAGAGGCTACTATTGCCTTTAAAAATGTTAACTATTGATTTAATACACAGTCTAAACTCACAGATAGGATCATGCTCCTATTGCAGATCCATGGATTGTTACATCCATGGAATAGCAGACGCCTGAAGTGGCAGCCAAGAAAACTTGTTGCCATTGCATGTATCAGTTGTCACAATATCTCAATTTCTGATCCATGTTTAAAATTTGGTATGATTCTTTCAGATAGTAGCATACAGTTAGTTACATAATCAAATTTAGATTGAGGCTTTTCTTGCACTTGCAAAGAATAAATGATATTTTTGTGCAAAAAAAAAAAAAATTGGATTTTCATTTCTTTGGCTGCCATGTTTATTATATGTTAAATATACAAACAATTCTAGCATGTTAACTGTGTATATTGTTTAAACTTCAGGATTTACTTTGATCTCTTTTATTTCAATTGAAACCCATTGAACCCATATTTCATTGAAACCTATCAACTGTGAAGGAAACCTATTTTACAAGGATCACTGCCATTTGCAAAATTCTATGGGGGAGAAGGGGTGTTAGGTGTTAGTTTTTTTTCAACAAAAATTGCATGTACTTTTGAATTGGAAAAGCATTTAAAAATGATTTATCAATTTTCCACAAACCAAACAACTTCAAAAACCTTTTATTTTGGGGCATCACAGGTATATGTGCCCTTTCAGGTCAAAATAAATAATTATGCAACTTGTTACATTTTGTAATTACAGCAAGAATTAATTTGAGATAAGTACTTTATCATTAAATTCATGAGATGCATATTTTAATGTTTAACAATACTTCTAAGATTTTAGCTAAATGGCCCCAATAACTATACAATTTAGATCAAATTGATCACATTTCATGCACATATAGAATTATTTTCACTTAAATAATTACTTTCATTTTATGTGTACTCATTGTGTTTAATGCAAATTTGAGGGTATTCAGTAACACACACTTTGTACAGAAGTTGTTTAGTGTTATGCTAAGTTACTTGTACTTTATACAAAATTATACATTTCATACAACTCCAGACAAAATCAAGAAATTTCCTCTAATGAATAACAGAAACGAATGTATTTCCTTCCCCCAAATAATTAAACAGATTCTCCTACTGAATCACATTCTGACATTAGATATTTAATAATACAACAGAACATTGACAGATGTGTTGATTTCTACCAAAAGTATTACATAGGTTCATTTTTGTCTGTACACATCAAAATAAATAAATATCACTTCGTTACTACAGTCTTAGTCTAATCCAGGTTAATGTAGGTAATAAAAATCTCAACATTATCCTACAAAAAATATGTAATATGATTCGAGTTCCTTCTTACTCAGCTTCGCGATAATAGGTACTTATGCAATTTACCAACCCCCAAATATTTGTAGCCAAGTAAAAAAATGATCAGACAATTACGATGTACAGAGACAGATGGCACTTTCAATATGTAACATCATATGCTACATTCAGTTTTCAGAATCTTTTTACTTTGGTTATGTGTTTAATATAAACATGACAAAAATATGAGATCTTCCAAAAACTGAAGAAAATGTCATTTCATTTTTGCAAGGTTCAAGAATATTACCATCTGATGAAATATGTAGTCATGACCATATGAAAAAGATATGGTTAAAATAATGGTTTGGAAATAATGCCAAGGTTAGCCATGCATGACAAAATTAAGTATTCATCAAGGAACATTATATGAAGGATCAAAAATACCATTGGTAAAAACATTGAGGTTTGCATACTCCTGAAAAAGTTTATAATTTAGAATTTAAAGGTTTGAAATGTAAAAAAAAAAAGCTTTTAAATTTGAATTATTGAAAGTAAACAAATGTTTTTAATTTTTAAATAATCTAAAGTAAACAGAAGTCTCTAAATTTAAGTTAAAGAAAAATAAACTTTTTTTTTAAATTACTGAAAAATAAACAACAGTTTTCAAATTTAAATTATCAAATGTTTACAAAAACATTTTTAAATTCAAACTATTGAAAATAAATAATGCTTTTTATAATTTAAATTATTAAAACAAATATTTTTACATTTAAATTATTGAAAAATAAACATAGAATTTTTGATAGTAAAGGGCTGATTTTTTAAATTTCAAATTAATGAAAAACAAACAAATTTTTGAAATATTAATTAAGAAAAAGTAAATAAATAACTTTTGAAATTTTAAGTTTTTTATCTTGATTATACACTATATTTAAAATGAGTCAATTTTTTATGCATGTAATGTATTTAAATTCATATTTCCATTGTTTTGTGCGTTATGGGTTATTGTTTGCATTTTGTTTTGTCTCATTTTTCTGGTAACCATGCATTTTCAAATTGAGAGAAAAAAAAACTGTGCCAAAATGGTGCAAATTTTTTTGTTTGTCAATGGTGGTCAGTAAACTGCACAAGTTCCCAATAATACGCATAATTTATTTAAATAAGTTAATATCATATCTATTTCAAGAATTTCATGATCTTTTGCAAATATAGACTGAAAGTTTTGTAACTTAATACTCCTCAATGTCCATAGAATTGAAAATGCTATCATTAAAAGTAGAAAATTCCAAGTTTCCAGTGGAAATTTTTTACCACTGATGAGATGCAGTCTGCCTGCAATAAATTAAAAACACATTCAAGTATTTTTTTTAATTGGGCTACATCCACAGAAAAAATTATATCCCTTTAAAAAATGCCAGTTGAAAAGAGTAAAAAACTATGAACCAATAGTAGGATTTTTTAAAAATAAAAATACTATGTATGACTGATAAGTGATTTTCATAATGTTACAAAATTTCAAAACATTTTTAATAGTGTAGAAGATATGGTTGTTTTGCCCCATCTTATTAAATGAGTTTCCTTTTTTAATAGAAAAAAATGCACTTGTTTTATAATTTACATATGCTTTAAATATCTAATATTTATTAACATATTCAATATTTCAAATATTGTTCATTAAAATATCTATATATATATATATATATAACATATTTAATAATTTCCAAGCATTCATGGTTTAAGCACATCTTACATAATAGAGGAAGATATTTGTCTGTGTGTGCGGTCTGTAGCAAGAAATCGAAGCATGATACGGACATGCAATTTGGTACACAGGTACACCTCGGCGATATTTTTTAAAAATTCAAATTAGTTTTTGAGTTATTTATGTTTCAACATGATTTTGAGTGATAATCACGATTTTTACACAAATCAGTTCCTTAGCTGAAAATACTATCACAGAGTTTCTATCTTGACACCATCAGAAAGATCAAAGAATGTTCTTCCCAATGATGTTTGAACTGCATCCACAGGATAACTCCTTCATATTTATTTTATGTGATACTTCTTTTGTCATACCATGAAACTAAGGTTAGCACAATTCTATAGTTTAGTAAAAAGTTCCGTGTGTATCTCCACATTCTAACAGAAAATTATTTCATTCATAATTTTAATTTTGGTGATATTTTAAGTGATCGCATAAAAGCAACAAATGCCATCTCAATCGCTTTCTCTGGCAACAGTGAAAAACTGCTGTCAAAACTAAATCGATATAAAATCTCTATGTAAATGCAGTATACAATAAAATTTAGAGTCAACTGGTTTTGAAGGCAAAACAGAACAAAAAGTAGCACCTCACTTTTTCAGCGAAGTTCAGCATCTGTAGTAGAATAGCACATATGGCTGAAAGTAGAAAAAAAGTGGTCATTGCCTCTTTTCATTTCTCCTTGCAGTGTAGGTTATAAACCTTCAGCCATGCATGTGTGCTGTTTTATCGCAGATTCCGAACTTGCTCGAATAAGTGGGGTTGCACATTTTGCTTCTCCTGAAGAAGAAAGCTGTTTTCATCCCTTTTGAAATGGGCTGACTCCATAAAGATTTTATATTTTAATTCTAAATTTGCTTAATCGCAGCATTATTAACATTTTATTTCTCATATTTGCAGTTTTGATGTGAAAGTTATTTGATCATCACTAGTATAATTTAGAATTTACAGAAATTTTAAAAATTTGAGATACTATTCATACTAGCTTGATAATATAGCCAACCTTGTTAAAGAAATAATTAGCAAGATTGAATAATTGTTCTAAATATATAAAAAGGATATAATATATATATTCTCTATAAAAGGGATAGAATATTATCCATTCAGCATACCCCATGAATTGCATAACAGCTTCCATCATGTTGATAGTTTCATTTGAAATACTGTTTATGTCCTCATCATGTTAACTTATTTTTATGTAAATTACAAGGGAACAAACATTGTGCAGTGTAGCTATAACCAAACAAAGGAAAAAAAATTCATCTGTGATAAAAAATCTAATTTCCCATGAGCACAAATTTTCAGTTTTCTGAAGCAAAGTGTATTCCGATTATGATTAAGTCTGCATTTTAAATTTTGATCTATGTAATGAAATATTTGGGGTCAAAGGTAAGATAATGTTAAGTCTATGGTGAAAAATTAATTAAAAAAGAAAATTGCATACCAAACGGAATTTTCTATTTATTTGACATAAATTGTACAAGTTACTATGCTATCTTGTACATTAATTATTTAATATTTTTATATTTTTACTACTTTCATGAAATAAGTGCTTCAGTTATTAAACATGTAGCCAAATACCCTGCTTCACTTCAGTTTCTGATCGCGGGAAACAGCCTGGTTTAAAATGGTATGTTATTCTACACAAAGTTTGTTTATATTAAACAAACTATTGAATTTCTCAAGGAATTTAATGGAAGAATGTGAAATAAATTCATTAAAAGTAATTTACCTTAAGTATGGTGTGGATTTTAAAACTACAGGAAATGCCTCTTTATCATTGGTGGAGTTAAAGGTGCTAAGCACTCTCAAAGGTTGCATTAGCACTCCAGCAATTTTTTAAATATGTACTGATATTCTACATTGCAAATGAGATGACTTAGAACTTCTTCATTCCCAGAGAAATTTTAGCATCGAAGTAATAATTGTAGCTCCACTATTCTGTCTTAAAATAATTCTCCAAGCAGACATTACAGTAGTATATAAGTGACTTTTAATACATTTCTATTGTTTTACATATGATGACACACTTAGATAATAATTATTTTTCTGCAGCAAAAGCTGAAAATTATTTTTTCCCAGCACATTAAATTGTTACTCAATTGTAGCACAAAATTGATTTATGACAAAATTTTCAGTAACACACTGTACTTGTGTTTCTTGTTAGACAGTTTTTGATCCAATTTAATCTTGCTGGATTGGAGCAATCCCTTAAGATGTGCAGGTTAAAATGTAATACAATAGATTTGTCTTATTAAGCTTTTCAAAGTACAGAAAATAAAATCAAGGTTTTTAAATTGCAAATGAAACTAAAAAACTTTAGAGCATATTAAGAATGAATCTGTAACAGTACACATGCAATGTAATATATGATATTCAAATCATGTAAATTTCATTTTCTGGCACAATTTTTTAGTTTAATAGGCCATTCATTTGTTCAAAACCATAAGGGCTATATAAAGTGGTCTACCACATTTGAGATATATATCTGTTCATTTCCATGAACAGACTATGTAAATATGTGGGCACTGTCACTGATAGAGAATGTGTTAAAAATGTATAAATTCCACTCAGTAATTTTACTTTTACAATAATTCACTTGTTGATTCAATTATGGTTCAAGTATTCTATTTTTAAAAATTTTAAAGAGGCTTTCTCACATGCGTAACATCAGTGAAAAGCAAGAAAATTTTGACTTCCACCAACACAACAAATGGCAGTGCTCATTTTAAAAAGTAGTTGTATTGTATGCTGGCTATATGGTTGAAGGCCTTTTATCAGCAAATAGAAAATCTCTAAGCAATTCTCAACATTTATGAAATTGAATACCTCTATCTGTGCATTTAATTCAATTGCATATCAAAAATTCTGCCAAAAAAATCAGACATCCTTAATAATTAATCACACAAAACAAGATTTCATTCAATAAAAAGTGTATTATTAGCTTCCTGCTATGAAATTTCTCAGTTATTTTTTATGATGTATAAAAATTAAAATTAATATATATATATATATATTAATTTTATATTAGTATAGCCAGTTATTAATTTTATACTAGTATAGCCAGTTATGTGTATATATATATATATATATATATACATAACTGGCACGAAAATGACCTTGAAAATATATATACATTGTTTCAAACTCCACATCTTAAGAATTGCTTAAATAGTTACAAAAGCAAGGTTTTATAGGGAAACATGACTTTGTGCTTAGTTTCTATTAAAAGCAATATTTGGCTAAAAGAAGTATTTTTAAATCCACAACATCACTAAAATTTTATTATGTGCAGTCAAACCTTGATATCTCGAAAAAAAAAAAAAATTCCCTGAACTATTGGCATTAAATCAATGTATTTTCCATAATCATCTCAAAGCACTTTCTTTAAAACCCTTGTTATCTTAAAAATACAGACTCTAGGAGAAATGTTACAAAGCAAGATTTGGAAAAATGAGCAATGAGACACAGATTGCCGATTTAAATATAGTCAAAGATCAAGATGAATATAGCATAACAGAGGATGGTCACCAGAAAGAGAAAATCTTGGCATTTCATTCAAAGATTTCTCAGTAGGAATTTAACGAATGCAGATATAATAGTGGATATAAAAGTAGCATCAGATGAAGAAAATGAAGTGAAACAGTAAGGAGAGTACCAACAAGTAATTGTAAAGGAAGCTGTTAATATATTACATACCTTTCTGGAATCATTAAAAAATAAAGGTCAAGAACAACTTGCCTCAATTGCTGTCTTAGACAAAGTTGTTCAGTCACGAAAGACTTAAACAGACATGAGAGTTTACTGATGGATTATATTTGTTAAAGTATGTTATATGTTTGTAATCTATGTACATTCACTACATATGTATGTATGTACATATATTATTGAACTAAAAACTGAGTCTTGATATCTCTAAAACTCTTTATCTCAAACATTTTTCCTATTCTCTTCGGATTTGAGATATCAAGGTTTGACTGTATTGACAATGAACCTTTTGCGTACCTTAAGTTAAAAAATATTGTTCTATTGGATAAATGTTTTATGATCAACACGTAAAGTTCACCCAGCCATGTCAATGCTTAGACAGGGATAACTATTCTACATGTTGTGGATAGGAAAATCTGTATGTCAATCATCCCAATATGTAATACTGCTTTAAATTTAGTGTTTTGGAATAAGTCTCCAAACACAATGTTATTAAATACCAACTCCTTTTCAATTAAAAGTTATATTTTCATGTTTGTACTGGGATACACATGCTTGTACATGCTTATACTGGGCTTGTACTGTATAATTGGGAGAAAAATAAGCCATTTAGGCCTTCATGCATCAAGTAAAATAAATTTACATTTTAGGTGAAAGTGCCTATTAAACTATAATATTTACAGAAATTATTAAAAATGCAACAAACTGGAAAGTAATATATTTCATTGATATAAAAATACAGTGAAAAATAAAGTACTTCACTGTATTTACACATTAACAAGAACTACAGAATCTATCATTCTCATTGAACACAGTTAAAAGCCACAAGCCCGTCAATCCAATTGTTTTGAGAACCATGTATAATTAAAAAAAATTTATATGCAATAATTGTGTTAATAATCTTATACCTTCTTTGTAAAATTATTATGTAACATGCCTGAATAATTGTATGTTAGACTAAGTTTTCTAAATACAAATGAGTTTACATATTGACATTAATCTCTAACTTTAAATATAATTAAAATTGTTTTCTTTGGCTATTAATTTTTCTGAAAAAATCTGCAAACAAATATATTAGCATAAACAGATGTATAAGCCACAATACTATTTGTTAATATATTGAATTAAGGATAGTAAGCACACACCATATTCAACAAAGATTTGAATATATATGATATACACATATATGACAAATAGCAATGCATAAAAAGTATTAAAATTTACAAAAAATGTTATTTTATTTCACATAAATATTTAAAACATTAGGGCATAGTCAAGCAGCAACAAGTAAAGCCTTATGATATCATTTCATGTAGCTTTTGTGAACTCTTAACTTTCATGCTTTTATAGTGCAAAACATTTATGTGCAATCTGCCTCCAATTTTCAACCCAAAATAAACTCGCTCACTTGCAGCATGTATATAAAATTGGTTGACTGAAATAAGTACATCCTCTAATAAGGGGTTGGCAACCTATAAGAATATTGGGGAACACATTCGGCTCCTTGAATACGGCAGGGACCACATGTGTAATCTAGCTATGCAGTGTAACTACAAGTGTGTGGTGGGGGGGGGGGGGGATATAGCATTATTGCACATGATCCAACAATTCCTAAAATTTGGAATCATGCCCCTAATGCAACGACTAGCATTGGTAAACCAGTCTCATGCTCTTTAGCATCTAATAACTGAATTGGTGCTGAAGAGTGCAAAAATGTCACACTTCTGATTTATATAGTTTCATGGGATTCACAGTTAATTTAAAATGCTAACTTCTATATAGGTTTACTGAAGTTTATCAATGGATTGAAAAACTGCAATGCAATGACAATATCTGGAATAGTTAATGAAATGGAAAATGAAAACTATCTTGCCATAATAACAAATATGGTGAAATATTTCACTATACAGATCTCGCCAGACATAAGCCAATAAAAACTTTAAAATAAAAGAGTATAAAATAATCCAGCAAAATTAAAAAAAAACCTCAAACAATAGTAACAATTTTGCCTTTGGAGACTGCATAAATTTAAATTAGTTGTGGGTCACATAAAACATTGTCAGGGGCTGCTGGTTGTCAACCCCTGATCTAATAAATAAAAGGAAAAATTTCAATGCATGCTTCTAACTTTATCTTCCCTGTGATGGATTTTGATGATTTTTTTTTTTATTATTATTATTTCAGACAATTGGGCTATGTCTAGGTAATATTCTGATGCAAGTTTTATCATCCTACAGTGAAGTGAGGAATAACAAGAATTAGAAAATATTTCTGTTTGTGATTGTTTATAACTTGTTAATGGTTTAAAGTTACATATTTTTCAGTGGTTTGTAAAGTTTAATAAGATGCAGATTTATGGTTAAAATTGTATTAAATTATATTAAAATCTTTAACTTTTTACTATCTTAATATAGAAAAGTAAAAATTCTTCCAGGCTAAAAGATATGCTTCCAAGCTAAGTATACCTTAAAATATGTAATTGATTTTGATGAACCTTTTTTCAATTAAAAAAAGACTCTGTTAAGAGAATGTTTTTAAGTTTTAGCCTCCTACACCTGCTCATGGTACAAAGGAAATTAAAATAGATTTTGTTTGATTATATTATCAATATGTTATCAGTAAAGGAAACACTTGGTCATCAGATCAAACACAATAAGTTATGTAGACAAAGAAGCTTTTAACTCTTCTGTGCTCTGAAAATTGTAAAAAATCTTGAACTTTTTATTATTTTTCAAAATATAGAATATTAAAGTTTCACTTAGCAGGGCCCAATCTTAAGAAGACCAAATAAGCAGCTGAAGCTGTATTTATGATTACAAGACATCAAATGAAGGAACACAAATTTTTATTATATGAATATTCCATTAATTTGGTTTTTTTTTCTTTACACATCAAGTTTTATATAATAGTTATAATAATTATAAAGAAAATTATTGTCTGTTTTTTAAAAATATCAGTATTGTAATATTTTTTTTTTTAAATTAGTAATTTATCTTTGCTTTCATATCTGCTCTTGCAAAACATTTGTTAATATTTTTTACAAAATTACCAGATGTTTAGATAATCCAATGTTTTTATTTACAGAAATTCCATGATTTGGATACTCTAGGTCAGTTAGTCTACTTATACCGATAGTTTGCAAGATGCTGCAGTGAAACCTATTATTTATTGATATAATTGATCAATATTTCAGAAGAAAAAAATCCCATGACAAGAGTTTTAAATGTACTTAAAACTTCTGTATTTCTAAGCAGATAGTTGTGAAATACTATATGTTGTGAAATATCTATTTTGCGGTTAGTTGAAGCATTATGAAATTATGTTCAGAGAATGACTCAAACTTCTGATAGCTTGTCTTAAGACAAGCCCTCTAATGACTGCGCTATTCAGTCTGAGAGGACCTCGCATTATCTTGATCCTTATTTGAACTCAAGCTGCTTCAGCAACTCTACTTGCATTTTTATTATACACTCAATCACCTTTTTTACTCGTACAATCATTATTTCATATATTCTGACAAAAACAATGGCTAAGTACCAGTATAATGTTTTGCCTAGGTGATCTAAATCTTCAACTTTTTGATCTCCACACAAACTCTCTACCAAGTGAACTGAAAACATTAGACACAAAAATTGGCTCCGCCATAAAAATTAACCTTTATTTAAAATTTTCTGAGCTCCTGCTTTTCCCCACCATATTTTGGAACTGATTTAATATTTTTCAAAAATAAATTAACTTAACACATTAGATTAAACAGTTAGCTTGCAGCATGCTTCCATTATTTGCTGACTAAGATACATTGCCTATGCCTGTTTTAGAAAATGATGATATTTTTCATATATAAAAATGTCAAATTACTCTCAATTGGTAAATAACTTCCTTACAATGCATTTCAACACTATAAAGTTTTGGCAGTGTAAAGAGGCAGTACATATAAATTATTACAATGCAATTAACATTTTGACACTTGGGAAGGACAAGGGTTAAAAAAAAGTCACAATCCATATACATATAAGGGTGTAAATGCAAATGCATATGGATTATGCATTTTACAATATCAAAGTATTACAGATGCAACAGTTACCTATAAAATATATACAATAACTAACATGGAAAACTACAGAGACTTATAAAAACTTGGTCCAAAATCACATTTTGTAACTTTTAAGTACATTGATCCAAAATAATTGGAAAGTAGATGTCTGCACAAGCTAAAATATTAGACTGTTACCTGACCTAGCCCAATAGAAAACCGAGCTTCAGCACAAGTCTTCAGTTTAAAACCAAATCCACTCAAATCCAGATTTTTAGAAGATATTGAAAATTATATAAATGTGCCACTTGAGCACCCAGAATCATGTAAAAGGATTCTTTTAAAAACTTTTCACTAAATAAAAAAATTAAACACTTTTCATACTCTGTGCTTATAGTAGACTAGCTATGGTTGTTGTTGTTGAAACCCAGACCGTCCGACCTACCAGAAAGGTGTAAGGTAACTGTTTGGACGGCCAGGAAGTGCCACCCAATTTGGACCAGAACCCATTGGGGGAGGCATCCACAGGGACCGTACCCTCCATCCCCTACCACCAACCTCTCGGAAGGACTTACGGACCCACATGTTTAACGTGATCGTACTCCGCGTGAACACGGCGGCAGTTTTGGCAGTGGCTGGAATCGAACCCGGGCCTACCGAGTGCAACTCCAGCGCGCTAACCAATGGGCTACCACGCCCCAGACTAGCTATGGTTGTTGTTACCCAGACCGTCCGACCTACCAGAAAGGTGTAAGGTAACTGTTTGGACGGCCTATTTTATTGCGGTTACTTTTTAAACAATCAGTTTTTAAAAAGAAATTAACAAAAAAGAAGGTCATGTTGCCCACCAAACTTTGTTATTATGATCCCTATATAAATGACATTGCAGGTCTGCTGCATGGAAACAATACACCCTAAATAAGCATTTAAATCTTAAATATATCTTACTATGAAATGCATTAAAACAGTTTATAGAAGTTTTAACTGGAGGGCGGCAGTGAGGGGAGCAAATATAAGTATAAATTGCCTTCCATCCTATAACATACACAATTTCAATTAAAACAAGTCCCTTTTACAACAGCCACAACTCTTTCCAATCACACACAAAAATAAATAAATAAAATTAATCGCCTATTATTCAACATTTAAAGTACTCATACGGAGGTTGCTCTGTTTCTCAAGTTATTCTCCCCCAAAAGAGTACATTCCCATGGTGGACCCAGGACAGGTTATCCCAATAAGATTCAAAATTAAATGAACTAAAATGTACCGCAAAAGACAACAACATGCCAAATTTCATAATACTGTAATGAAACCCAATTAATTAGGGCCTTACAGATTTGAATCAAACTGACAAACCAAACAAAGCCAGATCAAGTTAAATAAAAGGATGTAAAAAAGAAGAAATGTTTTTAAATCTTGCTATTCTGTATTCATTAACTTCTACAATAGTAATATAAAATACATAAATAAGAAATGTAAAGCACATGAATTTGCAATAATAAAGTGGTTCAAAGCATAAAAAGCCACATAAATTAACATAAGTGTATGTACGTTTTGGAAATCAACTGAATTTCTTTCATCAGTGCAAAATGTCCAGACCTTTTGCACAAATGAAGACACCTAAATAAGCACAAGGCAATGTCAGTCAAACTGAAATAGCTAAATAGCATCACAATACAGCGGTGTCACCTAGTGACACAAAACGAAAATAACACAATAAAATTAGAAAAGGAAAAATGAGCATATGATGCAAACAAGAAAAACTAAAAGGCAGATAATATGAACTCAAAGAAACAAAAATTATATATAGCCATGCAATACTTAAGAGAAATATGGCATTATTAACTAAATTACTGGAGTTTTTATTAATGTGTAAAGATTCAAAGAAATCGAAATCAATAACTGAAGAACACTTTTCAATAATAGAGGTAGAACAAAATTCAAACTGGTGACTAGTCATCCAATAATGATTAGTGATAGGAAATTTGATCGATTTCTTAGTTTTTACTTTCCTTATATACATAATGTATAAGGAAAGTATTGTGACGGGGTCGAAAATTCGAATTCAGAGTTTTCGGCGGGAGAGCAAGTTTCAAGCATCCCTGATCACAAATCAAACATTTTTGAAGTGATGTCTGTGTGTGTGTAGTGGAGACGATAACTGACGAACGAATGGACCGATTTGAACAAAATTTGGTACAAAAATTACAATCTGTAAACACTGGAAGCCTATTGTTTTTATACGCAATCGAATGTTCAGAACACCCCCAATTTTCGAGTGAAATTTTGAAAAAATCGTCAAAAAATCAAAACCGCTAATAAAGTTACGCAAATAGACATTTCTTATGTAATTTTTCATTAGAAAACGATTGACATAAATTTTAGAACGCTAGCATGAACCGTTCTCGAGATATTGCACATTTTTGAAAGAAATTATCAAAAAGTCATATAAAATAAAAAAATAATATTTCCTATTGAGAAACATGTTCACTTTTCATATGTAATACCATGCGATAAATTGGGTAATATTATTCTCGTGGATCTAGCTCGTTCCATTCATGAAAAAAGATACTTTAAGTAATACTTTTGTATTTGATCACCAATAGTCATTTATCTGCTGTAAGAATAACTTATTTCTCCATCCATAATGCTTGGCGAGATTTTGGCAGAATGTCGCCAACTTGGCGACTTTTTGAAATGTTGCCAAATTAACGAAAATCTCGCCAAATGGATAAAAATGACACTAAATCAATGAAAATGACAACTAATTGTCGAAAATTCAATATCTTGGAAAGAATATAAGTATCTACTATAAGAAAAACCTATTTTTTTTACTGTAAAAGTAGTAAATTCATTACATTATATAAGGAAAGTCATGTGTTGCCCACATCAGATTTTTTACACAATTTTGGTGTTCTTTAAAGTGGTACTTTAAGGCTTGTTTAGTTTGACTTATGTACGATAGTCCACATCAACAAGAAATTCATATTTTCTACCTTTTATTTTTTTCTTGCTCATATTTCATGCTCATATTTCCTTGTTTCTCATTTGTATTGTTTTATTTTCCTTTCATACCACTATATTGTAATGTCATTTAGCCATTTCAGTTTAGCCAACATTGCCTTGAACTTATTTGAGCATTTATACTTTTGCACTGATGGAAGAAAGCCAGTTGATTTTCGAAACATGTGTATGCTTATTTATCCTAATTTGCACTGCATTTTATATTGCAAACCAGTTTATTACATAAATATGGTTAACATGAATTCTTTGAATTGACATCATGAACTGATTAATTTATGTTAATTTTATAATGTTCCTTAATATGTACATACATGAGTTTTTATTCATATTCTTGGGCAAATGTAATTATGTTGTGCATATTTATATTATGCATAATTGGCAATGCATATATTATGCATATATGCATTGTAATTATGTTATGCATATTTGGTATGCATATAAATCAATCATATTTTAGGAATACTGTGCAAGAGGAAAATTTCTTTTACAATAATTCTCTGGTGCCAAAATTTGCATCAGGTGTTTGATCTAGCAATCCAACCATGGGCAATGGAGTGAAAAGACCCTTGTAACTTCCTCAGTACTACAGGTTAGTTGTTTACTGACTAGATAAAATGTTTAGTAATTCTCATGATTAGAACTTAAATTTTAAATTATTCAAATTTTTAGATGTTTATAGCATATTTCCTTTAAAAACAATGATGGCAGTATACAGTCTATCAGATAATGATAATTTAAACTACACTACTGATGTTACTGGTCTATCATTTCCAATATGTTCTACTTATTTTTCTTGTTCGTATTTTTTACAGCTAGTTTAAATGTTTCTTGCCTTTTTTTTGTTACTGTTTCAGTAGATTTTCTCACTGTTATTTTTTTTTTGCTCTGCTTTTCATTCTCTTATTGCTTTATTTTCTGCTAGTCTTTCTTTCTTCCATGATTTTTTCCATTCGTAGTATATTGTCTGTTATTTCTGACTCATTGGTCTTTCTTTTTGCATTTCTTCCTGTGGTGATGACAACATCTGCTCTCCTACCTTAAACCATGTGTGCTATTCTACCTCATTTGCCAATCTGACTTGAACAAGTGAGATGATACTTCTTGTTGAAAAAATGCTATTTTGTGCCTTTGAAACCAGTAGACTAGTTTATATTTGTGTGTATGCTGTATGAAGTCTTTGTTTTATCATGGTATTAAAAGAATTTATATTAACACATATAAGCCAAATTCATCCAATTCATAGCATCATTAAACTGTTAACAGTGGGAAAAATAAACTTTTAAAAAACTTTTATAAAATATTCTAAAAGAATAATTTAGGTGCTAAATCTGAAAAAGATAGATATTTTTTCATACTCATAATGTTTGTGACAAAAGTGGAACTAAACGGTATTGAATATGAATACAGTGAATCTTGGTTATAACACCATCAGGTATACTGCAAATTTGAATATAATGCTGCAGCTGTAAGTATGTTTCCCATTCTTTTTTCCATTGCTCTATCTCATGTCTATTTTTATTTTATAAGAGTAAAATTCTGAAAGTAATCCAGAGGTCAAACGTAATGATATTCCTACAGCAGAAGAAGCTCTGAAGGCTATTGATACTGTTCTGTGGTGGTTTGAAGGGCAGAAAGACACCACTTCATCATTTAGATTAATTCAATTAGCCTCCATAAAAAGGGAAATTATGAACAAAGAGTCTATTATACAACAATTAAAAATGACAAATTTTATGGCTTCTGCAGCACCGCAATGATCGAAACACATGCAAGTACAATATTGATTGTACAATATTGATTGTACATATAGTAATGCATATGCTACGTACTTGCAGTCTTTCTATTAAAAAAAAATCAATTAAAATTTGTACAGTACTGATTTTTTCATTTTATAAACATCTTTGTTTAACAAACAACTAAATACAGAACACAAGAATATACATTTAGACCATAATAAAACCAACAACTATCTTTCAACATTGTTAGACATTAAAATAGCACTCCCTGTTTATAATGCAGATGGTTTTATGTTGTCATAAACGAGAGTTATAACCAGAGTTTACTGTACACAAGAAAGTTGAGCAGAGACTCACACTCCATTTTTTTCCCCCCTCCTTTAATATAGATCTTTTCTAGTATGGCCTGAAACTTTCTCAGATTAATCTGTTCCAAACCTGTGCAGACCTCTACTGCAAAACATTAGTGAGAATCGATGTTAAATTAAGATGTGTGCATACCTTACTAATATAACAAGACAATCTACAAGGCAGAAGCATTAACACGTCTTTAAATGATTTTCTTCGTAGCTCAACCTTACATAATAACATTATAGAAATAATTTATAATTTTCTGCAAAAAATAATACGCATATTTCTACATTTATATTCAACATTTGGCACAATAAAATGTCATACAACCACTTCATAAAGCAATGTTACATGTGCAACAACATATTTTCTTGAAAAGAGAATAAATACACATTCTTTTCTTTAAAGCAAACACTTTTAAACAGGACGTTATGACATACAACTGCATAATGGTAAGAGTAAATGGTAGAATGGCGTTCAGATTATCGATTGACCCATCGTCTTCCACCATCATTCCAATCGATGTTGTCTTCAGTGTCAGATAAAACATAACCATCGTTTACAATTACATCATCTGGAAAAATTCCAGGTGTCTGAAATATAGAAAACATGAAATAAACAGGATGCAAAAGAAAATAAAGAATTTTTTTAAAAAACATTTAAAATAGATTTGAATTTTATAAAATTAATGAAATATGGGATTGAAAGACGTGAAAAGAAAAATATGTCCCATTTTTTTAATATAGTTTTTAGAGAATTGGTATATTTCAATCATACTATTAATTACAATATACATTGGTATATTTTATTTAATATTATCTATACTTAGAATGCTGATATAGTTTTGCACAATTAGCATAACTAATTGATCAAAATTTGTAGAGTAAAATTGAGCAAAAATATTCAGCACTTATTCACACCTAAGGAAAAATAATCCAATTTAGAGAAAATTAGTGTACAAGTCCCACAAAAATATTCATAAAAAATCAAATTAACAAGTTATATAACTTGTACTATCCAATTTATTTTTTATTAGACCATCTAATCAGTTTCAGCCAATTTTGCTGTACCAAATTAAGTGCATTTACCAAATTTTTGACTGAAATCATACATATGCTTTTGAAGGCCTAATAGACTAAACCATGTTATATCCCAGTCTAGTAAGATTGCCCTTAAAAGTGCAATTCCTATTTAATTAACTAAGTTTGTTTGTCTTTTCCAATAACATATCAGAGCAAAAATGTATCATTTCCCTGAATTTTTCTTTCAAAATTGTATACAGTTGATTTCATTTAAATACCTTACATGCTTAAATAGCTTAGTAACATATAACATTCTATAATCCATTCTACATGTATATATTCTATGTGAATTATACTCATACTAGCATAAGCCCATCATAAAGTTGCAAAAGATTATCTTTGATCCTCTATTGATAAAGTCACAAAACCTTTCTTCACATCCATTCCACGTTTATGCTATATCCGTTTATGTTATATCCCAGTCTAGTAAGATTACCCTTAAAAGTGCAATTCCTATTTAATTAACTAAGTTTGTTTGTCTTTTCCAATAACATATCAGAGCAAAAATGTATCATTTCCCTGAATTTTTCTTTCAAAATTGTATACAGTTGATTTCATTTAAATACCTTACATGCTTAAATAGCTTAGTAACATATAACATTCTATAATCCATTCTACATGTATATATTCTATGTGAATTATACTCATACTAGCATAAGCCCATCATAAAGTTGCAAAAGATTATCTCTGATCCTCTATTGATAAAGTCACAAAACCTTTCTTCACATCCATTCCACGTTTATGCTATATCCGTTTATGTTATATCCCAGTCTAGTAAGATTACCCTTAAAAGTGCAATTCCTATTTAATTAACTAAGTTTGTTTGTCTTTTCCAATAACATATCAGAGCAAAAATGTATCATTTCCCTGAATTTTTAATTCAAAATTGTATACAGTTGATTTCATTTAAATACCTTACATGCTTAAATAGCTTAGTAACATATAACATTCTATAATCCATTCTACATGTATATATTCTATGTGAATTATACTCATACTAGCATAAGCCCATCATAAAGTTGCAAAAGATTATCTTTGATCCTCTATTGATAAAGTCACAAAACCTTTCTTCACATCCATTCCACGTTTATGCTATATCCGTTTATGTTATATCCCAGTCTAGTAAGATTACCCTTAAAAGTGCAATTCCTATTTAATTAACTAAGTTTGTTTGTCTTTTCCAATAACATATCAGAGCAAAAATGTATCATTTCCCTGAATTTTTCTTTCAAAATTGTATACAGTTGATTTCATTTAAATACCTTACATGCTTAAATAGCTTAGTAACATATATCATTCTATAATCCATTCTACATGTATATATTCTATGTGAATTATACTCATACTAGCATAAGCCCATCATAAAGTTGCAAAAGATTATCTCTGATCCTCTATTGATAAAGTCACAAAACCTTTCCTCACATCCATTCCACGTTTATGCATGGGAGCCACACACCCCTCTCATTCAATATTATTATTTATTAGACTCCCAAAACACACATACTATATCATCTGTTAACATAACACAATCTACGCTCCCTTAGACTCCTTAATAACAAATTTACTTTTTTTTAAATGCTCCTGTAAATTCTGCATGCAACTAACAACATAAAAATAAATATATGAAGCATAAAGTATATATATATATATATATATATATATATATATATATATATATATATATATTAGATTGGAAAATACATACATGACTACTATAAATTCCAGTAGGTGCTACTGAAGACACAGGATACTGAAGAGCAGGCAAGTATGGATGATATTCAGTATCATTTTCAAAGCCATAATCAGGGTCAAGATCTAAAATGTGTAAAAAAGAATATCTTAAAAAGTCTGAGGAAGGAGGGGCACAAAAGAAATATTGAATAATTTGCCGATCATATTGAAAAGTGTTAATTGTCTATGTATTAAAAATAAATTAAATATTGATAAATTAAATCTGAAAAAAAAATGTCTAAACAATTGAAAATATTAAAATGTATTAATATTTTTTAACATATTTAACTGCATAAGATTGCTTTTGTATAACATATCTAAAAGTATTTGCAAAAGCATTTTCTTCATGAAGTAGCATATACTGAATGACATATTTTTAGGTTAAATTTTTACTTATAATAATGAAAAAATTTTCAGTACCAAACATGGTAATTTATAAATGTAATATTATTATTATCCTCTTTTACTTTAATTTCAACCATAAACTGTCTAACTTTCAATCTAGTGGTTCTGTCTGGCAAATGCTTAAAAATAGGTCAATTTATGGAACTTAGGCAAATTTCTGATAACTCATTTCTGTCATTAATATTTTTAAATTGTAGCAACAACTGTAGAAAGAAATTCTCTAACATTTATTACACTCTTAATTCTTGTCAGACATGAAGGGAGTAGACAGGTTATTATTCCAAAGGGGCGTTGTGTTTCAAGTTAACAAGAGGAAGCTCAGAGAAATTTTGACATATGGAAAGAAAAATTTTATTACAACCAATGTACACTTACAGGGATTTTATTTTTTTGTTGTTGACAAGAAATTTGAATTATCAAAGTTCACAGTATGTGTAATGGGTATTTAGACCCTAAACTTACTAGGTGATAGATAAACTGAATTTTGTTAACTTTTTTCTTAAAGCTTTGGATGTTAACAATTTGAGTAGTTTATCAAATTGAGTAGTTTATCAAATTCCAATCTGATATCTATTTGCAATGCTTTATGCACTGGCCAAGATATCAATGTATTTTATATCTTAAATTCCTAATACTTTAAAATGGGTGTTTATACTTGTCATCTGATTTGGTAATGATAACTGTAAGAAAATAGTACTCTTTCAATTTAAAAATACAGTTTATTATTTTTGAAAACAGATTGTTATTTTATATCAGTGTGGGGCGGAGAAGGATGATATAAGATCATATGGTGGGCTGCAGTGGCTTGCAGGCTCAGTTTTATTACCTTTAAAACTATTTAACAAATTGTAAAATGCTAAACCTATGTTTAAATATCTTTAAATATACCACTGAATTTAAAGAATGAAACATTATTAACTTGTGAAGTAATTTAATTCATTTTGAGGTTTCATGTAATTATGACAGAGTATAAAAATAATTCATTTAATAAATAGTAAACATGTGAAAATTTTATGAATGAAAGTTTGATAGTTGAGAGAAGAAAATACTAATACTTTTACAAAATGGTTTGAAAAAATTAAAATAAATTTCTAATTCCTTTTATTTAAAAAATTGGGATATTTCTGGAATTTCTTTACCAATTTTTCAATACCCTAATAAGTGAGAATACCAACTTTGGATAATCTGCAGAATCTTTTAAAAGTTATGGCATACATGCTCCAACATATTTTAAAAGAAATGCTTATATGTAATTTGCATAATACTGAAATTTCTTCTGAAAACTCTAGGTCTTTAAAATTATGTTAGAGACCAGGTTCACTAATGAGTATTTATTTGTTACCTAATAATATATGTAGAGTTTATTAATATGACCAAACTGATAAAAATGTATGCATCCTAAAAATACTACTTATGAATATACCTTCTAAATAAGTTGGATTTCGAGATACATATAAATCTTCATCATCACAGCCTGCAAGAAGAAATGGTGTGTATAAAAACAGAGTTATACATTTACATAATATATTACACTCCATATTAAACTACATTTAAATAAAATGAGAAAAGAAATTTCAAAATTACAGGATGGTAATTTAAAGATTTCACATGGCATGACTGATAAAAGAAATGTTAAATTAACAACTTTAATAACTGGAAAGTAATTACAGGATGTATACAGACATTTACATGACCAGCACAAAAATCATAAATTTATTTTTCAATTTTTCATTGCTCAAATCTATTTTTTAAAAGTTAATTAATCTTATATATTCATTTTCATAGCAATTTTCTTCAAATATATATATATATGCCGGCGCTGTTCATTTCTATTATCGGCATTGTGGCCATGGTTTGACTGATTTGGTGATTTTGATATTTCATGATTACTTGGAATTGGTTATATTATTATATTTTTCAAATATACCGGGTGATTCAAAAGTTCGGAGCAAAAGTAAAACACTATAAAAAAATATCTATGGATCGGAGAGACATTCGGTTTGCAGATTAATATTCACCGTGGTGGGGGATTTTATGTGGCATGAAAAAAAAATTAGTTCAAACTCTCGACATTCAGGGGGCTGTGGCAGATAAAGCCATGAAGGTGATTGCACACATGACTGGCCTGCGAGATCCCCAGATCTCACACCTTATTATTTCTCATTGTGGGGCTACCTAAAATCATGGGTCTATAGAGGAAAGCCCCAGTCCTTACCAACACTGAAAGGCGCCTTACGGCAGGAGGTAGCAGCGATTCCCGTTAATACGCTGTTTCATGCTGTATCAGACGTAATACCGCGATTGCACTCAATACTGGAATGTGGTGGTGGACACATTGAGCACTTGCAGCTGTAAATCATGCTGAAATAAAATATCTCATTTCACAATTACTACCTCGCATTGTTTTCTTCACAGCAGCGCTCCCCTAGTGTCGAGATTTTGAACTATTTTTTTTTCATGCCATACAAAATCCCCCACCACAGTGAACGGTGAATATTAATCTGCAAACCGCATGTCTCTCCGACCCATACATATTTTTTTATAGCATTTTACTTTTGCTCCGAACATTTGAATCATCCAGTGTATATATATATATATATATATATATATATATATATATACATACATGAAATCAATTTATTAAGTAAAATGATTAATGAGTACTGCAATTTCAATGTACACTCTACAATGTGAAAAGCAGCTATAAATAAAATGAAAATTATCAAATAAAAGAGACATGTACCAGCTACAAAAGTTTTAAGCTTAAGACAATAAATGGTACTAAATTGATCATAAAGAATTTTTGGAAATAATTATTTGTTTTGAGCTGTTATCAAGCCCAAATCTCAAAGAAAATAGCCCCAATTTCTAGAGTTGACCAATTAACATTTCGACCTCTGCTAGATTCATTCAAAAAATCAGACAGCCTCAGATAAAAAAATTTAGAACTAATCAACAGGTGCAGGTTTATGAAATTTAAGCAGCTGCTGAAACACATTTATTGCTGGGTGGCATGCCAATTTTAATATATCATAACATAAAAATCAGAGAAGTTTAAAATACACACAAAATATATATTTTCAAAAATTCATTATAATTTGTCTATTTATAATATGGACTCCATTCAAAGTTTGTTTGAAAGAAAATTATTTGATCTTTCAAATAGTGTCAAGACAGAAACTCTGTAATAATATTTTAGGTCACTAAGGAATTAATTTGTGTAAATATCAGCCTAATAGGTTAAAACATAAAATAAATAAAAAATTTAATTCTAAAAAATTATGCTGAAGTGCACCCGTGGACATTGAGAAGTACCTTTATACCAAATTTCCTGATCCTATGATGCTTAGATTTCGCTTTACAGACTGTGCGCACATGATGCTTCGATTTTGCTTTGCAGACTGTGCATACACACATCTTCCTTTATTACGTAAGATGAACAACATATAAAGTGGTGTTAACATCCACAGACATAACAAAGAATGCATATACAAGAAAAGCAATTTGGAAAGTTAATTCGTTAAATGAATTCTTGAAATTGAATGTTTAAACATTTTCAAATTATTGAAGATTACAAATTTGCCGATGGAAATCTAAATAATACACACATCAATATGACCTCTTTATAAAATCAATTTAAATTTAATTTACAATACAATTAGAAATTTAATATTCCAACATTATTATACATATTAAGGAGCTGGCTGAAAACAAATTTTAGTGTCGCCATCTATGAACTGCAGAAGTAACAAAATTAGATGTAGAATGCTCTACAGTATGTATATTCGGCTGCATGCATTTCGACTCACACGTGGTGAATGTACCTGTAAGTTTATATTTCTGTTTTTTATAATTCCAGTTTTTAATTCTTTTGAATTTTGTTATTTTACCTTCCATTAGCCAGTAGACAGTTCCAATGGTGTCTATAGTCAAATACTTTAGGCCTAGGGCATGTAAGCTTTCATGCTTGGATTTTATATGATTTTATTTTATCGATTACTTTCCATTGATGTTTTTTGTTCGTCTTCAGCTTGATGACTAGAGGTTTGCATTTTATTTTCCACTTGATTGATGATTCTCTGTTTGATACTTTTATTTGTAAGGCATTTTTTAATGTTGGAGTTTTTTGAGTTGAAACTTCTCTCTATTCTTTCATTGGATTTCAAACTTTTATTATTATTATTATATATATATATATATATATATATACAGTATGCGACCTCTTATCCGGCATTCCAATATCCAGATGCTTCCAAAACCGAAATTTGGCAAAATAATGACAAATTCTTCGCCCAAAAACAATTATTTGCCAAATATTGCACCAAATAGCGATTTTTTGTTTAAAATCCCGCCAAATGCCTTTTTGCACTAATTAGCAATATCAATAAAGAAAAAATCATGTATTGAAACCTACATTTTTCCAGGGTTTGAAATAGGAATTCGCACGTACTCGCCGCCGCTGATTCTTCTTAAATTTCGAAAACAAACATGAGGAATTCTCGTGAGAGTGAATGAAAAGCAGAAATGAAAATATTCCATGGATCGTATTTTTTCCAGGAAGTTCAGCATTTCCATAGTGCAACTCCTCTTTTCCAGAAAACATCTGAAGTAGCACTGTTTTTCCCGAAAATTTCATGAACGGCTGCATCCAGCACGGACGAGACGTGTCATTCCATTCTTCACTAGTTACGGATATGACTCCTGCATATATAGGAGCCTTAGTTATGGACAAGTCGCGGCAAGGAGCTTTTTTAATAACATTTAATTTTCTTTCTATGTGTATAGGCCAGAGCACACTAGGCACAAAGGTTTTAATTTTTCCGAATTCGTTATATTTTCTTTTCTGCGCTTTGTTCTGGGACTTTGATTTTCGGTAAAAGTATTCCAACCTTTGCTAGAAATATTCCGATATTGCTAAAGAAATCCTATTTGCTTTGTCTACGTCCTTCAAACGTAATGTGCCGCCCAGAATTCACACTATTTTGCACAATTTAATAAACATTTATTGGAAAAGATTGAAAAAAAAAAAGAGTCATCAGTGCATTTGAGAAATGATAGAAAGTACGCTTAAGTAAGGAATTCCCGAAATTAATGAGAGTTAACTTTTGCCAAAATGCGAAGAAAAATATAGCAGCTATAAAATGTCATTCAGGACCTTCTGATTGATCTCTTTAAATACTTAATCTAAGCAATAAATTTGTCATTTTCTCGGGAAATCCTGTTTTTTTCATTTCCGTGGAAATATACACATCTTCAATATTTTAAAAAACGTTGATGGAAGTCCAATATCAAAATCATTTTCAATTAAATCCTATTATTTGGATGAAAATGGCTATTTTGGACCCAAAATTGACCTTAGCAAATAGTTCCATTGAAGTATATTTATGGGGTTTTAATGTGTTACATTTATTAATTAGTAATTTATTAAGAACAGTTTAGCAATATTGCGGAATTTTTTTATTTAAACACGATCGCCAGTATATTTTGTTTTATTTTTAAATATTTTCCATTTTTTCAATCTGTTTGTTCCCATCCGCTAATATTTTAACATTTTTTGTGCTTTTCATGCTGGGATATTATCTTTTAAACATATTGTTGATGAAATTGAGATATATGTTTAGGATAACGAAATAAAATTTTTTTATTTATTCAGACATTTAGAAATATAAGGCTTATTAGAAATACATTTGAAGAGCATAAATTAGGCTTATATATTTGCACCCATAGTTGAATCTCTCATTTCAATTAAAAATGAACATCCTTCTCATCTTAATTTTATTAAAAGTACTTTAAAATATTTTGAAGCATATGAACAAAGGTGCTTCTGCTAAAATATTAGATGAATATGGTGAGGGCCCACTTTAGTTGAAATGTTCCAAAAAAATACTTTTAATAACTACTCTGAATAATCAACTTTTTTCAGACATTTTTTTCTTTCAAAAAATTTCTTAATCACTAAATTTGATACTATAATTACATGTAATTTGCATTTTAGTTAATCAAGTATATCTTTTCATATGGATTATAAACAATCTGTATTTAATACATGTTTTTAAAATGAATTATTATTTTCTATAACATTTTAGACCATTCCAGTATGTTTCAGAAAAAGTGCTCCGAATTATATAAAAAGCCCTTATCCAGACTGCCTGAAGTTCCAAGCAGTCAGGATAATAGATCCTGTATTGTATATATATATATATATATATATATATATATATATATATATATATATATATTAATCATTGGTATATCTTCTCAAACAATATATACAAGTTGAGTTTCACAACTGTAGCTTAATTTCTTATGGGTGCATATATTCTTTTGCAAGAGTGTATATATGTGCTAAGATTGTTAATGTAGTTTTACCAAACAAGGTTTATAGAAAAAAATCTTATTAGCATTTTAAGGTACTACCATACATCCACAGTTTCACAGGTGATATATAGTTTAACCTTTAGTCACAGTAGAATATACATCCTAGATAAAATTCAGTTCTAGTTTTAATCCATTTTGTTCACATGTTGAACATGGAATTTTTTTAAAAATAAAGTTACATACAGATAAATAAATAAAACAATAATAAAAACTAACTAAAAAAGTTCATTTCTAAAAAATAGCACATTTCAAATTTAAGTTATTTTTAATTCTGCTCTGTAGAGATCTACTTTTAACATTTATTATTTTTACAAAGATTTAAACTTTACACTTTATTAGTATGTATTCAGGCTTTTTAAACAATTAGCAAGAAATTTAGTACTTTGGTATACTAGGAGATGCATTTGAAAAAGTATTTTAAATAAAACAAAAATAATTTCTGTAAATGCTACTGAACTTGTAAAAACATTTCAACAATAACAAAAATTACTGTAAGCCAAAACTCTGAAATGCATACAAAAAAAAACTAATTTCAAATTTTATTTATTGCAACTGTCAAACAGCGCTGGAAAAAAAAATCTATTTCTATTTAGGAGGAGCCAGCTCAGAATTTCAGGTGCGAATTTTATATGATGTCATGTTATTTTTTGATAACATATTTTTTATACCCTTAATTTATTTAATTTTGTAAATAATATAAAACAAAAATTGTATATTGCTTCATCTATCATTTAACAAGTGAAACACATCTAAAATTAATAAGCACATATATTAACGTCACTGAACTAACAGTTCGGTGATATAGCTCAAAGACTAACAGTAACATAAGTTACTTTTTGTCTAGTCTCCTGTAACCATGTACAAGCCTTTTTTTTTAAGCTAAATTCTAAGTTTCTAAGATAATACAATACAATTTCGATTCTGATCATGACTGAAAGTTTTGAAACACTGGAACACTTACTCTGTTGGTTCTACAAAAGTAAAATTTTTAGAGAACAGAAATTTTAAAACTGATTATAGCTAAGTTGAAAATAGTTTGCCATGGTACCTAAAACTTGTCCAGTCCTACCTATTAAAATGCTGATCACCAAAAATGATAATTTTGACAATCAATAATTATTTTAATAAATAACTATAAATAGATAACAATATAAAATGCTGTGCAAATAAAATGCAGAAAGCAGACAATCATTTTAGAAATATTTGGATTTTCTTTTTCAATGTGAACAAGCCTAGAACTGGTCAATAACAAGTCTAAAGGCAGGAAATTGGCTAAGCTACAGAACCTACTGTAGAAGCACAATCCAGTGGGAAAAAAGAAGTAAAATGAGAATATACAATAAGATGCACAAAATATGAGCATGAAGTGTGAGCAGAAAAAAATTATTAAATGTGATTATGTAATAACTGCAAGAAATATGGTGTTATAAGCAAATCATTAACTAGATTGTTGGAGTTTCTTTTATATGAAATGATTAAAAATAAATCCCAATTAAAAACTAGAGAGCATTTGAAATAGAGGCAGAAATGAAATCAAACTGATGAATAGTTATTCAGCAGTGATTAGTAATTGAAGATTAACTAATTTCTTCATTCTTGACATAATTTTGCTTTTATTTCAAGCAGAACTGAGCATGTTTAGTTTGACCAACATATCATAGTCCGCATTGTCAGGGAATTCGATAAATATCCCAATTACTGAGCTTCTCATTAGGATCATTAAGGGAAGAAAAATTTATTTTACTGGATTAAAAAACAGATTTTTATTAGAATTCTAACAAATTTATGAGTAATTTTTGGATATAATGGAAGAGTATTGCTAAATGTTTTGAAAATTATTTCAAGTACTAATAACAAATCCTTTATAGCCAATGATGACTGTGAATCTTAAATTTTAGTTTAGGAGCAGCATTTGCGATCAATGTAGTTCCAGAAACATGTTCCAGAACAATATAACATAAAGACAGTGATTTGGAGCAGTTCGAGTAGTAATACAAGAATTTACATCATTCAATATGATTACTCTATGACAGACACATTGCTATACTTGCCCATGTTTAGTTCCTTTACCAGCGTAGACATGGCATTGGTTACAGAATCTGCAGCAACCAAGAGATCATTTTGTCGACTCCTTGCATAAACAGGCTGCCCGAAAGCGAGACGCATATCTCCTCCAAGACTTATCAAAGGATCAATGTAAGGGCAACCGCCACCAGGTGTAGCGGGAGCACTCATTGAAGACAAGTGGTAAAAAGGAATAGGTGATGTTCTTGATATTAAAGACAAAGGTGAGCTGTTTGGAGAGTCCAGTGGAGAAATATCCTAGGGGAAAAAATTCAAGCAATGTAAAATGTACAGCAATAATGAAAGAAGATTAACAGAAACACAATTAAATCAGTAATGAAAAGTATTAATGAAACATTTATAGTAAAACATAATTGAATTGGTAATAGAAAGGATTGATGAAAAATTTATAGCAGAACCAGAATTAAAATTTTTAATGGGGCAAATTAATGAAAAATTTGCAGCAGAAACACAATTAAATTAGCAGTGTGAATGAATGAATAATACAAGATTAGCTGAAATGAAATTAAATATGCAGTGGAAAGCATCAAAGAAAGATTTATAGCAAAAATACAAATTAGTAATATAAAGCAATAATGTACGATTTATAGCAGAAACACAAATTTGTAAAAAAAGCAATAATGAAACATTTATACCAGAAATGGAATTAAATTTATATTGTGAAGCAAAAATGAAAGATTTCTACAGTTGTATTCATTTAAAATGCTTTCAAAAGCGAGGGTTCTTCATTTAAAACATTTTTATAGTTTAAACTATGTTCTCACAAGTCTAATGTTAATTTTTCCAATATAAGAAATTTTAATATTTAAGCTCATTTTATGCTTGCTATTCAAATGAAATTTCTGCTAAAGACAATTAACTTGTTTGTTGGCAGATACTATTGACCTTCAGTGAAAAGCACTGAGCATGAAAACAGATAATAGGAAATATCGATCAACACAAAATGGGACTTGGTGCCTATACATTTCAATCTTTATTTGTTTTACATGAAATGATTAAAAAATTAGTTCTCTTCAAATTTTCGGGACAAAGTGCAAAGAGATTAAAGAGTGTTAGATAAGCCATTAATGGTTATGGATTTATTAAGTAAAATGATAAAATAAATGGAAAATATATATAAAATAAACCTTTCTTATCTCTCTCATAATGGATTCAAGCTGCAAAACAAGATCCCTACGGCTCTCTTGCAAGTCTGACAAATGGCTCTCCAAATCGGCTTTCCTCATCCGTAAAGCACGTAACTCGGCAAGCAGAGTAGGTTTTCTTTCTGATCTTAAGAAATCATCTTCTTCCTCCTGCTGCCGACGTAATCGTGTGATCTCTCTCATTATTTCTCTGTGTGTGAAACAAATAGATGTCAGAATCAAAAGACTCACTCAAACTGTCGCAAATATGAATCTAAAACAAAATATTTATTAATAAACATAAATTACATAAATAAATCCATATCAACTAATTTCCAAAGTAAAACACATTTTTTTCATCAGAAGAAGGAAAACAGAGCAGTTTCAAAGACAAGCTGACTATTTAATTTATCAAAAACTGACTAACTTTAAATTATTTTATCGAATTTTTATAAGGGCACAAACCTTCCTAACCTCAGCATCCATGCTTGCCAAATAACAGCATAGGAAGGGGGCGGGGGGGGGGGGGGGGGGGGGGAAGAGATCCCCAAAACTGAAAGAACCAGAGATTTAAGTATTTTTTTTTTGTGGGTTAACACAGTAAAACTGAAGTAAATGACTTGAGGGGAAATATCCTCTTAGGGTGTGCTTAGAGTACTGCTTTCTCCTGCAGCATATTATAAAAAGAAACTGGAAGAGTCTGTGCTCCATCAATTAATGTTAAAATTGGTTCCAAAGTTCCAAAATTAATATTTATCAAATTCACTCATACAATTTCAAATTCCTTGTTAAAATTGTACCAAAAGTAGTTAGGGGTTTCTGACACTCTAGTTGATTTGAATCTTTACCATTCCTAGCAAGTTTGTTATATATATATATATATATATTAAAATTGTAAATCCAATGGTAGAATGAAAGTAGTAACTCATAATACACTATCTTAAAATTTGCCTACAAAATACAATGAAATAAAATGAAATTCAACCATAATGAAGAAATTATAATACATATTACAGTGCAGAAAGCTAAAGATAATCAACAAATGTCAATGGTGAGGAATCGAAAAAAAGGGATACAAAAATAATCAAGCATTAAAGCTTGCATGTGGAAGAGCACTAGGCTTAATAGTTCATTTCGAAAAAATTATTTTTCAAGTCCTAATATTTAAACGAAATGAACACAAAAATGCTTGTTTCTGAAACACAAGATAGATTTATATATATATATATATATATATATATATATATATATATATATATAAGAATGATAAGGCACCAAAAAAAAAAAAGTTTTGTCTTTAACTACTGCTATTAGTCAGTCCAGACCTATTCCAACCAAACAGTTCTATGTTTAATTTACCCACGACTGACATTGACATAAACTGGAGAAATTAACAGTTAACTAAAACGTCTCAGGAGAGTTTTTTTGTTAATTGAACTAATAAATAGGGCACCACTGAATTAATAAATAGAGCACTCATACTATACATAAGAAAAACATGGAACATTCAACACACGCTAGATTAGCTAGCTTCTCTGAGAATTAAATCTGCAAACTGAAAATTCGATTCTTTTCATTTTCAAATTGTTTTACTTAGTTACAGGTGGTCTGTTTAAGATTTTAGATTAATATAAAAAAGTTAAAAACAAAAAGATTTTCTTGGGTCAATATTTTACATAACTGATTTTTGGATAATCTAAATTGGATAACACTAACATATCGTTATATGCAGCAAAATATGTGCCCTCAAAACAGAAGAAACAGAACATAATGTAACACATTGAGTCACCATATATAGTAAGAAAACTTGAATCTCAAAATACCTGTTTTTAGCTTCTAGCTTAATTATTAATTCCTTCTGGCGAGCTGTATCAGTTGGCAGATTAAGCTCTGAAGAATATCTTCCCTGACAAATGAAACAATTTTTAGAATTGTGCAGAATATAATATCTTTCACTAAAATTATGTATTTATATGCATAATACACAAATGAGATATTTTTAATGAAATAATGAAATTGCAAAGAATAGTTTATAATATTAAATGCCATCATGTCAGCATACGACGATTTTAAGGCATCATAGCTGCCAATTCAATGAAATAAAAATCAGAGGTTCTCTTGAAATACAGATGTATGATCAACACAGTAAAAATTAAGATAGTTAAAATGAGCATATAGCTTTAAAAAATGACAGCCTCGCCACAGATGTCTATAATTCTTTCTAACCCAATTTTGAAAAATATACAGCTGAATATTTGATAATTAGCAATTTTAATGTTCCCAAAATGTTTTTTTAACTTTATACTTTATAGAAATTTTTGCTTGGAATAAGTTCTGAGAAATGTTTTTAAAGAATTTGACTGGATGACATAGCTGTTTAGCATGGTTAATGGAACTTTAATGCATATTCATAATGTTTCCAAGTCAGGAATGACTGAGACAAGAATGACATATAAGTTTGTTTTTTGTTCCGCATGGAAATCAAAACTAACATTGGGAAACAAAATATACATTATGCATGAGTCGCTTTTATGCACTAACAGGAGACACACTATTTTTAGATTTTATTCATATTAATAACTAAATGCATGTCAGAAATAAATATACTACTAATAATATACTAATAATAGTAATAAATATATTTATCAAACATAAGTAATAAAATTGGGGTTTTTACATGTCTGTTAACATATCCAAAACTTCAAACCGATGTGGAACAAAACTCTAAATAATGTTCTTCAACTGACTTAAAATTACTGCTGTCACCATCTCGTAAATAAAAAACATGATTTTTTGGATAACTTTATAATGTTACAGATTCTTAGAGGCATATGTGTATTGTGTATCAGTATTTTTTCAAAATTAATATTGTTAATTTTTTTTTTAAATATGTAGTTTTTTACAAACGAAAATTATAATTTCCTAAGCTTCATCTAGTTTTTTTTTTTTTCCTTTTTTAGTGATGCAACAAGAAAGTGAAAAACTCGACTCATCATTGGAGGGTCGTGACAGAAATGGCAAATTTGTATTTTTCTGAAACATTTCTGGCAAAATTACGTAACTAATTTTGGTATTACAGAAAATACATTTTTTTTCAAAACTATATAAAACAGATTCTACTCTAAACAAATACTGGAAAAATTATCTATTTTATTTATTATTGATTTTTAAAGCTTGGACACAAAATTGTCAATTATAATATATTCAGCCATACAGCAAATAATAATGTTATGTCGGTTTTCAATGATACTACTTTTTCAAATTAATTAATAGTTCAAAATTCATGATTTTCCCCTTTCCCTTCAAAATTCTAAATTAATTTGTTGTTATTGCATATTTTGGTGATTTTTCCCTTATTAATGTTAATTTGTTATCCTTTTCATGCATTTCCATTATTCTAAATTATGTGCAATGTTCTACAAAAAATAATTATGTCCCTGGAATCTTTCGCTAATGACCTTTCCTTTTAGCTTCACTTAACATCATTCACGAGTTTGCGAAAAAAGACGCACATTTTAAGTGCAATTTGGTCCTTCCCCGGCTTATTGTTCAACCAGCTGCGAGTGGGGTTCTAGACATTCCATTGGGTTTGCCGTACATGGTAGCTAGAACTTGGAGGAAATTTCGTGCCTCGCAGTTCTTGGCGAAGCATCATATTTAATTTCACGGAGTATACGTAGGTGCTCTGTGTGAGGTGCAAGTTTTCACTCGAACTTGGCAGCTCTTGGGAAGTGAATGAGGTGTTGGGAGTATTCAATCCCGAGCATTGGTTGGAGTCTGTAGCAAAAAGTTTATGGACTCACTTGAAATTTTGTGGGTATCCTTGAAATAGTCCCACTTAAACTTTAGTCCATGTTTCAGGTTTCTACAACCAGTGGTTCTCGAGATATTAGTGAAAAACGTAACTTTTGTTTGTCTCATCATCACGGGAGAACGACTGAACCAAATTTAATGAAATTTTGTGGATAGTCTTGAAATAGCCCCACTTAAAATTTAGTCTATGTTTCGAGTCTTTAGGACCAGTGGTTCTCGAGATATTAGTAAAAAATGAAACTTTCGTTTGTATCATCATCGTCACGGAAGAACAGCTGAATTGAATTTAATGAAATTTTGTGAGTAGCCTTGAAATAGCACCCTCTCCCCTTAAATTTAATCCAAGTTTCAAGTTTTTAAGACCAGAAGTTGTCGAGACATTAGTTAGTTAAAAACGGAACTTTTTCCTAGGAGTTCTACTCTCTAACTCCATGGTTCCTCCAAACGAAAAGATTGGGAATCGTTTGTTTGAAACGTGAAAGTATATTAAAATTATATATCTGAGTTTGGTGGCAGATTTTTTAGCTAAATAGTCACTTTCTGAAATTATGAATTGTTTGAAAACATGAATTTAATTGGAAAATCTATCACCATGGTTTATTTTTCACAAGCTTTTATTCAACAATGACAAGTATTAAAAATTAAAATGGTTAATTAATTTTATCATTTTATAAGGACATATCATCTTGCTCGGCAATGCAATTAAATTAAATGTGTTTGTTAATGTTTATTATTATTTATTCGATTTGAATAATAGATAAATGGATATAAAAATCTATTTTACATATGAACGGTTTGATTTTTCTTTTAATTATATTAATTGTGGACTGCATATTTAACTTTCATTTATTTTGGCAAAGAGTTTTCAAGTTTATATACTTTTTTAGCTACTAAACTCATATATTGTGTTTAGCCAATAAATTCATTTAGCCGATTGTTGAAACAGAAAAAGAGTAGAATGGGTATATCTTCTAATACAATTGTAGTGTTTTCATTTAATATATACAAAAGGGATCTGGATGTTTTATTCAGATCTGTAAATTCAGAGCTATGAATGTGGCAGGATATTGCTAACTTTGCAACTTTTCTTTTTTATCAAATTGACGGAAATGTCACCAAATTGTTAAAAACGATGCAAATCAATGAAATTTACTTTATTTTGCTAGAAGAGAGTACTGAAATGATATTTTGTTAGCATTTGTCTGTCAGTCCAACCATCCTACTTAGTAACACATTTAGCGAATTTTTAAAATGTCCCCAAATTGATAAAAATGTTTTCAAATCCATAAAAATATCTTGAAATTGATAAAATTGCACTAAATAAATGAAATGAATTATGTTTTGTTAGGGGATAGTATTGTGATGATGTTTCGTTAATTTGTCGCCAAGTGGGACTGTCGAATTGACAGTCTCACTTGGCAATAAATTTAAAGATTTCTTTAAAATATCGCCAAATCTTCCATAGAGATAGCATTATTTAGACGATATATTTTCTACCAATTTATTTGAAGGAAATAATATCATGTCGCTTTGCAATGGATTTAAATCCAATCTTTTTATGCAGCAGACGATTTTTATTAAATCTTTTCCGATATGAATAATGAAGATATGTATATAAAATAAATTTCGTTTCCATTGCATTTTTGTCTGGCTAAAATCAATTACGGTCTTCAAGTTTAAACATTATCATTATTGATATTTTCAGGGATTCTTGATTCAGAGATTATCGATATTTTCAAGTTATTATGCCATTGTTTTATTGCAGCAAAAATTGTTAAAACTCATATATTGTACATTGTAAGAGTAAACTTCTACAAATGCATGGGTATATCTTCTAATCTACGAGAATATAAGTAGTACAAGCATATGGGCATTTATTTTGACATATATTGGCATATATTGGAATCAAGTACGGCCTTCTGGTATGAAGATTATGGGGATTATTGATATTTTCAATTTATTATGTTATCTGTTTTATTTTGGCAAAGATTTTTTAGACTCATATTGTAATACGGATAATCTTCTAATGTACTAATACAGGTTATATCTTCTAATATTTGCGTATATAAGTAGTATGGGTCCTATACAATTTTAATGCTTTCATTTTGCATATATTGATTCAATTTCTTTTTTTTTGTGTGTGAATTTGCTTACAAAAGGGGCCAGGATGTTTTATTCTTCAGATCTGCCCGTGAAGATAATGTTTCATAGTGAGAACAGATATTCTTAAACTTCTCATTAGAAGCAATAAATTTAATATTTTAACAGAATTTGCACATGATTGTGAATTATAAGTTTCTTTATATTATATACTCCGTATGAAGAACGGGTATGCTGCTAGTATTATAATATATTACTTTCCTTATATACATAGTATAATGTATAAGGAAAGTATTGTGATATTGTATGTGTGAAGATTTTTTAGACTCATATTGTAATACTGGTAATCTTCTACCGACATGCAGACATATCTTCTAATCTACGACATTATTAGTAGTACAGGTATATCTTCCAATATAATTTTAGCACTTTCATTTTGGCATATATTGGAATCAATTACTGCCTACAGGTTTAAAGATTACAGTTTATTGATATTTTCAATTTATACAGGTTATTTATACAGGTCATAATACAGGTTATATCTTCTAATATTCACCTATATAAGTAGTACGGGTTCCATACAATTTTAACGCTTTTATTTTGCATGTATGAATTCAATTCCATATTTTTTGCAAATTTTTTTACAAATAGGGCCAGGATGTTTTATTCTTCAGATCTCTTCATGAAGATAATTTTATATAGTGAGAACAGAGATTCTTAAACTTCTTTTTAGGAGCATTAAATTAAATATTTAAACAGAATATTTTGATTAAAAATGTCATTTAGTATACTATAGGAATTTGCACATGATTGTGAATTTTAAGTTCCTTTATATATTCCGTACAAAGAACGGGTATGCTGCTAGGATACAGTAAAAATCAATTAACACCACATTTGTAATAGTTCTTTTCATTTAAGAAACTTTCAGAGAACCAGAGACTCTAAAAATCATTATTTTTTAAAAAAATTAATTTTCTTTTCTCAAATGACAATAAAAGGAAAAATTAACATACTATGTAAAGTATTCGAGATTTTTTATATCTGGTGACTGCAAAAGCCTTGGCAGCAATTAATACATGTGTCCTCTTTTCACCAAACTACAACATTGAGGTGTACTTCCTCAATGCAAATAAACATGAAATGAAAATAGAGATAGGGAGAAATCTAGTAAACCTATTCAACAACTGAGTATGTGCTGTGGTTAATGTATGTCTTTGCTTGAAACTAGGATGTAAACAAAGTATAAGTTTCCTAATCTACTTTAAAAAAATTTATGTGTGTGAGAGAGGATTTCAAAGAACAAGTTAACACCAGTAATCAGTCTGTGCAGTGTAAATAACCTGAAACAATACTTAAATACAATAAGAAAAAAAATCCTTATAAAAACAGTTTAAATCCTTAAAAGCAACCAAATATAAAGCAATATTTCAATGTTTTCGATGAGAAAATACAATTTTCCCTGTGATTTTGAACTGAATTTAAATTCCCTAATTTTTTTTTTTTTTTTCTAAAATCTTTGAGCCCTGTAAAAGATTTTAAAAGTAGCCCCAAATTTATTCTGAATAGACTCAATCTGTATTTCTAGTTTAAATATTTGAGATAAAAAAATAAATCAAATGTACAAAGCAACATTTGATAAATTTCAGGATAGCTGCTTGAAACTGAATTATGCAGAAAGTTATTAAATGAATGGAAAATAAAGTAAATCATTCATACTCTTCTTCCATACATATGATTACTGTAATGGGGTATTAGTCTGTGCTCATCATCTCTTGAATAACAATCACTACTGGATCTTCGGTGGGAGCTGCAAACATATTATTTTTTATTACAATATAAATTATAAAACATTTCAAATTTCTATTAAACATGAACAACAGGACTAGCTTTAAGTGGTGACTATTTTCTCAGATTTATTTACAGTAAATATCAGAGAAATTACAAAATTCTTGCCTTCTAATTCAGATTAAGGTGTCAGTGGTCATTACTATTAACTCCTTAATCATCACAGATTTTTTTTTTCATAATGCTTGTTAAAAAAATGTCTATTTCTTTATTGGCTTATTTTAAAATTCATAAAATTTTAAACAAACTTATATCTTAAAACTGTATATTTATTCATAAATATAATGCATTTGTGGGGTATGGAAATGTTAAAAATTTGACATTTTATTTACTTTTTTTTTTTTGTGCATGTTAGGTAGGAATGTTTCAATGCAGGTTTTTTTATACTATGCCTTTCAACAAAAGTGTTTCTGAAATGAATAATGAATAACACTAATATTAACCTGTATCACTCTTCATTTTACAATCAAAGATTCAAACCAAAGCATTCTAATTGCTTCAACACAAGTGGTTTCAACCTGTACAAATACCTCAAATAAGCTTCTTACATAATAAAAGACGATGTCTGTCTGTATGTCTGTGTTGTCATCTGCAGCAGAAAATCAAAGCATCTGGCTGTAATAAAATTTACTACAGAGATGCTTCACATCCCTGGTCAATGAACCCTCTATGAGATTCTTTAAAAATTGTAATTAGTATAAAAGTTATGAATTTCAAATGCCAAAAATTGGTCATTTTGCCATTTCATTAATTCAAATCCATTCATTCTTTGACACTGCAGACAACATTCGAGAACAAGTATTTTAATTAAATAGCAGACATTTTGTCTCAATGTAAAAACAACTGTTTGCAAACTAAGCAGATTTAATTTATTGGTTTTTCTAACTTTGTAAACTTTTATTTTTTTAATTTGGTATTATGTTATCCTTATCAGTATTGTGATAAAATTTGACTCTAATTGGACAAAAACTCACAAATTGCCTTATTTAAATTAATGCAACAATTGACTAATTGTCACAGTGCAGCACGCAGTAACAGTGAACGAATTTTGCTTCTGTTATTAAAGTACTTATCAGCACTTAACAGCCATTAACTGTATTGGTAAAAAAAATTGCTATACACCTTGATTTTACATGTTTCATTGGTAACTGACAAAGCTGGCAATACCATGCAGATGGCCAACCATGCAGATACCATATAGAAGATCAAGCTCAAACTGCATTAGGCTGGAAGGCTGGGTTTATAGAGTGAGAGTATGCTTTGGAATGCTTCCTCTTTCTGGATTTTCATACTTGGAAATAGGACCTTTTTCAAACATTTAAACATAAAAGATGTCTGTGTCATATTTAGTGGAAAATCTAAGTGATGTACAGCCATGAAATTTTATATAGGAGTACCTAAACTTTCAAGAGGAAACATGGGTTTTTTATTTTTTAATTCAATTTAATTTAAAAGTTATGAAATCAAAATTCGAAATTCAGCTGATTGGATCGAGACAATCATTGCACTTTGCTAAAATTGAAAGAGTTTTTCTGATTGCTGAAACAAATTTTCTGATTATTTTATTGATAAACAAAATCAGTATTTTATTGATAAATAGAATTTGATTTCTTTATCTATCTGAAACTAAGGAACTATAAAAAGACTCACAGGTATCATATTTCTACAGAAATCAATGAAATCCAGCCTATTGGATTGGTGGCGCTATCTATTTGTACATTGCTGAAGCTAAAACAAATTCATTTCTTTCTTTAGCTTGGTTGTCTTTTGAAATCTTGAATGAATTAATTTAATTAATCCCAGCTTTAACGCCCAGGCAACACCGGGTACCTTTTCTAGTATATAAATATTAAAAAAAAATTTAAAAGGTTATATTTTATATATGCTTAACACCGATTTTACATAAATACAAAATATTTAGAAATTAATAAAGTTAAAATTTACACAAGGCAATCAGGTTCAAAATAAAAATAGTCTAAATATACAAGTTGTTGAATGTCGAAAACAATAGCTTTAAAGAAAATCAATGAAACAAAAGAATAATTAAACACTGTCATATTTCTTTGCATAACACATGAAAAATTAGATATTAAAACATAAAAAAATTCTCATGAGTTAAATAACTTAAATTTTGTTAAATATGAAACAGTTTCAACAAATATTACTTACTATTTAATTAAATTCCGCTCATGATGTGAAGAAAAGGCATCTGCAGAACCATTATGAGCAACAGTGGATGAAGATCTAAAATTCACAAATCTGGATCAATATACAATATCAGAATATGTAATAAGTAAAATAAAATTTGTCATGGCCATAACTGTGTTCAAAATTTTATAAGAAACTTTGGTATTTTTTAGATAGTTCTGAAATAATTGGTGAATGGGTGAAAATGTTATAAATGCTGCTATTTTGAAAAAAGCCCATAATAATAAGAGATATTAGTGAAGATTAACATTTGCAACATAATACCTTCATCCACTCACCTCTCAACTATTGATTTTATAATACTAAACTTTTTGGTTCATAATGAAACCTTTTTATTTTTATCTATCTATATAAATAAAAATGAAAATCTGTCTGTCTGTCTGTCTGTCTGTCTGTCTGTTTGTCCCATCATCACGGGAGAACGGCTGAACCGAATTTGATGAAATTTTGTGGGTAGCCTGGAAATAGTCCCACTTAAAATTTAGTCCATATATGGAGTTTCTACAATCAGTGGTTCTCGAGATATTAGTAAAAAACAATATTTTCGTTTGTCTCATCATCACGGGAGAACGGCTGAATCGAATTTGATGAAATTTTGTGGATAGCCTTTAAATAGCCTCCCATAAATTTAGCCCAAGTTTCGAGTATCTAAGACTAGGGGTTGTCGAGATATTAATGAAAAACGAAACTTTTTCTTAGGAGTTCTCCTCTCTAACTCCGTGGTTTATCCAAACGAAAAGCTTGAAAATCGTTTGAAAGTGAATTAAAACTGTATCTCAGAGTTTGGGGGGAGATTTTTTGCACTAATTAGTCACTTTCTGAAAACATCAATTGTTTGAAACATGATTTAAATGGGAAATCTATCTCCTTGGTTTATATTATACAAGCTTTTACTGAAAAATGAAAAGTATAAAGAAATAAAAATGGCTATTAAATTTTGCATTTTATGAGGAAGATTCTATTTTATATCATGTTGCTCGGCAACGGAATGAAATTAAATGCATAGTTAATATTTATTATTATTTTTTCTATTTGAATAATAAATAAATGGATGTAAAAATATATTTTTAAATGAACGGTTTGATTGTTCTTTTAATTATATAAATTGCCGACCGCGTACACGACTTTCATTTATTTTAGCAAAGTGGTTTCCAGCTCATATATTGTGTTTAGCTAATAAACTCATATATTGTGTTTAAACAATAAATTCATTTAGCCGATTGTTGAAGCAGAAAAAGAGTAGAACGGGTGTATGTATCTTCTAATACAATTTTAGTGTTTTCATTTATTATATACAAACGGGATCAAGATATTTTATTCTTCAGATCTGCAAATTCAGAGCTACGAATTTAGTGGAATATCTCTAAATAACTTGGTAACTTCTCTTAAACTTTACCAAATTAGAGGAAATGTTTCCAAATTTATAAAATTGGCGCTAATCAATGATTTGCTTTTTAGAATAGAGTGCTGAAAGGATGTTTCGGTAGCATTTGTCGATCAATCCATCCATCCTACTTAGTAACACATTTAAAGAATTTTTTTAATATCACGAAATTGATAAAAGTATTTGTGAGTCTATAAAAATATCCTGGAATTGATAAAATCGCGCTTAATAAATGAAAATAATTGTATTTTGTTAGGAGATAGTATTGTGATGATGTTTCGTCAATTTGTCGCAAAATGGCTCTATCTGTTTGTTCTACAGTCCCACGATATGATTTCCATCAATTTATTTTAAGAAAATGATATCATGTCGCTTAGCGGCGGATCCAATGTGTTATGCCGCATACGATTTTATATTAAATCTTTCCCGATTTGAATAATAAAGATATGTATATAAAATAAATTTCATTGGCATTGCATTTTTGACTGGATAATATCAATTACGGTCCTCAGGTTTAAACATTATTATTATTGATATTTTCGGGGACTGTTGATTCAGGGATTATTGATATTTTCAAGTTATTATGCCATTGTTTTATTATGCCGAAAATTGTTGAAACTCATATATAGTACTTTATACAAGTAATCTTCTACAAATGCATTATATCTTCTAATCTATGAGAATATAAGTAGTACAGGTATATTGGCATATATTTTATTATATATTGGCATATATTGGAATCAATTACGCCTTCTGGTATAAAGATTACGGGGATTATTGATATTTCCAATTTATTACGTCATCTCTTTTATTTTGGCAAATATTTTTGAGACTCATATTGTAATACGGAGAATCTTCTACTAGCACACTGGCATATTTTCTAATCTGCGACAATATAAGTAGTACGGGGTTGCATATATTGATACAATTCCTTTTTTTTTGTAAATTTGCTTACAAAAGGGGCCAGGATGTTTTATTCTTCAGATCTGCTCATGAAGATAATTTTGCATAGTGAGAACAGATATTCTTAAACTTCTCTTTAGGAGCAATAAATTTAATATCTTAACAGAATTTGCACATGATTGCGAATTATAAGTTTCTTTATATTATATATTCCGTACGAAGAACGGGTATGCTGCTAGTATTACACTAAATCTGAAATTTTGCATAGAGCAGTTCTCAAGGTAGCAAATTCTTAATCTAAAAATAAATGCTCTATCAACCGAACCATCCAGGCTGTGAGACAAAATTACATTCCTTTTTTACAAATTTGAAACTAAGGCTTCCGCATGGGCCTCAATGAATCCTTTATGAATAAAACCTTAAAATAAAAAAAAGGCATAGATGTCTAATTAAAGACTGAAGGCTACACTTGGCCCACAAAGAATACATATAGCTTATTAATCCAGCATAGCTGAAAATAAAATTTTAAATTAATTATTTAAAATTTAGTTTAATAAGAGACAAATATTAGCAATTAATCTTGATGAAACCCACTTATAAAATAAGATGTGTAACACTAAAAATTATTTGAATTAATATGAACAAAGTCCAATTTCATTTGCCAAAATACTTGGTTAAAGAGCCAGAGAAAAGAATTATGAAGAGGGTGGACCCGATTTCCATGATTAAAATTAATGAAAATATATCTAATCTAGGATCGATAATTTCTCAGGCATGTCTGGTTGATCTTTTTTTAATTATAATTGAAAATGACATTTGTGACAAAGACATTAACAAAATTAAAAAAATTTGAAAATATTACAGCATGAAAAGCAAGACTTTAATTTTTGTTGTTTTTATAGTTGTTGTTGTTGAGACCCAGACCGTCCGACCTAGGTATTTGCAATAAAAAATAATTTCTTATTAGGTTTCATAATTTATTGCCTTTGGTGGGGGGGGGGGGGGGGAGATGGGGAAAGGGGAGGGTGCTGTTTTTGCTTTTGTATGAGGGCGCCATGTATATCAGGGCTGCCCCTGATTATGACTCTAGGATCATAATACCTATTTGCCATAGGACAAAGTATAAAAATATCAAGTATGGAAACAAATCATCTCTTAGGGTTTCAGAATACTTTAGATAAAAGTGTATTCTTTTTAACATTAGAGCATTTTCATGCTAACATACACTATTGTGACCAATTTAATGTTTTATTAATTTTAATTGTTCTGAAGAGATTTTATGGGAATTGAATGAAAATTTAAAATTTTTGTGTAGCAATGATATTCAATATTTTAAATCTGGCAACATATCAAAATAAAAATGGTCACTTAGATAAAAGGACATTTACACGAATTATATCTCATATCTGACACAGTAGTGAGAGTCATACATAAATGCCTTCTAGAGAATTTATTATTAGTTATTTAAATTTCCCTTTTCTGTACAATAAATTGTGAATAGTAAATGATATTAATTTGCTATAGGAATATCTTTTTTTTAGAGTAAGAGAGGTAGAAAAAGCATATTTATTGCAATGTGTAAAATGCACACTTTTTTTTATGTAGTAAGTCACATTTGATATAAAACACATATATAGATATATCACACATACACTAAAATATAGAAATTGAAAACAGTAACTCAACTTTTGAAAAAAAAAAGTATTAATTGCAAATAAAATTGAATTGAAAAAATATTTGGAAAGTGTTTTAAATTATAAGAAATTTTTGCTTGTAGTATGAGTCACATGTGGAACTAGCCATTAACAATCATTATAGTTACATAATTAAAAATCTGATGTGGGCAGCACATGACTTTCCCTGCAGACTTATATTCACTTCTATTTATCTTAATTAAATGTAATTCACTTTTAATTCAATTTTCATTTTCATTTGGTAACTGGACTTATTTTCAAAGGTGGCGTGGAGAAAATGCAAAAAAACTAAAATATCTCGAGAACGGCTAGTCCTAGTGTAATGGGGTTGGTCTTATTCTTTTCGCCGTTAAAAATTACGTATTAAATCAGCATTTAATGGATATATTTGAGTATACCCAGTTTTTTATTTTAGATTTTGGCAATTTTTGCGGGCCATTTTGCAAAAAAAGGCAGGTTATTTTTTTCTGAATCGTACCAAAATCTAATCAGCACCAGGGTGACCTATACGTGACTCATCTACCGAATTTTGTGAAATTCGGTCCATTAGTTTTTCAGCTACAGTGGATACAAGCTTTTGCGGGCCATTTCACAAAAAAGGCGGGTTCTTTTATTCCGAATCGTACCCAAAACTAATCAGCACCAGCCCCGCCCACAAGTGACTTACCTACAAAATTTTGTGAAATTCGGTCCATTAGTTTTGTAGTTAGAGTGGATACAAAATCTGCACAGACAGACACACAGACAGACAGACAGACACACACACAGACGTCACGCTAAAAATGGTTTTTTCGTATTCTAGAGGTCTCGAAACGTGTAGATCCGTCGAAAACTCGAGTTGCGATTTTCAGCATGATTCCAATACTTTCCCTATACATTACCATGTATTGCAGGGAAAGTAAAAATACTGTGTTTAAGAATAAATTCCATTACAGTTGAACCTTGTTAACACAAACATGCTTACTGCAAATGATCCATGAATTTGTTTTGCAATCCCTTTCAAATTTAATGATGGCAAAGTATATGTGGCAAATTAAATCGAATATCTTGCTCTTATTACACAAACTACTTTTAGAGCAAAATTTCTACCCCCTTTCCCTGACTGTATTCAGAAAATATGATCCCTCTAGCCTTTTGTTTCAGTTTTTCGATAGTAACATTTGAAAAATATTCTTAAAGCTCTAATTCATTTAGTTTTTAAAATTTTACCCCTATGTTCTTTGCAAAGAAAAGATGCTGAAAAAAGGGAAAGTTTCTGCTTTCTCTAAAATATCAATAAAATACTGACAAGTATTTCTAATATTTTCGTAACGTGAATGAATAATCCAAATACTTCTAATTCTATCACTGATGTCTTCTTTTTTTTTATATAAAAGCATAAATCTTACTTTTCTCAGCATCTATGCTTGGCAAATAACACACAGTGAAGAACAATCCTAAAAACTGAAAGAGCAAAAGGTTTAAGCCTCTTTTCTATAACACAAAAAAAACTGAAACAATCAACTGGAAGGAAAATATCCTACTAACAATATTCAACTGCATTGAAATTTCTTACAATGACAACAAAGAGTGTGTACGAAGTAAACATACAAGTATCATAGTATATAAACAACTTACATATTTTGAGCAAAATTTGTATTTCTTGCATGCTCATCTTGATAATGGGCTTCTGGATTCAAAGGTTTGTCTGGCACACAAAGAATGGACTTTTTCAAGGATTGCCCTAACTGCTTACTCGGAGTTTTCTATAATTTTTAATAATTTAGTGTTACAAAAAACTATGGACAAAAATTGAAATATCGACAAATAAAAGTAAATAATCTTTAAGAAAATAAAAAAAATATGAGCAATGTGTATACAAATTACCTTTACATAATAAAAGATATCTGTGTGTCTGCATAATGTATAGCAGAAAATCAAAGTTACTGACAGCCAAGGAATTCAGTATAGGTGTAGTTGAACTCCAGACATGATACACCTTGGTGAAAAGTTCTGAATGTTTGAAGTCAAAACTTGAATGAAACTTAAACTAGCATTTTAAAATTAAATTTATCGAGCAGATAATTTCCTGAGACATGTATTTACATTGCAGACAGTTGTCTGTAGCTAGATTAGTCCAAAAATGGGTAGTCGGTTTTAAAATCCAAAAGTTTAACTTCTAAAGATAACGTTTTCATTTTTTAAATATGCCATTATTTTATGATTATTAGTATCACACCCGACATTAGTATCACAAGTGGATATCTGCATTGCACAGTCAAATACACATGTATCATGTGGAAAATACCTATTTCATGTTTTAGTATGTTCAGAAAATAATTGATTAAAACCTTTATTATGAAATTTTGAGTTTATGATACTTTTCTTTTACCTATGCTTTTATATAAAGGTGTGCTTTTGTAAATTCAACAAACTGTAATGTAATAAAGCTGCATAATACACACATGTCTTTAAGGCTTTTAGCAATACAAAGGAAGAGCACTTGAGCATGCATGGATGTTTATAGTAGTTGAGAATTCATATTAAGCTATCTGTCAATTGGGCCTTGTATGGTAGCATAAGAGCTACCCTCAAGTAGCCCAAGAATGCAGGATAATAGACTTTTAAGAATCCATAACTTTTAAAACAACTGAAAAATACCAAAGCAACTGATTCAATGTTTAGAATTATGTTATTAAATCACTGACCAGCATTAATGGATCAGTTTTGCATGTGTTAGCACTTCATTTAATAGTAGATAACTGCACTGGCAATAAGAAAACTTGCCATATGCCATAATTTTGTAAACTTCTGTTGTAAACAACAAGTGAGTTAAAAATTGCAGCCAGTTTCACATTTATAGGAGATTTATCTCACCCTGAACAAATACTGCAATGCCCAGATTCATGGTCTCAAAAACTCCTAATAAGGGACATTCCCAATGCTTGGAATCAAGAATTGTGAACCTGGCTAGCTACTGCAGCCAGTGCAGTTTAAGCTAAACTTTCTATAAATTTGAAGCCGACTGTGCAGTTTAACTGATTTCACAGATCAATAGAAGTTTGTAAATCTATAACACATAGCAAATTTTCCTTAATGCCATTGTATCTATCGGTAGATTTTGCGACCACCAATCTAGGTTTTTTGATAATTATATTTGCGTGTAGCAAATATAATTATCAAAACTTAATGTTGAACAGCATGACACTAAATAATGTATAAAAATATTTTCTAGATGAAAAGCACTTTAATTAATTGACAAGTTTTATCTGTTAACTTACAAATGAAAAGGAAAATATATCATGCATAATCTCAAACAAAATGAATCATTTGAAATTAAAATATTTCATTAGTAACACAATAAAATGCAGATTAAAAATATCAACCAGTTTTAGAAGCAAAAAAGTAACCTTCTTCTTCAGGATAAAAAGTGCACCAACAAATGCAAGACGGCATCTGTTTTTCTGGTGTCTCACTTTGTCTGGTGTGGTTGCTGTGTCTTTTTACCTTGAACTAGGAGGCTGCTTTTTGCCTCCAAAACAGGTTGGTATTTTAATCAACTTTTTATGCTGTTACTAAAGAAGTATTTTGATTTCGACTTATTTTAGAGAGCAATTTGAGCAAATTTTTATAAAATGAAACAAATAGAAGAAAATAAAGCTAGTTTTCTTTAAAATCAATTCTTTATTGTATAACAAATATAAGTTAAAAATAATAAATGAAATAACAACAGTAAAAAAATAATAAATATAACATCTTGTTATGAGCACTCAATTTAAAAAAAAAAGTAATAAATATAACATCTTGTTATGAGCACTAAATTCAAAATAAAAAGTAATAGATATAACATTTCGTTATGAGCACTAAATTTAAAAAAAAAGTAATAAATATAACATCTTGTTATGAGTACTCAATTTAAAAAGTAAAAAATATACCTACATAGCTAGTGTATTCCTTCATTTCGTGTTGATTAGTATGATTTCCTGAAACTCTACATCGCCAGAAACAGTCTTGGCATAATTGATAATTATAGCATCGCTGACATTTATAGCGGAATCCTACAAATGATTCCTTATTGCATCCTTCACACTGAACATTATGCAAAACTGAAATCAAAAGTATGTGCCTGTTTAGTACACTTATATTCCAACATAGAAATTTAATGCTCAATGCTAAATGCTTAAAAGGCATTGAAAATTTGATACAAAATGTTTAATGTAAGATATAAATTATACATAAATAAAGAGATAAACCAGAATATATAATTACTTGTCTAAAAAAAATGAATTTTGTCATGTATTGTTTCAAAATCTTAATCAACATATTTTTAAACATCTAAATAAATATTTTTATTCTATTTCAAATATATTTTGCTATAATATAAAGTTTAAAAAATATTTTAAAAATAAAATTAATAAAATTTCATATTTGTAGAGGATGATGTGGGCAGCATATCTCTTTCTCTATCAACTCAAATTCATTTTCTCTTTATTTCTTTCACAATTCATTCAATTAAGTTTAATAACGCAAAATAACATGGATAAATTATTTGAAATTACACTGCATTTGCAGTTTTAATTCAATTTTCATTTTCATTTGGTGACTAGACGCATTTTCAAAGGTGATGCTGCAAAAATGTGCAAAAAACTAAAACATCGCGAGAATGGTTAGTCTTAGAGTTCTGTGGTTGGACCTATTCTTTCTGACATCAAAATTATATATAAAACAAGCATTTAATCGATCCATTTGTTGAGCATATGTAATCTTTTATCATGGATTTCGGCATGCCATTTTTACAAAAAAAAAGGGGGCGCAGTGGGTGGGGGGGAGGCAGGGTAATTTTTTTAATCGTACCAAAATCTATTCAGCACTAGGGAAACCCACAAGTGACCTATTGACCAAATTTTGTGAAATATGGTGAATTAGTTTTTTAGTTAGAGTGGATACATTCATTGCATAGACAGACCCACACCACAGACAGCATGCTAAAAACAGATTTTTGTGTTCTATGGTACTCAAAAAGTGCAGATCTGTTGAAAACTCAAGTTGTAAATTTCAACATGATTCCAATACTTTCCCCATACATTACCATGTATTGTAAGGAAAGGAAAAATATGTAAATTAAATTAGTACACTACAATTCACTTTATTACAACTCAGTTTTTTAAATATATTTCTCAATTTGACAAAAATGAGTACAAATTTTTCACTACATTTCTTTTGGGTCATTAAATTATATATTTTAAATCAGACACAATTTTAAAAAACGGTTTTTTTAGAATTAGCTGACAATATTTTGGAACAAAATAACATTTGAAAATCTAAACTTTTGTTGCACTGTACAGTGTACTGTTTTATCTGTATCGTGATTCTATTTGTAATTTTGATCTTGTTCAGACTTTAAATTATGCTTGGCGACTCGTTCTTAACTCCATGTGTTGAAGGCCCAGACCACACAGCCAACCCTAAGGCTTGTGGCAATTGAACATGTGGCCGGATTAACTCCATGTGTGTCTAACTTTTACATAGTTTTCTGTGATTTTACCTTTTGATGTAATTTGTGCTACAATGACATACTTTTTGGCCATGAACCTTTGCCGATATTGTATTTGTATTTAATAATTATTTAAATCTTAAATACCTTATTTATAAAATAATACAATGTAATTATTGTAAAAACGTAAATGAATAATATATAAATATTACCTACTGATTTAGCCTATATGTAAGCATTTGTTGGCACTGTAGCCACTGATTATTTCACAACTGATGAAGGGCATGGTGATGCATGAAAGCACTTTTGCTTTGTAAACTTATGTACGTCAAGAAACGTGATTTTTTTAAATGACTTTTTAAACCTATGATTGGTTGTCTTTAATTTAATAATTTAAAAAAATGTTCACTATAAGTATCTCATCTATAAAATAACTAATAAAATAACTAATAATTGTTTAGAATTGTTAAAGAATTCAATGAAAATTGATTCCTCTTTTTTCTTTTGTGAAGAAAAATTTTAGTTTCTTGGCACAAATTCCATACTATTACACAAAGAAACAAAGTAAGAAAATTACCATTTTCAACACTGGCCATACGATGAATTAAAGGAAACCACATAAGACATTGAGGCCCAGGATCAGAGAGCAAAACATCTAAAAAGTCATTTACAGTAACAATAGATTGCTAAAATATAAAATAACATATTATTTAGTTTCAGAAGTGTATGTTTGAGAACTTTTATAACATATGTAAGATTAAAAACCTGCACATTATAAATTATTTATTTTTAAAAGAACAAGATCTATATAAGAAATAAAAGTATCCGTGTTTGTAATAGATGAATAATGTCTTAATCTTATGCATTTGTACACAATTTAATCAATGTTCAATAATAATTTGCATCTGTATAACTAGTTTTAAAAAAACTTACTATACATAATACTGTAAAATAAAAGTGCTGCAAAATATAAAAATATTTGTATCCATTATAGCTAGTCTATATTTATAATATTAAAAGAGAATGCCTGTATGTGTACGGCATTGAATATAAAATTAAGCAACTCACAGCTATGAAATTCGATACAGTGATGGCTCAGGTTAAGCTCTGAGACACTTTGGAGCCATTTTGTTTTTAATCTGCATTAGTTTTTGAGTTATTTAATGTTAAAGTGAAACTTTGAGCAACTTTTCTACAAATTAATTTCTTAGCAATTGCAAATATTATCACAGAATGTTGAACATCACTGGAAATATTGAAGAAAGTTCTTTCCTATAAGTTTTGAACAGAATAAGACAATTTATTCATATTTAAAACAATTTCTGAAAGAAAAACTTATTTTTAAATTTATGCATTAACAAATTGATTCACATGATTATTATCTTTTGTGTGAATACAGATGGATATCTTCCCATTTGAATATAGAAAAAAATATATATATATAAATGATGTTATTTGCTAAAATTGAATTTTCAATGAGACTTCTCAAAATGTTTTGTCTATTACAAAGAGTACTGGATCATCTTTTTCTTGACTTTGATTGTGATGAGTTTTTGCCCCCCCCCCCCCCTCTCATCTGAGACTTGCAATTTTGTGACATAAATGAATGTAAAAAAAAGGTGCTGTTCTATGCAACAGAGTAAAAATTATATGAAGCGTATGTTTTTTTTTTTTTTTTTTTTTTTTTTTTTTTTTTTTTTTTTTTTTTTTTTGTTGTTGCATATTTAGAGCATATTTCCCTTATTAAAGGTAACAACAATTGATATTGAATGTCCATGGGGGAATAAATGTTTTTAAATAACAGTTGTCATACATATTATTTAATTGTGTGTTGCCATCACATATTGCAATGTCAATTTGATTATATCTCAGCTTCTAATTATGCTAGAGATTAGCTTTAAAGACTGCATTTCTTAGTTTAAGCAAATAAAGGTCATATAGTCTACTGATGAACCCTGTATCCTGCACCAACGGAAGGTCAAATGCACTGATTGGTACCCTATTCTTGCACCGCAATGTATACATGCTTAACAGCTATTACAAATCTTTACCTTACACCTTTCTGGTAGGTCGGAGAGTCTGGGTCTCAGTTATTACAAGTCAAAAGCTTTGAGGGAGAAAAAAAAAACTGGTCTGGTCACCAAAGATAACTAGTTGTTAATATGATTAAATTATAATGGAATTAAGAACATTAAAGTTAAAGCTCTTAATGCAACCAAACTACTTGAAAAATATACTCTGTGATTTCATTCTCACTAATGTGGAGCTGAATCATAAAGGTTTGACAAAACTTTTTAATAATAATAATAATAATAATAATAAAACAGAAAGGAGAGAACAACTTTCCGGGGAACATTGTTGTTTTAAACACTAGGAGCACATTTCATAATTTAACTACAGTAATACAGTAATTAATATTCTTAGAGAGAATTTTAGGGAAGATATTGAAAAATTTTTTTAGGAATTGCTAGATAGGCTGTTAATTGAAGAACTTTAATGGACATATGCATATCAAATGAGGTTTAAATTGTTGCATCAGAGGATGCCACCAATGAAAAACAGAGATTTCCTTTCAGCAAAAACTATGCAAATGTTGCAGGACACTTTTCGTGTATTAACTTAAACAGGCTATATATTAATACGTGAGAGCTATGAAAATATAGTATGAGAATAGACTCTTTACATAGTACTTTGAAAACAATTGTAAAAAGTAATAATAGTTTAATTGCTAGAATATATGTCTTTCATTTGAAAAGCTGTAATCCATATCTCATTAATTACTTATCACTGTTTTCTGTTAGTTGCGTGATGATTCAGGGCACTTTCATGTCTCTCTTTGTACCATAATAGAAGAAATTTTATTATACTTGCAAAAGTTATAAAAATATAGTCATAATAGAAGAGAAAATTAACATTAATTTTGATTTTTAATTTAAAGGAAAATTCATTTTACTTTGTTGCGCCTATAGTTTTGCCATTTGTGCCATTGCTAGCAAATATAACCAATGTTGCTTATGATTTAAAATATGTGCTCACTTTAATAGTACTGTAAATCATATTTTCATAAAATCCCATAAAAAAATATTTAACTTAATTCACCAATAAAAATTCTCTCTGTTCCTGCTAAAAATATCCTCACAGACAAATTGAAAGAAGATAGCATCCTGTTTCTGTTTGTAAATTAATTTATAAAAATATGAAATTTAAACAACATATGCCAAAATAAAGACACTTGAAACAGTAACAAAAGATATTTCAGTACCCTTTTATTTCATTGTAACGTTCATTTAATCATAATCAGAAAAATATGAATTTGACAATGCTAACAGAATAAATAGATGACTTAAATTGAAAATATCAATAGTTCCCATAATCTTATTTTATCCCACGGTCACAACCAATACAATATATAATACTGTGCATTCATTAAATTAATTTTTTTATCAAAATTTCATTATTCAGATCAAAAACTTAAATTAAAATAATCTGCTTTATCCACATAGCTGAAAAATATTTTTATTTTTCATATTAAAAGCCATTTACTTGCACTGCTAAGCAACACAAATATAATTTTTTGTTTCAGATTAGGAACTTTATACACTAAAATTTTTAATGAATCAATAATAATTTAGTTAGCATTATTTAATAAAAGCTGAAAACTGATAGTCATATGAACATATGAAAATAAAATTTTATAGTTGCAAATTTACACACAAGTGAAAAAATTATAAAAATAAAATTAACTTAAAAAGGCAAAACAAAATACATGCACAAGCAAAATTAAGAACAAAATGAAAATAAGATACCCTGTACTCACATCAAAAACAGATGAACTAAATGTATTTATGCTTCATATTCCTAGCAAGAAAGTAATTAAATGAAAAATTTAAAAATAAATACAGAAAAACAAAATGTCTAATAGTGCCATACAAAACAAGGACTTAACATTAGCAAATTCAGAAAAGCAACACAAAGAAAAAAAACTCAAAAAGTTGAAGGAGATAAAATGAGAAATGTTTTAAAAGAAATGACAGAAAATAAAATGTTTGCAGTGAGAGGCCATACATTCACAACATTATTCATTGTCTACATTATTCAAGTTATATCACAATAAAACTAAATAATAAAATAAATAAAAATCCACAATATACTTGATATAAGTCACTATGATTTTAAAATTTTTATAATTTTGTTGTTATAATGTGATTCTTTTTTACAGATATAATTTATTATGCTTTAGCATCAATCAGATTTAAGGATTCAGCTAGATTACATTTTGGGAAAATTTTTTTGAAATATTGAAAAGGGCATTTTCATAGGTGTATTTATTTGTAAATGAGTTGCTTTTAAAATGTATTCAAACCACATTAATTTTAAATTGCATTTTATCTATTTAAATGAAACAAAATATCAAAATAAAAACTGCATTTATTATCAGATTTTTAAATGAATTTGACAGATTAATTATTGAAATTCATTGTATGTAAGTTTTAATATTCAAAATTTTCATTTTAAAAAAGCCAAATTTAATTTCTTGAAATCATTTCCCTAGTCAGTCAGCTGTTTGTACGCACAGGTGTTTTCAGAAAAAGTGCCGCAAACATAAATGGCACAATTATTGAAACTTTGTGCGATAATGATCTAATTTTCTGCAAATAACCAAAAATCTATTAATTTTTCTGAATTTTTTAATATTTTCTGCACTTATCAATAAATAAAACTGTTTTAGATCATTTTAATACGTGTTTTAAATTTTGGTCTTTTGAGGATGATTTCTGAGGATGATTAAAAGGTCTTTTGGTCTTTTGAGGATGATTAAAAATCCATTACTATTTTTTTTTTTATTTTCAAAGCTTTGAGGTCTATGCCAAGAGCATACCTTTCATTTAAAAAAAAACAGGCCAAAAATTAGCATTTTAAACTGATGAGAATATGTCATATTGTTAAACATGTTTTAATGGTGTAGATATTAATTTCATTAATAAGAACAGTTGAGCGTATTCTTGATGTCAGGCATGAAAAGATATTTTAAATTAAAAATTTTCTGATAATTATTCAAATAAACACATTAATTACAAGTTTGTTTCACCATTACTCAAATGTTTCAATTATGTTCACTTTAAGTTTAAGCATTACATTTTGCAAACAATTTCATATGTATTGGCATACTGATGGCTTTAAATTTTTTACAAATTGAAATGTTTGTTACAGTGAATGTTCATAAATCAAGAACTGGTTGCATAAGAATATAAATAAACATAATATAATTAACCTGCACCTTCAGTAATCTCTTTTATCTGCATTTGCAGATAATTTGGACTAATATTATTAGTTTTTCTTAATTTTTATGGGTGAATTTCGAACTTAAAAGAAAAAATAGCGACAATTTTATTAGAATGACAGATTTATTTTACCATCACTTAATAATGTGTGATTTTTAAGTCTCTCTTCGCATTAATAGTAGTATTTCCAATTTCCAGCAAATAAGGTATATATTAATATTAACTATGATACTAATAAATAATTGCTGCATTTTGCAGATTTTTGCTTATTCAGATCATTTTCGATCTGTTTGATCTGGATACATAGATTCCACTGCACCTATCAAATTAATGCAATAAATTTATATAGTTAACCAGGGAAACATTTCTTTTTACAGAATTGCTATAGCTTATAAACAAGAAAGATCAATCATGCATAAAGTATTGATTATGAAACTCTTTCCAAATGAAATGCAATTTTATTTAAACATCTCTAAAATGTGATACATTTAGCATTGATATTTTTTAAATTATCACAGTACCATAATAATTTATTATGCTTGGAAACTTAAAACTTCATCAAGAAAAGCAATGCTAAATCATCAAGAAAAGCAATGCTTCTCTATGTAAAATCAATGAATATTTCATTCATATCACTTATATTCCAGACTTTAGAGCTAAATAATTTTGTGTGAAAAAAAATTCAGCAATTCTCATAAAACTCATCTTACAATCACCTTATTTAATTACATTCTGTATGCTATAGAAATTAGGCTTCATTGTAGGAATAATCAAAGTTTAGTGATCATTTAAAATAAAAACATATTGTAATTGTTTTGGCATAGAATTTCGATACAAAGATAATATGCAAAAATAAAGCGGTTTTATGGTGTATGCAACACTAAATATAAATTTAAACTATCTTTAAACATCACGATCTTTACACAGTGGAGAAAAAAAATGGATGCCATATTTTATTTTGAAATGAGCCACGCGATCTCTTCATATAATATTAGTTTAATTATAATTTCAATTTTATTTAAAAAACTGCCTAACATATTTTGATGATTTTTTTTTTACACCTTTTAAATTATAATTTGAATATTTCCTAAAATATTCGAAACAATTTGTGAATTTTAACTTCACTTAAAAATATTTGAAAAATTATGTCCTATAGGGTTCAATGTATTTCATTTTTCAACCTGGTTAAATCTGAATTCATTTTCATTCTCATATGTCTCACAGACTGTCTCAACAACATACTAAAATTTCATTTTGATAAAGTCATTTTCATAGCAGTTATCGTTTGAACGGACAGACAGACAGAATAAACAAAGCCATAAACACTGTACAACTATGCTGGAAAATGTTAAAAAGAAGTATTTGGTAATGATAAAAGAAACAAAGCATATATATCAATACAGTATAAATAATAATGTAGTCAATTTATAAACTATAACTGAACAAAATAGTTTTTAATACTTACACCATCAAATATAGTTCTGGGTAAACTGTCAGTGAAAAAGAACGAGGGCGATTCATACACAGAACAAGGTAGTTCCATAGCTTCTCTCAAGAAGTCTACAAATTTACTGAACACTAAATTGCCACCCACATCAGATATTAAAGAAAATATATCTGAAATATAATGATTATAATCACGTGAAGCAGGATAATATTCAAAATAAAACTAAAATTTTCTGTCTCTTATTCCACATTACTTTATTCTATTCTAAAGTACAGGATAACCAAATCACTAATTCAAATGGAAAATGGGGTTATTAGAATGATGATTTCAACCTTATCACTATTTTCAATTCATGATTATCTGCATTATAGAAACACATAATTACTGCTGTAATACTTATTGGGCAAGGTTGTCTATGGGCCTCACTTAAGGGTGCTGTGAGTAATTTGAATAAATGGAAAATATTTTGTTAAAATAATGTCATGGTAATCTTTTCAAACTTCAAATACCATAGTATATACATATTGTACATTTTTACTGTCCCAACATACAGTATAATTTATGAGGAAAGTATAGTGATGGAATCGAAAATTCAAATTCAAGTTTTTATTAGAAGTGATTGTTTTAAGCATCTCTGAACTCAAATCGAATGTCTATAATGTGATGGCTGTGTGTATGTGTATGTTAGTATGTGTCTATGAGTTTGTGGATGAGATATTTCATGAATGAATGGAGCATTTCGAAAACAATTTGGTACAATTATTACAATTAGTAAATACTGGAACCCTATTAATTCGAAGTACTATCAAATTAAAAAAAAAAAAATTAGAATGTTTTGAAAAATTTATTAAAAATCAGAACTTTCAATAATTATAAATAATTATTTTAGACAATGTTTCATTGGAAAATAAATGATACATACATTAGAATGTTAACATGAACTGTTCTCAAGATATTGCATGATTTATGGATTATTGAAGCATTTTTAAATTATAAAGCTGTTTTTCTCAGATATGTGATTTTAACACTTGCGCGCAATATATTTTAAAATATATGTGACCAATCACTTTCAAATTTTTTGCTCTTACTTGTTTCATCTATATACATAATTTATAGATAAAAATTCCTCATAAATATGTAAAAATTTAGTAAACGTTCTTCATCTGACTAACAAGAAACGACTGCGCGAAACGTCTGTTCGATTTTCCGAAGCAACATATAGAGCTCAAGTAGCCCCTAAAAGGAAGAAAATTTTTTATTTTTCTTACATAACAGACATAGGAAGGTGCTAATTATGAACTAAAGGCATTTTAAGGTACAAAATAAGATAATAAGTAACATTGAAGCATTTTTAAATTATAAAGCTGTTTTTCTCAGATATGTGATTTTAACACTTGCGCGCAATATATTTTAAAATATATGTAACCATTCACTTTCAAATTTTTTGCTCTTACTTGTTTCATCTATATACATAATTTATAGATAAAAATTCCTCATAAATAAGTAAAAATTTAGTAAACGTGCTTCATCTGACTAACAAGAAACTACTGCGCGAAGCATCTGTTCGAGTTTCCGAAGCAACATATAGAGCTCAAGTAGCCCCTAAAAGGCAGAAAATTTTTGATTTTTCTTACATAACAGACATAGGAAGGTGCTAATTATGAACTAAAGGCATTTTAAGGTACAAAATAAGATAATAAGTAACATTGAAGCATTTTTAAATTATAAAGCTGTTTTTCTCAGATATGTGATTTTAACACTTGCGCGCAATATATTTTAAAATATATGTAACCAATCACTTTCAAATTTTTTGCTCTTACTTGTTTCATCTATATACATAATTTATAGATAAAAATTCCTCATAAATAAGTAAAAATTTAGTAAACGTGCTTCATCTAACTAACAAGAAACTACTGCACGAAACGTCTGTTCGAGTTTCCGAAGCAACATATAGAGCTCAAGTAGCACCTAAAGGGCAGAAAATTTTTGATTTTTCTTACATAACAGACATAGGAAGGTGCTAGAACTAAAGGCATTTTAAGGTGTAAAATAAGATAATAAGTAACACTGAATGTATTTTTAAACTTTAAAGCTGTTTTTCTCAGATATGTGATTTTAGCCCTTGCGCGCAACATATCTTAAAATATATTTAACCAATCACTTTCAAATTTTTTGGACTTACTTGTTTCATCCATATATATAATTTGTACTTCAAAAATTCACCATAAATAGTAAAAAAAGAATTGTGAAGAGGTTTATTTCATGTTTTTTAACACTGAAAATGAAAATTTCATTTTGTTTAAATTTTAAAAATATTAAATTTATTTCAAAATTTTAAAAAGTGTGTACAAATTAAAGATGTAATAGTTATAAATATATTATTATCAAATTGAAGTCCATAAGTATAATATTATTTGAAATATCCTGCGCGCGGCTGCTACATACACCATTATGTCTGTCAAAATTGTATAAATTTTAAAAAACAATATAAAATGTACATATAATTATATGACTTCAGTAAAATTTGTGTAGTAAGAAAGGTTTTCTATATGTTTAGAGAAAAAAATTTGAACATCTGGGATACACCTGGTTAAAATTAAAAAATTGTAAAGATAGCTCTATTTTCAATGAATTTCGACTGTTTAAAGGTCCTATGCCCCCTTAAAAGAAAATTAATTAAAAATCCAAGATCTTCAAAAAAGATAAATAAATAATCATTTTCGACATAATTTTTCATTAGGAATCGAATGATACAAACTTTAGTGATACAAACCATTCTCCACCATTAATGATACAAACCATTTTTAAGATATTGCACTTTTTAAAATAAATTTAGCAATTAATTACATACAATTGAAAAAGTAGTTAGTATCATCAAATATGTTCACTTTTCATATATAATATTATGTAACAAATCTGTTAACAACATTCTCATGGATATAGGCTTGTTCCATTCATGAGAAAAGATATCTTTTATAATAGTTTTATATTTTGATTTCAAGCAATTCGCCAACAGCCATTTATTTCATAGGATATTAATTAAATGCCAATTGCATTTTGATGAGGATTTTAGACATGAGTATGAATAAATCATTTGATTTGGACTAATAAGTTGCCAAAAGAACCAAACTTATGTGGTGTTAATCCAATTTCAAAAACATTGAGCTGTAGATATTGCACATCATAATTTCACTGTAAAAAAGTACAATAATTATGTATTGAAAGGCCACATCAATATTTATTTTTTATTTTTTAGAAATTCAAAACTTTAAAATATAATTTCTTTAAATTTATCTTAGTAATCTATGAAGTTTTTTTGCATTCTCATTGAAAGTTGGGTCTTCTCTGACGTCTAAAGTTTATATACAGGGTGAGTCGGAATTGTTTTTACAAAAGCAGAGGGGTGATAGTACCCCACCAGACGAGCAATAATTACCATGGAACATAGGGTCGCATTGCACTCAGAGAGGCAGAAAAGAGTAAAATTAAAATACGAACCTGCACGTACATCAGTGTTGGAAAGCGAATGAAAGATACCAAATGTTGCACAAACAGATTTATTGTGCAGCGACAAACTCACAGCAAGTGCTCAAAGTGGCGACCAAGCATGTCGTTGCACCGTTCACACCGGCGAAGGGATGATTGATGCACCCTCTCAAAGATTCCGGGTGTTTTGTTAATGTGATCTGCGGCAACAACAATGCATGCAACGAGATCTTCCGCCAAGTCCACAGGCGTCTCGTACACTAAAGATTTCATGTGGCCCCAGAAGAGAAAGTCCAGTGGGTTGAGGTCTGGTGAGCATTGAGGTCTGGTGGTTAGGCTGAAGGCCATGCCACAGGTCTGCCACGTCCGATCCAGCATGCGCGATATGTGGCATTCAAGAAGTTCCGGACCATGATGAAAAAGTGTGCCGGGGCTCCGTTGCGCATAAACCACATGTCGCTCTGGATGGGGAGTGGAACGGCCTGCAATAAACTGGGCAGCACGTGTTCCAAAAAGATACGGAATGTTGCGCCGGACAAACGGTCTGGCAGGATGTACGGGCCGACCAGGTAATCACCAAGGATACCTGTCCAGATGTTCACGGTAAATCGGTGCTGATGTTTACGATGGGTTGTGCAGTGGGGATTACAGGCAGACCACACGTGTTGATTGTGCATGTTGAAAATGCCTTCTCTTCTGAACGTTGCCTCATTGCTAAATAAAACTAATGCAGGCAATCGTGGATCGGTATTCCTCCTCCCGAGCATCCACTGCACAAAGGCTGCCCGGCAGGGATAATCATCTGGATGCAAAGATTGCACCTGTTGCACGTGGTAGGGGTGCATGTGTTCCTCGTGTAAAATATGCCACACCACTTTCTGAGAAACACCCATTTAGTCTGCCACCGCTCGCGTACTGGTGGACGGAGCTGCTGAAAAATCGCGTCAGGACTCGCTCTTCCAGTTCAGGCGTTCATGCAATTCGCGAACGTCCTGCATTGCTGTTAGCGATGGCGAATGACCCGGTTTCTCGCAGTCGTCGATCAACACTGGCAAAAGTAGGATGACTGGGAATACGACGCGTTGGAAACCACTGCTTGTACAATCTTCGTGCTGAGCGTCCATTCCCTTTGGCTTCACCGTATGTGAGGTGCATGTCGGCCGATTCCTCGTAGGTGTACTCCGCCATAGCATTCATCAACGTGTCAGACGATGTTATCACGGGAATAACTTGCAGCGTTGAAGTTGTACCAGTTTTTAAAGGGCAACGTGTGCTCTGATTGGCTATCGCCAGAACCTACTAGGAGCCAGTTATGCTGATTCTGCTTCCTGGACATTTGCATATGTTAACTGCGTTCATGTCTGGGGTAGGAGATACTACGTAGGCAGGCACACAATGACGTCCGAGGATCTGACTGCGTCATACTCGACGCGGTTCGACGTGCCTCTTTTCTGCCTCTCAGAGTGCAATGTGACCCTATGTCCCATGGTAATTATTGTTCGTCTGGTGGGGTACTATCACCCCTCTGCTTTTGTAAAAACAATTCCAACTCACCCTGTATATGAACAAAAATATATTTCACAGAGGATTTGACCCTGGCAAACAAAGCACAAAATGGATTATTAACAAGAAATTTTGTTGAATGTTCTTTTGAAATAAATGAATACCCAAACCCACTGTTGGAATTTCCTTAATACTAAGATAATATGAAATTTGCTTCATTAAAAAGTGAGACTGCCCTTACTAAAATCTGGTTTGGGGCATGTATAACATGTAAAGATGCATCATTCCCTCCCCCCCCCCCCCTATAACAAACAAAACGATAATCTGTAACAGACAAAAACTCTTTATGAATTTACTATATGGAATATTTACACAGTTTTAATGTTACAAAACAACAAACTAAAAGAGTTATATATAAAAATACAAGAACCTAAAACAACATTACATTAATTTGTTGTAACACGGGTAAATTTTTTTGCTAAATATTGGATGTATTTTAAAATTCAAAATATATTTAGCTTCGTCATATATGTGACTCCATTTATCTAAAAATTTATTTTCACAACATTGCACCATCAATACTTATGTATCCCTACCCCATATTGCATAATTTCCAAACATGTTATATTAGACAATAAACACTTTGTCAAATTATATATATATGTGTGTGTGTGTGTGTGTGTATGTAGGATGAGAAACAGATGCATTTTATTAAAATTGGTCTTTATTCTAAGAATATTTTACCAATGTTCGCTTAACAACTCATAAATGGGAATTTCATAAATGGCAGCAGAAATTGATATACTGAAAAGAAAGGATAGTTGAATTATATTTACATGTATAACTTTTTCTTAATAAAAATTCATATATAATACCTTTTCAGTTTTATGTATATCAACCAATATGAAACCATTAGTTAGTTCTTCATGAAAATACTAATTTTACTTTGTTATACTTTTTAATTAACAAATGTAAAGAATCATCTTTTCATTCACACATACTAGATTATTAATGTGAGTATTTTTTCTTAGATATTTCTTTTGCCCCATTTTTTGTATTAAATAATATGTTTTAATTGTTTAACTTAACTTTTGTCATTATTTTTACTAAAAATAGTGCTTTATAGTATATTTAGTTAATATTAAGTTTGAATTTTATTCAAACTTTATAATACGAAAAAATCGAACTTAACATATCTTTAAACGGTACTTACGTATTAACGCCACCACAGCTACAGATTTGCTACAGATTTGGCGATTTTTAAGTGCCGCCAATCTACACCTAAAATTTTTGCGACAAATCATAAAATAAAACACTTTACTTAAAATCAAAACACTTTATTTAAAAACAAAGTAGTCAATCGGATTTCGGTGGAAAATGGGCCGATATAGAGTTTAACATAGATTAAAAACAGTCTTTATTTTCTTTCACCTGATGCACACCATATAATTGTTCCAATCTATAACAGTTTTATCCGATAAATCAAGTTGCTTTTCACAAAATTTAATCGATGTCAACTCCTCGCACCAGCAATATATGAATCTCAAAGCTGAACAAAATGGAATTCTGCTTCCCTCAAACCAGTTGTCTTTTCTAAGTCCCACTTGCTGATCACACTGTCTTAAATTACATTTCCAAAACTTACGTTTACCAAAATAAAGTTTCATGTCATGGGAATTGGTACATTTTCATTTTTTTGGTAAAATATTTCGCTCCTGAAAAAATAAAATTGCATTTTGTTCTGTTTTTGGCAAATCCCAAATACGCATTTTCGTAGTACTAAAAAATGGCGTCAAAAATCAGCAAACAACAAAGCAACAAAGAATCCAAAAGATCACTGTGTGCGCGTGCGAACAACAAGATTGCTCTTTATTGGCGCATTAGCGCAATGCGGTGGCGTTAATACGTAAGTACCCTTTAAACATATCTCTGGGACTTTTTATGATAAAATGCTGAAATTTTGTACATCACATTATTAGTGTTATGGGGCACATTTTACTCATTGGAAACATTTTTGCATGGGGGCCGTATAAAAATTTAAATTTTGTATTTCTTAAAAATTAATTCCCTTGAAAATTTTAATCGATTTCATAAAATTCTGTACCTTTTTTTATGCAACTTTGCAATTTATTATATATGTCTAAGATCAATATTTAAGGAATAAAAGTTGAAGCATTTGAAAGTTAAAGCTTCTCTTCTATAGCAATGTATTGGCTATCGGGAGTGCCGCCGTGACATAAAGCTTGCTTAACCGGGGAGGGGGGTCACAACCCCCACCCGGCCATTTTTTGGTACATTGTTTCCACATTCATTCTCTTCTTTTATGGTTTGTTATTTGAATCCTCTTTATTGTGCTGCTCTGTGCCTTAAAAATGTGATTTCTGGCTTTCGGCTTATAAAGGATACTTATAACTATAACTATATATATATATATAGTTATAAGTATTCTATCTTATTTCATCTCATCCTAATTTTTTTTAATTCATTTAATTAACTCTGTGGGCATCATGAATTTAATTATAGAAGTTAATGCACGTGGTTAGAATAACACATTTTTATTTGAAATCTATTATTAGATTATATTCTCTCTTTTTATTTAAATTTGAAGTTCTGCACATTATTTTTTTGTTATATTTTTTTCCTCAGTTCTTAATTATTAATTTTTTTTATTCATTCACTTATCTATTATTAATTTTCTAATTATTCCAATATATTGTGAAATATTGAATTAATGTTTTCTAACTATATTTTCCATTAACTGTTTATTTCTTTACGTTAAATTTAGATTGAATTTTAATTATCATTTAAATCCTTATTTTTAAAATTAAGATATAATACTTTTATTAAGATTACTTTTTCTGGAAATAAATTACAAAAAGATCTCATACTGGTTCTAGTGCAAAATTTAAGAAATATGCTAGTTTGTCAGGCGTTTGATTTCAGAGTCATTATTAACACATGTAAATCAATTTAAAATTTGATTCTTAATTTTTAATTCTAATAGAATAATGTTTCTATAATACATACTACAGTAAAGACGTCTCCAACCTGTTGTTTGTGAACACTATAGTACTAACAAGATAGTAAACATATATATATTTTAATTTATCAGTTATATCATGTACTGTACTAATTCTTTTGTTTGTGCTTCCTAAAAAATTTATTAGATCCCAGTCCTCGATGATGGTAAATGCTTGTGTGCCCTTGCAGTAGGAAATGCAATAGATGAAAATTCAGTCAAAGTTACTTGCATATACAATGGAATTATAAGAAATTAATGAGGTAATATGCTTACATCTTAATTTATCAGTTATTTTACCAGAACAGATTATGGCAAGAGCTATCTTTACAGAGAAAACTCGCACTTTTCCAATGTCTTCACTGAAAAAATAAGTAAAATCCTTAGTTATAAAATATATTGAAACAATTTAAACTCATAATTAATAAATAATTTAAAACATACATTGAAATATTATGGAAGGATGAAAATGTATAAAGTAACTTTTGTTTAAGCCAGAATAAATATTGATGTTCTCATTTTATCATTTATAAACTAATTGATGTAACTCTGAAAAGAAAATTTTGTTTGTTGAAAAACAAAGCATATAAAATTTCAATCAACACTTTATAATGTTGTCTATAAGAATCATATAAGCAAACAAAATTTTTCAAAATGACTCACAAAAATCATCAAATTTTGAAATATAAAATTATATGTGCTGAGATGTTTTAATTAAATGCTTGTTTTATGCATAATTTTTAATGACAAAATGAATAAAACAAACCTTATTACTGCTCTAAAATGGACCATTGTCGAGATATTAAGGTTTTTGGAATTTTGAGGAAATGGCAATTTTTTAAAATGCATTAAAAGGTTTCTCTAAGGCTATGAAATAACAATGATCAAAAAATGTATATAACGAAGGACAAAAATTTTCCACCATGTTTTATTGAATTCTATTATAAAAATCTAAAGTTAAATTAACAAAATTTATTAGAGAAAATATTAAATTAAAGGAAAGAAAATATAAACAAGAAATATTTGTACATTTTTTCTTACGAAACATATGATGCATCATAAGTAACATACATTGAAAAAAATGGTGGCTATGTCAACCACTAAAAAAAAAAATTTTCACTTAAATATTTTGTTAAACCTCCCCTTTTCACAAACATTTCTATCAAGTGTTTCGGCATATAAAATACTAGGTTGGGAAGTTCATTCTTCAATATCTTGCTCCACTCAATGAACATTGCCACTTTAAACTTGGGTCCATCCTGATATTGTTCTTCACTAGAATATTTTTCACACTATGTACTCCATAATTTCTCTATGGGGTTTAAATCAGGACTATAAGAAAATTAGAAAGAGATATATGCAACAATACTCTTGTAAAGCAGAATTACCTCTGTGGAGTTCATTTAAACTTCCATAAAACTTCTACTATTGGCATTTAAACAAATAACATATGCACTGAAGCTATGAAACTAGATATTGTTGCCATACAAGGAAAAAGCACCAAGTTCAAAAATATAGTTTTGAGATAAATGGATTTCAAAGTTTGAATGTTTAAAAAAAAATCCGATTTTGTCTGACACACATTTTTTTTTTCTTTGTTTTAAAAATACATGTAGCTACATATTCATGATTTTTTTTTTTTACACTGCAATTTTTAATATAACCAGGGCAGAATTTTTTAAATGATAGCATCACTAGACTAGTTGTGAGTTGCAGGTTATTTTATATATTGTGAAGAAAATATTAATAGTTAGCACTTAGATTTTTTTTTTCTGTAGACAAGAACACAAAATGTTGGACTTATTACTATAAATAACTCATTTTGGGACCTAGTGCTATTTTCTTATATGCCCACAATATACAAAAATATATTTTTAAAATTCACATTAAAATCATTTAAAAAATAATACTTACGGATCATATGATGCAAGTAACCAATTACAAAGAACTGCTCTGCTGTATTCAACATCAATCTGTTGAGACAGAGGCAATCTCTTATTGAGTTGAAAATATATAGAACTGATTAAAGTCTCTAGTCTAGTAACAGTCAACTCTAAACGGGAGTCAAGAGCATTCAATCCATTTTCTCGGAAAGCTTCAATAATATTCCAAATATCCATCAAATGCACTGAAAAAAAAGATTAATGTTACTTAAATAGGGATTTCTTGTCTTATGGTTCTAAATATGGAAATATATGAATTTTGAAAACATTTTTCTGCATTTTAACATAACAGAACTTCTTAACAATGGACACTCTTGGAGAATAGACAAGATGTACATATTTAAGAGGTGCTCACACTTAAAAATGCTTGAAATAATTGAAGTTAAAATTATTATATAAATTTAAATTGTATTCAAATAAAATACATCACTGATTTTGGTTATATGGCTGAATATCTGATAATTATCAATATTATATTCATTGAGCTTTAAAAAAAATGTAAGATAGATATTTTTTTACACCAATTGTTTAGAATACAATCTGTTTTACATATTTTTCAACAAAAAGGTATTTTTCAATAATATTAAATGTAGTTTTAACTTCATAAAAATGCATATTTGTTATTTCTATCACTGTCCCCCAGTGATGAATTGAGTTTTCATCTCCTAATTACATCAGTGATAAACATAAATAATGGAAATAAATAGGTGAAGCATAAGATATGATTTTAACTTGTAAAATTTTCTTTATTTACAAAATGTTAACAATATTACTTTTGCGAAATTGATGATATTCATTTGTCCTTGAGAATTTGTAACATTATGGTATTTGAAAATCATTCTTTTTATTTGCCAAATGGCAACAATAGTGACTTTAGGTTAGTTGTAATACCCTATCTAGAGTCTTATTCTACACCTGTTTAAAGTTTTGAAGCTTTGCTATTAACTGGTAAGCGAAAAACTCAATTTTATTAATAATTTTTATGTGTATATTTATTATCTGTCATTCCTCACATAAATTTATGTTTTATTAGTATGAATAAAAAGTTTATAATACTGTGTCTCTTGTTAGTTCATAGAAGTCAGATATGTATAGTGCAAAATTCATTTCCCAATGTTAGTTTCAATTTCCATGTGGAACAAAAACAAACCCCTATGTCATTGTTGTCAAGGTCATTTCAGAAACAAGAATATAATAACAAACTACAAGAATATAATATGCATTAAAATTCCCTTAATAACAAGAACTCAAGAACTTCCATCAATTCCAAGAATTTATTTCACGCAAAAGTTTCTAAAAACTATAAACTTAAAAAACATGTTTTAGGAACCTGAAAATTGACAATTATCAGATATTCAACCATCTACATTCAGGAGAAATTAATTGTAAAAATTAGATGCTTGGGAAAAGAATTCAATATAAAAAAAAATAAATAAGTGGATTAATTGTCTCAGTGATCTTCCTTGCTGTTTGATATTTGCATTGACTATAATTTGGTTTTCTTTCTGTCTATTTTACAGGGTTGTTTGATTTAAATCGGCTTGATTTAAATCATGATTTAAATCACGATTTAAATCACTTGATTTTTTTAAAAAAAAATCATTGATTAAAATCATTTTTTAATTTTGTCATTTCTTGAAGTTTATTTTTTGTATTTTTATGCTAAAATAACTTGGAACAGAATAAATGTTTATAATAATAAAATTCCACATCAAGACATCTTTAGAGTATATAAAAAAAAAACTGAAATCCTTTCTTTAACTCTCGGTCAGTGGAGATAACACTATTCAGTGTTTGGAGTATAAAATCAAGTAACAATGACAACTGACCAGTGCTACCAACCTATTTTCTAATTTTATAGCTAAAAATCACTCAAAATGAATAGTACGCAAGCTAGAATTATGTAGATTTTCTGTCTGTTATCTAAAAACATAGCTAGACAATATTTAACATTTTAATTGTTCTTGTGATGATTTATTGGAATCAGTGGTTGCGATACAGTTTTTACGCACATATTTCAAGCAACAAAAATTTAAAATACCTTTTGAAATGTTATTTATATGTGCTTTATATGTAATTTATTTTTATAATTTATTAATGTTAATTGCTTTATATTTATATGTAATTTTTACCATAGAAATAAGAAAATTTGGTTCCTTCCTTTTTTTGTGATTTTTGCTGGCACATACCAATGTGGCGATTGGGAGTCGCCAGGCCCCGAACCAGGGACGCTTTGCTCGTAGACCGACATTATAATCACTGAGCAAAAGCTAGCTTCTCCTCCGTTCTTATAATTCGGGTACAGGTTCCAAGCATCTTTGATCAGATGTCTTTGCTGCCGCACACTCCCTCACCCGATGAAGGCCCCGGTCTAATTTCGGCGAGGAGGGGGTCGCTGAGAAACCCCCGCGTGTCCCCCTGAAATGCAGGTGAGGAGCTGAAGTCCGGGAGGCGTGTTATCTCAGGCATGACGTCTGTCGTGGTCAACCAGGAAGGGAATGGCAAGGCCTCTGACTCCGTGTGGTACTGCTATCTCGTGTTGAGAGGTGAAATCGTTGGAGAGCAAGGTTTTTTTTGTGCTCGTATGTCCAGGGTAACCACTGTGGCGATTGGGAGTCGCCTAGCCCTGAACCAGGGACCCTTTGCTTCGTAGACTGACATTATAATCACTGAGCAGAAGCTAGCTTTTGCTCAGTGATTATAATGTCGGTCTTGTAGGCAGGAGGTTCCTGGTTCGGGGCCCGGCGACGCACAATCACCACACCAATATAACAAACAATGTTGGGAATAGGATTGACCAGCCCTTAAGCAGTTTAGCAGATTGGGCTCCCCCACCAATCCCTACCCTTACCTATTTTTTAAGGACTTAAAAAATCACTCTGAGGCTGAGGTCTCATAGGATCATAGGGCCCCTGGGCATTATCCCCTTTGTCCCTCCCTCTCTTCAATTTGATAGCCCCAACCTATACAGTACAAAAACTAAGGCTTTTTGGTACTTTTTGCTCTTGATCACAGTAGAAAAAAAAAACTTTTGAGAAAAATTGTAGCTCCACCTCTGTTAAGAATATAAAACACTTTATTTCCACATTAACCAATCATAATCCTCATCTGTAAAATTTGAAGTGCCTGACTGAGAAACGATAAAACTTCATTTGCTGTACATTTTCGATATGTAACCATAGCTTCTATGTCCTTCAAAATTGGGGAGGGGGGGTTATAATAACATTTCCCATATGCATGTGTCTTAATAGTTCTAATTTAACTGTTAAAATGGCATTCAGTAGCTTTATTTTCATTCTATACCGGAGCTTTGTTTTTACATAACTCATGCTAGTAAAAAACTGTTATGCTCCTTTTGAGACAATTACCAACATCATCTCAATTTTACACAAAAAATATTTGATTTTGGTGAAATTTCATAAAATTACCTAGATTTTTAGGCATTATCTAGATGCCCATTTTCATTAGATAGATGACATCAAAATTATCTAGATTTGTAGTCATGATGTAGATGCCCATTTTCATTAGCTAGATGAAGTCAAAATTATGTGGATATCTAGCTAAAAATTATCTAGATTGGCATCCCTGCAACGGACAAAGAAGTATTTCTCTCTGGACACTAATCCACCTGTAGTCCAATAAACCTGTTTTTCAACTATTTGAAAGGAGTTCCCAGGACACTTCAGATTCTGTTACAAACTTGACTCTAGAGGATAGCTAAACTTGTGTTGTATAATAGATATAGAAAGCAAATTAGTAGATTCATTTACTAAAATGGCAGGGAGGGAAAAAGATAGTATATGGCTTTTCTTCTCCAATAAAATAACCCAATTTAAAAAAAACCTATTTATTTAAACAGTCTTTGGGTTTTTTTAACCCCTGCATATATTTTTTAATCTTATATTAATATATATTCAATTAAATTTTTTTAAATTATACAGTACATTAATATAGTCTAACTTACCTTCTGATCTGAAAAATATAAAAAATTGATTTTGGAAAAGGCTAATATAAATCAAAAAAATCCGATTTAAATCAAAAAAATCTGATTTTAATCAAAAAAATCCGATTTTTTTGATTTTTTTAAAAAAATCATGATTTTTATCCACCCTGCTATTTTATTCTAAATATAGTGGATCTGCGATAACTCGACTACACTGGTAATTTGGCATATATTATCTCCATGGCTGACACAATACTAATTCCTATAGGGGAAAAACTCTGCAACTAGACACATGTTAGCAGATACCCGCTTAAATCGACTACAATTTGCAGTATTCTATTATCACTAATCTTAACTAATTGTCCAAGAGTTGGCCAGTTCTAAGAATTTGATGTTGTTGTTCAAGGGTGTTTCCAAAATTCTTTGTTTCATTGCTTTCTATGATGTTTGTTTAAAGATTCCTCTTTTCCTTTGCAACCTACACCCTGGAGTATCTGCTGAAGCAATGTCACAAGCAAGCATTTTCTCAGAACTCACAGGAGGAGAAGGAAGGTCATTTGTCCAAACTACTTAGAAATTGGAAAGATTAGACATTAGTCATTGTTTTGATAATGATCAGGTGAATACTGACTGCTGTGGAATGACTAAGATATTGACAGTTCTCTGCTTTTTAGATCACTGGAAAGAGCAGGCAAAGGAAGAGAGTGGAGTAACTAATGCTGGACAAGCCACTTGTTTTATTTTATGATTATTGACTGCCATGAATTCAATATCTCCATGCAAACTACATACTTTAACTCTAAAATCGAAACTTGAGATTTTAAAAAAAAAACTTGAAATGAGTAAAACGCAAACAGATCTTGCCAAGAAATATGGAATTGTGCGAAACATTGTTTCAACATTTGTCAAAAATAAGGAAACAATATTGTCAACATCTGAATCTTATAAATTAAGCTGAAAACGCATAAGAAAATCAGACTTCACTGCAATAGAAAAAGCAGCTTTGTTATGGTTCAAACAGCTTAAGTTCGCCCCACTATCGACACCAATCATCCAAGAGAAAGCAAACGATTTTGCAAAAAGTCTTGATCAAAATTATTTTATCATGGAATTATAAGCAATCAAAATTAAATTAATGGACTTCCTACGTACACAAGTCAAAGCAAAATATTTGATGAATAAATTAACTAGTTCAAGAAGTAAAATTCACTTTGTGTAAAGGATAAGGAAAACTTGACCAACATATATAAGCGCAAATAACACAATAATGAAGCATACAGCTGTTTCAAAAATACGCTGGATCCCCTTCATCAATGCAAGAGAATAAATCTGGGGTCCAAAAGAAAGGGCACAAATATGAAAATGAGGAATGGGCACAAATATGAAAATGAGGAATGGGCACAAATAGAAGAAACAGAGGGGGTTATATACACAAGACCTGGAGAAAGAGCTCACTTGAGAGAGCCAATCAGAAAGCAGAAGGAAAAACAGACTGCTGATTGATTTTTTTTTTTAAGCTAGAATCCAGATTGCTAGAATCCTTTAAAAATTCAAATTCAATATTGAGTTTAAAACCTACTAACAAACTCATTTTTTAATCAGATACTTTAGAAATTTCTAATAGTTGGGGCATTCATAGCATTTCTTGCTAGTGTGGTCTTTCTTGTTGATGTTGGATGAACTGTGGTCGTTCACAGTGGTCAAACTAAATGTGCTTTAAAACTTCGTATTTAAAGAATATAAAAACTATGTCAAAAAACGAGAATTCAATAAACCTTCAATTGCTCAACATTGCCATCAATTAGGTCACCATTATGAGTTTTCATCAGCAAGGATCATATAAAAATGCATATTGATCTATGATCTTGACTTTTTTGAAGCATTTCATATCCAGAAAAATTCTAGTAATTCAGTTTATGATTTATCCAGTACTCCATTTTAGTCAATGCTCTGGTGGTGGGCCCTGTAAATTTTTCAATTTTTTTTGCTCTATTTCTTAACATTTGGGGGCTTAGGTGTCATTTTAACTTTTCATTTTTTTTCTTATAGACTTGACTTGCCATGTCAGGATATTTCTGTTGTGTTTTGATGCACACCAATCTATTGTGATACTTCTCATTTCAGATTGGCTCTTTCAAGTGAGCTCTTAAACAAGGTCTTGGGTATATAATCCTCTGTTTTGTCTGTTTGCATCCATTCCTCTTTTGGACTTTGGGTTTGTTGGTTCTCTTGCACTGACAAAGAGGGATACAGCATATCCTTGAAACAGCCGTATGTTGCATTATTGTGTTATTTGTACTTATATATGTTGCTCAAGTTTTCCTTAAATTAAGTAGTGTTGAAGAATTTTTGTTTCAGCTTCAAAAAGAAAAACTATAAAAAATCCTGGATTATTTTTCCATGAGGTAAATTAAATTGTAATCTTTTATATTTAACATGCCTAACTTAAAAATAAATAGAAATTATTTTACTTAATGGAATTATTTAACTGTACATATTTAATTGTTTAAATAGCATAGTAAATGATCTTTCAATACCATTTGTAGGGGTGTCATAATGTGAAACCTTAGCAAATCAATATCAACTTAAGTCAACATGTTTTTTGTTCCTCTTAAGATGTTGAATTATCATGGTTCTACTGTACAATAAATATCTAGATTAAAACATGACACTTATTAACAAAGTATGACATTAAAGCATACTAAGCACCAAATTGGTCCAAATATGCTGGCATCTGCATTAAGAACACAATAGTAGCATGAAGAAGAACATCCTTTATGGGTTCTGTGAGTATGACCATGGCCATTGTAGCCTGAACCCAATCTTTATAAAATTTGATGCTGGTTGAGTGATAACTGATTTTGTCCGCCTTTCCATCTTGAGTTCATCTGCTGGAATCTGTTGCATCCAGTGTGTTCCATGATGGCTCTCTCCATCTGGGTGATATCTTTAAATGCTAATTCTAATTGTCTATCAGTTTTACATTATTTTATAAATTGTTTTGGTAGGAATAAGACCCCTTTTTCTACCAGACAATAACATTAACGATATCGGCCATTTCATAAAGAGAGCTGAAAAGCTCAAAACCAATCCATGGGCACTGCTATTTGCAATAGAAGTGTTATTCTAGCATTGGGAACACTTCTTTTGATAAGTACGTTGAATATGATGATTAATATCAGTACATCAAGAAATTTATATGATAAAGCATTCAATGAGTTCTTCAGTTCTTGCTATCAGTATTCAATGTGTCTGCATCATCTGTAAAACATTACATACTCTCCCCCAACATTAAACTCTGCATTTTTCAGAATTTCTACTGATAGATGTAAAATCTTGTGTTCTACAACTTCATTAAATTCTTCCAAGGTACAATGATGAGGTGCCAAAAATTTTTAACAACCAGTATGCTACAAAACATTAATGGTCCATACATTTTTAATTGCCATTCTTACAGTTTATATTATGTTGCAAACATAATATAAACTGTAATATTATACACTGGACATAATATATACATTGTACATAATATATACACTGGACATGATATTATACACTGTACATAATATATACTGGAAGGCATAATGTTCATTTATTGTGTATTTAAAAAATAACAGAGTATTTACAAAATTAAAAAGTTTTTCTGGTATTTCAAAATTAAAATTATAACATTTAATATTTTCAAACATTTTTTATACATGCTGTCAAGAATTTATTACAATTTAATAGTCAGTATGTACATGCAACTGTAACTCATCTTTGGGTTATTCTGCAAGAATGAGCTTACTCTGTTTGAGATATTTCCATAGAAAAAATCACAGGTATCGAAATCTGGAGAATAAACAGGCCAGCCAATTCAAAGCAATGACACTGTCACTAAAATGTTCACTTAAAATACTAAAAGCAGATACTGCATGATGTGGATGTGCACTATTCAGTACTGTATGAAAAAGTGGCAAGAGTAGTTAAGGCCACAAGATCAAAGCAACAATAGAAGGAAGTGGTATGTTAGTAGATATTTATGAGGTCACGTGATATTTGAAATAACACGTATTCTCACTATCAGTGTAAGAATATAAAACTGAGATCACAAGTGTCATTTTTGGTAGTATCAAAAGATAAATTTTAATATTTGCAAATCAAAATTAATATTTCAATTAAAAAAATTCAAGAAGGTCTAAATAACTTGACAGGCATAAATAAAATATATGATAAAAATTTACATACTATTTGTTTTCTTCTGTATGAACCGTAACTTGGATGCCGTACGATAAGTGGCAAATTTTATGACATCAAAGTTCTGAGTCTCTGAAAAATTTTAAAAGAATTACAGATAAGCAATGCAAATGTTAATATACTCAATTATAATATGAATATTCAAAATTAGAAAACAGGATTATGGGGCAATTTTAAAATTCAATTAAAATTCAAAGAGAATTTTAGAATAAGCATTTTGCCAGCAAATCAAGTATTTAAAATGACTTGATTATGAATAAGAATTCATCTATACTATTAAAACATGATCACATATGTATGTATGTACGTTAATGCTGCTACAAGGCCCCTACTCATCCTAGAAGCTTTCATTTTTTTAAACATAGGTAACGAACTGCTGATGTGCTCCCTAATTTGATAGAAATTTAAATTTGATATATTTTTAAATATTTGTAAAAAAACATTTTTTTATTGAAACCTGTATAGCATTGTTAAAAACATGCAAAATGCCTTCACTGGAGACTCTTTTGAGAACCAGAAGGAGGAAAACACCTTTACAGGCAGCCATTCCTATTACGTTGCAAGATTGCCATATTTAAAAAACTCGTGGCACGGTTGACATAAGGTTGATCAAAATTTTGATAAAGTCGATAGTTTTTATCACAGCTTTTTACAAATCACAAAAAGCACCGTAAAATACATTCTGAATAAAGGGCCGAGGTCTGAGAAAGTGAGTTTGACTTTTGCAATGCAAATCGAAAAACATTTTTGATTTCAAGATAGCTAGCACCAAGTGATATTAGAGATTAAAAAAAACAGAATTTTAAAATTGCAAGTTTTACAGATAGAGATTTGAATTTTAAAATATAAGATCTTATTATAAGCATTTTCTGAAAAAATTAATGAAATTTTTCACTTTTACACACCAATTTGACGTGCCCCCAGCCGTCCAAATAGTTGCTCAAGTCCTCAGGATGAGTCGGACGGTCTGGGTCTTCAACACCAATTTGACATAATGGTCAAAATATAAATTTAACAAAAAAATGTTCAGGTTCGATCATTCGTCGACATTGTCATCGACATTTGTCATCGTAAAGTTTCAAGCTCTAGAAAACTTCCATTCTTTTTGTTTTAACTTTATTTGTTAATTTTTTACAATGAATTTCATGATTCAATAGCTTTCATCTGCAAAATCTCACTGTCTATTGGCTCCACATTAAGATCTTTCCTATTACCCAGTAGGGGTGAGTGGTAATGATAAACATGATCTTTGAATGGAGAAGTAATTTTTTACTCACTCACTGAAGAAGCAATTAAAATGCAAAAATCTAATTTTGTGAATTTAACAGATTCAGATTTGGTTTTTTATATATAAGCATTATAAACATTTTCCTGAAAAAATCACGTCTCTATGATAAAAACTCTAAATGTTAGGAATTAAGATTAACATTCTACTTTAATAAGAATCAATTCATATTGAAACAGCCAGGGGGAGGGGGGGGGGATTTTTATTAGAGGAAGATGTGTTAGGCAACACTTGCTTCCATTTTGGGGGTAATTTTCATGTTATACTTTCGACTCTGCAATGCATCCACTCGACCTACTCACACTAAACTTAGACCCAATTTTTCTGCTTTGTGATTTTTGTAGCAGTGTCAGAAGGGGGAGGGGGAGGGGGGACAAAATAAGGCAGTTATGATCGAGGGCAGGGGGCTTTTATGCCTACTGCATGGGTGCAGGACTTGCTAAAGAACTTGTTGCTATATTTCGTGAGTTTTATATAAAGATGTCTGTCTGTGTGTGTAGTTTGTAGTGGGAAATCTAAGCATCATATGGTCAGAAAATGTGGTACACAGGTACTTCAGGATCTGGGAAGATGCATCTCGACATATTTTTAAATTCAAATCAGCTTTTTAGTTATTTTAACACAATTTTCTCATAAGTTGGCTATTTAGTGACCGAAAATATTATAAGAGTTTTCTTCTTGACATAAGATCGAAAACTTCTCTTTCAAACAAACTTTGCACAGAATCCATTTGATTAATAGTTGAATTTTCGTGAATTTTAAAAAAAATATATACTTTTGTATATTCAAAACACCTCCAATTTTCATATTGTAATACAAAAAATTGACAGGCAATCCAATGTTTATAATTTAACAGCATCACTTTCAAACATTACACACTGCTAAAAAAAAAACTTTTGTCAAAATTCATACAATTAATAGATGAATTTTTGTGAATTTAAAAAATATATATACTGTTCATTTGTTGAAGACCTAATCTATCTTCTATCTTACATAATAAAAGAAAGATATTTGTGTCTGTATGGTCTGTAGCAGGAAATCGCTGCACATTCATATGTCACACATTCATAAAATTTAGTACACAAGTATTTCAGGACTCGGGAAGGTGCAACTCAACAGTATTTCTTTTTAATTGGAATTAGTTTGAGTTATTTTATGTTTTAGCAGGATTTTGAGCAATTTTCACACCAATTAGTCCAAAAATATTATCAGAGCTTTTATCTTAATACCAGCAGCAGTGGCGGCTTGTGAGCAACATTTAGCGGGGGGGGGGGGGCGCTCATCTATGTATTTAAGCCTATATATGTGTTAGTAATACATATATAATAATAGTTGAAATTCCAACGATAGAATAGAGAGAAGTTGCAACTTAAAAATCCTAACTTTAAATAAAACCTACATAATAAAAATAAGTATTAAATAGCGAATGATCAAGCAAGTGGAAAAAATGCAAATTTAGAGTCATCATTCTAAAGATAATCAACAAATATCAAAGTTATGGAATTGATAATAAAAATATAAATAAATTCCAAGCAATAATGCTATACACGTAGACAAGGACTAGGCCTAAATAATTGAATTGTTCATTTAAAAAAAACTCTTCGTCGGGTCCAAGTATTTAATCAAAATGAACACAAAATATGTATATTTCTGAAGAAATATATATATATATATAGTATATGTATATACATATATGTTTTGTATATAGCGACGGATGTATTATTAAAATAAGTAAAATAACATACCTTCCACCTGCTCGCTCGATCATAACATTCCTGGACACATATAGACGCACCCTCATAGTGAAAGCATTACATAGTCCTAATTTACATTAAAGTAAAATTGTGGGCACCAAATGAAACATTTTATCGTGGTTTGGCAGAATGGCGATCAGCAGTAAGAACCCTGCTAGCAATGCACAAACCTCTGATTAGAAGTATGATTGATAGAAAAGTTTTGATTTATAGTATGATTTTTTTTTATTTGTGTATTTCTATTCTCTTATAGCCTTGATTACAATCTGAAATTTTATACTGAAATTTTATATTTTATACAATTTTTTCCTATTTCCTATAGAAGTTTTTTCACTATTCAGATTAATGTAAATTATTTATTATTTCATGCTCCTACTATGATTTTCAGAAGAGCGTATAAAATATTTATTAACATGAATATTATAAATATGTTTGTTTTTAATATTTATGAATATGTCTAGTTAATTATAAGTTTTATACATAATTTTACAGCAATCGTAAATTTGTTATACATTATAATAGCAATTTATTTGGTATCGGATCAGATTGATTCCTCAGTAAACAGATAGTATCGGTTGCTTGGGATCAGATCTTCTTTGGTTTCGTGACATCTCTAGTTTTTATGTTTATTAATATATATTTCTTGGAATATTATATATACCCAGAACCAGAATCAGAAACCTGAGTGTTGTTGAACTTGCTAACTTCAGCGACAAATTGTTGATCGTGGCACTCTACATCAATCATGTCAGAATGAAGTTAGGTAACCTATTTTGACATGCACAGTAGTTGAAAGTGGAGTGTTCATATATATACAGTGGTGGGGAATCCCACTTGTCAACTCGCCACTGGCGAGTACAGTTTTTCATTTGGCAAGTCCAATTTTATTTGAGTCATCAAAATTTTGAAATTTAAATAAAAAACCTTAACCCTTTGTTCCTCATTTTTTATTTGATTTTCCAGTCCAAAAGTGACCATTTTTTTATTGCTGAAAATTAATATATGTTCCATCCTGATTTCGAATATATAATTTCTTTTCGTTAGAAAGCAGTATTTTGCTTAAAAACAAGGTTGAAACAACTTTATTGCAAATGACAGTTTTGCCTTCATTACCAATGAACTATTAATTAAATAATATTGATGCCTTACATAATGTAAAGAATGCAAATTAATGTAAAGAATGTGTAAACATAATCTTGTTAAGTTTGTAAAGTTTATATAAAGTTTGGTTAATATATAGTTATAATTATTTCAGAAATCATGCTTCATATGATAAATTTCAAAATATGGGATAACGCAAAGTCCCACATCACGTTTCTTACAATAGTATCTAGTTTCTTTTCTCACTTTTGACTCAGAAATATTAAATTCAAAGTCCTCATCCAAATCACTCTCTGAATCCATCATAAAAAGTTAGTTTGATACGCGAAAATAATTGACCGAAACAAAATGCAGCCACAATTGCAAAATAAAAGCATTGAAATTATTTGATCACTGTCTAAGTGGGAAATTTTATTGCCAAAATGAAGAGAAAAGCAAAACAAGCAGAGTCATATATTAGAAATATGTTGAATTATAATAATAATGTGAAACATAATGAGACGTATCTTTAACTATGAAATCACTGAAGAAAAAATTTCTATCCGTCATCAGGGAAGTGATGCCGGGCGAGCGAGCAAAAAAGCACTGAATGTGTGGGAGACGATGCTGGGCAATAAAGGGTTAAAACCTGGTCCCAATTATGCAAAATAATAGAGATTTTCCAGTGTCTTGAAGCACATGATGGATTGCACATTCTGACTATAATTTAGGTTCCGAATCGGTTGTGAGTGGCCGTCTTGGGTGTCAAAATTGGTTTACGCATAAACCTCCTGGATTGGTGTATTGTGTGTCATGTATTAAAGCTATGACACACAAACATTGTCTCCCGTCCATTTTAGATAGGCTGTGTGTTGGGGGTAAAACTATACCTGGAGCTTGTCATATGAGAATGTTGATGCTCTCATGCAACAAGCTCTGGGTCCTTCATTGGTGGATAATGCAGAGTTAGCTCTTCCCGCGAAATTATTCAAAAATGCTTTATCACCTCCCCCTTCCCCACCAAATAATACTAAGATAAAACCATGAAATAGGTGTTGATCGCACACCTTCACTACCTGCAAAAGTCATAGTTAATGGAACAATTCATAAAGTATGTATTGATCTCACAGATCCGCTACGTATGAAAGTCAAGGCTATTGATTCAGTTCATGAAGTAGCAGTTGACCACTCACCTCTCTACCAAATAATAATAAGATAAAACCATAAAGTAGATTTTCATTGCACACCTCCGCTATGCACGAAGTCATAACTAACGGGCTAGTTCATAAAGTAGGTGTTGATCCCGCAGCTCCATTATGCGTGAAAGTCATGGCTAATAGTGCAGTTCGTGAAGTAGCTGTTTATCGCACACTTTAGCTACATGCGTAAGTTATGGTTAATGGGATAGTTTATATAGTAGGTTTTTATTGTACAACCTTCGCTATGCTCAAAGTCATGGCTAATGAGTTAGTTCATAAGGTAGGTGTTGATCCTGCAGCTCCACTATGCATGAAAGTTAAGGCTAACGGTGTAGTTCATGAAGTAGCTGTCAACCATTCACCTCTGTTACGCATGCAAGCCATGGCTAATGGTATAGTTTATGAAGTAGTTGTCTATCGCACAACTTTGCTACACGTGCAAATCACAGCTAACAAGATTGTTCATAAAGTAGGTGTTGTTTTCACACTTTCGTTATGCGCGAAAGTCACGGCTAAAGTTCATAAAGTTGGTGTTGATTGCACATCTCTGCAACGACTGAAAGGTAACTTATGGAGCTTTATGGAATTTATCTGATTGTTTAAATCAAGATTTTTTTTTACTTTTCTCTTTACTGGACTGTTTAAAATCAAAACTATGTTTTTCATTTACAGTATCAAAAAGGGATAGCTAATATATGACAACTGAAAAATTGTTTTAAGATTTAAATGTATTCTATAAGATTATTCAAACCTCACTGACTAATGCAAAAATATTAGAAAACCCAATTTAATATTCTTCTTCTGAAATTTAATAAATTCTAAAATTAAATTCAATAATTATAATTGTTAATGAACACAACTACTTAAGACTATAAACTCATTTAACATACAAATAGCTTTCTTCAATCATAAATACACAGCAAAATATCACATTTATTAGTGCTCTGTAACTTAGTACCTTCCAATCTTTTAAGTGCCCTTATTGGGTAAATAGCATCCTGGCCGTTTTAAATCCTGGGGGAAACTTTAACTAGTAGTAATTAACCATCTATATCAGAATTCTTTTTAACAACTGATGTCCCTACATCATAAAGTATTACATTTTAAAATAAATTTATTTGTTATTCTACTGATTCCCATTTAATATATGTTCCATTAATGTTCCTGCCAGTGCTACATATACTTAGGTACTCAAATTTTCAATGATTAATTATAGCAAAAATTAAGTTCTGTGCACAATGTACATTTTAATAGAAAAAGTTATGGAAGGCTAGCAATATACACAATTTTATTATTTTGGTATTGTATTAAAAGTAAGAAATGTGTTAAAGTGTATGTAAAAATTGCATTTTGGGTTCTTATTTACTTTTAAAAATAAAAATTGAGAACCCTGATCAGTGCAACATACACACTGGTTGGTAGACATTTTTTCTGGCTGGTAAAAATTTCCAATAATTCTCCACTCCTGTATATATATATATATATGTATATATATATATATTTTTTAAGAAATTTATTTACTTGTACTTCAAATACCAGTGACTTATCTTTTATTGAAAATGGTGATATATATATATATATATATATATATACAGGGTATAAATATATATATATTTTTTTTAAGAAATTTATTTACTTGTACTTCAAATACCACTGACTTTTATTGAAAATGGTGATATATATATGTATACAGGGTGGTCATAAAAAAACTTTCCCGATATATGAACCCCTAGTAGCCTATCTGCTCAACCAATCGAAAGGAAATTTCAGATATTGTTATTTGAAGGTATGCGCTCGAGATTGTGATGATTTCAAACAATAGAAATCTCACTGTTATGGTAACAGTGAAAAAATTTTGAAATCTTCGAATGGCAACACCCACTTTTTTCCTACACAAATTGATCAGTGCATTGAAAAACCATAAATGGCATTGGAACGATACACGTGCACATCAGCAATATAGGATGATAGATAGTGAACAGCGATACCAATTTTTAATGTCTACATATTTAGTTCATAGGTCTTGTGGGGACTAAATAACAATTTGTTAATCAATTATCAATTTTAGCAATCAATTAACCAAATTGACACTCATCTAGTTTAATAACCATCACTTATAAATTTACTTTTTCTCTGAACTGTGTGATAAATAGAAATAAAATTATTTAAAGATATAAAATAAGTAGTGTAAATACACTAAATTTATACTAATTTTTATAAATTACAAATAAATCAAATTTTTATAAAGTAAAAAGAATGTTTACTCATTTCAGCCATTAAATAATGATAATCTGATCGTGATCCTGCAATGTGAACACTCTTTTCTTTTAGGTAATTTCTATCCATGATTGATGAATCTGAAACATAGTAAACAAAACCAAGCATTAGTTAATATGTTCTAAAATATATAAATTCAGCAATTTCTAATTGAATACAAAAATAAATTGAAGAGTATGATATTCAGATTGCAACTTTTATGAGTAAGTTAAGTTTGGCTTAAATACATTAAATTTTATCAGATTCAACTGCAGAGTCCCATCTTCTCAAAATCTTCTATGTACATCTCTGCAATCCATAACTTCAAATGAATTCATTAAAATAATTTGAGCATCCATGCCTTTAATGAAATAGAAATAGCAACTAGATACATAGAAGTCAGAGTAATATAATACTTAACCATTAATATCAATGAAAATTTGAGTAACGTATTTAAGCACGAATGAAGTAATATTTTATTAGTACTTAAATACATTGCTCAAGCTTTTATTATCCTTTGCATAATGTGCTCTTTACTTATTGATATCAATATCAAGTTATGAACTTAAAACAAGAAGTAAATCATCTAACGGAATAGTATAAAGGAGAAATAACAAGTTAATTGTTGAAGCACAGTGTCCAGTATTGGATTTTAACTCCTCAGACAACACTTTGAAATTGCTAAAAGTTGCATTACTTCTTAAGCCTATTTAGTCATGAATGTGACTAAATAAATACAATAAATGTAAGTTTTCTTTCATGTAGCATTAAATTGCATTGGACTAGTTAGTTGTGTCATCCATCACACAAATACAATAAAAGTAAATTCTATTACATATACACATATAATGTAACAAAACTTATCGGAAAATTTATTTTAAATTGAATAGGGTGAGTGCTCCAGTTATGGCCACATTTAGAAAAAGTATAAATTTAAAAATTTAACCTGCTTAATTGAACAAACACTATGAATTGAAACACATAATATTTAATAGTAAATTTAATTTACTTTTAGATAATAAGAACAATATTTTACAAAATTCCTGTTTTCCTTGAAATTTTTTAAATTAAATAAAATCTTCCATTTTGCATCAGTTTTGGCCCCCATGCCACCGCCCACCAGTTTTGGCTACCTTCAAGTACCAGTTTCAGCCATGGCAATTAAATGTTATTTACATCTATAAAAACATAGATAAATGAAGAAGCTGATGTCCATAGAGGGTATTTAATAACTGTAGGTCTATCTAGTAGGTGTAAAATAATTAAATTAAAAAGTTATTACAAAAATATTAATCACAAAATTGATATGGAAGACATCTCATAATGAGGGAAATACAATACATATTTAGGACTGATAAAATGCGTTATAAATTTACTATTATTCAAATTCTCCACTATAGCCATCAGTACTCTAAGTCCTCTGGACAAGTCGGACGGCCTGGGGCTTTCACTATAGCCATCAGAATCTTCATTTAGATTAGCATAATTCATGAAAAGAAAACACAGTTATCATCTGAATTTCGGAAAGGTTTAAGAATGGGAGTTGCATTAGGCAACAATGCAACTAAGATGATGTTCTTTTCTCTGCAAAAATTGCTAAGATATAAAGTAATGTGGGATGCCCATCTAAGAAAATTATTACTAGAAATGATGCCTGTTTCTCGTCTTATTAAGGGTAAAAAGACATTAGAAGTATACTTGTAAAATGTCTTTCCAATCATCCAGCCAGTCTGAAATAATATATCTACTCCCCAATGACCAGGTCCTGATTTTATAATTTGCTTTGACAATCTGAAAATCTAAAAACTGCTAATAAAGTTGCTATTTCACGTAAAGTACTAATAATTAATAAAGTTGTGATGTTTTTTTTATCTGAAATTATAGCCACATATGTATTTTCATTTTCTGAAATCAAGATAGGACTATGTTTTAGAGCTAAGAAGAATATTTAAGAAATATATTTAATTAGTGTTATAAATAGATTGAAGATTTTCTAGAATGCTGATATTATCAGAAAACCTTTCACTTCGGAAAACCAGTCTCTAATTTTGCTTTTGTCCACCTTGGTCCTCATTTAGCTTAGATATTCCTATTTCTTCGGACTGATATTTTCCACTTAAGAAGAACAGCACAGTCAATTCATTTTTACATCTAAGCCCACTTTCTGTCTTGCCATATGCAAATTTAGTCTAAAACAACAAAAACTACTAATTACATTGTCTATGTAACAAATTTTGCATTGTAGCATTATTTAAAATAATTAAATTTCCAAATTAAAGTGCTATGTACATGGCCAAAACTGGTGCACATATTATTCTGGCCACCTTCATGGGCAAAAGCGATTATATGTTAAATTTATTGTACCAGTTTCGGGCACCTTTAGAATAAAGCCTAAAAATATTCCTTTATAGAATTAATTAAGGAGCAAATCTTATCTTTTAATTGCTAAAATATCAAACTTTTGTAAAATTGATGATTCAAAACAATAGAAAAATAAAATTTGAAAACCCGGTTGCTTAGAAAAAACCTTAAAACCTATTAGAAAAGAGAACATATTCACAGATTTATTTTTCTGGCGAGTCCCATGGTATAGGTAATTAACCAAGGATGGTACATATAATCAAAACAATGTTTACAAAATGGAAGAACAAAATTTATTGATTAAATAACACATTCAATTGTTAATTATTTGTGCTATATTACAATGTGGCCAAAACTGGAGCACTAACCAACTAATAAAAACAATTCCGACTTATAAAAAATAATTTAAAATCATTAATTGCATATTAGGTTTTCATAAAAGCTAAACAAAGGACCAATTAAATTTCATTTTTAACTGATAAATTCAGGAATATCACAATCTAAATAGCTATAACAATAATATTTTGTATATTCTTACATATTAATTTGGTTGCTTTCACATCAAAATTTATTATGACATAAATGTCTTATCGTTCGCCAAGGAAACATTGGAGCTATCAAAATCAATCTCCAGATCAAGGAGGTTTAAATATACGCCATTTTTTAACCTTCTTGCTCCAAACAAAAGTTGGTGAGCTGGAAACTTTAACTGTGTGTAAACGGTGTAAACCAACTGTTCAGTTGTTCAGCTCAGTTCAGTTCGTTTATTGTTTTGTTTACATATTGTTCACAGAATACTATATTAGTGTGTGATATTGCTGGCGGTTCCATTAAAATTGTAAGGTATGGGAAATATTAATAAAAAACTCTAAATAAACGAATCTATTTTGTTTCTTACTTTGATTTTATTTGCCTATATAACCAATATTATGGAAAATTAACGAAGTTTCTGGTATCTTTATTTTTTTTAATGAACAACGTTTGTTGTAAGATACTTCGTAGTAAAATTAAATGTAGCTATCAACCAAACTGAAGAGAGCTTTATAGCGAATTAAAACTAAATAATTTTTATTTCGCTTTTTGTTTATAAATTATAGCAGCTATTGTGTGAACATATTGTTGTGTGTGTTACATATTGTTCACAGAATACTATATTAGTGTTGTTGTTGAAACCCAGACCGTCCGACCTACCAGAAAGGTGTAAGGTAACTGTTTGGACGGTCGGGAAGAGCCACTCAATTTAGACTGGAATCCAGAGGGGGAGGCATCCACAGGGACCGTACCCTCATTCCCCTACCACCAACCTCTCGGAAGGATTTTCGGACCCACATGTTTAACGTGATCGTACTCCGCATGAACACGGCGGCAGTTTTGGCAGTGGCTGGAATCGAACCCGGACCTACTGAGTGCAACTCCAGCGCGCTAGCCAATGGGCTACCGCGCCCAATACTATATTAGTGTTGTTGAGACCCAGACCGTCCGACCTACCAGAAAGGTGTAAGGTAACCGTTTGGACGGCCGGATACTATATTAGTGTGTAATATTGCTGGCGACTACATTAAAATTGTAAGGTATGGGAAATATTAAAAAAATCTAAATAAATGAATCTATTTTGTTTCTTACTTTAATTTTATTTGCCTATATAACCAATATTATGGAAAATTAACGAAGTTTCTGGTATCTTTATTTTTTTAAATGAACAATGTTTGTTGTAAGATACTTCGTAGTAAAATTAAATGTAGCTACCAACCAAACTGAAGAGAGCTTTATAGCGAATTAAAACTAAATAATTTTTATTTCGCTTTTTGTTTATAAATTATAGCAGCTATTGTGTGAACATATTGTTGTGTGTTATATATTGTTCACAGAATACTATATTAGTGTGTAATATTGCTGGCGACTACATTAAAATTGTAAGGTATGGGAAATATTAAAAAAATCTAAATAAATGAATCTATTTTGTTTCTTACTTTAATTTTATTTGCCTATATAACCAATATTATGGAAAATTAACGAAGTTTCTGGTATCTTTATTTTTTTAAATGAACAACGTTTGTTGTAAGATACTTCGTAGTAAAATTAAATGTAGCTACCAACCAAACTGAAGAGAGCTTTATAGCGAATTAAAACTAAATAATTTTTATTTCGATTTTTGTTTATAAATTATGGCAGCTATTATGTGAATCTGAAAAATATTTTCATATGCTTAATGGAATGGAATAATTTTTCTGAATCAGTTACTTAAGTTTTGATTTTTACATTTAGTTTATTTTTATACTCCATTTTCAGGCGACACAGTTTCTATAGGTTATGTTCATCTTATTTTTTTACCACTTAAAAATTACAAATATTGTTCGTTTTAAAAATGCTATTAGTCATTTCGTGCCTTGACGTTATATTATATTGTTCTTTGTGTAATTACCAGGAAAAAGTGTATTAATACCTCCATTCTATGTTTATCTTGCATCTTTTTTCCCCCTTATTTTGGTTTAAAAGTCATTCAGAACAAACACATACAGACTTTCAACATCTATAACAGCATAATTATGCCAGACTCCTTGACTATTTATTCAAGTGATTTTAAATTGAAGTTAAAAACTGCAGTTAATTCCAAAGTGCGAATATATAGTTGGTTATTCTTGGCATTGTCACTTCAAGTGCAAGCGGTGTTTAGGAAATATAAAGAGGCTTTTCTGTTCAAATTTTGTTAGATCATTTTTATTACTTTTTTACCGTAACAAATATGCATGAAAAATTTCCAAATTTGCATAAAATCTTATCAGCAATGTGCATTTATCAGGCTTTGCTCAGGAATTTTTTGTTCATGTCCAATCCGTCGTTGCGGGTGTGACATTTGTACACATAAATTAGGGTAAATCTTAAGAGACCAGTCCACACCACATATTTTTTCTAAGTACAAATCGTGCCAACTTGTTGCATTCTCCCGTGTTTTGAAATTGACCCCACCCATTCATCCGTGTTTAGAAATAGGCTCCTTCCACTAAAATGATGCTACTACTGTGTTCTGAACAAGAGTTTTTCATGTAAATGATAGTGTAATTTAAGCAACAATGAATAGTACTTATAAAAACCTTACAAAATAAGATTTTTGTGAAATTTAAAATTTTTGTACTACAATTTTATCTGTACATGTCGATGTAGCAAAATGAATGATTTCAGAGGACACTGATATTTTTTTTCTCTAAGCAGTAATATGCGAGCTATCATTCTAAAGAAAAATTTAAGTTGTCGCATAATGTTTTAAACTTTTATAAATATTAAATTTTGCATTGCGGGTATGACCAGTACGATATACATAAATATGTACTATACGTAAAGCATTGTTTAAAAGAGCACTTTCTGATGAGATGGATTTTATAAGGTAGAAATATTCAATTACAAAATATACATTATATGAACTTCATTTCCAGCCTTTGGTTTATTATGGTTGAGGATGCCAGTTTTACTTTTTGAATTATAGACGTTTTTGGTTCCCATGATAGATCGCGTTGCTCAGACCAAACATACACATCATTTAAGACCCTTTTTAGGTACTCTAGTTCGATATCCTGACCATCAAGATTTGTTTTGTGCAATAAAGTATTAATTTCTTTTTTTTTTAAATAACGATAGGGAAACCACCACAAAATTGCCAACAATTATTGGACAATCCTCATCTGTCTCACATTCCTCTTCTAACTCCAACTTTATTCTGGATTTCTTACTCATTCTTATCATTGCTACATCAGCAACTCCGGCTTTGACTGGCAAGATGTAGTACATATTTTGAATGTTCGGATACAGGCTTCACCTTGCTCCAATGCTCATCAAGCATTTTAAGGATAGAGTCTTTTAATTAATTTTCGGGAATGTTCAAGACCTCTATCCACATAGCCTTTGCACAATTAGCAAACCCGGAAGCTGTTTACACCACTGCTGACCTTCTAAGAACAGCATTTAAGAGAAATTTCTTTGCCATTGCACCAACTCCATCTGCAGCCCCTTTTCCATGTGATGTGGCAAAAAATGACAAAGTTGCATGAATATCAAAGTCTTTTTGAAAGTACGTTAGGGACAAAATATTGTACCTATTCTTAAATTGGGCGACACACCCATCGGAAAGTATATGAACTGTTTTGCAACTGTGCTTATTTTTAAGGAGCTTAACCCTTTCCGGACGGTCGACACGCCCACACGTCGATTGATAACGTGTATTCAAGACCGCCGTCCGGAAAGGGTTAATGAAGATGTCCATGTATAGCCAGACAGCATGTTTCCCATGATTTAGATTGTCAGGTACTATTATAAATGATTGATGTTTGCCTGCAGGGAATGAAGCTGTTGCCGTAAACAGTGTCACCTGTGAATGTGACCAGTGGGCCATTTGTATTTCGTCCTGAATTACAGCAGAGCATTTCTCTGCAAAGTCAACTTGCCAAACTATTTCTTCATCAACAATAGAATTTTTGGTTTTCTGAAAATGCGTATCTTGTACTTTTTTGACGTAGCAATGTTTCTTGTACATACTGCAAACTGATTGCCTATCTCCATAGCTGCATCGAGCCAGATTCTTCAGTTATTTTCAGCCGACCTTTGATATCTGACCACTGTTTCCATTTAACTATCAGATCATGATCTTCATTCGGAATTTTGGACTTAGAAAATCATAGGCATCATTACAATTTGGGCATGAGCCCAGCATACAAGTCTCCTTCATCCATCGCACATGTACTTTTCTTTATTAGGTCTTTTCCTTTCAGAATATCATCAAGTTTTGAGCCTGAAAAGAAGAAATTAAATGATTTTACCTCAAAGCATTATACTAAAATGTAAGATCATTTTTCTAAATTGCTTATTTGTGAATGGCTTAAGCTAGTGATACCTAATAACTTTAGGGCGTAAACCAGTGTTGTCCAACTATATTTTAGTCGCTAACCAGATTTTTGAGTATAATATGTATTACCAACTAAATATTGAATGTTAATTATAAATTTGTAGCTATAGGTCTACTTGTAAAAATTAGTGAAAGTGCTTTAACCGCTTTTATTTTTTATAGCCGCAGATTTTAGTTTTATAAATTTTTCTTTGTTTTCTTTATAAAAAGTTGATACTTCCCTGCAATAATCTGAAAAATATAAAAATTTCTAAAGTTATTTTAACACTATATTAATTTGTTTTGTGCACTTAATAAAATATTTAAAAAATGGTTTTGCATGAAATATAAAATATCAGTTTTTTTAGCCACTAAGTTTCACCACTTTTGAAAAGAACAAACTACTTGGATTCTTTTATCGCAAATGGTGTATTTGGTGATTGGCATCATAAGGCCTACTTTTTTTATGAACAAATAATAGAGAAAACCATTTCCAATATGCAAAAACATTACAGTTGGTTGAATTTGCTGTTTTCCTTTAAAAGTAAAGAATATTAAAAGACAAATATTTTTTGTTGGCAGACTCTCAGATTGTACATAGTTCAGGAAAATACAAGGGAAAGAGTTGCAAATTGCATTCACAACCTGAAAATAATAGGAGTGAGCTTGGTGAGTAAAAGAAACCTCAAATTTTTAATTATACCAGCTACTTAAGTGCATCTAAAACTTAAGGCATTAGACAACATATACTACCTTTTATCAATGCAAAAAAAATAAACTTTGTTATAAAAGCAAAAATGAAATGACATCTGCCAGTTTAAAAAATTTAGGTTTACTTCAGGACAAGAAAAGCTAGGCAGTTACAGTATTGAAAGATAAAACCTATGCCTGAAAAAAAAAGTTAAGTGTTTTTGTCTAATCTTTTCTTGAAAAAGGCGCTTGTTCTGTTTTAAAAAATAGTTGATTATACCATTACTTTTGTATTATACACAGTTTTGCAACAAGTAGTTAAAACAAAACTTTTGTACTTTACCGGATTTATAATTTTTTTTATTTTCAAGAATGAAGTAAGCAATGTAGAAGTCTTGTAGCTCATAGAAGTTTTTGCTTCAAAAACTTCTACGAGTTTACAACTTTTTCTAAAGTGAATTTTCTGAGTTTTAAAATATTACTCATAAAAATGTGTAGTTTATTTTCATTTGAAAGAAAAAAGTATACTTGGCCATGCATACTTTTAGGGAAAAAAAGGGCAAATTAGTATCAATCTTTTCATGGCTGAAGTGAGCTGAAGAAATCTTTATATACTTTGATAGTGATATCTAACCTATTTTGTTTTTGGTCCAAAATTTCAAAATAAATTTGCCTTACAGTCTAACATATTAATCCCATTCCATTTTCCATAAGCATCCCTTTCAGCCCAAAGATTAGAAACAGAGATTGCCACAAAGAATTCTTTTAGGGTTACTTTTACTTCTTTCCTAAAATTTGAGGAGTCATTTTCTGAAGTGGAGTGTATTTAAAAAATATTAATGGGTAATAGTTAGGTATGTCACTAAGCCAAAAAGATCCAATGCCAAATAACTGATACTGTTAGATTACCAACAAACCGATATGATCCAATATCGATTAGATTGCTGTTAGTATAATGTATAAAACATTTACATTTGCTATGAAATTATGTATAACACTTATTTCAACCATAATTAACTAGATATATTTGTAAGTATTAAAAAAAAAAATACATTTATAATACATATGTTAATAAATGTTTTATATATTCTTCTGAAAATCACACTAAAAGAATGATCTTGAAATAATGAATAATTTACATTAATCTGAACAGAGTGAAAAAATTGTATAAAATACAAAATTTCAGATTGTAATCAAGGATATAAAAGAATAGAAATACATAAATAAAAAAAAATCACACCATAAATCAAAACTTTTCTATCCACCGTACTTCTAATAAGACACTTTTGTACATTGCTAATGCTGGCAAATTGTAGTAAATATCATTTAATAATCTTCCCTGCAGTTTTGGCAGAAATCATTTGTAGACGAAAACATTTACAGCTGCCTTTCAGAAAATTATCATCAACCACTGTGGTTATGTAATAGTTTAATGAAATATTGCTGAAGAGGCAGAAAACAGAAAATAAAGGCTATGTATGCATCGCATCAACTGTTGAATAAACTGAAAACATACCCTTCATGAGTAGGGCCGCCAACAGGCAGGGACAAAAGAATACTTTGCATACGGGCCCCGAAGGTTTGGGGCTAAAACTGAGTAGTCAAGAGGTGCATTTAGTACTGCATAGGAACCTGAAAATTTGTCAGTGGCACTGGTCGCTAACCTGTGTCTTCAATCCAATCCCTATAAAATACTATAATTTATGCAATTAACTAAACGTATTGTAACAACTTCGGGACATGCTATGCTATTTGAAAAATCAGTTACTATACACTGAAGTAATTGAGTAATATTTAAGGAATTTTTATAAAGAAAAAACCACTGTTCTGGCATGGATATTAACTACAAACCACCTATCTGTGAACCTGCCACTTTGCCAGCTGATGCTGAATCACACTACACATTTTGGCAAACTGTGGTTGAGAACAATGCTTTATGGGATTTTTGCATATTCTCCATTGCTTGCACCTCCCAAATGAACAACTAAAACTATAAAACTAGTTAAAGGGTTATTTGATGGCCAGTAGTTGTATATCTTTGCACCTTGCTATACCCATTTCTGGTTAAAATTACTGTTCTGACATACCAATTTTACCTATTATGGGCATTTTTCTTTTGCTATTTTATATCTGATATATATATATTTTTCTTTTTTTAGGTTAATGTTTTTATATTTATCTAATTTTTCTTTATATATAAATTATACTATCTCTTATAGCATCTAGCCTGTTAACCATGTTTAATACAAGTGCTCAAGCTAGGTCATGGATGTTCAAACATAGTTCAGAATTAACAAAGAGACGTGAAGCAGCTAACAGAAAATTCATTATGGAAAGAGCAAATGGAATGAGTGTTAGTATTTTAATTGATTGAAATGTTTTTACTTATGTATTTTATTGATATTACAAACATAATTTAAGGTAACAATTTGAAGTTTATTTTTCACTTATATTCTAATATTTATCCAGTGTTCATGCTGAACATTCACAAACCTGGGACCCATTACTGTTAGAAATGTGGGTCCTTTAAAATTTATTTTAAGAAATATTCTTAAAATTATTAACCACAAGTGATATTATAAACTTGTACAAAATAAATCTACTACAAATCATACAATGCAATTATTCTTTATTTAAATAGGACAATTATCAGGCATATAATATTTATAATAGTATTTAAAAACTACCACTTCTCTCTTTTGTCTTATGAAATGTTTCATTCCCTTTTTCAATCTTTGGGCCTTCTAAAGAGAGCAAGCAGCATTAAATTTTTAATTTGTTTTCGGTTTATCTATTTCTTTGTTGTCTTATTTGTTTCTAAGTTGTTTTGATTAGCAAAATACAAAACTTATCTTTTCTAATAATAACACAGGCATATTTATGGAAATATTTTTATTTCTTGATGATTAATATTATTAACATGCATTTCTATCTTCTCATTTTTGACATTTAATAAATTTTCAAAACTTATATTAGGTGTTTTTCAAGTTTTCTGTAAGTAATTGTCAGTATTCCCATCTTCTCCATTTCTTAAAAGTTTTTCAAATTCAGATTTTACCTTTATCTATTTTCTGAATATTTTTTGTCATTTTATTTATTTTCACTAATTTTTTTAACCTTGTTTTAAATCTTACCAATGTTTTTCCATTTATAGGCCTTTTTGGATGTTTAATATTTATTTTCCAGAACATCATTAAAAAAAATCATTTACCATAAAGCATTCAAATACTTTTTAATTTTACTTTTTTTTTTTTTTTTTGGAGGGGGGGGGGGGGGGTAAATTAATTTACCCCCATAACACTTTAATTGTTCAAGATCTTTTCAGCTTTAATATTTTTGCCAAATAACAGATTATTATTTTCTAATATACAATTTTATAACAAGTAAATTATTTTTCTTTTGACGAAATTTGACTTTTTTTTTTAATATTTTGATGTTTCTGAAATTAAAAATAATTTTGTATCACTAAAAATATATGCTGTTTATTGCATTACTCAAATTTTCCAATCAACAGGAGGGAGGGGGGCCTGAACCGTCCTTGACCGCAGGTAAGTTGAAAATGGAGCTGATTTAACTTTGAACTGATAATTGTTAACAGTTGGCACTTCTAAAAACACAACTAAACTTCATACATTTTAGGAATCCATATATTTTTAGTTTTTTGCATCGTTGATGACAGATTAATAACGTAAAACAAGGTATAATATAATCTATAAAAGGAAATCTAATATTTCTCTTAAATGAGAAAATGTCCTGCACCAAGACGTTAAAAAATTCAACATTCTTGCGATCTATTTTTAAAATTAATAGGAAATATATCTGGGATAGTAGCCTTTAAACCTGCTATTTTAGCCAATGCCATACTAGCTCATATTTACCATATGATCATACATATGTAGGTTAAAGTAGAAGAATACATTATGTCAGAATATTGACAATTGAGCTCAGAAAGGCATCCTATGGTTAGAGATTCTTTGCCTCTCCTCTCCCCAAGGTCTTTTATTCGTGCTAGACTCAGTTGCAGCATATTCCCAAAACTCTTGCTGTGCCTAAATATTTATTAATTCTTTTAATATTTATCATGATGTAAAATATATTATAATGAATAGCTAATAAATAAATTTACAAGTAGGGGGGGACGATTTTTGCTCACCATTTTTATTTTAACGTGCAATTTTAATTTCATTTGTGGGTCAATGGTTAGAGTTCGACAAAGATGCTGCTTGTCCCAGCATGTCTCAAAACACATTGATAATTACAAGGGAAGAGGGAGATGGGAATGTGGTTTGCAATCATTCTTGGCTGCAAGTGGAATACATTAGAATCAGCTGGTTAGGGAAGAACTCAGAGGAGCCTTAGCAGCGTAGTATTGTAGGAATTGTTGATAGATTTACATCGGATTACTTTTGTTCTTTTCCGCATGATTGATTTTCTGCCATTTTTCAAAAGAATATTGGACTTCAACAAAATATTTTTGTTTATGTGATAGATAAATTTTTGTTGTTTTCTTCACATTTTAGATATTTGAAATAGAAATTTTTTGGGGGTCCTCGGGACCCGGAAGTAGCAGTAAAATTGGGTCCCTCTTTAATAAATTTGCATAAAAAACCTGTTATAGCATGTAAACACAATCCTTGTTTATTGCACTAAAGTAAAAGAATGGTTAATTGAGTGAGTTCAATGTGTCTTTTCTAAATAATTTTAAGCCTTGACTTTGTTTAATATCAAACATTAAACAGAAATGTGAATCTTGTAATAAAACTGTTTGAGTTCACATTTCAGACATTCCATCCACTCATCCTGTTGCTCATACCCTAGGGTGAGTCGGGTGGCCTGGGTCTTCAACACTTCAAATATTTAGGTACATTCTCTTATTTATGCCTGGTCTTGAGCTAATGATGTTTCTGAACTTTTGTTTCAAACTATTGACCAAAGATAGACATGTCAGATGCAAACTATTTGAAACCCCAACAACTAAAAATAATATGTTTTCAATAGAGATGGGCTCAAATACTAGAATATTCAAAGTATTTGATATCTTAAATATTACATTGCTAATAAAAGATATTCACATACTTTGAATATCGCAACATGGTTAACATATTTATTATAAGATATTCATATGAGCTATATTCATATGATTTTCACACCAGGGACAGAATAAACATACTACTGTTGCTATTTTTTGTTTTTACAACAGACAATATGTCTAGCAAATCACATGTCAGCAAAAATATTTGATGGCAAGAATTTTTTTGCTTTTTTTATGTAACACTTGACTCTTGTAATTAATGCATTGTTGCTTACTTCATCCTGTCATGGTTTTTGCCAAGTTTCACGTATTTTACTTTATTTACAGTAGTTACATTAATGTACTTTTTATTTTACTTTATTAATTTTTAATAATTAAGTGATATTTAATAAATTTAAATATTATTTATTAATAGTTTGAAATAACTATTCAGTTCAGGGTATTCAAATATTTGAGATTTGGCTAATATTTTAGAATTCAAAGAAAATTAATATTCACTCATCTCTAGTTTTCAAGTTAAAAAAAAATAATAGGATAACATTTTTGCACAAGATTTATTATAACATATAAGAAATAACAATTTTAATGAGATTTTCCTTAATGCTGTAACAGCATATCAACTACTTTTATATTGCCTATAGCTAGCTAATGCAGAAATTGCATTTAGCAAATTAAAAATATTAAAAAATATTTTACATCTTGTAAATAGAAATATAACATAGTTTTAAGTTATTTATGACGCAAGTCTGGTCTGCTTAAAATTTTTTAAGTGGAGTTCGCACAAAAGTTTTTAAGACCATTTCTGTGTTATAAGTGAAATTTTTAGCTAATATTTTTCAATATAAACAAGTTAGTTCCAGTTTTATAAATTTTGGTTTCAGTAATATACCTTTTATTTTAGGAGGATGCTATTGCAAAGCATTTCCTTACTCACACAGAAGTAAAAATGATGTACAAGGTTTACGAAAGTATGTTATTGAAATTTTGTAAAAATTTTCATCCTCCAATGCCAAGAAATGTGATAGTAAGTTTATCTTATTTTATCTAATTCTGTTGATAAACTTCAATGTTCTTTTAAACCAGTGTTTCTCAAAATGTAGTTCATTGTCCTCTGGTAAACAAATACAAATAACAAAATAGTGAGGTCTGTTTGCCAGTTGCATTTTTTAGATATTAACAATTTGTTAGATCCAACATGTGATTGTAAATAATTAGTATGTTGGTTATTGACCATATATGGTTTGTTGCAAAACACATTTTAAATTTAAAATCTTTAGAATAATAAGCTCAATTAAATAAAGTAATTCCAAATCATATCCTTGAATATTACAATTTCTTTGAGAACTAATGAGAAGGAATAAATACTTTTAGCTTAATAATATGCTTAGCATAGGAGCTGTCACATTACTTAAAATTAAATTTGTTAGTTCATTTGTGTGCTCTCTGGGAAATTGAAAAAACCAAATTTTTAATTTATCCTTGTAAATAACTTGTGTTTAAGGTAATCACAGCTTTCTTCCGACTCACGACAATATACATATGTAGAATTTCTTATTTACATTTCATGTGACAAGTGACAGCCCATTGGACACATTAATTTAAAAAAAAAAGTTTTAAAATTTCAACATTTCTCAGTGATCCCTCTCATCTTAATTGTTCTGAAAGTTCTCAGGATGTTTCGTATGACAGGAAAAGCAGATTAACGAAATACCATTTCTGTTTACACATAATTTTATTGCAATATGTGATATTTAACTATATGAATTTTTGATTGGATTTTACAGAACTCTGAGTTTTGAAGCTTATCCAGAATTTTAATACTTGAAAGATTAATATTCTTGTGTAACTCTTGCATAAATACTATTCTTTGATAATTATACTATTCAATGCTGAAAGTAATTTATTTCAATTATTTATTCTTAATTATCACATTTAATTTTATTAATTGACACTTTTATGTTTGTTAAACTGATATTCAGTAAAAGTAGATGGTAATACATATATCAGGGAATTTTAAGATATTATCTGAAAAATCTGATATCCTATAGCCACCCTATTTATGAAAGACCTATGATTAGCAATACCATCAAATTTACATTTGTACATGATTCTTAATATTTTGTTTTATTGTAAAAATATTTACTATTTTTGCAACCTGTTTGCATTGATTAAGATTTTTATTATTTTGTGTTTAATGCAGGAAAATTGTGTTTCAAATAATAAAATGTTCTTTTTCTGATCAATATTAAAAAAAGGATTTTGCCACTTAGAAATATATTCATTTCAAGGACATGAATTTTTATATTGCTCTGTTTATCACTATAGCACAAAAAGTTTGAGGTCAGAAACCCGACTTCAGCTAAAGCTATTAATATATATATATTTTTATTCGCTAATAAATATGCTTAAGAAATTGATCAAAATATGAGTTTTTGTTATTTTTCTATTTTAAATTAATTAAATTTAGTGGCATGTTTCATATTTTTAGTCAATAAAATTAAATTCTAAAATTTCATATGAGTAAAATATAAGTTAAAACTTCATTTTGTAAGAGATTTTCCGTTACTTCAAGAATTTTCCATTACTGTAATACAATTATAAATATATAAATTATCACAATATTTTTCTGAAAATAAGTATCACTGTTACAAACTATATGTATTTCATATGGTTCAAAATTTTGTATTTTTTAAAACATGCTTGAATTCTATATAAACATGTTTCTTCATATTAATCTACAAAACATTTGCTTCATTTGTCTTAGTCAAAAAAATTGTGATCTCATATGTATATATTTCTGATGTTTTAAGTTATAATTTACTCCTTGGTCTCGAAGAGAAAATAGAAGTATCACAGAAAATTTTGTATTGATTTTCTGTAACAGCACTTACTACTATCACTACTCCTTAGCATCAGAATCTCTTTAAAACTTGGGCCTGCCTCAGGACAGCCCTCCATTCTTCACAATTCTGAGCAGTGGCAACACAAATCCTATTTTTATGTCATTCATATAGTATGTAGATTTTTAAATTTAATGACTTATCACCCAAAATATTCTCTCAATTTTCAGGATCACTAATTATTTTCTTGTATTTTAATTTGTAGGCTTGTTCTTTTCATTATTTTAAGAGGTTTTATTTGGACAATTCTGTGATGGATTATCATCCAAGAGATATGCTGTAAGTTTAGTCATTGCATTATATGAAATTTTAATTTCTAATGTTTTTAAGAATGATGGATAAGTAAGTAAACCTAGTATAAAAGGTTAGATATAAGAATGCCAGGTAAATCAAGACATAATGGGACTAGTACAAAAAGTACAGGATGCATTGCACTTTTACTCATATTATTTCAAGTTATATATTTTAATAAATATGTACAGCATTTCCAATAAAATATTTATAATTATGTATATTTGGTAGGACCTGATTGCAACAAATAGCCTGGTATCCAGCAATTTACACCTTAAATCCAGATACTCACTAAATTTGTTTTGTGCAGCCGAACCGCAAAATTCTGTTGATCCACCCTCACAAACAAATGTGGCCGAAAATCATGGAAAGTATAGGGAGGGGGGGGGGGGGGGGGGGGGGCACTTAATGAAAATTTTCTGCTAAAAGAAAGAAGTAGAATTCTGTCAATCTGCCTTCTAAAATGCAACTATAAAATGTGGAGTATGTAGGAGAAAGATTCTTATTCAGAATTTTTAGTTAATAGAAATAAAGTATATTTTTATTAATGAATTCATTTTATTCAGCACTGAAAATTGTATTAAATTATGTGTAGATATGTTTTTGGATATAGTAAAAATACTTTAAAGCAACCATCTTCTGTTCCGCAGAAAGCGGTCGCTCAGAGAGGTGGTCTCTTAATAGAGGTCTTTGGTAAAGAGGGATAAACATGAAATTAAACAGAGGGAATATACCAGGGTTCATGCACACTCTGGAAATCGGGAATTTACAGGGAATTTGAAAGTGGACTAAAATGTCAGGAAAATTGCAGGGAAAATCGAATTTTTGTTCAAAATTCTGGAAAAATCAGGGAATTTTCAACTTGCTGACTCACGGAGGTGCCGATTACTACGGATTCTCCGTAGTTTCTATGAAAAACTTCCTTAATGCTGATTACGGAATTTGCAGAGTTTTCTATGGAAAATTGTCTTCTGAAGTCCAATGTAAATATACGACCACATGCATGATAATGTCAACGTAATGATGGAAATTTACGGCTGCATAGACGTTAATGCCAATCAAATTAACGTGACAAGGACAACTGGGATTTACATCTGCGTATGTGCTAATGCCAATTAAATTAACTTGACAACTGGGATTTACAGCTGCAGGCACCGTAAGGTCAATCAAATCACCGTGACAATGATGATTTAATGTAAAATATCTTTTTTCTTTTATCAAAGAAGTAATAAATATATGTTAAATTTTGCATAAATCGCTGAACGGCTAATTTTTTAATTATTTTCACATAAATAGTGCGATTGCACAATTCAGTTGTATGTTCTCATGAATAGCTGAGAATCGATTAGTATCATTTTCCATCCATCTCCATCTTCTAAATATTACATATTAGATTGTCTGAACTAGCTTATTTTTATATTCTGATTAATTATTAAGGTTAATTTTTTTCACATAAACAGCGCAATTATGCAATTCACTTTATGTTCCTGTGAATCTCCGAAAGTCCATTAGTATTTTTTCCATCCATCCCCATCATCATCTAAATATTTCATATTAGCTGGCTTTTGACTAAGCTGGCTTTTTTTTCCTATTTTGGCTATTATTAAGGGTTGATTTTTTAATTATTTTCACATATGTTCACGTGAATCGCTGAGAGTCCATTAATATCTTTTCCCCCAAAAAATACCTATTGATAATTATGTACAAACAGTCAATCATGCAATTAAAGGTCTTTAACAAAGAAACTTCATAACCAAACAGGAAATAATGATCATCTACCTACAGAATAAAAGAAAAACTGCTTTCCCACAAACCAGAATTACTGAAACAACAAACATTAGTTCAAATGTTTAAACTTTCTTTTTCTTTTTATTTCTTGTATATGTATATTTTTTCTTAAAATTTCTTTTGTTCCATTTTTTTTTTCTGTGTATTAAATAATATTTTTTAATAAGTTAACTTTATTTTTTGTAATTATTTTTACTAAAAATAATGTTTTTGTGTATTTCGTTCATATTAAATTTAAATGTTATCCAAACTCTATAATCCGGAAAATTCTAAAATCCAAAATTGGCTAAGTCCAGATTTTCGAGGTTGTAGATAAAATTGTATACAAATATAGAAAATTTGGATTTATTTTGAATGTCTTTTTTTTTTTCACTGTCACATATTCACGGTACATATCAGATAAATCTAAGATTATTTTTTGAAATTGGCATTAAAATAGTAGTATGCAGTACCTGGAATTTTGATAAAGACAACAGGGAAAACCTGGAAAACTCGGGGAATTTCATTTTGAAAAATGGGTATGAACCCTGATATGCATAAATGGCTACTTAAGCATGCAAAATATAAAATTCAAAAATATGATTTGAAATTTTAAGTACAAGCTGTGAAATTTACAACTTTTAAATAAAGGAACAGATAGTATTTTATTATGTTACAATTTTTAACTTCCTCTGAGTTCTCCATACTGTTGTTAGGTAAAGCACAAAAAGGAGTCTGGTATCATCCATGCTGTTCTGAATGCAAAATTTTTTAAGGCATTCGTTATTGGCACGGTAATATTTCCTATAGCTTCAGATATTTTAATAGCTTTTTCTTTCATTTAGGTTCCACTAATTAGGATTTTCTTTGCTCTTGCAGATTTATACCATTTTTTCAAAGCTTTATTGATATCATTGAACTTTACTTGATGTTTGTTGTTTTTTGCATAAATATTAAGAGTTTGGGACACACCTGTTCAGGATTGTTTTGCAAGCTGGGAACTGGAAAATGTTGAAAAAAGGTGTAAAAACTTCAGCATTTTACACATGTTGTTACATACAGCTGTTGAAATTGCTGCTCATGCCCTAGGGTGAGTCAGGTGGTCTAGGCTGTCAACATGTTGGTGCATTGGTTACATTTACTGGAAAACCAAAGAAAATCGTCTTTCTTATATAATTACAATCTAGTTCTAATTTTTTTATACATGACTTCTTATAGCCGTACTAGCATTTTTTAGTATTGTGTCATCACCTCAAACATACACACATATTCATACATTTCCAAAAGTTCTTGGAAGGTTTGAAAATAAGTATTTCCATCAAAATCACATTAAAATTTTTTGGGAAACTAATACTTTACCTATACAATAGTATAAGAGGGAAAATATATTGTAAGCTCTTCCTTTAATCTTGTATTCATTGATTTTTCAGTTAGCCACCCAGAGGTGCCAACTTTTATGAATTTTCCATAGTTTGTACAGAATTTTACTTCATCTTATGGTTTTTCAGACATTACTCACAAAATTACAGAAAATCTTATGAAATGTATGCATCCCATCATTTAATTTATATTTCCTGCATTACTGATAGTCCAAAATGATCTGTTTGCATCCATTTTCATCTTTTAATGATTCCATATCAGATCAATAGACCTAATTTATTTTTATAGTGTAAGTAAAAATAAACAAATATTTTTCTAAACAATTTTTTTTTTCTGCTTAAATTATTCGATTGCACCAGTTGAAAGGTTAATTTTTTAATATTTTTGCATAAATAGTGTGATTGTGAAATTTTTTTTTTTTTTTTTTCTCAGGCATTACCGAAAGTACACAATTCTCCTTTTGATTGTGCCATTCAGTTTTTTTTTTTCTCAGATATTACCGAATGTACACAATTCTCCTTTTCCATCCATCTCCCTATTATTGTACATTAAATTGACTAAACTAGCTTATTTTTATATTTTGGTTAATTTCTTAATTATTTTCACATAAATAGGGGAATTTAGTTTTAATTAACTCAGTTAAGTTAACAAACTACGTTTTAGAGTCAATTCTAAGATTTAAAAATATATAATTTAAATATACAAAAAATCCTACTGATGGTCGATGCAGTTTTACTGAAAACTTGTGATTTTTCTCCTAAATGGCCTCTTTCAGAGGTTGGCATCTATGAGTCACCATGCCCCCTCTCCCCTCTTCATAAAAGTGTTGTAATGTATGGTCCTAATTTTTTTCATGCTTTTAAATGTATTTTATTCTTTTCAGCGTTACCTGTGTATATTTAGCCACAAAAGTTGAAGAATTTAATGTTAGTATCAACCAATTTGTTGCCAATGTGAGAGGTGACCGAGAAAGAGCTACAGGAATAATATTAAATTATGAGCTTTTGCTCATGCAACAGCTTAACTTTGATTTATCAGTCTACAGTCCTTTACGACCTGTTGAGGGGTTTTTGATAGATATTAAGGTATGCTTCTAAATTTTTTTTTTAATATTTTTTATAATTTTTATCTGTAGCAAAATATTTTTGAACAAATTTTACAGTTATAGCTTTCTTTATTTTTCTAAAATATACTGTTTTTAATAGTTTGAGACAATTTTTGATATCATGGTGGCATTAACTTCTTTGGTATTAAGGAGTTAAATTTTACTTATATAGTTGTAACTGCATTCTTAAAATTAAAATGAAGTACAATTTATTGTTTGTATTTGGTTTAGCCATTTGTAGGTTAGCATTCTCAGTTCTTAAAAGCCCTTAAAATAAAGCCTTGTAAAAATCTTGAATTTTAGCATTCACTCATAAAATTCACGAATTTTAGTGGGGGTTTTTTTTTGTTGTTGTTGTTGTAGTTTTTATTGTGAATGCTACCACTTTTTGTAAAAATTGAAGCTTTTAATGTGTTTTAGTAAAATCTGTGATACTTAGTGGGATTGTTTTTCTTTTTTGTAAAATACGAGAATTTTATGGATCTTTTAAAAAATCACAAATTTAAGTAATTTTTGTAAAAAGAACAAGAATTTTAATGCTTTTCCATGAAATTGCAAATTTTAATGCTTTTTTGCGAATTCTGGCATTTATTCTTAGAAATTGCTAATTTAAGCATTTTTCATAAAAAAAATTTAATTTTAATGGTTTTATATAAGCATTAATATTTTAAACACGTTAAATATTGCTTATATTTAATAAATTATGGAGTGGAAATTGGTAAACATTTTCTATTTATTATTTCCATAATTTTAAAGTTAAACAAAGTAAAACTAAATCAGAAACTTATGACATACTATGACTGGTAAATTTATGCAATGAAAATTGTACTTTTACTTTTCTACCCACGAAAGTCAAAGCACATGCTATTATATCTTTAGCTGTACTCTTTTCTCCAGTGGCACGTGGCACAAACAGTTAATGCATGTATTAACTTACTCATGGTGTGTGCGACCGGCATAGGAAAATAAAACTTTTTATTATTTACCATTTCAAATGGGGTATGGTGAAGTGGATTCCCCCTGCAAATAGAGAGGAACAAAGCTGTCGATCATTTATCCTTGCCTAATCACAGCATGGCATGTTGCTGGGTCCCCTCCCTTAATGTTCTTCGGCTTGTTCATTTCAGGAATTCCAATTTTGATTTATTGATGATTGTCTTTCGCTGGTCTGCCAAATTTTTAATTACTACTGCTAATTTTTTTGCACAAATTTTGTCCAGCCCTGACAAAAGTTATTAAAAAGGTACATATTAACACACACAAATCATCTGAATGCATTGAATTCATCGATATGACTGTTCCAGATGCTTCCATTTTTAGTTTTATACATAATTGATATTAAATTACTGCCTCAATGAAATATTTTTAGATAATTATTCAAATAGGGTGATATCATTTAAAAAAAAAAAATGGTGAAATTATAGTGATTATTAAACGATATACCATAGTTATTCCATCCATTCAACCTCCCCAAGAAAGCACCCCCCCCCCCCCCCCCCCTGCCCCATTTTGTCTCAATTTGAAATTCTGTGAAGCAATCCCCACCCCTAAACATCTGAAATAAATTAAAAATTTTATCATTGAGTAGAATAAATTTATTCATAAATTGATTCAAGATTTGAATCTCCCTCTGCATACTCTGTGATTTTCTGTAGCATCCGAGGGAGTGGATCAGTGAATTCTAATTGTTTCTTGTAGCAGAAAATTCCCAGTAAGCACCCCCCCCCCCTCCTACATTTTCCATAATTTTTAGTCTTATTTAAGAGGACTGATTGATGGAATTCTATGGTACTAGTATCTACAAATAATTATAGTAGAATGAAATTAGATTTGGTGAGATACAAAATTTTAACAAAATGTCTTCTTTTTTATTAACTTGTATTCACCTTTTTATTGCATAAAATGTTTCTTTTATAGTTAAACTCTTTTTTTTTAGTACATTTTAACCTCTAACGAAGGTATAAAAAGTTCAAAGAAATGAACTTACCATCCTCTGTGATAATGCATTCAGAAATGTATAAAGAATTCACTGATAGTTTGATAACTCCACAAAATCTTAGTTTACCAATACTAATTTATGATTACAGACTATTTTGCCCTGGACCAAATGAAATATACCCATTCATGTGTCAATTGTCAATCGGAAGCTTCATTGTATTGCTGTTAGTCACTAACCAGTTCCAAAAATAAATAAACTTTGAGAATAGGTTTTCAAGTTGAAAGTTATAAATGTAATTGATTTTTATGTGATTTTAGTCATGTAAAAATGTGTACATCAAAAAAGAAACTTAATAAAAAGAAAATTCAATAGGAAATGCTCTTTACTATTTGAAGGTCATTTATAACGAAATTTCATAAACAGTTCTACAAACAATTCCCTAAATAGATGCTTGTTAAATGGAGGGTTGACTATATTGTATTTTGTTATGTATATCCTTAAAATGTATGATTTTACAAGTTTTATTTTTTTAATTTCCTACTATATTAAATTTTTAAAAGGTACTTGAGAAATAGCTAACGTGTCACGTAGTATGCTTAAACAGATTGAGAACCACAGCTATGCAATAACTTATGTGACCAACTACCATAACTCAATAAATGTTACATTGTTATATCCTTGACTTCACTTTAAATTCAAACCATCAGATATGTCTGTTAAAGGCATTGAAAGAGTGTACCCCCTTTCTCCCCATTTAAATTCAGTGATCAGTAAAAGAAAATTTGCATACTGAAAATAACAACTAACAATACAAATTACATTTAAAAATTGATAACAGTAATGCTACAGCATTAACAGTACATTAACAGAAACCAAGGAAACTAACTGTAATTGAATAAGTTGACTTTTGTAAGTAGTTTTTCATCAGCTAAGAATAAATAGTGTACATATATAGTATCTGTTGTTGTTACTAATTCCTTTAGTCAAGAAACCAGCTAGACCAAGTCCAAAAGACCATGTAGCAAAATGGGGCCAGCAATCGCCTCTTGATCGTCATAGCATTTGTTAATGAATGGAACTTTACAACATGAAGTTCCTTCTCATAACAGATTGAAATTTGATTATTTTATCAACCACCATTATATACATTATTTGGTCATTGTTTATTTTAAGCAATGAAATATAAAATGATGGAAGTGCAAATTTAAATTAGAGATAGGTGAATACTATCTGCGACAACCTTGAATACTTAGAAGGTGTTCAATATCTTGAATATAATGTCACTAGAAGACAGTCAAAAGTATCTGAAAGAAATTATTAGTATGCTATCCTTTTCAAATATGCTCCCAGCTATGAAAACATTTTCAACTGCTGAAAAAGAAAACAGCATATCCTTGCTTAAAGAAATCATCTTTGAAGTACGTAATCACTCTGCTGTAAACTGACTCTTTAACACCTCTGGTTTAATTTGAGACACACACATACAAAGCAGGCTAGTTCTTGAACATGTACAAATGCTTGTTTTCATACATAAAAATCTGCGGTAGGTGAGAAGCATTTACAATTATTCAATTATTGTAGTTAAAAGTACCCAAAATAAAAAGCTACTATAAAATAATTAAAATTTTAAACAAAAAATGTCATTTCTAAATTAATGATGTTTTATTATACTTTTATTATTTTACTAATTTATTTATTAATAAATATTATTTAATAAATATATATATTAGTTAGTTATTAGCCACTGTATCTAGTTATATTATTCATTAAAAATTTAAAAATAACTATTCAGGGTGTTACAATATTTGAAATTTGGTTAATATTTGAATTTAAGAAAAGTATTATTCGTTCATCTTTAATTTAAATACATTTGTTTTGGATATAAACAACATTGTGGAGATCTGTATAATTTTCAAATACTGAATAATCATAATGTGATGGATTGAAATAATCTTTAAATTATAATGTTATTGTCCAAAAGTATCTAGTAATAAATATTATTTTTATAACTTGAATGAGTATATCTTTATTTGCATATATACATATAAACTATTAATCAGTTCTCTTTCTATTTATAGACTAGGTTTCCCCAACTTCATGATCCAGAACGCTTAAGGCCAGGAATAGAAGAATTTTTAGAGAGCATTCTATTTACTGATGCATGTTTTCTCTATTCCCCTCCTCAAGTATGTATTTACTGAGATATACTCAATATATATTTAATGCTCAATATAAATATACTTGTGTTAATAATACTCAATATAAATTTACAAGTTGCTTTTAAACACTGAATTACAGTGAGTTCCTAAAATGTTTTAATTTTAATTAATTTATCTCAATTTTGTATAACCAGATAAATTTATGTATGATAATTAGATCTGAATTCATATTATGTATTATAATAAATCTTAATCTTTTTTAAGACTTGATAAGTTTCCATAAGCTAAGAACTCATTTTACAGAATCTGCTAAGTTGTAAAATCCGCCATTAGAATGCATATTCAAAGTTAGGTATATGCCCCCATTGCGGATTACAACATCCATGGACTAGTTTCGTGCTTATAGTGCACTTAGTATCGTTATAGCAAATTAAATAATTTTGAGCTTAGTCATTGCCACTGTAATTAATTTGAACTAAATTTTCCTAATATGGGAAGCTGGCAATGCGGTAAAACTGAATTTGTCGGTTCCCATACAGGTTCACAAACTTGTGGCACATACAAAGTTTTTTGCTGCCATTAGCTATTCTATTCTGTCAAGTCCATAATGAGCAGAAAACTGTTCCAAAGATACTGTTGTTTGCACAGTAAATATTCTAAAGTTTGCAGATCAGGGAGTTAATCAAAAGAAATTTTATCAGGGTCTTTACAAAGTTTCAAAAGTAAAAATACTACTAAATAAGACTTTGGGGGGAAATTTTTTTTTCCAAAATTCTTCATAAAAGTTTAATTTTTTAGCAATCTAAAATAAATGATTCTTAAAATATCAAGAGTGAAATATCTATCCAAGTGTGGTTTAAAAAGTTATGAATGCAGTCAATTTGAAGTTTTTCCTTGCATTATTTAGTTTTTTTATAAAATTTATTTCATTATTCACAAAATTGAAAATTTTATAACATGTGAAAAACACCCTAAACAGACTCCTGCATATACACTACACATTTTGATTATCTCCACATAGAAATGTAAGAAAATAAATAATTATAAATGAAACTCACTAAAATTATAAAATATTTGTTTGCTCTACCATATCAACTAATATGATTTCATAAGATATAAATATGCATAAATATCTAAATTCTACCTTTTAGTAGTTCGCTAGAAAATTATATTTTAGTTAATGTATAGTTCAATGTATATCTATATAATTTACAATGTTTATGCACATGATGCTATATAGATGCACATGATAAATGATACGATATTTCAAGTATTGCTCATAATTTTTTTATTTTTTTTTTTTTGAGGTATTTGTCTCATTTGTTTTGCATTTTGTCTTTAGAAACATTCAGTTTCTTTTGTGTATTGTTTTAAACTTGTGATTTACAAAAATATTTTTTCTATTGATATACATAAAATATAATTCTTATTACTTTTCAAAAGCACATGTACTCAATGAAAATATTAAATTGCAACTGCTGTATGCAATATATATGTATATGAAATTTTTGTGCATAGAATATTTTTATATATTTCTAAATTTAAGCCCGTTTTTAACCATATTTTTAATATATATATATGACTGTATCTGTAATATAAGAACAAATACTTTAAAAAGTCACTGGACATATTATTCTAACTTAAATGTAATATTTAAAAATAAGTTCACACACACACACAAAATTTTCCACTGCGTTCCAGAAAACCCACATTTCTACTTCTGTTATTTGAACACTTTGAAATGTGACGTCATGGACATATGTAAATATCCACGCAGCAGCATCTACTTCTTGAGAGGAAAAATTTAAATTAATTAAATAATTCTTGAAATCACTTGAAAAACTAAAACTGACTGGTCGATGGCATCATAACGGCAACCCATGAGATCATGGTATGATACAATGATGTCATACCACAAAATTTAAATGGCAGATACAAACATTTTGAACATCAGTTTCTCTGACTGGTTTTCAACAATGGACCTTCTCGTGCAAATCTTTCCTCGATATAAAAAATATAGAGTCACGAAACTCTCATTCACTACATAAAACACATGTACATTAAACTTAACATGTGGGCACGAAACTTGCATGCTAAATTTTTAGTAAATATATAAAAAAGTGAAATAAATTATTAGTATAAACATGTTTAAACAAATTCAAATATTCAAGCAGAATTTTGAAACACTAAGATTAAAAATATGATTAAAAGATTAAAGAGATTAAAATTTCTGTTTCTTCATAATGCTCTGAAAACCTTAAATTTCGAATAATTCCAGTTTTAAACATGAAAATTATTAAACATTCTGTCTAGTTCTAATTTTTTACATATTGTATCCACATATAACATTTCATGAAAATTCATTTTTGAGTTATGTTGTCCACACACACTGATTTAAGGATATCTTTTCAAAAGTGTTTGAAATGTGTTCAAGAAGTCTTACTGTATTTAATGTGTTATTACATTTAAGTTTTAAAATCTCATGAAAGGATTTTTTCATTTAGTAACATAGGCAGTAATCATCATTATAATCCTGTCTAAAGTTGCCATTTAGCAAAAAAGCATTGTAAAAAATTGTAGAATACTTTATAAAAGATCGTAAGAAGAATTGGCCAATAATTGGTCAATAATTACTTTTTAATATTGTAGATAAAGCATTCCTCTTGTAATTTTATTATATATATATATATATATATAATATATTATTTTTTTTCTTTAGATTGCCCTGACTGCTATTGCTAATAGTGCAAAAAAGATAAAAGAAAATATTGATGGGTAAGGATTTTGGTTTATAAATTTTGGTGACCACAATTTTTATTTCTTTTTGGTACAATTGCTTCTTTCAAATTCTTTTGTTGTTCATGTACCTTTCATGTCTTTTAGTAATCTTAGATAATAATAGTAGTCTCTGTAGCATGGATTTATGTTAAATTTTTAACATGGAAGAAATATTTTTTTAACATACTTAAGAAAAAGAAAGTGGATACTAATGCAATATATGTTTGAAAAACATGTTACAGGGACTGTTTAAAAATAATGAAACTGATTAAGTTACAACAAAATGTAAAGGAAATTTACTATGTGCATAATGTTTGAAAAAATTCAAATTATATAAAAGCATTTAGCAAATTTTGCAAAATTATTGATCAGATCACTTACTTATTTTCATGATTACACATAATTACTTGAATTTTTTTTAATTGTTGAAAGATAAATTTTACCTTCTGCTGCTTAGAATATGTTATAGAAAATGGTCTTTTGACTTTTACGAATGTAATAGCATAGCTGCCAATGTTTTCAATTTTCGGGCAACATTCTGATCTTCCGATTGGAAACCGATTTCTTCCGATTTTTCATTCACAAGCTAAAAGTCCGTACTGTTCTCTGATTCTGCTACATAAATTCCCCAAAAATGTACCCTCTTCCTCTAAAAATGATAAACAAATTTTCTTCACTTCCTTTCTGGTGACTTGCGGATGTATTCCATTCACATGGAGAATAACAGTCGCATAGCTGCCAACTCTCCTGGTTTTACCCGGAGACTCTCAGGTTTTTCTCTATCTCCTGGTCTCCCAGGTAAGTGTCTCAATCTCCCGATTTTCACTCAGCTGTCCTTATTTTCCCCCTTTCTAGGCAGAAATAATGCGAATGCAAGTCGTGACTTTCAATTGTTTTCCGCATATCAAATTTCTGCTATCGTGATGTAGGAATGGATCCCAAGTGACGTTTGTACTTTTGTATTTGTACCTACAAGTCACAAAAGTAAAAAAAATCGGAAATAGATCACGAATGTTTTGAAAATATCATGGAATGAGAAACGAAGTCACAAATTTTGAGATCGAAGTTTTCTCGTTCTTTCATCTAAAAATCTCTTTGGGATCTTGTGCCAAAAACCATAATCAACCAACCAATCAACCATCTAAAAATCCGTTTCCCAGTTATCGTGTAATCGGTGCTCGCAAACGGCGATTATTCCCACGGCATCACGACAGAGAGAGACCAATAATTATCTAATTGATGTAGAAGAAACGAATTTGCATCGACTTAAATTTTGTTAAATTATTTTGTTTTATAACAAAACTATTTTCCAAATGCATTATTAATGAAATGAAAGGCTATTTTGTAGCAGTAGCAGTATCGCGAAAATCGGCATTTGTCCGCGATCCTCCTTATATTTCGTTTAATTGCGCAAATTATTTCCACTTTTGCTATCCATCTGCATCGTCTAAAATTTTTGTAATTATTTCATGTTTTATACAGAAAAACTATTTTTCAAACTTATTATTAATAAAATGAAGAATTATTTTCTGAATAACAATATTGAAATAATAATATGGGTACTTAAGAAATACAACCATTTCAAAAGCATAAATTAGAATTTGATGCATTTCTATATAAATTTACATATTTGCAAAAAATTATGACTGTGCTCAAACCACAACAGTTGAAGGCCCAGACCACACGACCAACCCAGGGGTTTATGGTAACAAATTGTGTGGCCGGAGAAAAAACCACAACAGTTGCAATTCTTCAGAAAATGACAGTTAAAGAACAAAAAGCAGTTAAAGAACAACCATATAATTCTAAAGTGCTTCTGCATGCAGAAGTAGCACAAATTTCAAACACTGAAAACTCTTTTTTTCTCCAACCTAAAATTCTTTGTTGAAAAGTTTCCAGTTTTTCTGTACCTTGATGGCAATGAAAATGTAGATGATGCATTGGACAATTTACAAACACAATTCAGTGAATTTCAAATTTATAAAATTCCTGAAGATATAGTAAAAGGAGAACTTAAAGTGGCCTAGGTAAAAAAAAAAAATGAGCATGTTCACCTAAAATTTTAAAAAAATTCACTTTTTATGTTATCTGTCCTCACTATTCCCCACAGTAATGCAGAATGTGAAAGGGTTTTTAGCCATATTAGAAAAATAAGGACTGATTTCAGGTCATCAGTGTCCAATGAAACAAAGAAAAACTTTTTATAACAGAATTTAGACAAAGTGCTAAATGTTTTGAAACTGTGTTTGATAAAAGTTTCTTGTAAGAGCAAAATCTTGTTCAATAGCATTTATGAAATGTAGTACCGAATAATATTCATAAAACAGAATTTAAAACTACATTAAATAAGATGCCATTTTCCCTCTATTAGCTTTTTTTCTCTTTTCCCTATTTTAGGTTATTTTATCCCTTTTTTCAAGTTTTTTTAAATATGTAAATTTATTTTACTCTGATTTTGCATAATGTCGATGAGTTTGCCTAAAGTCGTGAATTTTTTCCTGCGAATAAAAATCTTCAGATTCCCAGCCAAAAATCTATAGATTTTCAGCCATTCAGAGTTGGCAGCTATGTAATAGGTGCGTATTTAATATTGATGACATTTTTAATAATTTTTTTTTTTTTTTACTTTCCCTTTCATCCAAGAACAGATTTAATTTCACTAACTACAACATTTGCTAACTTCACGGCATTTACTAACATTTTGTTCTTTTTTTCAAGAAAAGTAATAATATGAGGCAACTTTGAAAAGTGCGCTTATATAAAAGTTAAATCATACCGAATGGAATCTTCAGTATTTGTTTAACAATCCATATTAAGTTGTATTCTTCCTCATCTAAACTGTTAGCAATGAGTAACTAATTCAAAAGAAAACATTTTCTTTGTGAATGCTTCTGTCACACAGTTCAACTGCAGTTCTTTTTAATAAAAGAAAGGGAATATAAAAACAAACTGGGGTTAAAAAAGTATTACAAACATAGAAAGGCATTTTTTTCAAATCTGAGACTAAAAGACAAGAAAAACTTTTTAAGGCATTTTGCCTTAATTTTCGGGCTTTAGTGATGAGCTTCAACAAGAACAGAACAGGGCTAACAATATTAGTTGCTGCAGTAGAAACATGATTCTATGCCATAGTTTATGTAAATGCATCTGTTATGCATCGAAATACATGTTTAGTTCTCAAAATTATAAAAATAAATAAAAATGCATTTTAAGATATTTACAATGTCAAGTTTTCCTCTTGTATTTTAATTCTCATGTAGAATTTTTTTTTTTTCATTTTCACCCTGCTCTATGCTACTTTCTTATTATAAGTTTTCTGTAATAAAATTTGCATTTGCTCCATTATTTTTTTTTTTTTTAAATTTTATATTTTATTATGCAAAAACTTTCTCTTAACATACTTATGTGATACATTTTAGTTACTAATATATAGTTACTGTTTATCAATAAATTATATTTATACTGTTTTTACAACATTATAAATATATATTTCCAACAGTATAAATATATGTTATTACTAAATAATAAGAATGAAATTATTATTTATAAATGTATTTATTCTTATATTTGCACACAAAAATCTTCATTAGAAAACAACATAACAATATATTAGAGTATTAACTGATTTCAGAAGCAAAGCAAACCTTCTTCAGGTTAAAAAACTGAACTGTCATTCCAGGAAAACATCTACAAAGAGATTATTGGATTGTAGTGAGCTTCTTAAGTTACTTTAATGTCAAAATATTTGAAAGAGCATCACTTAGAACACAGCCTATCTGATTTTGATGAAATTTGGTTCCTAATCAATGGTCAATGTGTAGAGTGACTTTTAAAAAAAAAATTCTAAATCGGACAATTTTTACTAGCAGTAGCATCATTTAGCAGCAGCAATATTCATGAGGAGGTGGTACTAATAAGAACTTCAAAATTTTAGGTGGTAATAAACTTTTTCGATAAATTTTTGTCAGTGGCAATAATAAACTTTTATTCATGGAATTGATAATCTTTTTCTGTCAATGGCAATAATAAACTTTTTGTCAATGGCAATGATAAACTTTCTGCCAATGGCAAGAATAAACTTTGCTTAACTGATAAGAATGTAGGTATTTTAGGTGTTAAAAAATTTTTATTTACTAAAGCTTAAATTGTAAAATATCAAAACTCACAAGTGAAGATGCTCTCATAATTTGTGGCTAAATTTTTGGAGGTGGTAATCTAGTCACTTAGTCAGTATCAGTCATGCATATAGTCATAACCTCAGTTCAATACATATTTTCTATATTTGGATAAATGAATTTAAAGTAGTTATTTTTTCCCTTAAGATAGCTTATTGAAGAGATTCTGTCTCCCCCTCCTAGAAGTGTCTTGTGGAACTATGAATACAACTGAGAAGATATAATTTTGCTATCTTTCGTAGAGTCAAACAGTTTAATTGACAAGAAATGTTAACCTAATAAACTTTTAATTCAGTATGTAATAGCTCTGCACATATGATTTCGAAAAAGAAAATCTGCACATTGACCACTGGTTAGAAATCAAATTTCATCAAAATTGGATAGGGCTTTCTAAAGTAATGCTCTTTCAAATATTTTGATATTGAAGTGACTAGGATTTTATAAATTCAAATTAGTGAATGTGAACAAAGGTTTCCCAAATGTTAATTATTGAAAATAAACAAACCTTACATCAGGGAACACTGAGAAATTATATCTTCTCAGCTGTTTTTACAGTTCAAAAGGCATTTATGGAGCAGGGAAACAGAATTTGTTTAAGAAGTGAAACACACACACACATCACTCAGTCAGTAGTAAATCTATCAATTAGCAGTACTCTTTGTGGCACCAAGTAAATGATAAAATTTCATGCCTGTAAAACTGTTTACAACCAGATTTCTGCCAGCTTCATAGCATCATATTAACTGTGTTGGGGCCCCTAAGCTACCGCTTAGTCTGCATATTGTAAATAATCATTTCAGACAGTGTTCGAAATTAGCGGTCGTTAGAAGAATTTGTTTGTTGTTAGAAGAATTTGTTAGAAGAATTTGTTGTCTGAAGAATTTGTTTTTCGTTATCCTCAGACATTCCGATGTCCGAGACTCCGGGTATTTAACGAGTTTCTATTGCTCCCCTCCCCTTTATCCCCACGTACATCTACGTGTCCCACTTGGAATAAAAGGGAGTGATTCTGCAGAGTCTTTACATTCTAAGTGCTTACTATTATAGAACACACTGCGTTCCAGATTAAATCGTTCCAGCATCTTGCAAATTTGGTTAGCTTATATTTTGTTATCAGACATTGAAAATGATGTTTTTATAGCTGCCAAGTGTTCCAATTTTTATGTACTTGTTACTTTTTTCAGTCTTGTTCCACGAATCCGATTTGGATCCACAGTAGTCCGATTTTTCTTTTCCATAACATTTATATTTTATTGCATGCAAATCTGCATATTTTTCATCTGCATATGCATAAGAGTATCTACAAGTCATGAAATCGGAAGTAGGTCATCGAAATGAGACACAAAGTCAGGAATTTTAAGATCGAGGTTTTTCCGGTTTTTCATTTAAAAATCCGCTTCCATGTGTTGCGTCTGTTTCTAATTAATGTGGGAGAAAAACATTTGCATCGACTAAAATTTTTATGATTATTTCGTGTTATATACAAAGAAATTATTTTTCAGATGTATTATTAAAAAAATGAAGAGCTATATTGCACGAATACCGGGTACTGCGATAAATGGCATATGTCCGCGATCTTCTTTATATTTCGTTTTATTGTGAATATATTTTTCCACTTCTGCAATCTGTTTGCATCGTCTAAAACGTTTGTAATTATTTCGTATATACTATATTATGCAGAAAAACTATTTTTCAAGCGTATTTTTAATGACATGAAAGGCTATTTTGCAGCAGTAGCACGATAAACAGCATTTGTGCGCGATCCTCTATATTTCGTTTTATTTTGAAAGTATTTTTCCACTGTTACAATTTGTTTACATCGTTTTAAACGTTTGTAATTATTTTGTATATTATATAGGAAAACTATTTTTCAAACATATTATTAGTGAAATAGAAGACTATTTTGCAGCAGTATGGGGAAAACGGTATTAGTCCACCATTTTTCCTTATGCAATATGTTCCTATCTTTCTTTCTGGTAGGTTGGCATCTATGCATTTTTTTATATCAATCCTTGAAATTAATGTGATTCATACTTTTTTTTATTATTACCCAGGCTCACCCAAAGGGTGTAGATAAGTTTTAAGGGTATGATTTATATTTTATCAAAGCAAAAAGAAAAAGTGTAGCAACTATAAAACGAAAACTTATTATTGGCTTGCAAATACTGAACCCTAGCTGCCAACTCTGCATTTCTTCATAAAACTCCGATATTTGCATTCACTGCCGATCTCCGGACAAATATGCAAATTCCCCCCTCCCCTCCTTTTTTTTTTTTTTTTTTTAAGATGAATATAGTAAGCAGATTTTAAAATGAAATTCCATACTTTGATGAAATTGGCCACAAAAAATGACTAAATTTCACCCAAGATTCCTTTATAATATTTTAATTTTAAATGTGCTTAATTCTTATATTTGTAAATAATATGAGAAAGATTATATGGAAATGTCACTAAAATGTGCATTTATACGGGATTTTAGGTTTATTCCATTTTATTATCACATATTTTCTATTTTTGCAATTTGTTTTTATCAACTAAAACTTTTATATTAATTGTTATTTTAACTCAGGAAAATTAATTTTCAAGTATGAAATGAAGGGTATTGGACAATGATTAAGATGACCATAATTTGAAATTGTTAAATAGAAGGGTTTTTTTTTAATTTTTTGTTTTTTTATGTCCTTTTTGCCAAGTAAAAACAAATTAGCAATTTTTTCTATTTATTTTCTTTTGGTTTTCTTTATCAGTTTATATTAAATTTTAAGAAAATTTAAAACAATTTTTAATACAAAAATTAAGAAATAGAGTTATTCTTTGTTTAAATCTTTAACATAAATGGACATTTAAAAAATAGTTGTTATTGTTAGAAATGTCAAAATGGCAAGTAGCCATGTCTATTTGGCACCTAGAGTCAAAACTATAGGTGTCAAATGACGCCTAGCTCAAATTTTTAATTTCTAACACTGATTTCAGGTGCAGGCTGGATTTGTATTTAGTTTTACAAAACTCGGATCTGCAGGATTTGTGTTAAAATGTTTCGTTGAATCAGGTGTACTCTGTCTTGGAGGCTCTAAGCAAATGCTTAGTCCACCATTTGTAATTCCATATATGAGGTTTCTGGCCAGGTCATGTTCAAACTTAGTTTCATAAAATTGGTATCCCTAGATTTTCTTTTGAAAACTTTTGAAACAACAGATTCACTGTTTGGGACCATAATCAATCGCTTAGTCTACCTATCGTAAAATCCTCATGTGAGGTGTCCTGCGAGCCAGTTTCTTGCATAATTTTAGAAAAATTAAGTCTTCAGATTTCTATTGATTGTTTCCAAGTATCATATGTATTTACTCTCCTGGGGGGCCCAAGCGGCTGCTTAGTCTACCCATCGTAAATCCATATGATGCGTTGGGCCAGAGCAAGTTTGCACTTAGTTTTTAAAAGTTCATGTACCTTCATTTTAAATCATTTCTTAGCATTAGGTCACTTAGTCCGCCTACTTTAAATCCACATGTGAGATTTTGAACAAGCCCAGGTTCGTACTTAGTTTTAAATAATTCGGATCTCCTGGATTGCTGTTGAAAGGTTTTGCAGCATTTAATCTGCTGTCTAAGAGTCCCTAAGCGACCGCTTAATCCACTTCCACATGCTAGATAATCTACCTTCAAGGTTTTGGTTAGGCCGGATTCGTACATAGTTTTAAAACATCCTAGGCCCTCGAATTTCTGATTAAAATGTTTCGCAGCATCACATTTTCTGTCTTAGAGGTCTTATATTATGCGATCGCTTAATCTGCCTGTTATAAATTTACACCTGAAACTTCGGGTCCGGACATGCTTCATTCGTATTTAGTTTTAAAAATTTAGACCCACTGGATATGTATTAAAGGATTGTTGAGAAATTAGATTAGTTTATCACTCAGGAAAAAAAGAAAATTTATTTCTAAAAATAGCTCTTTGAAGTATATATATCATTTTATTTTTCATCAATTACTTTAAAATCAAAACTGACATTTATCAATTATTTTAAAATCAAATATAAAATTGTAATTTTAAATTTATGGTCAATGTGATGCATTGTTTTTACAAAAAATTTCAAAATCTGCCATGTTTTTGAGGAATAATAGTCAGAAAAAATGGCATTCTTATGTACTCCATATTGACCTGGTCTTCATTGATAGACTATAGAAAAAGCAGCTCTTAGAAATAACTTCATAAAATAAGAAATATTTTCAATGTAGAAGAAATGTTACTGTCTCTTTCATTGTTTTCTTTCAACTTTCATTCAATAAAAGTTAATTTACTAATATACTCTAATTTGCTAACCAGAGAAAATTTGCATCCTAGTTGGTATAAGTATTGCCTTCATTCTTATATTTTGTTTTTTTAATAGAAATTTCTCTACCTTTGCTGTCATAACTGCTCTGTCGCATTTTGTCCCAAAGAAGGTTCTTTTTTGCTTTTAAAACAAGTTGATATGTGTAGTCAGCTGTTTATGTTGTTACATTTTTGATCTTGTGCTATAAAACTAATCAATCAACCAACCCATGTTTATGTTGTTACTAATGAAGTATTTTTATCTTTAGATTATTTAAGACAGAGTTTTCAGCGAATTTTTTATATGCATGTGAATTGATATTGATAAAAATATTTTGGTCGTTAATTTTGCAATAAATAGTTAAGTATACAATATACAAGTCGAATACTTTATTATGAAAATGGTTGGAAAGTTAAAAAGGTTTATTTTAATTACATTTCGTTCTCGTAAAATTACAGATATTTTTTATTTAATTGAAATTTTGTTGGTAATTTTAATCCAATCTTCATTTAATTTAGTAGGTTTAATATATTATAGTGCATTCTATGGTATCTTTCTCTCATTTTTAATTAATTTTATTTATATGTTGTATCTACAAAAATTTGGACACTAGTAAATTGTAAGTTTTAAAATTATCATTAGATACATTTGATGAATTATTTGGAATCTCTTACTGTCTGCATTTTAACTTAATATCTCTATTTTAGGTATCTAACTGACATTCTTTTTGATGATCGTCCTGATAAGCTAAATTATGTGAAAGATGCAATGAAAAGTAAGGCTTGATATTTAATGTTTATTCGATTTGTCTCTCCATAATACACACTGTATGTAAAAGGAAAGTATTGTGAGGAGATCAAAAGTATGACTATCATATTTTGATGGACGGGCATCATAGGGATGTTCTGATTTCTCTCTGATTATCCGATAACCGATATTTAAGAACCTATAAATTCGATATTTTTTTTCTAAATTGCCTTTCATCCTGAAACAAAATAATGTGCAGAAAAACATTAAAATGCAGAAATACCTCACTAGCCTAAAAGGTAGACACTGAGGGTCAGTGATAAGTCTGCCGGATTCTGTGCATCTGCAGGAAAGAAAATCCTAAAGTCGAAGGTCATTCAGCGCAACATTCAAATGTTTTAAGTCAGTGGTCCCACCCTTCTGTTATGTATTTATCTTTAACATGGTATGGAAATTCTCTTGGCGCATAAATAGAATTCCTTCTTAAAACTGAGTAAGTTGGGAACAATGGATTTAAATAAAACAAAAACATTCTTAGTCAGATATATAGTATAGTATAGATATTTTACTTGTGGTGTTTCCACTTAAAGACAGAATTGCCAGATTGGGTGATATTCTGCTAATCGAGCTACTTTTGAATGCTTATTGTGACTTTTGAAACATGGAATAACTAAAAAATAATTTTGGATTTAAAAAAATAATGACAAGGTGAACCTTCCTGGGTCTGGCAGTACCTGTGCACCAAATTTCATGGCCATATGATGCTTAAATTTCTTGCTACAGACTACACACATACATAGACATCTTTCTTTATTATGTAAAAAACTGAAAGCGACGTGTAGTAAAAGTATATACAAGGGCTATTTTTCATGTATATCCGGAAATGTCACTTCTATATGGGGCAGAAACTTGCAATTTGATACTTGGGGTGGGGCAGCCCATTGGCAGGGATTGCACTGGGATCACCCGAGTTTGATTCCCGCTCTACCCAAACTGTCTTTGTGTTCATGCAGAATATGAGCACATTAAATATGTGGATTCGTAAGTCTTTTTGAGAGATTGGTGGTATGTGAAGGTCCCTGAGGAAGCCACTCCCACTGGCTTCTGGTCTAAATTGGGTGGCACTGTCTCGGGCATCCAAACAGATACCTTACACCTTTGAGTAGGTCAGATAGTCTGGATCAAACAACAACAATTTGATACACGAATGGCTCGAGTAGTTAACTAGCCAGAAAAATACAAAAATTTGTAATTAATCCTTAATTTATAGGAGGGTAAGGATAATTATTCAAACTGGGATTTTCACTGTCAAACTTTTGATGTTTATATTATATTCATTATTTTAAGCTAAGGTTTGCTTTATTTATTTTTTATTATAATTGCATAGTTTATATTCAAGCAATTAAACAAAACTCACACATACCTCTGTGTATGGCAGCGTTTTATTTTTAGTAATTGTGTTTTACTTTTCTAACAGTTCAACCAATCAGAAAACAAGATTGTTTCATTCCTATCTAATTCCAATGTATTTTAAACTAAAACAGAGTTTAAGGCATAGAGAAAAGGAGGCTACAGAAGTAAATAAAATTAAGAAGTGGGCCATGAGTAAAATAGGTTGAGAAACACTGCTGTAGTGGTACCACTGGTGCATTCTAAACTAAGTAATATTTTCTAGAATTTTTCAAGTGTTACCTTTTAAGATATACTTAAGATTTTGTTATATCATAATTACACCTGTAACTAAGAAATAACATCTTGATGTCAATTTTCACGAGCAGACCAGTTCAAGATCACAAAGTTCTTTATTTATTTGGCTTAGTACTACTGCTACTCCTTGGTATCATAGTTTCTTTAGAAGTTAAGCCTGCCTCAAGATGGCCCTTCATTTTTCACGATTCTGAGATTTGTTCTTCCACTTTTTAGCTTTCATTTTCACAAGGTCATCCTCCTTTTATATCAGTAATGCTATCAATATCATTAAATTTTTCCATAATTTCTTGCTCCATAATTCATTTTCATTGATTGGACTAAAAATTTTCCTCAGCATATTTTGATATATTTCCAAATAAGTAATCAGTTTTGATCTCTCTGGACTAATGTCCGGGTTTTATAGCTGTACGTAAGTACAGATGTGAGAACTACTTTATATAACTGAATTTTATTTCTAAGTGAGATCAAATTACATTTTAATAGTGGTGAATTACATGTTTTGTTTGCTGCAAACATTCTGTTAGTAATTTTAACTGAAGCCCTTTACTTACTATTAATACTGAGCCTAGATAAGGGAATTGTTGTACTCTTTCAAAATTCTCTTCACCAAATGCGAGACATTGGTTATTAACACCTTTTTCTCTATCTTTGGTAACAATAAAACATATTGCTGTTTTAAGTGTTTTCTCCACCTCCTTTTTTATTTATTTATAATCCTCTTCAAGACTTTTCTCGGTCCTTCCAAAGCAGTCCACATTGTCTGCATATGCTAGAAGTTGCAGACTTTTTTTTGTGATGGTTCCACTTTTATTTGTAATTGGATTTCTCAATATCTTTTCAAGACAAATTAAAAAGCATTGTTGATAGTTCATCTCCTTGCCATAAGCTTCTAGTAACTTTGAACTCATGTACAAGTTTGCCTTGTATTTGTACCTTACAAATGGTGTCAGCACCATTTTAACTATCTTATTTGGCTTAAATCATTAAAATATTGTAATGTTTAAAGAAAATCTAAATTTGTCAAGCAACAAACTTTTTAAATTTGGGTCGATTTCAATTCAATTTTATCTTATGTCTCTGCTATTTCAGATATGCATTATTAGAGTATTTTTTACACATTTATGCATCTGCTTTGCATTTATTTTAAGGTATGTTTCTTATGGTAATGTTTCAAAAATATTATATAATAATAAAGAAAGATACCTGTCTATTTGTAAGTAATGTAGCGGAAAATCTAAGCTATGGACAGGCACAAAATTCTGTACAGATGTACCTTAGGCCCAGTCCTATGGTAATGGACCTAGGAGAGATTTTTTAACATTCAGATCCCCGATGGTGGGGAGTAGGTTCGAACTTGAAACCTGTAGCTTGCAGATCCTCCACTATACTGTTAGGCACAAAAGACCCACAGGTATAATCGGGTTTGTCTTTCATAGCAGAGAGTTACACAATGCAGCCTCGCCACATACTCCCCTTCCTGGTGAGAACTTAGATAGGATATCTACAGATGAGAAGCTTGGTTGAATTTCCATGAGGAGGGAGCCAGCTCAGGTAGGCATGTCATACCTTATTGTGCGGCTCTGTGATGTCAGTCGTAGTCAACCAGGAAAGAAAGGAGAAAATGGAAGTGTGTGTCAGTAGTAGTGCTGCCATCTCATGAGGGAGATGAGATCGTTGGAGAGAAAGAAGGTTGCATGCTCGTTTTTCATCTGTGGTCATCAACTGTGTGAGGGGGGGGAGGGTGCTGATCTCTGATGGTTGGGGATAAGTTTGAACTCTGAACTTGTAGCTTGTAGATTCTCTGCTATACCATTACGCCAAAGGAATTCCTCGGGCATGAAGGTATAATCGGAGATGTCTTTCATAGCAGAGAGTGACACAATTCAACCCCGCCGCAAACTTAAGTACTGGCCCTCTTATGCATCTTATTATATTTATTTTTAGACATGTTTCTTTAGTAATGTGTGAGAAATAATGTATAAAAATACAAACATATGAGAAAGTCAATTAGAAACTATTTCTTTTCAAATATTTAAATTTATATTTAATATGTTAATGCATACCCATTAGAATATTTGTGACACATTTATAAATTTGTTTTCCTTATTTTTTAGATATGTTTCTTATGGTACGGAATGAAAATTCATCATCTTTAAGTGATTCTATGAGAACCTCCTTAGATAGGAAGCTAGATAAGTGTAGGAATCAAGAGAATAATCCAGGCAGCTTGGCGTAAGTTATTTATATTGAACATGCAGGATGTGTAATTAGAAATATGTATAGTTTATAGTTTTAAAGTGACTTGTCTTTCCAGAACAATAAAAGTAGCTTACTTTTATTAAAGACATACAGTAGTCCCACTCCTTCTTATCTGCAGGGGATAAGTTCCAAGGCCTTCAGTGGATGTCTGAAATTACAAATAGTACTAAAACCTATATCCTTTTAAAACCAAATACGTACGATTATACAGGTCAGATATTATCTACATTTTTAGCTTCCTGGCTAGTCAGACATTATAAATGCTGGAAACAAACATTTGCTCTAGTCCACAGAAAGTATATAATATGAATTTTGCTCAACAGATGGTGAACCTAGTCAGTTTTGTAGTTACAATTTTCGGTCTTGCATAAGTTTGCAAATGTGCATGAGACATCTTAGTAATTTATCTGCCACAAAGAGGCAATTGTCAAAATATTTTTAATTGCTTAAATATAAATCATTAATTTAATGTTTAAATAAATGTTTCCACTTATTTAAACCTTAATATTTTTGCTTGTAGGGCATAATATTTCGTCATTCATATGATTGTACAACTTAGGCAATAAGCTTGTCATGTTTGCTATCAGAAACGTAATGTAAGTTTTTACAAGTAACTTTAGTTTACTGTTTTATTAATGTTAACCATAGCCTAAATTATTATGAAAAACATGAATATCTATGTAATATGCAATCATTCTAATATATATTTACATAGGCGTTGATAAGGAGAGGGGCCAGGGAAGGTCATGTCCCTCCTTTTTGTAGATAGTTGACGCTCTTCTCCCAGCTCCACCAGCTAAAAGTCTGAAGTGACAACAAAGAAAATGATGAAATTTCTGCAATTAAAGAATTATAATCCGCCCAGAGAATTATAAAATGTCTATATGCGGATAAAAAATTATAGGTATGACCACTTCCCACATTGTGACGACATTTCAAGACCTCAAATGATGAAATTTCTGCAATTTAAAGGGTCAAAGAATTATAATCCGCCCAGAGAATTATAAAACGTGTATATGCGGATAAAAAATATGATAGGTATGACCACTTCCCACATTGTGACGACATTTCAAGACCTCGTATGTGGTTACGAAAACTGCAAAAGTAATACAAAGACATGTGAAAAATGCAATGTGTATTTATGCATCTCAGAAACCAAAACTTGCTTGAAAGATTTCCATTATAAATAAATATAGTCATTAAAATTGTAATTAGTTTGTTTGCAAACATTTTTTTCTACATTTGACTTTGAACAAGAAAAAGCCTAACTTGTGTGATTGTGTGGATTAGGTTCTGTGACATTTTACACCAAAAATACCTACACACGCATGATTGTGCGAGTATCCCCCATATTTTGAAGGGAAGGTTGGATTTTTTTTTTTAATTATTTGTTTAAGTGTCAGTGGAATCAGTGACTAATTAAAAGAAGGAAAAAAAATGAAGTTTAAAGATGAAAATACTTCTGGTCTTAAAAGGTTATATATATATATGTGTGTGTGTGTGTTCATATATGTACACCATGTTCTTTTAATACATATCTATGATAATGTTTAATTTATAAATTAAGCACTGTAAGAGAAACAACAATAACATGTAAATATGGTCTATCTATCTCTCTCAAACTATCTTTTTGTACAGTACTGAACTCACCCTTCTTCTGATCATGATAATGCAATGTTTATGTGATAAAATGAAGTTAAGAAAATGATGTAGATATTGTGATTGATGTAGAGTTACGCTACTATTGATTTTCTAGCGATACATCAGGAGAATCACCTGCTCAGGTGATTCTAGGTCATCGAGCCATGATGACATCAGGAGAATCACCTGCTCAGGTGATTCTAGATCATCGAGCCATGATGATATTGATGTTGGATGTCAGAAGCAGACTATGTGTGATATGAGGATTGAGTATTCTCAATGGTTGAAGTTTTTTTGCTAAAAATTTTGGAAGAACATAGTAGTTGGATTTGTGAGGTTGTAATCTTTTGGTGATCATATGTGTAACGTTAAAGCTGTGTTCCATCCTCTGATCATATTCCATAATTTTGTACTTTAAAATGTGTGCAATTTGAAACACTTTGGCAACTTTTTGGTAATATCCACATTGCTGGTTCTGTTTTAGTTTCTTCATCTTCTTTTTACTCTGTAAATGACTTAACAAGGTTTTCAATTCTTCATTTTATAACACTTCTCGATAGAGATGTGGATTTTCTGAAAAATCTTGAATCAGAAAACATTTCTTGTCATAAAATTTTGAAATTATTCTCAGTATTATATTTCAGCTGAAATAATATGTACAGTGGCTTTTAAAAGTATTTATTTTTATATTACAGCTACATTCAAACATATGTTACCTAGCAAGGCTAAAAATAAGATTTAGATTTAGAAATATTTAAAAAATTTAATGCCTAAAAATTTCTCCTACCTGTAATACTGCAACCAGGAGCTGCAATTTAATATTTTCTTTATGTGTGCTTTTGAAAAGTTATGGGAAAATTATATTTTATCTTATTTAATAAATGAAGATGTCTGTAACAGGGATATCGAAGAGTCATATGGCCATGAAATTTGGTATGCAGGTACTTTAGGACCTGGAACAAACAGTACACCTTGATTTTATTTTTATTTTTTAAATGTGAATAGTTTTTTAGCTATTTTATGTTTTAGCATAAATTAACCTGATTTTGAGCAATATTCACACAAATCAGTCCTCGGCGACTGAAAATATTATCACAGAGTTTTTATCTTGACACCATCAGAAAAATCGAAAAATTCTCTTTCAAACACATTTTAAATGGAATCCATACAATAAAGATATGAAAACTTCACAATTAAGTGCAAATTCCTATAATAATTTTAATGATATTGTCATTCTAAACATTTATTGAAATATTTAATTTATTTTTCATAAAAAGATGTATTAGAATCTCTGTTCTCGCTATACAAAATTATCTTCACAGTCAAATCTGAAGAAAAAAATATCCAGCTGCAATAATTAAATAATTGTAAATGTTTCTCACCTACTGCAGATTTTTATTTTTTAATTTAAGAAAACAGGCATTCAAATATGTTCAGAATTTAGTTTTTTTTTGTCACGAATTAAATCAGAGGTGTTGAAGAGTTGCTCTTAAAAATCTGTTGATAGCGGTATGAGTAAATACTTCAAAAGTAATTCCTTCAAGCAAGGATACAGGCTGTTCTTTTTCCAGTAGTCAATATATATTTATTTTTTCATTTCGTAGAAGTAAACTTTCTTCTGGGTATTTTTGAATTTCTTCTTCTAGAGTATCCTGACTTTTTATTCCAGGATCTGCTGTTAATCACGGAGATATATTAGAGGTACTCAAATTTCTTCTAGCTACATTATATTTGAGATCTCAAATATCTTGAATACTCTAGTGTTCAAGTATTTACTAATAGTATTCGCTTATCTCTAGTAAATATATATATGTTATTTTTGTTCTTAATATTTTCATACATTTAGACACTTTTCATTTTCACTGTCTATTTGATTTGCTAAAATGTTAATTTGCATACAGTTAAGAAAGCTAAAAGAAATTTGTTGTTGACATAAACTTCAGTTTTTATTAATTCCTTTTAAAAATTAAAATTTTTCGAATCATGTAATATCTGCAGTATGATTCTTTTTTTTCCAGGTACAAAAGAAAACTTGAAGACATGCAAGATGATGATGAAATAGAACCAGCACAGAAGTATTCAAGGTTATTAGAAGTATGCATAGGCTTCTGTTTCACAATATTATATTTTTTTATAAAATATTTTATAAATTGTAATTCCTTATATTCCCAAGAGGCACATTCCTAGAAATATCGAAATATTTCGAATTTATGTATCCAAAAGCTAATTTTTATGGAAAATTAAAGTTTTATCTAGCTATCAAATATAGGCATTTTTATAACCTAATATTTTTATCTAAGCTGCAATGTTTTCATGAAAAAGCACTGTGCAAAAATGGAACTTAAATTTTGTTTATAAATATTTTCAGGATTTTACAAATGAAATTAAATATTTTAATGCAAATTTAATTTTTTAATACTCAAAAAAATCCTCTACTTTTGGTTTAGAAAGTTTTACTTTCAAAATTTTTAAAGCAAGAGGGGAACATTTTTCTGATTAAAAAAAATATATATATTTATAATTATTACTGGGCTTTTCTACTGTTAGTTTTGAAAATTGTTTGTCTCTTTATTTTTGTTACAACTGGGAACTAGATTTAAATTAAATAAAACTTTACTTTTTAAAGGAATCTCAATGTTTATTATAAATGGAGTTATTTATTTACTTTTCCACGATATAATAATTAGACTATTATGTGTGGAGTTGCCATCAATTGCAAAACATTGTCATGTTTCAAAAGTATTCATAATAGCTTCCTTCTTCAAGTCAAAAGCTTCTGCATAAATCAATTTATTCAAAAGCTTTTTGAACAATCTTCAAGCTTCATCAATTCTTTGAGGCTTCATAAGCAATTTTGAATTTTTTACTTTAAAAAATCTGATGTGGACAGCAGATGTCTCTGCATAATTCAGTGATTTCTCTTCTTTCACAGTGAAATAATGTAGAAGTTTGACAGCCCAGTGTTTTTAACATTGAATTGTATATTAACATTTAGAACATGTTTGGGTGTCAACATGTAAAACTATTTCAAATACCAAATTAACTTATATTTTACACAAAACTAACTTGACAATTAGAAATATTGCTAACATCTATTAAGCAATACAATCCATATATTAAAAAAATTTAATAATTAATTCTCAATTTGGCATTGATTTCATTAATTTGACATCACTTTTACCAATTTCGAGATATTTTTGTTAATTTAGCCGTATTTTAAAAAGAAATCGCCATGTTGGCAATATTTCGCCAAATTAGTCACCAAATATTACAGGTGGAAAAGGTGAACATATTGGATGATACATACGACTTTTAATGCAATTTTTTCAGATAAATTTATTTTAAAAACTTGCAATGTCTCGAGTGCGATTCATGCTATCGCTCTAAAGTTTGCAACATTCCTTTTTTAATGAAAAATTACATCTGAAATGATTGATTTTTTTTATCATCATTTTTGAAAGTGCTAATCTTTTTAATGACTTTTTTTTTTTTTGAAAAAATTAGAGGGGGGGGGGGGCGGTCTTTTGAACATTCAATATCATTTAAAATCAGTAGGGTTCCAGTATTCACTAATTGTAATAATCATATCAAATTATGTTTGAAGTGCTTCATTGCTTCATTTATTTGTGTGATATCGCATGTACATACTCACAGACACACACATACAGCTACATCACCTCATACAGGCATTACTAACATACATACAGACATCATTAGCATATATACAGACATCGTCTCAAAAGCATTTTATTTGAGTTCAGGGATGTTTAGAACATGTTCTTCTATCGAAAAATCAAATTTGAATTTTTGATCCCATTACAATGCTTTCCCTAATGTATGTAGGGAAAGTAAGAAAGCTAACAATAATGCTCTTCATTGTTTTTCATGTGTTTTTGTTTAGAAAGTTTATTAAAGATAATTTTTCCTAAACAGTGGTTATCTTCAATGTGCTCATATCTTTATCTAGTGCTTATTTATCTCTTATTAAATTTGAAATAGAGTACTAAATTTACCTGCATGAAAATTAGATTGTGGGCCCGTGATCTAAATTAAAATGTAATTAATGATTGATATTAATTTATATAAAGTTTTTCCATAAATTCATTTCTTTAAAAAAAAAATACTTTCTGTATTTAACCAGAATTTTATAAACATACCGTATATGCTCACGTATGAGTCAAGAAATTTGTGACAAAAAAAAAAGCTTCAAAGTGTTGGGGTTGACTTATACGCAGAGTCTAAAAAAAAATATATATATATATATATCTCTGGAAAGAAAGTCTAAAAGTTCTTTTTTCCCGTGAGACAATCCATCCTAAAATGATGCGGTAGTAATTACGCAATCATGCACTCTGAATTTCTCTGCACTTCAAAACTCTCTTGGGAGTCACTGCCTTCCCGATACTCACGACTACCTACGTATCACGTCATCAAAAAATATACATACAACTTGTTCGTTTTCGTTCTCTTGCTTCTTCGATTACAGCCGATCGTCTTCGACAAAAAATTGCTCCTTTCAGAGCTACACACTCCATAACACAGATTGTTTAAAACTATAATGCAAGATTTTAAGTTGAAAGTGTACTGCTTCAAGTCGATTCGGGGTTAATGAAAAAATCGGCTCAAATAATAGGTGGAAGCCAGACATTGTTTTGATTGCGCGGTGGGTCAAGGATGCTTGTGACAGGGATGCAATACCTGTGGGAAATGGTCGCGAAATCGTTCAAGAAATGTTGCTTTAGTAATTGATGGCATAGATGATGATGGAGTTTTTATAAATGATGATGACAATGATTTTTATGACATGGGTATAGATGGGATTGCTGATATTTACATAATGCGCCAATGATTTTTAAAACTATTTGGCAAGTGTGACTCGAATTATATCACCTATGATACACCAGCGTTGTCTCTCGTCCGTTTTGAGGCCACTGCGTGCTAGGGGTAAAAGAATGCCTGGAGCTTGTCATACGAGAACGAGCATCCCCAAAACGGCCGGGAGGCAATGCTCTTATGTCATAAGCCTACTTGCTTGGAATCAGACTTTAAAGGGTTCCGGTGAAGATTTTATAATGGAAACTAAATTTGAGATTATATATATATATATATAATTCTTTTTCGTTTTTAAGTGTTTTTGAATAATTTATTGAAAAAAAAAATTCTGTGTTTGGGATCGACTTACACACAAGTTTTGGATTTTTCTCCGATTTTTTTTCTTTAAAAGTAGAGGGGTCAACTTATACACGAGTATATATGGTAATTAATTGTTTCAGTTTCACTTTGTGTACCTGCTACCATAATAAAAAATATAGCCCTACTTTGTTGACACTCCTTTTATTTTATTTCTTCTTTAGTCTTTTATACTTTGTTATTTTTCACACTAGATACGTTTTGAGACTAGATGTTTTACCAAAATTGATATAGTCCAAAATAGGAACTTATTTATACGATAGGATATATATATATATATATATATATAATAATAGTAGTTTGAAAATCCAATGAACGAAAAGTAAGAAGATGTAACACGATAAACCTAACTTTTTAAAACACCCACAGAATAAAAGTATAACTAACGAAATCAAGCACAAACGCTATACACGTGGACGAGGCTCTAAGCCTAAATCATGAATTGTTAACCTCTACAAAAATCTAATCATGTCCAAGTTTTTTGTAGAAACAAACACAAAAATGTATGTTTCTGAAGAAATAGATAGATTATATCTATAAACTATTTCTACTTGGACGACATACATAAAGAAGGAATAAAAAAGAAAAAATGAATACCTGGAAAAAGCACAGCATATGTACAATCGAGTCGATACCGGGAGCACTGATAGAAGAGACCAGTGTTGCCATTCGTAAAGAAAAAATAAAAAACCATTTACTGTTGCCATTCATAAGAATTGAAAAACAGTTAAGCGAAATGTTAAGAAAAAGTATTAATATACAAAAAGAGCTACTAAAAGGAGGGGCAAATAATAGTAATGCTGAAGTGGAAGAGAATGTAAAAAAAAAAAAAAAAAAAAAAAAAATACAAGAGAATGGAGATGTCTGGCAAATATAAGATACTATGAATAGAATTATATGATACTATGAAAAGAATTATAAAAATCCAGCTATTTTAAATTTTTTAACAATACTATTTACTAAATAATATATATATATAGTTTGAAATCCAATGATAGAATAGAGAAAAGTTGCAACTCAATCCTAACTTTAAAAAATGACTACATAATAAAAAAAAGTATTAAATAGAGAAGCATCATCAAATGGGGAAAAAAAATTCAAATTGCTAGTCATCAAGCTAAAGATAATCAACAAATATCAATGGAATGAAATCAATAATTGAAAAACAAATAAAATCCAAGCATTAAAGCTATCCACATGGATAAGCACTAGGCCTATATAAATGAATTGTTAATTTTGAAAAAACTCTTCGTCAGGTCCAAGTATTTAATCAAAATGAACACAAAATGTGAGTTTCTGATTTTAGAGATAGATAATATCTATAAACTCTGAAAACTTGGACTACACACATAAAGATAGAAAAATAATAAAGGAAACAAGAATACCTGGAATAAAAAAACTGCATGTGTACTAACCATTGGAGCCCAAAATGAAGAGACCAGTGTTGCCAATTGCGAAGTTTAAAAGTAGAGACACTGTTGCCAATCATGTGAAACAAATAACAGTAATGCGAAAAGGCAATAAAAGAGGATATTCTATAGTAAGAGCTACAAAATAATTGAACTTATAATCGAAAACAGTGAAGCTAAAATACGTATAAGGGGATGTAAATACAATGTAATGTTAAATCTAGAGAATTTTGATGTCTGGCTGATATAAGATACAAAGAAGAAAATTCATGAATATTCAGCTAATCCAAACTTTTTAACAATACCATTTACTAAATATGCTGGATATTTATATAAATTACTGGTAATTTTTAGATTATTTATATGCTTAGCATGAAATTTTTTTATCTGATAATCTGTAAATTCTAAAAAGTTGATTAAAAATAATATTTCTAAACATTTGAATTGAGTTGCAGGAATTAAATGGTAATATTTTATTAATGTTGAAATTAAATATTCTTTCTTATCATATAAATTAGTAACAATTCCAGGAGTAGGTTCAATAATTAGATTTAAATCTAAAAAATTAATATTACTAATAGTAGCTTCATTAGGAATTAATTCCAAATTGTCTGGATAAAAATCTATATGACATAATTTTTAGTAGATACTAAACAAATCAGATCATCAACATACGTATCTATAAATTTTATAGTCTATTGAAGTAGAAGACTGTTCATAATGATAAAGATATAAATTAGCTAACATATTGCTACTGTAACCACCTTGTGGAACCCCTGAGACTTGAAAGTATAATTTATTTCCTTGAAAATTATAATTATTGAAAAGAACAAAGTGAAGAAGTTTAGGGAAATTGATAAAAATTATTTGATTAGTAATATAAGCATTATATAGAGCTAAAATTACAATATATAAATCAGAGATCTTAATATTATTGAAAAGATCTTTAAAGTCAAAAGTTTAAAATCCAATTAGTTTACCTAGTGAAGTTAATTTAATTTTTAATTCCTTACTGTTATTTAAAATAAGGTAATTATTGCTAGAATAACGTAAACTATTATTTATTAGATTTAAATAATTTAGTAGTAATTTACTCGCTGTAGTAGAGTAAGTATTATGACCACTGGTAACTGTTCTAAATTTAATAGGATTTTTATAAAATTTAGGAATAAGCACTATATATGGAAATTTATAATTGATATTTAAATCACTATACATATTGATAATTATCAGTTTGATACTATTAATAGAATATGAATCTAGTTTAAATAGACTATTATTCTTTAAATAATCTAACAGAAATTGTATATGGAATTTCTTATAGATAATAGCATAATTATTAGAGGCTTTATCAACATACGTAATAACAAAAGATCTTTGTAAATCATTAATGGGGTGCTTTATATTATCAATATTATATATAGATCTAAACAATTTAATACTACAAATAGTATTTTTAATAAATTTTAATAAAGTAAATTTCCACATATTAAATGCCTCTAAATGCAGAGCATATTTTGAAGCTAATTTATAAATATATTTATCAAGGTCAAGATTTATTGACTTTCAAAGAATTATTACAAGATAGTAACCTGAATTTAGTTCCAAATGACATAATGGTTCTTAAGGTGTCGTCTTTAACTATGAATATATATATATATATTGTCATAATTTTTGTAATAAAATTTGTTATCCTTAATGTAATATTGTATCATTAAAGTACAAATATTAATAAAGAGAACAATTAATTTAATTTGCTGCATCAGGCTGATAACTATCTGAATTAAGTAACTGTGTATTTCACTGGTGCATTTTTATGATTGTATTTGACATGCTTTGTATTTAATTTGCATATTGCTTATTTTCCCATAGTTCTCTAGGAAGTTATACTTAGCAATGTGGCCATAACTCTAATCCTTTGCAATCTATATTGTCACGACACCATGTTACTTGCAAAGCACATCGTCTACATATATTTGGTGAAATTTGGCAGAATGAATTTGAAAATATTAACATTTAATAGCTGTTGCTTGTAAATGTGTCTTTACAGCTTGTCCCTCCTGTAAAGGACGTTTTCATTTATTTTTACAAGAGAAGGGCAATAAACCTTGCTTACCACCAATACATGTGCAAAGTAGATGGAAAAGTTGGTTTGAGGCTGTGCTTTTTACTGCAAGTATTTAGAAGACTAAGCAGAATATTTTTAGTAGTAGTAATATATTCTAGATAAGGACAGAACCCTAATTTGTTCTTTTCTTAATTTAAGTATGTCTTCCTGTGTAAAGGTATTTACGTGTTTTGATTCAGTTTATTCTGTTTTAGTTTGAAAATTATTGCATATTTTTTAAGTTTACAATTTTTATGAATAGTCCTTAAATTCTCAGATTTATTTGTAATTAAAATGAAAAATTTCCCCGTATCATTACTTCTAATTAACCTCATAACTGACCTAGTGAGTCCAAAAAGTAAATATTGACATGAAAGGTTATTTGAATTTCAGTATGATTTCAAATAAACTTCTATGCCAAAGTAAAAAGAATTCGAGTGGAGAGGAAAACTGTTACATTTAAATCGGCAATCATTTTCCATAATACCTCACTGCACTAGAAATTTGAATGCTGATTGAGGCAGAAATATCGAATTTATGAATGCAACAGAAAGAACAGGATCAAATTCGAACCTCTTTTGCACAGCTAATAAAAATTTTAAATTTGAGTTAAACAATCACTACCTCAGTATCGTGTTGAGATGTTAATATTTTGACTCTCATTCAAATTTTATATCCCCTTTGCAAAAGGCAATCAAACTCAGTCATTACATTCATCTGCTAATTCGGTTTCTCTGGTCCGATCAGGATCAAACTTCCTAATGCATAGGAGGTATAACGCTGTGCATGGCATACTAATTTGGGTGTGTTCTATGTGGAAAGTAAGATTGTTTTAACTTAGTTTTCGAACTTAGCCTTTTAATTTATATAGTTTGGATTCGCTGTGCTATTTTTAGATATCTCCCCATTATAAAGTTTTCATTCTATATTTATATAATTCTTATTTACTAAAAGGAATATTTTTCTGTTTAAATCCCTCCCACCATCCCCTTAGGCTGTCTGTCTGTCTATCTAAACCCATTGCATTAGACAATTCTTTTTATACTTATGAATTTGAGTCAACTTTTTATATTTAAATCTCCAGATCTATTTTTACGTTTTCATGGTATTTAAATGGTTACTTTTCATTATAGCATGAAGAAAACAGAATGAAAGAAGATGAACAAAATCTGGGGATCAGTTTCATAAACACTTGAATGGAATTTTGAATTTATTATGTAAATAGTATGTTTCTAAAATAAATTTTGTTTGCTTGTACAGTACTTTTTGTGTAAGAGCAGAGTTAATGAAATACAGTCAGCATCTTCTACTGGAACAGTACATCTATTCATAAACATTTGAACATTTTAATTGGTAAATGATATTTATATAATGAATTTTCTCGCCAGTGATGCATTCTAAATGTGCTAGTTAATTGTTAAAGCTATAACTATGTTGTTCTATTTCTAGATATTCGCATTTAACATTGATACATGAATAAATCTTTTTAAGATAACATGAATGAATATTACCTATGAATGTTTGTACATGAATCAGCACTAAATGCGAATGAATCTTTAATAATAAAAGGCTTATAAGTATACTGCCCAAGCATGCTATACCAGAAATCTAACCAAAATTCAGCTGCTAAATTCGGTAGATACTTTTGTACAAATCCAGATATAACTAGTCAGTTAGATTTTTAAATTAAATTTAGTTTTTTATTTATTTAATATTTAAGTGTAATTTTAAGCAATTTTTACACAAATACATAATGATCAGAAAAATTAATGCTGAATGGTTCTCAACACCAAAAGTAATCAGTCTTGTGATGGCAGAAGGACTTTTCTCAAGATACGTATTGTTTTGCCTATACGTGACTGGCTGCTTTCCTTTTAATGGGTTAATGCTGTGAATGTTATTTTTGTTTAAGGCATATGTAAATTAATAAGGCAGATATAAGAGTGAATGAAAATAATTCCCCTGCATTGATTTATAACACCTTTTATCTCAGAATGGTGATTTTCAAGATATGTCATTTTGTCATTACAAGATCATAATAGAAACACTCTTTTTGGTGAGCTTTAAGAAGCATCTGTAACAGCTTCCTAGATTATTAAAAAAATATGTTTTAGATAAAAATCTATTTTCATTGTCAAGATTTAGTCTTCTGTTTGAAAAAGTAATCTAGTATGATTTACTTATTTTAGAAAATATTTTAATGCACTAATAGCAATCAAGGACATATCCAGAGAGAGATAACTTTTTCTACTTTATTTTTATTTTTTCAGGAGAAATGAAAAGGGGTGTTTTCCTTTTTATACTTTTGATTTTGCTAATGAAGTTTGGATTTTAGGGTAAAAGAAATTAAAAAACAATAGTAATCTCTAATATTTTGATAGTATTCCTCACAGTGCCTTTTCGTGCCGTCAGTAACTTATCCAGTTTCCTTTTGTATTTCGGAATTGGAAAGGCAAAATTTTTAAGTTTTAAAAGGGCCCTAAAAAACAAAATGTGAATTTAAGGAGTTTTTAATGACATCTTTAGGAATCCACACATGTGCTTGGAAAATTGTATCTTGTGAATGCAACCAATGTGCAGATTGGATTTCATTCTGTTGTACAATTGCTACATTTTCTGAGAAATCCAGTTGTATAACAACATTTTCTCCATCAACTTCTGATTTCAAATTATTAAAGGCCATGAATTATTATCTTTTAATGCAAGTATGAAGAAAAAAAATAAAGTGTAAGTTCGTTGCTTTGATGGTCCATCAGAGGATCAATGCAGAGCATAGATTCACACTAATCTGTCAACGCATGGAGTTTCCTAGCGCAAGGGATTCGCCTCTTTTTCCATGTTTCTTGAGACAATGGGAGTGCATATGAGGTGGGAAAGAAGAAATCTTTGTGCGGATCAACTTGATTTCTTAGGATTTGTTTACTATTTTGACAGCAGCTGTTCAATAAATTTTCGATCAGCAAACTCAAGCACATGATGTACAACCTTGATTGGCTTGATGTTGGCCTTTGTTATATTGAATATCTAAGTGCAAACCTCACCCCTTAACCTAACCAATGGTGCAACCATGACTTCATATATAATAAAACAATTGTACAAGTTTACCTAATTTAGAAATAAGAAAACATTTAAAATGTTATATCTTGTGAATGTTTCTTTTACTTGTTTCATCTTACGTAGGTAACATATTTTAAACCTCATGCATTTCATCCACTCTTCACTGTTTTATGTAAAGTTATTTTACTCACCAATAAATCAAACTTTTTGAAAATGGGAATTTCGAGATAAATTTCACTTGTAATACCAAATCTTTTGCCTTCGCTGAGCCTTCCCAGTCAAAAATCTCACGCTATGCTGCTGAATTGCAGATAAATTTAAATGAAATTATTCTTTTACGGTAAGAAATTATGAATGCTGTATGCAATGTACATTGTGCATTTGCTGTAAAGAGTCCTAAAAATTTTGTCATCAGCAGAGAAAATATTTCTTATGGCTGGATGACCTTATCCTAACATACTGTTTAAAATAGATTTCATGATTACTCTCCCCACATAGTATTATGTATAGGGATAGTATTGTAATGGAGTCGAACGTTTTGAATTTGAGTTTTTCGTGGAATAGCATGAATGGAAAGCGTGGAAAGCTTAATGCATGATACAAGAAAACTGGTAAAATATTACAACAGAAAACTCATGATCCCAGACTGCATGATACTTAAAGATACTCATAAAAAGTATACAAAATCTACTATGAACAACATAACATTTCAAAAAAATTATTTTTTCAATGTATACTGTATTGCTGAAAAAACTTTACATTTGAATACACAATTTCAGAGCATGATATTTAATCATCAAAAAGCCAAGAAATCCAACTACTATGTTCAGGTGTTTAATATATGCTAAATAATAGAGTTAGATCACTAGGATTTAGCTTAAATGGCCTTATATGACCACTGCTATTAGTACTCCAAATAACATGGCAAACAAAGTAAAGATCATAATAGTACACTCCAAATTCACATTGGCTGTCACAAACTTCTAAAATCTCATACAAACGGAAAAGACAAATAAATGTCTGTGACCCAGCAAAATCTCTGAACAATAAATACATGGAAGCTTGACATAAATAAAATTTAAGATAAAAAATTTAGACAAAAAATATTTTGAAGTAGCAATTCGATGTTCACATGTGCTATTAAGTTAAACCTGATACAAAATATACTACTTACTGATAGAAATTCAGTAAAAAAATAAAGTACGCATAGAAAGGCGGCATTTTCCCAAAGACCGGTAAGGTCCAGAATTTGGCGCCAATTCTTTAACTGCGTCCGATGTTTTTAAAATGCATCTTTAGCTGATAGAAAGGCATTTCATGTAATTTTTTTGCAAATTTAACAATATTCTGGCGATTTTAAATACGCAACTTGCCTTTTTTTTTTAAAGTTGATACATAGAAGAAATTTGATAAAAACAAAACTTAAAAGAAATTTATATTGATACTTAGAAAAAATTTAGGTACTTTTCGACCAATCGTTCTCTGTCGAAGATCTCTATGTGCAAACAACCGTTTGTGCAATAGTTGATCCGTAGTAATTCGAACATGGTTCTACACCCGCTTCACAGACTTGCTTCGTCCACTAAAAAACATCACAGATTCCGGCTCCTCTGGCTGTCGGAGGTTGCACGTAGCAACAGCCTTTTGTGCCACAGATGTCCCGTGGCTCATAGAGTGATGTAGCAATTCGAACATGGATCTACACCCGCATCGCGGACTTACCTCGCTACGCTCGCCCGCTAAAAAAACATCACAGAATCCGGTCCTGCTGGCTGTCGGAGGTCTCAAGTAGCAACAGGTGTTCCGTGGCTCATAGTGATGTAGCAATTCGAACATGGATCTACGCCCACTTCGCGGGCTTACCTCGCTACGGTCGTCTGCTAAAAAAATCACAATCCGTCCCCGCTGGCTGTCGGAGATCGCACGTAGCAAAGCTATTTGTGCAACATATATTCTGTGGCTCAGAGTGATTTTCATCTTATGTCCGCTGCGCGGACTGTGCCCTAGGACCCATAGAACATCTGTTCAAGGGCGGGCGCAGGGGGCACGCGGCCTCCCCCAGAATAGGATTTTAAGGCAGAAAAAAAATATAAAATTATTAGAAAATAAAAATAGAGGAAATAAAAAAAAAATACAGGAATGCTTAAAAAATCCGATAACACAATCTAAAGTAGAAAATATAAGCTGAATTCAAGTAAGTACCTAGAATTCAGAAACATTCTATGATAGCCTAGCGATGTTTTTACACAGAGCCCAGTGTTTCTTTCAGGCATACCTCCGGGGAACGAAGCCCCCCGGAGACAAATATTGCCCCCCTGCGACATTTTATGTTAACCTAGTTTCTATTTATGTGACACAGCACTTGATATATGTATACTGGACAAATAGAAAACTTGCCCCATAAAATGTGTCATTCGCCCCCCCCCCCCCCCCCCTCGGCCAAAAGGTTCTGAAAGAAATACTCGGCAAGACTTTCTCGAATTTTCTAAGATAGTATACTAGGTGTGCGTTCAGAGCGGTAATAGCTGATTGAGTTGAGCAAGCTAATGAAAAAGTAAAATGTTATTGAATTATGCCTTATTTTTCGATATTTTGTAACTGGAATGAACTTTGTGAAAAAGTTAAATATAGTAGGAAAGGTTTTCGGAGTTTAATAAAAGAAAAGGAAATTACCGTAAACAGGAAACTGAAACTGACAGACTATACAGTACTGAAACCAGCATACATTGCAGATTCTAATCTTTCGAGTGCGATAAGAATTTCTATCTTACAATATTTGTAATCGCGTAAATTCGACCTTTTTAATTGGTCGTTGATACCAAGCAGTTGTGATTCTGGAATGTCTCGATCAATAATTCCTCAAACGTGTGAACTCTAGTCACCCCAGGGACGAAGCGAGGAAATTTTATTGGGGGGAGGGGGGTTAATGCCCCGATTTGCCGACTTATATGTACCATGAGAAATCGAATATTATTTTCAGGGGTGGCGCCAAAGGAGGGTCCAGGGCCCTCGTCGGGGACGTTATACCTCCCTATTGGGGCAAAAATTTAACGCTACAAACAACGCATAACCATCAGCGCCTCCCCTGACTATTTTAGAAACTACGTCCTTGCAACATCTGTTTTCAAACCTTTTTCTTTAATAAAATATACTAAAGATAATTTATTCTCTAATACCAAAGAAATTTAGACATTTAAACATTCAGCACACAAACTATTTCAATTTCAAATGTGTAAGTAATTTAGTAGATTAATTGTTTTGCGCACGTTAATTTGTGAGCAAGATGCATTTTTACACTTTAATTCTTCTAGCTCTCAGGACACTCCAAGCTTCAACTAACTTCTCGGTATTTATTGCAGTTAAATCTCGTTCTGTTTAAAGAATGATTTTAAAGACTCGAGTCTATCATCTCCTATATTTGTCCTACACAAGTTCTTCACAAATTTTAACTTACTAAAAGTACGTTCATTTGTCGCTACAGTAACGGGAGCCTTAGCAAAAGATCCTTAGCTTTTGAAACACTAAACAACACATTTTTCAATTCGGTTATTTTTAAGCAAACAGATTCAACATCTTTGAAGTCTTCTTCAATTAAATTATTTAGAACATCAAAGTCTCCCAACATGACATACGGATCAGGCTTACAAATAGGTGGAAATAAATCACACATTGGTACAATATCTTCAACGATTAAATTTTTCTTAGGAGGTGGGCAGAACATTTTATATAATGGTCCAATCTTTTCAAGACACTGACCCATATTCGCTGAAAGTTCAGTAAAGTAATGAAAGTATCTAGGAGGGAAATAAATTATTTTCTGTAATATTGTTTCATGTGTAGATGGACTTGTGTGTCTCTCTCGGAATCTATACGTTTTGAAAACAATCTCAAACGGTGACGCCTTCTATATTATTCTTACGCAGATGCGAACGTTTTGCTGGCGTCAATCAAACTGTCAATTTCCCTATCTGATTCTCTAATAAAAGTTAACGATTTTACTGCAGTTTCTGTTAATTTAAGAGCGTCCATGATGTTTAACTTTGGTGATTGTAGAGCCAGATTCAAAACATTCATCTTGTTCATAATGTTCTTCATGAACATTAGGGTTGTGATGAAGTCGAAAGATAGAAGACCCGACTTCAGTCCAATAGCTTTCGCTAATGTCTGTCCAGAGGCTTTTGGAACTTCATTTATGATGGTATCAATGGATTTTATTATTTGATCGAAACTTAACCACACAGCATTAATAGATTCACACCGGTTACTCCATCTAGTACGTGATAAATTCCGCAGTTTTAGAGATGATTCGAATTGGCGTAATTGACCGTCTAGTACAGAAAATCGTTTTGTACTCTCCGTAAAAAATGTATACAAATTCTCTAAAACACTGAACAAATTTGAAACACAAAAACTGGCCCTGCAACCATGTTCAACGACAGTATTGGTCCTGTGGGCTTGGCACGGTATGTACGGAATCTCTCGGCCAATTAATTCAGAAACTTTCTTTTGATTTCCGGACATAGCTGCCGCAAAATCGTAGGACTGAAAACAAACTTTTTCTAATGTCAGTTTATTGGCCGAGACACAACTGCATATGGTTTTAGCCACTCCATCACCTGTCTTATCAATACGTTCAACAACACTGATAACTCTCGACAGCTTCACTAGCTTTATTCACGTATCTTACTGCCACAGCTAATCTGTCTGTATGTGATGCCTCAGGTGTAGTATCCGCCATGACGGAAAACAATTCGGCTCTTTCTATCTCGGATATAATTTTCCTTTTCACTTCACCAGATAACAGTTGTATGAATTCATTTTGTGATGTTGGGCTATGGTATGGTCGGAGACGTAAATTGGTAAGCCACTGGTTAAGAAGAGGGCAGTGTCGCGACAATAGCAAAACAAATTGTCTGAAATTTCCATCTTCATCAGTATTATCGCCTCTGAATGCTAGACCCTGCCTACTTGAAGTTCGGGCTACGTCAAGTAGAATAGATATTACTGCTCTAGACATATCTTTTTCTTCTTGTATTTTTGCTTCTCTAATTTTCTTGTCTAAGAGAAAGAACATCGATGTGATAATTTATCTTAGAAAAGTTGCAATAATCAGCTAAAACAGCTTTATGACTCTGACTGTTGAAGTGCTGGGCCAATTTACCTTGCTTATCTTTACCGACACTCTTCATTTTATGCCATTGACGAACTCCTGTAGTTATCCAAGCTGTATCAAATTTGTCACGCCCTAGTCCTTCTGGAAACAAATAACATGCAAAGCAGTATACAGAATCTTTCTGGATGGAATGTTCTAACAATGGTAGTGAAATCGGTTTTGCTTTGTCTTCAAAATGGACTCATTTTCCAGATAGTTATACAGATGAAGCTGGTGTGGTCTAAGTTCAATCAAGTATCGCCGTTGATTATTACTCACATTCACACTTTTTGAACGTTTCCCTGGATCATGATCGATTGTAACCTTTTTAGATACCTGTAACGAAGGATCAACTTGGCCTTTTTCTATTTGAATAAAGAAGCAAGCACAGAAGCACTCGTTTCTTGAAATGAGGCACAAAAAGAATAGATTTTTTGCACAACATATCTTTCCTCATGAAGAAAGTTTTCAACTGATAAGAGCTCTTCGGACCGAACTTTATCATCCAAGCTACCGCAATGACTGAGAAAAGTTGCTAAATGCGAAAGTTGTTCAGCACAGGTTACCCAAGCCGCAATGTCTTCTGTTGTATTTGTTTCCACATCAATACCACCACTTTCAACTTGAAATTCAGAAGCAGAGGTAGAGAGCATAGTTTCTGAATGAAGATCAGCATCTGTTCCTTGGTTGCTGCTTGTTGGATTTGGATTTTCAGCTGCAATAATTTGTTGCATATGTTCGAGTGATGGTTCACTGCTTTCTGCCACTGCCAACTGTAATGAAAAGATTGGGGGAAAAAATGCACTCGATAAAGATATATTTGAATATTTCTTGTTATTCAATAGTCAACGAATGGCGCGGCTAATGATGTGAATTTTTATGAAAAATTTGAATGAGCATTTTTTATTTTTAGAATTGCTCCCGGAATCACGTGGTGTGGTTTTTTCCCGCCATTTCGTAAACACCCTATATAGTAACAGTAACACAGCCAAGCTAAATAACATAAGTAAGGACTTCTTTGGCTTGACATCATTAATTTTATGAACGGCCCCATGGCTCCATAACGAAGCAAAATAATTTTATTTCCATTTTGACACTTTATCATTTAAACGATTCTTCTGTATATTAGACTTATTGAAACACTAGAAAAAATAGTATGAATGTCTTAATAATAGTGTATAAAAGCATTTAAATTAATACATGTACTTACATCCATATCAATTTCGTCTTCTAAGTTGCAAGTGAGTCTTTGCTGTTGTTGTGAACGGATTGATGCTGCAAATGGATTTGCAGGAGCTCCGACGGTTTTTACACGGACAACTTTTTCATTATATTTCTGCTGTTCGTGTCGTTTCTTGCAGTCATCGTCAAACTGCGAACCACATTCAATGCATTCCATTTTAATTCGATTTCTTTTAGATGACATCGCGTGCTGTTGTAGATAAAAACAAGTTTTTCACATAACGGACAGGCAGCGTGCAAATCCAGCGCGCAAACCACCGGGCTACCGCGTCCGAAATGTGCCAACAGCACGCGGTGTTCCCAGGTGGTCACCCACCCAAGTACTAACCGCGTCCGATGCTGCCTGACTTCGGTGATCTAACGGAAAATATTTTCCCGGCTACACTTTGCTACCATTAACCTTAGGGTTGGTCGTGTGGTCTGGGTCTTCAACACAATGGGCAGGGGGGCCAACGGCCGTACTGTGCTGAAAACACCGGTTCTCGTTAGATCACCGAAGTCAGGCAGCTTCGGGAGCGGTTAGTACTTGGGTGGGTGACCACCTGGGAACACCGCGTGCTGTTGGCACATTTCGGGCGCGGTAGCCCGGTGGTTTGCGCGCTGGATTTGCACGCTGCCACAACCACAGCGCTGGATTTGCACGCTGCCACACATCTTGCTACCATAAACCCTTGGGTTGGTCGTGTGGTCTGGGTCTTCAACGCTGCCACAACTGCCGCCGTGTTCATGCGGAGTACGATCACGTTAAACATGTGGGTCCGTAAGTCCTTCCGAGAGGTTGGTGGTAGGGGAAGGAGGGTACGGTCCCTGTGGATGCCTCCCCCACTGGGTTCCGGTCTAAATTGGGTGGCACTTCCCGGCCGTCCAAACAGTTACCTTACACCTTTCTGGTAGGTCGAACGGTCTGGGTCTCAACAACACAACGGACAGGTCAGGTCACACTATACTCCTGTTCAAGCTACTGCTTAGCCAGTCGAAAGAGACTGGTCACGTGATTTAGTGGTTGCTCCGATTTCTTTCTCGGAGTCCAAATAGAGGAGATGGGTATTTTTGGCAGCGCGCCAAACCCACTCCAAGAATCCCAAATTACTGTGTTTTTTCAATTTTATCAATAAATTTCTTTGTTTTAAAGCTGTTATATGCGTTTTGCCCTCCCCTGGAAATTTTTAATATGATCTGAAATGACGACATGTGTACCATGAATAATAGAATATTTTGTTGTCGGCATATCACGGTGATGCAAGCTTTGTTTCGGATTGGCGAATTTGCCGACTTTTTCCTTTCCGTCCGACATTGGGGGGATGAGTCACCCCCCCCCCCTAACCCCCTCAGTCGCGACGTGCCTGATCGTAACATAAGTAAAACCAAAGGAAAATTGAGATTTGCCCATTTCTACAACGCACTGATGACTGATCTTGGGTTATGTCTTGACTTCGCAGAGTTGCATATGCGAGATTGCATATGATACAATACACTGTTCTAGAGTTATGCCTTGACTTAGGTGGGCGTTGAATAGAATGTGAGAATATGTAATGCACATCGTACGAAAATAATGGAAAACTATGGAGCAGACACAATTTTTAACCAAAATCAGAAATAGGGGCATCAAATTAGAGATAATTTTAAAGGGAACTAGTTTAATGATTTGTCTCTGTGGCTGCAGCGGGGACGGTAGACTGGTTGAGGAGAAGAGGAAGCAAGATTTTTCACGTGAAAGAGACTAATATGGTTTCATTTGTATTTATACGAACAAACTTCAAAAAAATTTCATCACAATCGTTAAAGTCGTTTTTGAGGAAAATTATTTCGTTTTTCATACTTTTCACACACTATTTTCTAGTTTTTTATGCTAATCGATTTATATAGCTAAATACCTAGTCCGCGTTAGTTGTGACCCCTGTGCAAAATTTTAGTTGTGAACAATGTGCAATTATTTTAAGCTTTTTAAAGCCAAGCGTTCTTAAGAAAAACGCTGACAAAAATGACATTTGGGCGGATTCTAAAGAGCTTTGTTTTCTAATGAGCCGATGACGTCACTATAGCGTTATCTTATCTGATCTTATCGGGTGACGTCATACGATAAGCTTATCTTATCGAATGACGTCCCTCGATAAAATTATCTTATCGGATGACGTCATGTGTTGACACAGACAGTGGGGTCCGATGATGAAGATCCTGGAGAATATCTTGGAAATTTTGGTGGCGCCCTCTATTGGCAGGTTGGAGAACTGTGGACGATAAAAGGAGATAATGGTTCTGGACCGACATGGATTCGAACTGAAGGCCCCTCGCTCCGTAGGAAGGCGTTCTAACCAGTATACAGACTGGGACTTGAAGGCAGACTGTGAATGAATGATATCTTGCCTGCGAAAGGAGCGGGAAAGATGGGTACTTAGAATATTTTTCGATCTTCGACGATTGGGTTTAATGAGAGCTTCTGAGATTATTTCAGAAGAAGCGGAGGCCCTCTCAAGAGACTTTACTCTTTTATAAAGAGCATTGACGAAGTTTCTGAATTTAGAGAGTTCTGGACTCCACCAACGGAAATTAAAATATTTTGTCGATTTTTTCTTTCTAATAAATTTGAAAGCACATTCCTGTGTTTTTTTGATAAAAGATTCAATGAAGGTGTCCAGAGAGGGAGTATCATTTATATAGAGTCAATCTGAGAGGTAAAAGTTTTAACGTGAGATTTAAAATTATAAAGGAATTTGCCTAAACTGTAATTTGTTTTCAAGAAAAAAGAATCATTAAAAGAAAGGTCGACATTAATTGCAAATTTAATATACTTATGATCACTAAGAGAGTCGTCTGAGAGGACCTCCCAATTTTGAATACTGTCAAATATGCCAAAAGTAGCCAGAGTCAAATCCGGGAAGCCCTTGCCTGAGTGTGAGACAAATGTAGGACCCCGCTTCGGATCATTTACGACAGTTAAGTTATTTTCTAAACAAAAATCGATCAAGCTGTAACCCCGTCGGTCAATGAAGTCATAGCCCCACATCTGGGCCCTGGAATTAAAGTCACCAAAAATTATATACTCAGATGATAAAATTTGAAGATCTGAAAATTCCGAGAGGAGCTCATTAATATTGTCGCGCGGGGGAAAATAGGTAGAGACTAAATTAAGAGATGTGTTATTGGGAAGTGTGATTTCTAGTAAAACAATTGAAAGGGATTGTAATTTTAAGTGAATAGTTAAATTTGGGTTGAAAATGACAATCGCTGCTTTTTTGGAGGAAGAGTGGTATTGTTGAAGGCCAAAAGGAGGTTTGAGAACATTCTCTTTGTTTAGGTATGGTTCTTGTAAGCAGGCAATATCGATTTTACTTTCTAGGGCAAATTGAAAAAGGTTGTTATGTGCTGCTAAGGAGTGGTTTGGATTAATTTGAATAATATTAAGAACCATACCGGGAAGAACAGTTCCAGGACACAGAGTGAGGCAAACATATGATCAGAACAAAAACAAAACAAATATAAGAACTCAAACAATAACAAGAGATAAAAGACACAAAAGAAATAAAACAAACACAGTGGTGAGATACCAACCAAAAGACAAAGAGCAAACGTTTCATCTCTGTTCTTTTTGAAGTTTTTTGATATGCTCAATTGCTCTTTTGTAAGCGCTGCACGAGGCGTGGTCCCGGGTGCTGTGGTTAAAGTTCCAATTCAAACCGGGATTGGCATCGATAGCGGTACAACAGTTTACACACCTAGGAGTTCGTGCTCTACAGTCACGGTGTGTATGGTCGCTAGCAGTGCAACGGCTGCAGTTGCCAGTGGGAAATGAGCAGTAGTTAGCTGTATGCCCATAATCTTGGCATTTATAACAAATTTTTAAAGATATGTATTTTTTGACAAGAAAGTAAGTAAAATTGTGGAAGAGTTTCTTTGCATCTAACAAGAGATTAGCTTGTGGAAGTTCCACCAAGAGAACCCAGTTGGCATTCCCCTCCGGTTTCGAATGAAGCTGATATCTGCAGGTCTGATTGAAGGGATGTTGTTGCAGATGAGAGATCTGACATTGTCTTCTGTGAAAGCAGGCGGAACATTGAACACAATGAGGGGTTGCTTTTTCGGAGGTTCCGGTTTGATGTTGAACTTGTTGCTGAGGGCAGAATTCAAAAAGGTTGGAAGGAGGTTATCGCCGAGGTTATTTTCACAAGTGATTTTAAGGGTACCATTTGGGAGGGCGGCGATGTTTTTAACATTGACGTCCTTCGGGCAAGGAAAGGAGAAAAGATCTTCACGGAGTTGGGCGTTATTCTTCAGTCTATCCTTGCCCTGTAGGAGAACAGAAGAGTAACTAGGTTTAGAGGTTTCAGGAGTGGAAGAAGGAGCAGGCGTTCTTGGACTTACTAGAGACAAAACAAAACAAAATCCTAAGGATTATAAGGAAAGCCCCTAGATACTTAAGAAACTCGGTAATTAGGAAAGACTTCAAAATAAAAACTGTTATAGCCCAAATTAAAAAGCTAGCACTTAAGTTCTATAAAATCTGCCATCTGTTCCAAATGAACTACTATTCAATCTGCATGGCTAGGATCATCGCAAGGCCAAATCACGTAAGAGACCCCGCGCGGTACTTAATATTGAAAATCGGAATTAGGTAAGTCCCACCTTAAGGCGGAGATAAACCGATCCGAAAAGTTACCTTTTTCCGATAGATGGCTCTGAATATCGCAGGTTTGGCGAGATCCGTCCTTGCGCCAAACAGCGATTATGTTCAATGTGTGGTAGCCACAGTCTCACTTCCGGATTAATCCTGAAACCGGATGTTATGAAATGCATTCAATTAGAATTTGGTTTTATCGGCTGTTAAATTCGAAATGTGGACTATCATAAAGGTATGTAGAAACTTTCTTCATATTGATAATAAAATTCATGATTTTATTGCGTGCTCATGCTGATAAGCATAAAATTTAAATCATATATTATACGTATTCAAAATGTTAATAAAATTCGTAGAATGCATGTTCGTAATGTAATGAAAGTCTGTTATGTTATATAAGTGTTGATGGGAAATTGACATGCTGACTTATTGATTGCTGTTAAAGTATATTTGAAATTTTAACACTTTAAATAAGTTTGCTTGTCGTGCCCATCATTCACTATATTTTAAACTCTTTTTTTCTATTGCTCATGGGTTGGTACATTCCAGTACCTGAATTGTTAATATTTTGTATGTATTCATAATATGATATATTTATTCTTTTATGTTTAATTCTTAACTATTAAAGAAAACGAGCAAATAAATTCATGTAAAACGTATTTATTGTTGTTGGAGTATATTTGAAATTTTAACACTTTAAATGTGGATGCTTGTATCTAACTTATATGTTCTTGCACATTTGTCGAGCTACTTTATATACTATATGTATTTTATTCCTTTGATAATACAGTGTACAACAAACAAAATTCTAAAAACTGAATACTTAAACATTATGAAAAAAATCACTTCTACTTATCTTGACTCAAAAGAGTATTGACCACTTCCTTCCAGTATCTCTGTGTCAATGCTAATAGAACACACAGGACAAGATGAAAGCTTGGCAGGACATGATCTTTACAATTTCACTTCTTTTTTTATTGACCCTAAATCCACTTAATGAGCATTGAAAATGTTTGCTATTTGATTGAACATTCAAATGCACATATTTTTAATTCATTAAAGTAGCTGAGTCATAACAGTAAATGTAATTATCAATGGCTACTTAAGGTTCATTATATGTATTCCTCCCTTTTTATGTGCGCATTCAAATTAAAAGATTAAGTCCTGCATCCTTTAATTTCAGGGTTGAATTTTGGACGTAACATTGGTTTAATCCGTGTTTAAACCAGATAAAATCGTCAAAAATCCAAAAGCTGTAAACAAAAGGGGAATTTGATTTAAAAACAATAAAACCACCATGTCAATCATTATAATTTCGATCACCCATATAAATTTGAACATTATTATAAAAAAAAAAGGAATTTTAAAACATTATCCTTACAACAATACAAGTACATAAATACCTTTAAAATATTGAAATACTAGCAACAATTAAAAATAATTTTTCATTTATTTGAATTTAAATATCAAGGTATTCTGATTTTGTTTTAAATTAAGAGCAATGGTACTTTTCCATTTCGTCGGCGCAGGCGATAAAGCCACCAAAAATACTACAACCGATGCCAAACGGAATATCCCCGCTGGTAACCTTTTACCGCCACATTTTCAAAACAAGTCGCGGCCATTTCTTATAAGTCACATCTTTTTCCTAATATGTCAAATATGGATGAAAAACCAATGAAAATTTGGAATTTACCCAGAAAAGAGGAAGAATCTGTCAGATTCTTTCAAGCGAAAGGTATTTTGTCTAAAATTGGTACGTGTGATAATAATCATGAAATAAAATTGTATTTCGGAAACGAAATTCAATGGCACTGCAACCTTACAACTTGTCGCAATAAAAGAAGTATCTGGAAAGGCACATAGTTTGAGTTTCTTGAAGTGTGTTAGATTTATATATAGTTGGAGCGAAGAATTAACTTTAGTTAAATTGTGTGAAAAGCAGTTGGAAATCAGTCACTGAACAGTTGTGGACTGGAATAACTATATGCGCAAGGTTTGTGTGGATTCTTTGCTTAAACATCAACAATGGAAAATAGGAGGACCTGATATGATCGTCGAAGTGGATGAAAGTATGTTCACAAAGCACAAAAACAATGCAGGACGGATTCTATCACAACAGTGGATCTTTGGTGGAGTTTGCCGTGAAACAAACGAATGTTTCCTTGTGAAGGTGCCAAACCGATCCATGAGCATTATATTAGAAGCAATTAAGAAAAATATCGAAAAAGGAACTACAATATATTCTGATTTGAAAAGCAGTTGGAAATCAGTCACTGAACAGTTGTGGACTGGAATAACTACATGCGCGAGGTTTGTGTGGATTCTTTGCTTAAACATCAACAATGGAAAATAGGAGGACCTGATATGATCGTCGAAGTGGATGAAAGTATATTCACAAAGCACAAAAACAATGCAGGACGGATTCTATCACAACAGTGGATCTTTGGTGGAGTTTGCCGTGAAACAAACGAATGTTTCCTTGTGAAGGTGCCAAACCGATCCATGAGCATTATATTAGAAGCAATTAAGAAAAATATCGAAAAAGGAACTACAATATATTCTGATTCGTGGAAATCATATTGCATTGAAAAACTGGAAGAGGAACGTTTCCAACATTTCAAAGTGAACCATAAATACAATTTTGTCGATCCGGACACTGGAACGCACACACAAAAAATAGAAAGACTGTGGGGTAGCGCCAAATGGCGAAATAAGAAACACAGAGGAACGGCACGTCATCATCTAGAAAATTATCTTGCGGAATTTATGTGGAGAAAAGAAACGAAAGACCCATTTGAAAAAATTTCAAACGATATTAAAATGTTTATGACTCCAAAGTAAAAAATTCTTAGAACTAACATTTATTAACATTTTCTTATGTGTATACTGTATGTTGTCACCAATAAAGTCTGCTTGGCGAAATGGAAAAGTACCAAAACAATATTTATAACTTTTATTATTTTAACATTTTAGAGATAGCACAATTTGTTTTTAATATTCGGGTTCATTACACCCACTTAGCTTTCGATAACACATAACGAGTTTAGAACTTTTCTCTAGTCCTAAATGATTTCACAGTTTAGAATGGATGATTTCAAAATTTGAAAATATTCTTTCTATAGAAGCCAAACTAGCAGATTGGGATATCAGCATTATTGCTAGTTCAGCTAATTTAAAAGCTGCACTGTTTTCAACCTGAAAACTTTTATACTTTGAAATACATTTCCACCACATTATCGGATTGGTGAGTTTCGCACTTGTACTGAAGTAAAATGTTGGGAATAGGCTTTCTTGGACTTCACGTACAATCAGAAGTGGTAAACAGCCTTCAATTTTTTCTGTAGCATAAAAACGAGCAGTTTCCATTTAGCTATCTGTTAAGACGGAGATAAACCGATCCAAAAAGTTACCTTTTTTCGACAGATGGCTCTGAATATCGCAGGTTTGACGAGATCTGACTTTGTGCCAAGAAGCGAATGTATTCAATTTGTGGCAACGCTTTTTCACTTCTGGAATCTTTGCAGTAGCATAAACAGTGTATATGCGCGTTTTATGAGATTTATAATAATGGCCAGCAAAACTTTAAACATTTGTATATTTAAAAAGTTTTAAATATATTTGTATATTTAAAAGTTTGTGCCAAGAAGCGAATATATTCAATTTGCAAGTTTTATTTTTATATTCAATTTAAAAGTTTTATTTTTATATTTCTCTTGGGTAAGTAAATTTCAGTACCTGCTCGTTAATATTTTGTATGCTTTAATAATATGTGTTTATTGTTTCTAAACCATTTGAGAAATCAGGTTCAGGTAAAACTGACAAAATTTAGTTTTAGTTGTTTGAGTATATTTGAAATTTCCACATGTTAAACTAGCAAATTAAAATCTTTAATATTTATTTAAAATCTTTTGAATTAATTTAGCATTTTCAGATTTTCTTTAGCCTAAGTGCCAGTTTTAATTCTTTTAATAGTAGATATAAGATATACATCTGTAAAATTTATTACAATTACTATAATTTGCAAATTTTCTATTCTATTTAAAATGCAAATCGTACTAAAATCTCAAATGTAAAGTCATACTGTAATGTGGGAATATCTTTTTAGTCATGAATAATAGGTGTTCGTTATAAAAACATAGACTAATTTAATGTCCCAGTAACCCAAAAGCTTTAGAAAAATGTACAGATTCCCTTCAGAAATTACCCGATGCATGTTATCCTTAACATTAATGATTAATCATAATTTGCAGTCTTCTAAGTTCGAAGTACATACATATCCTCTCTTTTTCCATCAAACAATTTTAACTAATTATAAAATATGCAATTTTTACTTTTATGCACTATTTTAATTCTTTTTTCTCAAAATATTCATGCTACCCAGGATCCCAGGACTTAAGTTAGGTTCATGTCATTCATGAGCTTTAGCATTTTACCTACAATAGCATGTTTAGCAAAATAAATAAGATTTCTTTTAGAAAATGTTAAAAAAGAACATTGTTTAAACTCTGCTTACATCTCAAAGTTAAAAGCAAAGCCCTGTAATTTTTTATTTTTAACAAATATGTCTAAAGCAGTTTTGCATGAATATTTTAAACATTTTTTATTTCTTCATTTGTTATTTACTTGTGTTTTGTTGTTATTTACATAGATCATGTAAGTAAATATGATTAATAAACATAATTAGCTGCTTGTTATTTGTTTTTTTTTTCTATTGTTTGATATAGTTTGTCTGAATGGACCATGTGCATTAAAATAACTAACCAACATGTTCAAATTATACCATTGTACTGTAATCTATGTAATGATTGTTTCAAAATTTAAATATTATTTTACAATTCATTGTCCAAAAGGAGCCAATACAATCATTGACCTGAAATATATAAATTCTCATGAAATGTTCTATATCATCAATGTAAAAATTAGTAAAATCTGCGAATTTTTTGTGGTTGCGACAAAATTTTACATTTTTGTGTTGACTTACAAAAATTTGACACAACTGCAGAATGTGTGTTATAGTGATTATATGATCAAAGCTCCATACAGTAATTTAATTATGAATTCAGAAGTATTTATTTCTGTCCTAATTTCAGACAAGCATAACTTTTATCTCATCAAAATATGTTTATGTTAATCTATATTTTATTAAAATGACTTTTTCACATCAATAGATTTTAATTGCTAAGCATTTGATATTTTTTAATTTATAACTTAAAATCTATTTAGAAATATTAAAAAAATTATTTTGAAATAATTTTATTTTGGAGAGTCATATATGGTATAGTTTTTCCGATTCTAACCCCAGAGCCCTAATTATAATCATTGGTGCAAAGTGTGAGATCAATTCTTTGGATATAAGAATTTTTTATAAAGGGAATATCTAACTTTGTCTCAAAATGTAGTCTGTTCAAATATTTTCCTGTCAGCTATTTTCACATCATAAGCTAGCAAATTTTTTAACATATGAAACTGAGATGATTCTAGCTGACATTGAGGTAGCATCTACAAATTATACTTTACAGATTATCTTCCTCTCTTATAATATGAGCAAGCATGGAAGTGTGCATTTTTTAAAACTAAATTCATTGTTAGATGTTATAATTAAATTGACTATATTTTGTACACACTGGTTGATTATTGTATATGCTCGCTGATTGGTTATTGTATAAAAACAGTAAAGATATATAATGGAGACGAGGCAACAAAAGTGATAAAGATAAGAAAAGGAATAAACAATGATAGTACTTTATCCTTTGAAAACTAATTTGAGAAAAAGTCATTTTACTTTAATTTTTTCTGTGTAAGAAACTCATTTCAGTGAGGAAAATAAGCTGCCAATTTTTAGCTGCTCTATGCCATTGTGTGGCTGAAATGCTATATATTGATTTTTTCATCAATATATGACGTAGTCTCTAGATTCTATTCTTATGTTTTTATAAAAAGGTAGGATAGCATCCTGTTCAACAAAACTCTCTAAAAATTGAACTGTTTTCAGTTATCATATTTCAAAGTGGTATTTATATATTTTTTTTTCAAATTTCAGATCAAAAAACAATATCTGATCTGTGCATCCTTCTCTGCTGTTTTACATACAGGAGAGCATTTTGTTTGATGCAATTGTCTATGAATTGAAATGTTACCATAAATTCTAGGGTGTTTGAGAAAATTCAAATTTTCGTAAAGACCCAGTGTTGATCTAGCCTTATAAATTGTGGCAATCACAGGGAACTTGAACTTCAAGCAACACTTCATAATACTGATCAATTGCAGTGTAAACAGTTTCAATTTGTTGACAAACATAATATGCATTTCTCCCCCTTTTTTTTTTTATAGTTATCAGTAGAAAGTATTAAAGTGAATCTAAAGTTTTTACTCATTATCTGAATAAAATAATCCTAAAAAGCAATTTTGACAGATGGTCAGAAGAAAAGGGTTGGAAGATGGAGAGCATCAGATTCAGCAATGTACTACAAAATTGGCACCTAAAATGATCTTTAACTGAGGAAGATTTATATAATTATTATTTTATGATCTGTATACAAGAAATAGAAAATATTATGTATTTAAAAAAAAAAAGAAAAGTTTTTGTGAATTTAATGGGTATTTTTTATAGTCATAAAGCCAACTAAATAGAAGGTGAGACAGTCTAAAGTTGTGTTTTAATCATATTCCCAGTGCAATAACTAGCAACTGTGGATCATCTTTTTCTTTTATTTACCCAGATCGTCAGACTTACTTGAAGGGGTAACTGTTTGAACTGCTGGGACAATGCTAACCAATTTAGACCAGCCCTCAATGGAGGTGACAACCACAAGGACCATACCATCCTTTCCCTAACCCATCACCTTCCAGGTGAACTTTTGGACCTACAAACTACTTTGTTGAAACTTGTTAAGACCAAATAAAGTACTACACAGAAAATAATAAAACTTATTATATACTGCAATTTTACACTGCCAAGGACAAATAAAGGAAGAAATAACAGGGGAGGGGGGATTTACTTTGATAATGTTTGTATTCATCATTTACCTAGTATACATATTAATCAATTATTGAAACTAATCAGAAATTCGGGATTAATCATAAAGTATAGCAAACTAACCATATATAAAATGCAGTTCATTTCATTCTAGATATTTTTCTTGGTGTTGCATTAAGGCAATTAAGTGATGCAATCTCCCTAATCATCCTTAACTTCTATGGTGACCTACGAAGTGAGTTTTACCACACATCTAACATGACTTTCATAGAACATTGAGCTTGAACTGCATAATCTAGCAATTGAGGGTTGCAGTAATTTAAATCACATAGATTTAAGAAAAAAATAACTGATTTAAATCAATTAGATATAAAAATTTGAAATTTAATAGAAATAAAATCATTTCTTTAACTTAAACAGTATTATAAAAATATTAAAAAAAAATTCTGTAACTGCTATCAAAAAGAATTTAAAAACGAAATATTAATTAGAACACAGTCATCTTTTGATATTGGTGCTCTGTATTATTTATCTTGATAAAGAAGGATCTTTATTGCCTTTGATTTGAAACAGAAAGATACTTTTTATCAATCTTTATTCTTTAGTTTGTATTCTTATAAACATTATTTAAAAGTTTCTCAAATAAATGAAAAATGGCTAATTTTTTTAAGGACATTTATAGAAAATAAAATGTATTTAAATCAATTAATATAACAAAATATATTTTTACTTTTCTATAATTTTTAATTCGTATGATGAGGATAAGCAAATTGGGCATTTCAGACTTCAAGTCTTTATAAACAAGATAGAAAAATGCAGATTTAGTTTTAACTGTTTTTTTTAAACTATAACTATAGTCAACTTTGATTAGCAATATTTTTAATTTTTTTTTTATTAAAAGAATAATTAAAAAAATATAGTTAAATATTTATTTTCAGAAAGAATTAATAACCATGACATGTAATATTTTAATTTAAAGAAAACGTTTTGTGAATATATATTTTTATTAATGTCAAATTTCAAAAATACAAACATACATTCAATGCAAATAAAATGTCACTGCCTATTCAATTTATGAATACTTTAGAGATCTGTCTGCATTAAGAGCATTTTTTCTCTCTCCAACATTTGGTGTAATTAACAGGACATTATGAAATAGATTAGGTTTGTATGGTTTATTTATATATATCTTTTCAAAAATGTTCAAAATGTGTTCAGGGGATCTTAAAACATTAGTATATTTGCCAAAATTCCGAATTTTAAAAATTTTGAGAAAACAATGCTGGTATATTATATTATATATAGTTTTCCTGAAAATTTTCAGAATTCGAAATTTTGACGGATAAGCACATTTTAAGACCTCTTGAACATATTTCAAATACTTTTTGAAAATATGTTATGGCCCTCTGTATGTGTATGTATATATATGTATGTGAGGTGTGGATATAAATCAAGAATGAATGTTCGTACCCCTGTTAAAATTTAAACACCAATACATTATGTGAAAAATATGATGTGGGCAGCACATGATTTTGACTTACCCTACCTGATGTAATGATTTTATTTCTATTACAGCGAACTCATAGTGTACAAGATCCACAAAGATTTCAGCATTAAATTATTTTATCACCACGACAATTTAAATTGGGAGCTTTTGGCAACTTACTAGTCCAAACGAATGATTTATGTATTCACACTTGTGCAAAATCCTCATCAAAATGAAATTGATATTTAATTAATATCAATTGAAATAACTGACTATTGGCAAATTTTTAAGCTTATAAATACAAAACTATAACAAAAAAAATATATATATCTTCTCTCGTAAATGAAATGATCTGACTAATGTTGCCTAATACTGCATATGGAAATTTAACTTATATAACAATATGCACTATTTTTTTAATTTTATATAATTTATTTGAAAAATGTGCAATATCTCAAGAATAGCGTAGCGCTAAAGTTTGAAATAATTTTTCAAAAATAAATTCGAAAATCATGCAATATCTCAAGAACAGTTATGTTAGCGTTCTAAAATTTGAGATAATTTTTTAGTTAACAGTATTTAAAAGTCTATATATGTTAATCAATTTTTCAAAAATTTATGTGAAAATCATACAGAAAACGGTTCATTCTAAAGTTTGAAATTATTTTATTTTAATTAACTGTATACAAAGGTCTGATTTTTTTAATGATTTTTTCAAAAATTCATTCGAAAATCGTGCAATGTCTCGAGAACGGTTCATGCTAGCATTCTGTAGGTTAAAATTATTTTTTATTAAACAATATTCATAGGTCTAATTTTTTAATGATTTTTTGATAAATCTATTCGAAAATCTTGCAATATCTCCAGAATGGTTCATACTAGCGTTTTAATGTTTGAAATGATATTTTAATGATATTTTCAAAATTTATTCGAAAATCATACAATATCTCGTGAACGGTTCAAATGGCATTTTATTTAACACTATTCAAGCATTCTAATGATATTTTATTTAACAGTACTAAGAGTTTTGATTTTATAATGATTTTTTCAAAAAATTATTCGAAAATCGTGCGATATCTCATGAACGGTTTAATAATTATTTTATTTAACAGTATTCAAGGGTCTGATTTTTTTTTAATGATGTTATCAAAAAATTATTCGAAAATCGTGCAATATTTTGAGAATGGTTCATCCTAGCGTTCTACAGTCTGTATATTTCGTTGATTTCGTAAAAATTACGCTTTAAATGATTTTTTTTTTTTTTTATCATTATTAAAAGTGTTGATTTTGGTTTTGATTTTTTTCAAATATTCAATCGAAAATAGGTGGAAGAGTGTCTTCTGCACGTTTAAAATGAATAAAATCTTCTCTAAAATGAATGCGATTGCAGTATTCCCTGATTATAAATCGTAATAAATATAATTCGAAACGCATCATTCGTTCGTGAGATATCGTGTCCGCGGACACATACACACTAACATATGTACGTACACAGGGTTTGACTGGGCGTGCGTTTAAGCGTCATGTGCGGAATTTGCACATGATTATGAAGTTTTTTTCATATTATATATTCCGTACGAAGAACGGGTATACTGCTAGAGACATATAAAAGTGTTACGAAAATAGGAATTTAATATGTGATTTTTATTTAAAGCTAATGGCGAATGCCATCATTTATAAGAGGATAACATAAGTCGTTCTCGCAAGCATTTTTATTTATAGTTTCTTTAATATGTGTTATTGGGGGAATGAATTCACATTATTCAAAATTTAAGATTTTCATATAGAATTATATCCTATAAGAACCAAAATAATATTTTATATATTAATTAAACTCCAATGTTACTTTGACTTTGCTCGTGTGTATAAATAATTTTATTTTATTAACAAAGCACTAACTTTTGCTAACAAAGCACTTTTAATTTGGTGGTACAAATTTTTTAACGTGTGTATAAATGAGGGTGAAAAAAAAAATCAAAATAATTCATCCCTATATTTACATAAAATCATGACTATTATATTTCTTGTTTTAGTGAAAAACTCACAAAATGAATGTCGCAATCTCAAATCCGAGGCAATGAGCAAACAAATCAGGCCAGATCCCAACCCATGCATCCAGAGAGTGCAGAGAGGTTCAAATTGTCTTGTTCAGTTCATCCTACCGAATTCTTCAAAATGCAGAAAGGGGAGAGCTTGACCTTGGCAAGGGTCTTTTGTCAGAAACCCGAAATTCCGCGATTCCCCTCCCTCCTTGCGTTGCAGAAGGCATTACCATCGTAGTAGAGATGATTTTGGTTGTACTATAAAGGATCCACTGACACTGGCCTTGTTTCTTTGAAATTGTGTTGTATCACCACCCCACACGGATCTGAAAATTTTACGAACTTTTGTGTTGCATAATAATTTATTTTCTAACCAAAGTTTTTCTCAATTTTCAAGATGTCACGGGCTTCTCAGAGCTTATTCTATCTCCGTTCTTTTTGTTATACTTGAGTGGTCGATAATGCGTAGAATATGTTGTAGAAAACTAAATCATTTATAACTCCATTCATGTTACTACAAAGATGTAATATAATTTCAAAACATATTTACTTAATTATTATTTAACATTGTTTACTTCTCCAAATTTTTTATTTCACAAAAAATATATGAAAATAGTAGAAAACTAAATCATATATCATTTTATTGTGACAAATATATAATTTTTAAAAATATTTGCTAGAGTTTTTTTATATATATACAACTAGTATATAAGCCTAACTTAGACAAAAAAACATATAAAAATTTAAATTGAAACATTTTCTAATAAATTTTATTTTCTTTAACAATATATAACGTTTAGTGTCGAAAGCAGCTTATCAAAAATTGACCCAGATAGATTCTGTCCCGTGATCGATAAGTTTGCAAAGTTTCGAACTTTTAGATCACCGGAGTACCTCTGGGGGGTCTTGAAGGACTTCAAAAATAAAATAACTTCTTTGCCCCACAGGGGGGGGGGGGTCAAGTCCGTGATGCAAACGTTAGAATAGGTGTGCAAAAATTCAAGCTTCTAGGTCACCAGGACTCTTTCGGAAGGACTGAAAAGATTTTGAGTAAGGAAAAAATTATTTTCTTTGTCCGGAAGGGACGGCGAAAATCCGACTTCGTTAAGTTCTATCCCGTGGTCGATACTATGTTTGAAAAGATTCAGTCTTTTAGTCACTGAAGGGCTTCTGGAGGGTCTAGAAAGATAAAATCATGCTTTTGCAGATACCGGTTTTGCATTTATGCATTCGTTAGCATGGAATAGCTGATATCTGCCATGGCAGCCAGAAACTTGCTGTAAGCTACAATTTTTGCGAGCAGTTATGGGAATTGATAATTTCAGTCCATCCACGTGACCGGCATAAAATTCGTTTGCAATTTAGTTCAGACTACACGAAGCTACAAAGGCAATACAATGTTCTTTATGTCGGCCACGTTAAAGGTTGAAATTGTGAGTTCCCATAGAAGCTCGCAAAAATTGTTGCTTACAGCAAGTTTCTTGCTATCATTGAAGATATCGGTTATTCCAAACTGACGAACACATAATAAGCGTGAAACCTGTACATGGATGCTGATATCTGCAATGGGAATGTCTGTCATATTTTTGGAAATGCCCAGGCGTGTTTTGTGAAGGCAAAAGCACCTTAAACAGTTATTATATAGATAGGAATAAATTTGAGTGGATGGCCAAAATAAAATTCCTTTACAATTTAGTTCAGGCCACACGAAGCTGCACAGGCAAAGTTCTTTATGCCGGCCACGTGTAAGGACTGAATTTGTCAGTTCCTATAGAAGCTCGCAAAAATTGTGGCTTATCGGCTATTCCATGCTGACGAGCGTATAAGCGTGAAACAGGTACATGCCGATATCTGCAATGGTACACGCCGATATATGCAGTACATTGCCAATATTTGCAATGGGACCTGTATCCATATTTTTGGGAATGCCCCTTATAGGCGGGTTTTGTGTTTTATGAAGATAAAAGCATGTTAGGCAATTATTATATAGATATGAATTTCGTCCTCCAAATTTATTATTACAGCCCAAAATATATATAATTGTATTTTTACTTTTCCTGCAATACATGATAATGTATACGGAAAGTATTGGAATCGTGTCGAAAATCGCAACAGAAGTTTTCGACAGATCTACACGTTTTAAGACCTGTAGAACAATAAAAAAACTATTTTTAGCGTGACGTCTGTGCAATGTATCCAGTCTAACTCAATAACTAATTGAACTTATTTTAAAAAATTTGGTAGGTGACCCTGGTGCTGATTAAATTTTGGTACGATTCAGGATAAAAGAACCCGCCCTTTTTTGCAAAATAACCCGCAAAAATTGCCTGTCTACTCAGCTAAGATCTAATAAAGATGGATAAGTCACATGAAGGATACCTTTTGGTGCTGATTAGATTTTGGTAAGATTCAAAAAAGATAAACTTGCCTTTTTTTACGAAATGGCCCGCAAAAATATAAAATAAGACAACGTATGCTCAAATGTATCAATTAAATGCTTGTTTTATACGTAATTTTTTATGATGCAAAGAATAAGACCAATCCTATTACTCTAGGACTAGCCGTTCTTGATATATTTTATGTTTTTTTTTTTCGTATTTTTGCGACGTTACGTAGTAAGTCGACGTTAATAAGTCCAGTAACCAAATGAAACGAAAATTGAATTAAAAGTGCAAATTCAGTGTTATTTAAAATAATTATGGGTGCTATTTTGTAAAATTAAACTCTATTTAATGAATTATTGAAGAAAAAATCTGATATGGGCAGCACATGACTTTTCCTACAGACTTATATCCACGTTCTCTTTATTTTAATTAAATTTAATTCACTTTCAATTCCATTTTCGTTCTCATTTGGTAACTGGACTTATTTTCAAAGGTGGCGTAGAGAAAATACGAAAAAACTGAAATATCTTGAGAACGGCAAGTCCTAGTGTAATGGGGTTTATCTTATTCTTTTATCGTTAAATTTACGTATAAACCAAGTATTTAATGGATATATTTGAGCATACGTAGTTTTTACTTTCCTTATATACATAACGTATAAGGAAAGTATTGTGACGGGGTCGAAAATTCGAATTCGAGATTTTGACGGGAGAGCACGTTTCAAGCATCCCTGATCACGAATCGAACATTTTTAAGGTGATGTCTCATGAACAAATGGAACGATTCGAATGAAATTTGGTACAAAAATCACAATCCATGAATATTGGAAGCTTATTGTTTTTAAACACAGTCGAATGTTCACAACTCTCCTAAATTTTCGAGTGAAATTTGAAAAAATCAAAACCTTTAACAAAGTTACGCAAATAGACATTTCTTATATAATGTTTGCTTAGAAAACGATTGACGTAAATTTTAGAACGCTAGCATGAAGCGTTCTCGAGATATTGCACATTTTTCAAATAAATTTGTCAAAAAGTCCCATAAAATAAAAAAAAAATATTAACTGTTAGCAAACATATTCACTTTTTATATGTAATATCATGCGATAAATTGGGTGACATCATTCTCGTGGATCTAACTCGTTCCATTCACGAGAAAAGATACTTTGAGTAATACTTTTGTATTTGACCGCCAATAGTCATTTATCTGCTGTAAGAATAACTTATTTTTCCGTTCATAACGCTTGGTGAGATTTTGGCGACAAATTTAGCGGAATGTCGCCAATTTGGCGACATTTTTAAAAGTTGCCAAATTAACGAAAATCTCGCAAAATGTATAAAAATGATGCTAAATCTATGAAAATGACGACTAATTCAAGAAAATTCAATATCTTTGAAAGAATATAAGTACCTACTATAAGGGTAACATTTTTTTTAACTGTAAAAGTAGTAAATTCATTGCATTATATAAGGAAAGTCATGTACTGCCCACATCAGATTTTTTTTTTCAGATTTTGACGTTTTTGCGGGTCGTTTCGCAAGAAAAAAGCAGGTTATTGTTTTTCGAATCGTACCAAAATCTAATCAGCACCGGGGTAACCCACAAGCGACTTATCTACCGAATTTTGTGAAATTCGGTCCATTAGTTTTTCAGCTAGAGTGGATACAGGCAATTTTTTAGAGCCATTTCGCAAAAAAATGCGGGTTCTTTTATCCCGAATCGTACTAAAAACTAATCAGGTCACACCCAAGTGACTTACCTACCAAATTTTATGAAATTCGGCCATTAACTTTAGAGTTAGAGTGGATACATACATTGCACAGACAGACAAACAGACAGACACACACACACAGACGTCATGCTAAAAATAGTTTTTTCGTATTCTACAGGTCTCGAAACGTGTAGATTCGTCGGAAACTCGAGTTGTAATTTTCGGCATGATTCCAATACTTTCCCTATACATTACCATGTATTGCAGGGAAAGTAATAAAGAGAATGTAAATATGAGTCTACAGGGAAAGTCATGTGCTGCTAATATCAGATATTTACTTTTCCTTCAATACATGGTAATGTATTGGGAAAGTATTGGAATCATGTCGAAAGTCGCAACTCGAGTTTTCGACGGATGTCTTATAACCTGAAATTAAATGTCTGAATAACCTGAGAAAAATGTAATGTCTGAATAACCTGAAATTAAAAAGTACTTCAAGTTAGTTTAAAAATACTTCAAGAAAGTTTTAGCATAAATAGTTGATTAAATATATCAACCGGTTTCGGAGGCAAAAGGATAAAAAAAGGAACCTAACCAGCAAAGGAAAGAATGTGGTTGCTCTGTATTATATTTTGATGAAGGAGGCCTCAGAAACCGTTTGATATATTCAACCTGCTTATGCTCTAAATAATATTGTATTTTTAATTTCAAATTATTTAAGACAGCAGGCTTAACGAAGATTTTGTGTTATGTGTTTCTATACTATTATTATTACAATGAAATTTCGTCAGTTTTAGCAGCCAGTCTCTAATACAATATTATTAAATAAAATAATATTCTGTATTAAACTTCTTTTGATCTTTTAATTCATTTAATAAGTTAGACTAGACTAAACAATTAGAAAGTAAAATATTATACAAAATTTTAATGTATATTTTTGCTTTAATTTTACATGAGGATATCTGGTTAGAATTAGAGCTTATTTTAAGGATATCGGCAATTTTTTCAAAAATTAGTGACTACTTTTTTGGTGGACCATTAAATTCATGACATTGCTCACTACAACGCTTTTGACATAAATTCAGGAAACATTATTTCACAAATTAAATACGAGATTATGGGATAAACTTCTTAGCTGAGATTCAATGTTTACCTTTCCTAGTTGGAAACATATAAATGAAATCATTCTATTTGTAATAAAACATTATATAAAAATAGATGTTCCTTTCACATATTTTTCCGTACAACACATAGTATATGTAAAGGGAATGTATTGGAGTAAAAATACATCGACCGTCGGATATTGATGGATCTGAGCACTTTGAACATACAGAATGCAAATTAACCATTTTTAAAATCATGTCCGTATGTATTGTCTGTCTGTGAGGCTGTAGACGCGATATCTCTCTAGCAAATTGAGAGAATTGAATAAAACTTGGTATGATTATTTCCGTTGAAAGACGCCAGTGTCCGAGATTGAGATACGTTAGAACTCCCCCCCCCCCCCCCCCCTCAATACCTCGTTTTTAAATTTGTATACAAAACACTTAAAAACAAGAAAATTGTAAAAATTACAACATTTTGAAAAGTTGAAAAAATTTATAAATTTGATTTTAACTAATTTTTAATTAAATGATGTGGATATATTTAAATATACCTTTGACATTAGGAAAGATAGTAGTAGTGTGGCAAAAACGTATGGAATCCTTTAAGTAAACAATAAAACCTACTAAATTTAATGTCAACTTGATGACAGAATTCAATAATACGACGTCATGCTGCCCCCCTCCCCCGAATGAAGATTAATATAGGCACTACTAAATTATTGATCTGCTGTGATTCTACCTTCTACAATTATATAATATTATATATATAATATTACCTTTTACAATTATTATCGCTATGTTACTATTTGTAATTCACTATTACTACTACATATTTTCATTTAAAATTTTAAAGGGATAAAATATCTGGGGCAATGGTAGAATAAGTTGAATTCTTCTTCTATTAATTTTAAAATATATTAATTAGTTTTATAATCAATAATTATTGATTATATAAGTAATATACATATAATAGAATTATTTATTATATTTGTTAAAAAAATAATTGAAATTTTCAATTTAAAATTTTTGGAAACTATTGTAATAATTTCATACTTAATAAATTGTATTTCCTCTTAATGGTAAATTCCATTTTGACTTGGCTCCTGGAACTAAAGTTTGCTCATACTCAATGTACCACAGTATAAAATTATTCTAATTAAAAAAATTTTAATTTTAAAATTTTAGTTTTAATCTTTAAGTATTAAAAATAGTAAATTAAAAAATGGGTTATTTTCTGTAAACAAGAGTGAAATGCAAGACTCTTTACATTTTAGAAATAAAAGGGCTTTGTTTGTCATTATACTCTATTGACATAGTAGTGTTTGTTAAACAGAAACTGCAAAACCAAATTCCCAATTGTATTGCGCGCAAAATATTTTTTCCCGCCCTTTTACGATGTGCCTTCAAGAGCCCCTTGAGCAAGGATCCAATTTTCTTCGGCTCTAGACGCTTGTGTCAGAGTGTAACTTGAAACGGAACAGGTGGAAATATCTTGGGTGGGTAAGATGGGGGAATGGCAATCCCAATGATAAAAGCTAGGAACCTGCTATTTATAGTACGCAAGACGATTTCTGTGATTCGGAAGAATGACACAAATAAAAAAAGGAATTTTTTCGACTTCAGAATTTTCGGATGCTCTAACTATGTACTGTTGTAAACAATTAGAGTTGATCAATTCATATTTAATGGCAATGCCTTCAGAGTTAAGAAAATTAAAGAAAAAAATTAACAACAAATGTGATAATACATATGAAGCTCTATATTTCCACGTCTGCTGACAAGGAAAAATAATTTGTACAGTCCAATTTTATGGTATTTAAAGAGAAACATTTAATTTTTTTTTTTTGTAAAACATTGTAAAAAAAAAAAAGCTTGAGGCGCAGATATCTTATATATTTTTTAGGATACTACGGTGTGTGTGTGTGTGTGTGGGGGGGGGGGATTTACGGGGAGTTTGTAAAGGGACTTCTCTCTCTCCTTACAAATACTTGCTAGTTTTGTGAGATTTTTAAAATGAATTACACTTTTATACAAGATGCAATATGGAAGAACAAAAAATGAATGATAATTATGAAAGGAATCGGGAAATAGAACGAAAATAGGATAGGGATCCGAAAAGCGAAATTAGATAGGGGCATAAGGGATGGATGATACATACATACACACACACACACACATATATATATATATATTCTGAAAATTGAAGACCTTCCGTTCTTCCCAAAAATTAATGGGTTTCTGACACGTTCATTGATTGAAACAATCATACCAAATACCCCCCTCCTCCAACTTGTTCAATTTTTTCGAGAAATATTGCGAGCACAGGTGTACAACACAAGAATAATGGAAAAAAAAAATGGTTACGTCACATTCACATTCAAGGATACTCAATAGATATAGATTTATCGAAATGTCTTTTCCCTATTATTCCGCAGGTAAAACACTAAAGCTTCTATCAAATACTGTCTGGGCTGAGTCTTATAGCCTGATAAAAGTTTCAACGAAATAAATTACATATTTATGGAGATATTTAGCTTGAAAGTGAATTTTGAATCCCCACTCTTATATATTGTGTTACAAATTCGGAAATATTTGTAACCTTAAACTTGCTTCTTCGCTTTCAGAAACTCGAGCAACTTTAGCATTTCTGAAAGACTTCGTTTCGCGTAAAGTTGATTAGAGAAGCGGTATATCAAAATTTAATTTAACTAATTAGAAAATGAGTGGTGAAAAATGTTTGCAGTCCGTATGATTTCAGTTAGTTGCTAACTGGTTTGCAAACCTTTTATTGATTATTGTCTCAACTTTTACTTTTCATTACTTTATGCTTTTCTACACAAAGGAAAATAAAACGCATTTCTCAAGCTCAAAAATGCAGTTAGGTAAGAATAAAAACGATTTAAAAAATATACGAAATGCCCTGTATTTACAGAGTGACCACTGACGTTGCATCATACAATTTATTTATAGAAGGTTTTAAGGTATTAAATAAAATTTTTGACCTCTTTCCCTAATAATCACTATACGGCTGGGATGTTGAGAACTTAAAATTCCCTCTTAAAAACTAAATAACTGACCTGCCTCAACATTGAAAGGGAAAAATCCCCTAAAACAATTTGTATTATATTTTGTGAATATTATAAATTAAATCACTTCAATATTAGACAATTCACAGATGCACATTTTATCTTTGCTTTATAAAATGCACCTCAGAAGAAAAAAAATGATATTTTTTTCAGAAGCCCCCAAGTATCTTGGAGACTTTTTATTCTGACTTTTAGGGTTGCACCCTAAAAGTCAGAACCACATGAAACCTGTTCTGTCAGAGAGTTTGGAAAGCAGCAACAGTACAAGATAAGAAGCTCTAAATTGAATTTTTTTTGTTAACTACCTTCACCACAGTTCATTTCAAATCTGGACAATGGAGATTCTCTTCCCTCAATATTAGCACTAAACAGTGTCTTGAACTGAATTGCCAGAATGAGAACTTTTGAAGTTTTATGGCTTTGTTCATATAACAAACCTGGTTGAGTGTTGGAAATTGAAAGCGTAATTCTTATGAAAATTTTATTTCAATTTTAAAAAATGGCAGAAAATGATCTAAAAAAATAATGCTTTTAAAATAATTAATAAAAAAAGCCCCAAAATATCTAAAAGCGCACTAAAAATTTTAAAAAATGCTCTAAAAAAGAAAAGGCCCAAAAAATGCAAATACTATCAAATTCGAGGTCCTAATACTGTCTATTAACTGTAGGTTTGCTTTTAAGCAAAACACAGTGTGAAAACTATTAAAAGTAGATAATTCGATTAAAATATTTTGAATAATTAACTAACTGCAACTATCATTAGTGTTTCTATCAAGACTGTTTGGGCAGGGGGGGGGGAATGAAAATTTAGGGGGGTTCTATTTGCGCTATATAAATATATCTAAATGCTGTCACATAGAACCTAGATTAACATAAAATGTCTCCGAGGAGGGGGCCAATAATCGTCACTAAGGCGTCTTTGCTCCCCCCCCCCCCAGAGGTATACCTGAAAGAAACACTGACTGTCATAATTGATTGTGGAAATAAATATATCAACATCCAAAAATAATGGTAATCTAAAAATTATGGATTAAAACATATATACTTTTAAAGTACTTACAAATTTCCAACAAGAGGATATTTGAAATCCTTTAAAATGACATAAAGTTCAGATTTTTACCTTAGAAATTCTCTACGAAAGGCATCCCTCCATTGGGAAAATGACTATTCATCTCGCATTTAATAGACATATATTTCCCCCAATTTCTTTTAATGAAACTAAATTTCTCTGAAATAGGTGGATTTACCCCCAAATCTCAATTCCTGGATTAAATTAAAAAATATCTGACACAAAAGTAGGACTAATCACTAATACTCAACTACATTTAATTATGTAAAAGCAACATAAAGGAGCTCAAAACATAAAACACAAACGTTTCTTGTTAAACATATAAGTGTTAATTTCTGAAAGAGCAGTCTTCTAGGAGACATGGAATGCCTACTACTAGATTTCCTATATTATTTTGTTCCAGTACAGCATATTCAGATCAGGGGGGAAGCAGTAGGAGCAGCCCTTAGGTGCCAAGTTGGAGAGGGAATGTCATTAAGACAAACTTTTTATAAATTCAAAAATGTGAAATGAATTTAAAATTGCAATTAAAGACGCATCTAAAATTGAAACTTAATTATATTAAAAATATTATATTACTTGACTATTAATTATTAACTTAATTATACTAAAAAACAAGCATATTAAATGTTATTACCATGAATAATATTTTATATACAAAAATTAACATTTTGTTCCTATTTAATACAATAAGCAAATTATATACAGGTCACTAATTTTACATAACAATAATAATAGCAACATTTTTATTATACCGGTATATACAAAATAAAGTCAGACACCTGCTCCAGTGGGGAAGGTGGCGCCAATTTTACTGTTTGCCCTGGGTGCCAATACTCCAAGTTATGACTTCAGTAGAGATCACATTAACTCAAATTTAATCTATGGAATATATTTCTCTATATATTCTTGTGCTGCTTACATTTTCTTTTTGTTGAATCAAAACAGTCCAAAATGCACTCACAAAGGCTTTATGGATAAAAAAAATTAGAATAATAATAAAAATTGTAATATGTGCTTTGGATAAAAAGAAAAACTTACTTTTCTGGTACCCCTAACTGAAGTTGTTGATTACATTTGCTTCTTTGATGAATCAAATTAGCTAAAAATGCATTTGCAAAGGTGAGATGTATTATTCACATTTTAAGCAAATACACTTCTAGCCTTTGAGGCAAACATTGGGTGTCTTGAATAGTTCTTGATGACATCTACTTCTTTGATGAATAAAGCAGCCAAAAATGCATTTGCAAAGGTGAGATGTATTATCCACACTCTAAGCAAATACACATTTAGCCTTTGAGACAAAAAATTGTGGATGTTTGGAATATTGCAAATCTTCCTCATTACCCAAATGTAAAGGTTCCTCAGGTAAGGAAAATTGATGTTTCTTCTTTTCGATTGGTAGAGTCTTTAAGATGTGGCACATATACTAATAACAAATACTATATATATATAAATATTTTATGTAGAACATGCATATAATAAAGAGGTCAATTCTTACTTTTATACAATGTCCTGTTAACAGGCAGAAGTCACAACTATAATCCTGAGTGCTTAGAATTATGTTAGCAATAGGGTTAAAATAATGCCACAGATTGCTACTGAATTGGAAGTACATCTAGTTCTACCAGAAAATTTCTAAAACTTTTGCTTTAAAGAGTTTTGTGTCCACAGATTATCTCTGCACTGTGCTGAGAAGCAGCGATAACTGGAAAAACATTGTTCACAAGTAATGATGGATAATCAGATGAGCACTTTCTTGTTTATATCAAAATAGTTGCTTACCAGAAATAATTTAATTGCAGGAGCAGATTTATATGTTTGGGGGACCCATATGATATGATCTTTTTGTGCCTTCACAAAAAATAATTTTTAATTCGCATAAAGTAAATGTCATATAAATTCTAGTTTATTTGCATTTATGATACCCTTAATTCCTTATTATAATTTATTTGCAATTTAAGAATATTCATTTATAATGGTAATATTATTTTTAAAGTAAATATAAAAAATAAAATAAATGAAATTTGCACTAATATATTTAGGGTTTCTTATTTATCAATGCAATAGAAAACATTTTTTTTTATACTTCCTTTTACGAGAATTAAATTAAATATTTTAATATAGAATGTTTTGAATAATCTTTAAATTTGCCTGTGAAGATAATTTTGTATAGTGAGAACAGAAATTCTTATACTTATTTTTAAGACAGTTAAATAAATTATATTTTAATAAAATGTTTTGAATACCAAAGTCATTTAGAATACTATGGGTATTTGTACATATTTGAAAATGTTTGTTTATCTGAGCACAAGAGAACTCACTTTTCCATTTTTGTTAGAATTATTAAAACATTTTAAAAAGAAAGGGTCCAAACATTAAAAGTTCACTGCAAATTGAATTTTATGTTTTTTTTATATATATATTCTCCATGAAGAATGGCTGAACTGCTAATCCATATAAATAGAATTGAAAATATGCTTACAATGTAATCCATATTTCAATTTTTTGGGACCAGGGGCTGTTGTGATATTAATAAAAAAGAATCTTCCATAGATACCATTATGAGGTAATATATTTTAAGAAATTTATATCATATTACTCAGCAACACAATTAAATTAAATGTGTTTATACAGCAGATGATTTAAAAAAAAAATTCCAATTTAAATAAAAAAATCAACAGTTGCTCCAGTCTGACGGAGCCGAAATATTTAGCATGAATAACATTTTCTAAAATAAAACTTCAATAAAGTTTAATAACATTATTTGATTTTTTCAGACTCATTTTGTTTATAGGCTTTCAAAGTACTGCACATTACTTCTTAAAAGTTTATAGCTAGCTAACACTTTTTGTTTACGCCCCAATTTTATCTGGATACTTCGACCATAGATTTCCCGCCAAAATATCAAATTATTTTACTATTTTGTTTTTCGGTATATAAATTATGCTATATATCTTTTACACTTGCTTGCAGGCTCATAAATGCATAATTGAAAACATATATTTTTATCTATTCTGTTCAAACTTCACAAATCATTAAACATCTTTGGAACCCCCACGTCCACTTAACCTCCTAATTTTTATAAACAGAATAAAATATCTTGTGCTTATGCATCAATATTTCAACAAGGAATAAGTAAACAGATTGAGCTGCAACAAGTATGACATTTTAAGTAGGGGAGAGAGGGCACATTTGAACGATTTTTTGGAAAATCATTTTATTTCAGACTTGAAGTTTAGTTATTGTATTTTTGAATATCACACTAAAAAAACAATGTACATTTCTTAGTCATATGTGCCTAAAACTGAATTTTTTTAAAAAATATATGTAAGGTTTTAAAAAATTTGAAATTTTTCTGTTCAAACTTTCCCAATGTAGGGGTACCTTTGAAGAACAATTAAAGAAACATGAAGTTATTAAGAGTTTTTACTGAACACTGCACATCCTCAAACAAAATACATGATAATCAGAATAAAATGAAACAATTATATATAACTGAAATTACTACATATGTTATTTAACCAAATGTTTATATCCATAAAAATTAGCATCAAAGAACATAGTAGAAACAGCATGTAAGAAAGAATCCTCCAGTTATTTTTGGTTGGGGTAACTTTTTTACAATATCCTCGAAATCCACCAAACTGATATCTGATGCCTCTAGGAAATAAAACTCATAATCATTTTCTTTCATATGAAGGAATCTATCCTTACATTCTGTTTTATCCTGTAATTGCAATTCAATCTGACTAACATAGTGAACAATAGTTATTTTTGTATGAAATTGAACTAAAATAAAATCATTATTGTTCAAATCTTCTAAAATAAAAAATTTCAGACTTTGAGCTTTTTTTGACATAAATTCAAACCATAGGTACTGTTAAAGAGTTTTCTGTAAACCACAATCAAAACTAAATATAGTGGTACAGGTTAGCTATAATTTAAATAAATTCCTACACTACAAACATTGTGATATATTGTGAAGAGAACTTTTAACTTTTATATAAAAGTAAATAACATGCTAGATAATAATTATATAGCAATTAAACACATTGTTCATAAATCATTGAAACTTTAATAGTAAGGTGACTCATAAGTAATCTGCATCTTTAATTTTTGCAGTAAATTCAAAAATAATTATATTTAGATACTTTCATAACTCTTTATTATGTAGTTTTGATTGTTCAATGATGCCCAATGCCCCAACTTTCTGTTCAAAGGTACCCCATCACATGAAGTTTAACACTATTAACTACTAAGTTAAGCTTACATATTTGAATAAAACAAAGCTTGTAATCTAAAATGCCAATCTTCAGTTAAATATTAAACAATTAGTTAATATAATACAGCTAAAATACACTCAATCTTAAGCTTACAACTTTATTTTGATAGTTTAGATTCAAAATGGAAAATAATGCATACCTTGGTCAGATGACAGTATCCAGGAAAACTGGTAGAGCTTTGGCTACTTTGTTGCTTTACAAGAATAGTAATATGCTGTCATTTATATCTAAACAACAATGTTTATTTTAAAGAGAATATTTAGGGTGTTCAAAGGTACCCCAGCTCTCCCTTACTACACATTTCTGACCCATTGGAAAACCCAGGTTAAAGTAAAATTCTTGCTTACTGTTTATAGCTCGTCATTTAGTTTTTGAGATGTAAGCCTTACAAACTTGACAAAAGGAAAAATTTCAAATTTTTTTACAACCTGACAAGACATTTACTTGTAAACTATAAGAGCTATTTTTAAAGATAAAATACTGATTTAGAAACTAATTTTCCTATTGCATATTTTTGTCATTCACTCTTCATATTGGTTATAATTCCGAAGATACTTAAAATAAGAAAAATGAAAAATTACATTAGGTTTGGAGATATAAGCATCCAAATTGTTTACATTTTTCATAATGCTTGGATTTCGACACAGATACTCAAAGCATAGATTCACATCAAAAATAAATAGATATAAAAAGACATTTTATAATTGTACAGTATTGCATTTATAACTAGATTTATGAGAATTACTTATATTTTCATTTTACCAATTTAAATAAAAAAGAAATGGATACAAAACTAAATTTTATAAATGAATGATATTGCATTTCTGATATTTTCAATTTCTTACATCATCTGTTTATTTTGGCAAAGACTTTTCAAATTCATATATTGTGTTTAGCCAATTATTGAAACAGAATGAAAGTTATGGGAATATCTTCTAATGCAATTTTATCGCTTTCATATTTTTTGTAAATTTGTTTACAAATGGAACCGGGATGTTTTATTTTTCAGATTTACATGTGAAGTGCAGATAATTTTGTATAATGAAAAAATTTTTAAAATTCTTATATACTTCTTTATTACAATTAAATTAATTATTCAGAATAAAATTAAATATTTTAATAGAATGCATTGAATAAGAATGCCACTTAGAATACTATAGGAATTTGCATACAACTGTACATTTTAAGTTTTTTATGTATATTCTATATGAAGAATGTGTATGCTGCTAGTGTCATTGCACATTTGAAAAATTGATGGGGTTCATTAAAAATTTTGGGAGTGCTTAGCAGCCGAACCACCATCTTTGCCAATAAAATTCAATTTGGGAATTTAAAGAAAAAGTTGATATATCAACTTATATTTCACTTTAAATAATTTTATATGAGTGCTTCATTTTCAAAATAATTTGTAGAAATTATAACCTAAATATTTGATAATTCTAATTTTCATGCATTTTATAAATTATGTTTATGAACAATTTTTGTTTTATACAGCCAAAAAGCAAAATGCTGCATAAAAAGTGATTCAACAAAGACTTCAAAGAAAAATATCTGAAAACTTTTTATATTTTTAGTATTCATTCACAATGAATTGTCATAGGGCTATATAGCAACTAATTGTTACCGAGCTATCAGAAGGAATTTTTCTCAGTGAGGTAGCATATTTTAATATTACCGCTTTAGATATATATTTTAAACATGAACTTCAGTTAAATACAAAAAGACAAGATTTATAATTTTTAATCTTTAAATTTGAGACTAGATTGTAACAATATTGGCGTTTTGAACCAAAATGTAGATACTAAATATAATATTTACCTTTATAAATTTTTGAAGTGTTTTTTAACTTATCCTTCAAAAAGGCAAAAGACGGCGATAAGAAGTTTGCGCAAATTTGAATATAGTAAAGTGAAAATTGTTTACTTTTATGTAACATAAAATAATCACGCTTCTACAATAAATTTGTTTTGGATATTGACTTGATTGACTTTAGGTTTACTGTGCACTAGCTTTGCGCCAATTTTGCCAAGCATTGGCTGCAAAAATCACTTGTTATTGTAAATGCGACGCACACAACTGTGAGCTTATTACTAAATAATATGTAATAAATTTATGTATAAATTATAAAGCTATAGTCCTAGTTTGCCCAGTGGAAGCCAAATTTAAAATATTCAGCGTAAGAAATAAGAAAACGGTTAATAATATACCCTCAGAGTCATTCGACGGCTCTATAGCGCCACCTATTGCAGAATTGCAAAACTAAAAATTAATTAGTTTGTTTGAGTTTTTTATTTATATCTTTTTAATTTATTAATATTTTGCAAAAATGCGTTCCACTGGGCAAACTAGATATTCCCTTCTATGTATCGCGATAAATTTCATAAAGATCTGAGCACTGGTTATTTCACAGTTGTGTGCGTAAGAATGCCCTATACTTTAACATGGGTGGAAAAAAGTCGAAGTCCGCCTTAAATAGTTGAAATTAAATAAAAACTGCGATCAATGTTTTCTAAAAAATGTTTTTAAACCCTAAACTGCCAAATTGCTAGGAAATCCTTAGATCTGCATCAACTCCTCAAAATTACTCAAACTCTAAATGTGCACCAAACTGCCACACTAGGAGCTAGGTCAAATAATAAAAACAGTAAATCAAAAACCTCGAACTATGGGCAAATGAAATAATGTCACAGTATGAAGATAAGAACCACACCTAGAGATTGGCGATTAAAGGCGCTTCGCGCCTGGTGCTCTTTTCTGGACGAAACCCTTTGCGATTGCTTATTAATACGTAAGACATGGCAGGCTAACAGAGACCCCGCCCTTATAAGGGAGCATAACAGACTCAGATGCAAAGTCAGGGAAAAAATTGTCGCAGAAAAGCAGCAAAAGTATAAAGAACTTATCGAATCCTTTAGCCCAGAAGACGTATCGCTCTGGCAATTCGCAGAAAGACTTAGGAAACCTCAAATTAAGCTCCCGCCACCAATAGATGGCACTAAAATCGCGTACTCAGACGAGGAAAAAGCCAAGGCGCTCGCAAGCCATTATGAAAAACAATTCCAACCAAACCACGATCTAATGTGTCAGGACACCCTAAGAATGGTCAAACTTTAAATAACTTTAGGAATTCCCCTGTAACGGCTGAGATTAACCTAGCCACCCCGCAGGAGATAGTAGAAATTATCAAAAACCGTAAAAGCCCAGGGCACGACAAAATCAGATACATTGCGGTTAAAAACCTACTCCTAAACGTAATATGCTACTTGACTATCTTAATAAATAAAATATTAAAACTAAACTATTTCCCCAAAGAATGGAAGGAAGCGATAATTATAACAATCCATAAGCCAGGTGAGGATGCCACAATTCCAGCCAACTACAGACCAATTAGCTTGCTACCGACACTTAGTAAAATTACTGAGAAGATAATTCTTAAGAGACTGAACACGTACCTTAGTGAGAATGGCATTATCATTCCGGAGCAGTTTGAATTTCGGCCAAAGCACTCCACCACTCATCAATTGCTGAGAGTGGTAGAGTACATATCTTCTGGTCTCAATAACAAGACACGCACAGCTGCGATTTTTCTGGACATACAAAAAGCCTTTGATAAAGTGTGGCACTGTAGATTAGCGTACAAATTGATCACTTTAAAAGTCCCTGACGCTCTTGTCAAACTTTTAATCTCATACTTAAATAACAGACATTTTCAAGTCAGAGTAGGAGGTAACTTATCTACACCCAAGCTCATTAAAAGTAGTGTACCGCAAGGTTCTATCCTGGGCCCGACACTCTTTAACATACACCTGAACGACATCCTCAGGACTCCCAACACAGAGCTGGCACTCTATGCAGACGACAGTGCGATACTTGCAAAACACCCCTATGTCTCAGTAATGCACAGACAGCTACAACACTTAGATATACTCCAAACTTGGCTGGAAAAATGGCGAATAAAATTAAACCCCAATAAATGTCATTGGAATTATTTCTCGAGGAAACATAAACCTCCGCCACTACTGTACATAAACAACCATGCCCTACGCGCGGAAAAATCTACTAAATACCTAGGTGTAACGATAGATTTCCACCTAACCTGGAAACAGCACGTAACGAACTTAATCAAAAAAGCGTATATAACTACAGGAGCCTTATACCCAATGATAGGAAACGGAAATCTCAGTCATCAAAACAAACTGCTAATTTATAAATCGGGCAACCGCCCGGGAATGCTGTATGCAGCACCCGTATGGGATATGCCTGTAAAATTACAATAGACCTAGAGACAAAACAAAATCCTACGTATTATCAGGAAAGCTCCCAGGTACTTAAGAAACTCGGTAATTAGGAATGACTTCAAAATAAAAACTGTTAGAGCCCAAATTAAAAAGCTAGCGCTTAAATTTTACCATCTGTTCCAAATAAACTGTTATTCAATCTGCATGACTATGATCATCGAAAGGTCAAATCTCGTAAGAGACCCCGCGCTGTTCTAAACATCGATAATCGGAATTAAAAATCCCACCTAACCCTTAAATCTGCATCAACCCCCAAACTGCCACACTAGGAGCTAGGACAAATAATAAAAAGTAGTAAATAAAAACCTCGAACCTCCAATTAGGGTCACAGAATTAATGTCACAGTTTGACCATAAGAACCACATATTGAAACTGGAGATTAAAGGCTCTTCGGGCCTGGTGCTCAGTCCTGTACGACACTCTACTTCTCTTGCTTATTAGCTAGCTTCTCCCGACGCCAGCCCGCTTGCAAACCACTCGCGTATATTATTTATATTATATTTAATTGTAAATTGTTGTTTTTTTTTCGTTGTATCTAGACTTATGCTCTCATGGTCTGTTGTAATTAAACTTTTCTGGACTCTGGTATCTCCAGGTCTGAGCTTCCCCTTCGCCCCCCCCCCCCCCTTTTACCTCTTCTAGGCAGTCGGACAATGCCAGGACAGCGTCACCAGACATCATAGACGACAGCATCTTCAATCATCGACGACAACGTCTACAAGCCACGTCCTGTATAGGAACGACATTCAATCAAAATAATGTTGAACATTATAAAAATCGGACATTCATCCAACAAATTCGATGTGGGGATAAGTGCCCCGGCACAGGCGTCCCGAAATGTTTCGTCTTGGCTCCATAAGAGCACCCCTGATGGGCGGGGCGTCAGTTGGGTCCTGAAAAGGGACCGGCGAGGGCACTTGTGGGAATCCTGGCACGTGTTGAAGAAGATGCACGTGGTATGGGTGGAAGTATTCTGATTAACTTGCTGCTGGCCCTGAATACACTAATTCTGGGGGTGCTGGGGTTTTTTGATATCTGCGACCATCTTAATGATGCAAAAAAGTTTTGCCATGGGATCATCTTCAGAGGTTATGATTTTAAGGATGTTGTTTAATAAGTCCTGCAGGTTACTAAGATCGAAGCGTTTTTCTACCTCCTTAAAAAATTTAAGGAAGTCAGGAAATGCGTTCGATGTCTGAGGGGGGCGTCAATTCCTGTGTCAGGTCGTGCCTGGGCAGAGTGCTCTCCGGTTTTTCCTGAGATTGCCTCAGCACTCGCCTGCACTTCCTGAACAGGGGGGGGGGAAGTTTTCCTCACAAAGGTTTGGTGTGGGGGAGGGGGGGTCAATTCAGAATTTGGAAGGGGTTTTTTTAGCGGCCTGGAACTTTTTACGGTTCCAGGGGTTTTGGGGGCAATGGTTAAAATTGGCGGGGTGATCTCCGCCGCAGTTGCAACATTTTGCGGGTAACTCTCTCGATTTCTCACATTCCCTACTAGGGTGGCCTTCGCCACACTTTAAACAGCGAGGGGGGAGGGTACATTGATCACTGTGATGGTTGAAAAGTTGGCAATTATAACACATTTTGAAGCCTTTGCTTTTAAATGCTTCAATTTTAACCTGCATGTAGAGTATGCTTTTTATCTCATGAATCATCGCCCAGTCTTCTGTAGGCTCGATGGGGAGGGAGCTCCTATCTTTCCTCTTTCTAAGTTGAGCAACTCTGATGACTTTGAATCCTTTACTAGCAAGGGCAGTTTTTACTTCTTCACTATCGGTATTGGACGGCAGTCCTTTAATGACTATCTTTTTAGGTCTTTCCTGTTTCAAATTGATAGCATTGAAGGGGATCTTCTTAAGGGTGAGGTGGGCCTGCACACTCCTGAAGTCCTCAACGGACCCAGGAGTGATTCGGATCACCCTTCCCATAAGAAGGCCCTGTACTTTATTCTCTAGCATACTATTAAGCTCCTCTATGAGGGCTCCCCAATCACTTGAGGAGTCCACATAGAAGGAAGAGACTCTATCCTTGGGGGGGGGGGGGGGGGCTCAATAGCCATAGTAGCTTCCTCACTCTCAAGTTCTGAAAATTTATTTTGAGTCTCAGGTTCTGGCTCAGGCTGTTTTGTCGAAAGTTTTGTCTTCTTCCAATTACTAGGGGTAACATAACCCTCAATTTTCTTGTACATCTCGTCTTTAAAAATTATATACAAGTCATCATCGGTGGGTTTTTTCCAGTTTTTTACCATATCGTTTATGAAATTATACGTATCACGATTAACTAATGTATGGGGGTCAGGGTTTTGCAGCAGCGCAGAAGCATCAAGAATACTACCTGGGATGATTTTCTGTAATATCTTGGTTTGGCTCCATTCAATGCTCTCGTCCTCGAGTTCCACTTCAAGTCTGGCAATGACGTAGTCATAACAGATGAAATGGGTTACTATCTTCCAGGTGATAGAGTCTCTAGGAATTACAGCTTTGGGGATATCCAGAGTCTTTAGATATTCATTTTCGAAGGTCGTTGCAGTCTCGTAGCGGGTTTCCTGTTGCACCAGCTTGCTTGAACGTCCATATCACTCAGTCCAATGTCAGCTTGGAAGTATGCCCCCGGGACATATGACATAGAGTTTCGTCCAGAACAGAGCACCAGGTGCGAAGCGCCTTTAATCTCCAATCTCTAGGTGTGGTTCTTATCTTCATACTGTGACATTATTTCATTGGCCCATAGTTGGAGGTTCGAGGTTTTTGATTTACTGTTTTTATTATTTAACCTAGCTCCTAGTGTGGCAGTTTGTTGCACATTTAGAGTTTAAGCAGTTTGGGGGGTTGATGCAGATCTGAGGGTTACCTAGCATTTTAGCAGTTTAGGATTTAAGACATTTTGTAGAAAAGCAAAGATCGCGAGTTTTATTTAATATCAACTGATTAAGGTGGGACGTTCCTAGTACCGAATATTAAAGTTAAGTACCGAGCGGGGTCTCTTACGAGATTTAGCCTTGTGATGATCATAGTCATGCAGATTAAATAATAGTTCATTTGGGACAGATGGCAGATTTTTGTAGAATTTAAGCGCTAGCTTTTTAAGCATATGGCTTCTTCTTGATAACACTCTTGATCTTTTTGCTTTTAACTAGAATTTTAGTCTTAAAGGAGGCTTTCCTAACACACTTTCCATCCGCACTTACGGTCCTCCCATCCTCAGCCATGTTACCACATTACCTGACCATCTACAAACTCCAAGCTACTTCAAACCCCACGCCCACTGGATCACGGAATTGAAATAACAGGAACCGCCCAACGGGGCAATTCTCGTATAGGAGGAAGAAGCCGGTTTTTGGCACTTTCCCACTCAAACGTCACTGCCGGCAGCCATGTTGTCCGGTGCAAAAAAAATTGAATTTCTTCCTTGGCCACTGCGCAAAACAGCTGTGTAAAGAGACCTTTATTTCATTATTTTTAGTAATAATTCAATCTGTGAAATTGTATGCATAAATTAGAAACATGTCTTTAAATGACATACCATTATATAAAGGAAAATATCATTATCTCTACCGACAATCGGGATTTTTCGCTGCTCCAGTAGTCATTTGCAATCGGAGCCTGTCATCTTTTGGAATGCTTAATTGAAAAAGGTTAAATAATATTATAATTATACAAATTTATAAAAAATGCAATAAATATTTCTGAATATAATTCGAGAGTTACTCATAATACATGAGAACGTTCAACTACAGACACTCAAGACAATTTTTTTGGGTGGGGGAAGAGGGATAATTTAACATAAAATAATGTGATTTAATAAAACATACATTTTTTATTTATTTTACATTTAAATACACTTTTACGACTTAAGCTTACTTATCGCCCACGGGGCAGCAGGGGGGGGGGGGAGGAAGGACAGCTATGATGGGACACATGAAGTACTGGTGGGACACATGAAGTACTGGTGGGACACATGAAGTCCTGAAGGCAGGGGCATAGCGATAACCCTTGCAGCCCCTGCGGTGTAGAGGCCCTCCATTCGCCTCATAAATATATATGTTTAAAAAAAATAAATTTTAAAATAGGGGGCCCCAGATTTTGTGCTACGCCACTGCCTAAAGGTGAACTGACTCTGCAACAGGTAGGTTTAAAAAATTGATAGTCAAGGGCGATACTTATCTCAATCGTATTTATTACCACATAAAATTAAAAATTTTAATTTTTGTGTTTTTGAGAGTGAGCAATTTTTCACTATTGGTGGGGAATTTTTAATCACTAGTGGAATAATTGCTTATCAATTGCTATCTTAAATATGTTCTGGATCACTTGCTCAATAGGACATTTTGACAGGTTGTTAATTGGCCATATTTTGGAAATAATATAAAAAGATACTTAAAAGAATTTTTTCCTAAATACAGCTTTGTCAAGAGAATTGGAAACCCTTTCCTTGAAATGCAGTACTAGTTAGGAGTAATTAAATAAAACTACAAGTTGGCAATACAGTTTCAGAGTATAAACAAACAGATTTCATAACTTACATATGAAATGTAACTCCTATAGCACTGCAGCTCGGCATTGAAATATTATAACTGAAATGAAGATCCTGTAAGATTATGAAGATTTATTGTGAATGAGAGAGATTATTTTTTTCTGCACCGGTCAAGATGGCTACCGGAAGTGGAACTTCAGCTGAGGGTGAGTGGGAAGTGGGGAAAATGGCTTCAGCGATATTGCCGCACGCCGCTTCCTGTTATTTTAATTCCGTGCACTGGATAGTGGAGCGCCCTGCAATTGCCTACAGCGGCCATTTGGAAGTGAAATTAGGTGTAGTAAGAATGTCTTTTGTTGTCGTATTCAAAAATTTTTTTGAAAATTAACCAATTTTGTGCCTCTTTAATATAAATGAATTAATGCACTTTTTTAGATAGTATTAAAACATTAAAAAGATAAAATCGTTTTTCTCCCATAATTACATCTTTTTTGAAGCAATGCATAATTCTACTTGAAAGTATTTAAGCTCAAACACTTAGGAGATTACTAGATTTTATACAACTTGCAGCAGGGTGCAGCCTGCAATCCTTGAGGCTGACTTTGCCCCAAATACTGGAAAAAACCCAAGGGGCAATTCTCAGAATTTGTTCCCTGCTTTCAAATTCAAATTGTAAACACAAGGATGCAGTCTCTATGATTGCACTTCTAAAAGAACGGGAGGGAGGAGATCAGCCTAGATAGTCATTTTTTTTGCCATCTACCATTTTAGCTCATTTAGGCATTGAACCTAGCTGGAGGCCATTGCAGATAACACAACACAGTGATTAGAAGTAAAAAGCTACTTCTTAGTGTTCAGAGTGTTGTGTTACGCTGTTGTGCAAGATTCACAAATTCATCTTCATCAAATATGGCTTCTTTTAAGTATTCAGGTAATTTTTTTTCAATTATTTAAAATATTTTCGTAAAATTTCTTAATTGACTATGTCTTTTGTTGATTTTTAATGCGTTTTAACAAATAAAATAAATTTTATGCTGAATTTAGCCTATGACTTTAGCCCAAGAATAATACTGATAAAAGAATAATTTTTCCACGTTTTTATTCAAACTAATATCTATCGGCCCCGTGGCTGTTCTATGAAGAATTTCAGAGGCAAATATGGTATAAAAATGATCTTAATTTGTGCAAAAGTTGTTTCTAAATTGTTAGAGCTGTTTTATAAATTAATAAATTTATTCTATAGATCCAATCTGTGAATTAAATGTATTTATATTAATAATATATTACAAGATTTGTTAGTAACAGTACAAAAGTATGGGTACCACTGATACAGAGGCATACCTGCCAACTTTTACAAATTTTTTGTAATTTTTACGAAAATTCTTTTGTTTTATGATTTTACGTGCGTAATCGATTTCTTTATAATTTTTAATATTTTTTATTAATTACGCCTAAAAATTGCGCTAATTTGCCGATTTATTGCCAAATTTATATTTTTGCACCAAAATGTCGCCAAGCATTTGGATTGCTTGTCACACAAGAACGCAGACGTTCTTGTGCGACAAGCAATCCAAATGAACGTGGACGTTCTCGTGTGACAAGCTCTAATTATTCTGGTACTTTCAGCACGCAGTGTTCAAGAAACGGATGGCAGACAAAGCTCATCTTTCTAACCCGGAAGTGGAGGCATAAAATCCCCCACAAAAAAGGAATAAAAAATAAGTGGTAAATTTTTGTCTCCGCAATCACAGTGATGTATGTCATCATATATGTCATTAATATATATGTTGTCATTGGACTTAAAGGGGAAACAGAAGAAAAAACTTCGTGCAGCATTTGAAAATCTTTGTTTTACTTTTACCCCTTTTTGTTGAGTCCAAAATTATTAGTTTGCATCCATTTTCTTCTAACGATTTCATATCAGAACAATAGACCTACTTTATTTTTATAGTGCGAGTAAAAATTACTAAACAAATTATATTTCACTTAAATTATAAGAAGCGCAATTCAGTCTTTTCTTTTCGGGCTTTGCTGAGAGTACACAATTGCCTTTTTCCATCCATCTCCATCCCCTTATTATTACACATTAACTTTACTAAACTAGCTTATTTTCATATTTCAGTTGATTATAAAGGTCACCTTTTTAATTATTTTCATATAAATAGTGATTTTTTTTTTCTTCTCTGCAGCCGTTGCCGAGAGAACGTTATTATCCTTTTCCATCGATCTCCATCTCCCTATTGTTGCATATTAACTTGACTAAACTAACTTATTTTCATATTTTGGTTAATTATAATAAAGGCAAATTTTTAAAATTATTTTCACATAAATAGTACGATAGTGAAATTCAGTTTTTTTTCGCGGGCATTTCCGAGATTACGCAATTATCCTTTTCCATCGATCTCCTTCTCCCTATTGTTGCACATTAATTGGACTAAACAAGCTTATTTTCATAGTTTGGTTGATTATAAAAGTTAATTTTTTAATTATTTTCATATAAATAGTACGGTCATGAAATTCAATTTTTTTCTATTTAAAGCCTTTTCTGCCACATTTTTATGAAAAGATATTTTTGAACAAAATAAACATTTTCTTTAAAATATACTGCCACCAAATTTTATTTATGTGTAGACACTAGACAATGCACATTTTAATAATACATGATAATTTTATGAATGTGTTTAAATATATACTGCAGTTTAAGAACAAAAATTTGTGTCTTCCCCATTGTAAAAAATTTGTTTTTTGTGAAATTAAGTTCATAAATCCTGACTATTGTAATGATTTAATTTCAACAAAACTGACAAAATAAAAGCATGAGTTATTATAGATAACAAAATCGTAGTTTAGAATTAATATAAAGGAATGCGTTAAAATTAAATTTGCCCATGTATTTAAACAACCCTGTTCTTAAATGCAATTGCCAAATTTGCATTTTCTAAATATAATAGAATTATATCATCATTACATAACGTAACTTTCTGTCAAAATATTTTGAAAGATGAAGGATACAATGTAAATAATGTACAAATGAACATGAATACAACTGTTTCCAAAGAGATCTCAAAACAGTTGTGTGTTTCACATATTTGTGCATTATTTACATTGTGTCCTTTGAAAATCAGATTTATGTCGATTTGTTCTGTAAAACTCATTTTACGCGCTATTCTGATTTTTTTCAAAAATCTTCTGATTTTTACTCCAAATAGGTTGGCAGGTATGCAGAGGATGTATAAGTTTTGACTAGGAGAAACTAGTATTTATAACAGATGATCCCTTGCATTAGTTGTGCCTAGGCAAAACTAGTTTTGCTTATAGGCATTAGCTTGTAAGTTTTGTCTAAAATTGGGTTTTGAGAGCAACAGCTACATCTTCAAGTTTAGTGAATATCACAATTTTTTTGGTGAGTTATCACAATATTTCAGATTTTTTCCTTAATCTATGTTAAAAAAAAATAGTGTAAAATATATATATATATATATATATTAAAAAGTTGTTAATTACATTATATAATTGTTTTATTATTTGTATCATATTTGATGCAAACCAGCATAATACATAGAATATTGACAAAGAATATTGAATAAAAATATACATGAAAACAGCTTTGAATAGAACAAAAAAAATTGAACTAAATTTTCACAGAATTCAATCTATTATTAACTTCATTAACAACTTTCCTCAATTTACTATAATTTCTTGCATCAAAACTATCACTCAGTATCTTGCCAGTGCAAAGAAGTAGTTCAAGAAAATGTTTGTTATGCGTCCATTTCACACCACAGAAACTGATTAATAAATGCAGAATTCTGGATCGATCAGAGGTCTGATGTAATTTTTCTGCAATCTCCTGCTTTAAACTAGAAATAAAAAAATATATACATTTAGAAAATTCACAAAATCAACTGCATAAAGTTTTATATATTAATAATAGTAAATTATAGATATTTTAACTTTTAATTATAATTAAGGTGTTAGGTGTTTGAGATACTCTAAAACATATATAGTGATGTGATTACAAAAAACTTTTTTGGAACAGCAGATTTTTGAAATTGTAGCAGTTTGCAGCAAGCAATATTTCAAAAATGTAACAGTTTGTAGCAGGCAATATTTCGAAAATGTAACAGTTTGTAGCAGGCAATATTTCGAAAATGTAGCAGTTAGTAGCAGGCAAGTATTTGAAATTGTAGCACTTTGTAGCAAGAGATTTTTTGACATTGTAGCAGTTTGGTGCAAGGCATTTTTTTATTTCAATAATTTGTCGCATATATAACAATTAAAGCCAAGACAATGAAGTTTTAAAAATCTAACATAATTTAAGTATAAACATTTAGAATTTTCAATTAACTTTTAATAAGCTAAAATAGTATATAAATTACATTAATAAAAAATGCTTAAAAAAAATTTTTATTTAATACATATTCTTTAACATAAAAAAAAAAAAAAACTGCAATAAATAATTTTTGAAATGATATAAAATATAATTGAAAAAATAATTCTAAAACATATTTAAAAAAATTAAAATAATTTAAGATCTAAAAATATTTTATTGCATTAATTTTTTTTAAAAAGGTCTAACAAAATTAAATAAATATTTAGAAAAAATATATCAAATAAATAATTTTAGAAAAGATCTACAAAATTAAAAACTTACAATAAATAATTTTTAAAAAGATCTAAACTAATTTAAGGGAAAATCTAAAGAAATGCAAAATATTTAATACATATTATCACTGCGATATTTTTCAAAAAGGATGCTGGTTATTTATATTGCGCTAAAAAAAGAAATAACGCAAGAAAAAAATAAAATCATAAAATTAAAAATAAATATAGTGTGATAAAAAAATAAAATATGAGTAACTACAAGCACTTCCCGTTGATCACCACAAAAAAAAAATATATCAAAAATGCAGCATTAGCAAGAGGGAGAAGTTTTTTCCGTTGATGGCATCACTTCAAAAATGCCAAAAACCACAGTGTTAGCGCGAAGGAGAGGTTTGTCCGCGAGTCACAGGTGCCCCTAGCACAGGCCCTGGATTGGGGTTTTCCCTGTGAATTCAGATCACTTTTTCAAATGACCGCCAGCAAACAAATGTCCTGTAGCAACACTTTTGTTTCTCAAGAGCCTCCAAACTTGGCGAGTGAAAACCTGCACCTCATGCAGAATACACATATAATGCGGAATAAATATGATGCTACGCCAAGAACTGCGAAGCATGAATTTTGCTGTCAAGCTCTACCTACCGCATACAGCAAACCCAATAGAATGTCTGGCACCATGTTTGCAGGTGTGAGAGATAAGCTGCATTTTAAAGAGAAAAGAGTCCACTTTTCTCTTAAATTTTTTTTTTTTGCAAACTCATGAATGAAGTGAAGCAAATTAAAAGGCCAAAAGGAAACACTGGAGGATTAGCAAAAAATATTTAGCGTTTGAAAACACATCGTGCATAATTTTGAATAATGAACTATATGAAGAATAATGAACCATTTATAGACCATATGAAGAATTAATATAATTTTTTTTTTATCTATGTGGAAGGTGATGAACCCCCCCCCCCCCAACAGTTTCTGCTACTGCTAATCCCAAATTAATAATACTCAGTGATCAGAGAATGTTAACTACCCATTTAAAAAGTAATGAAATACCTATACGTTTATACCACAGGACATATAAAATATGCAAGATATAACACAAACATTTAAATACAGTATAGTCCCGTTCACATGCACAATTTAAAGCCGGTATTATGGCTGCATTTCGACTGTGTCACCGTTCCCATGTCCAAGCTGGCAAAATACCGGTTTGAAAGAGGGTTGAAAGGAGGTAGAATTTTGTTCCTTCTTATTTGAGGGAATGAAGGGGGTAGATTGGGGATTTTTACATACAATTCCATGCACGCAGCTGCGATTTCTTGAAAAACATGGCAGATACTGAGATACCTCATGGACCTTATATACAAATTCTAGATTGTACAATAATGATGAATTTATAGCATTTTATATAGATTATTTTGCATTCATTACATGGACTTATTTACGAATTAAACAGATTGATCCTTATTATACATCAGAATTTAATGAACGGAGAATCCTACTGAAAAATATTGGTGCGGATATGTGCATTTTGTTTATTTGAGCTAACTGTTATCTCATGAATTAGATATATTTGTTCCTCGATTTCAGGATAATTTTTATAGAAATGTTTGTTTCTTAATTACAAAAGGTATACAATTAAGTGTTAGTTAAAAGTGGTAAGCCAGCTGATTTTCCTTTGAAGCAACAACTTTAAAATATAATGTTATGTTTCTTGGGCAAATTTTCTGGATTTATCCAAGTAGTTTTTAACAAATGATAAAAAGATTTTCTTAGATTTATCAAATATACATTCTCCTTATATAAAACTATCTTAATACTCATTTATTTTATATTGTTAAAAACAGTAGTCTCACCCAAGAGAAATAAAAATATAGGACATTAGGGAGGTATATATAGGACAATGTTCAGAAAATTATAGGGTATATTTTAGACAATAAATTGTAAGTTCATGTAAAATAATATATATTACACATATATGTATATTACACATATATGTCATATTGCATTATGATCATATATATATGTATTTATATTACATTATTATAATGACTCAATAAATGAGTGAAGGTCATGGCCACCCTACACCCCATATAGCTAAAGTGTTTGAAATGGCTTTTGTGTACCACTGATATGTGTACTTATTTCACCATGGTGCAATAGGTTTATTGTGAAAATTGAGTAGAACATTAAGCAGTAATCCATTGGAGTACTGCCAAAATAAAAGTATGATGATAAAGAGAAACTAAAATAGGTACTTTACAAAAATTTTTGAGATGCACAAAGACTTTAAGTTACAGTATTCAATTATTTTATTTAATGTTGGTAAAATAATCTTTCAGGAAGTTGAAAGGTCATACATGAGACCAACATGAATTTGGTCATTTCAACACTGCAGCTATAGCTATGCCCATACCTCCGTTTCTACATTTTTCCATAGCATAAGTATTTTATTTTTACAAAATTTTTAATGATGAAAACAATTTGCAACATATCACCTACATTACATATAAGTGCAAAATCACATTTACAATTTAATTTGAAACAAAAATAGATAACTTCCAAATCTCACTCCTGTGACTATGATTTTTTAAACTTCTTAGTCAGAGAGTTCAGTTCAGAGTCAATTTTTTTAAGTCCATCACTTTTCTCGGTGAGAAGTTTGTGTCCAGACCCAAGTAAAGACTGTGCTATGCTTATTTCTGTCATGTCATTGTTTCCAACTGCTTTCATGAGTCTTCTGTTGGCTTCACCAATTAATTGGTGACTGGATTCAATTGCTTTTTGGAACTCTTTCTTCTTTTCAATTAAGTGATTGTAACTGTTATTTTCTTCTCTCTTTTTTTCACGAGATTCTCTTTCATCTTTCTTTTTACAGGCCTCCATATATTTCTTATATGCCTTATTTGCCTCCCTAAATGCTTTAAAACATTTAGGTGACAAAGGAATTTGAGTTACATCTCCACCTTTGGCTCTGATTTCAGCTTCAACAGTGCATAGGCTATTTATGGTCTTTTCACTCAATGAAGCTCGAGAAGTAATAAAGTGCTAATTAATTGAAAAGCTACGTTCTATATCAGCTTGTCCATGATAAAGTGTTAATGCTGCCTTGACAAGCACTGAGAGATGTGGATACTTAAAGTCACCAAGACAATTTTTCTTTTTTAGAATGTGTGAACATTACACATCAATGCATTTGTCACAACCTGATGGATTAGCAGCATTAATCAAATCAGTATCAATTTCTTCAAGCATATAGAGTTTCCACTCCTCCCGTACTTTTATCAATACCTTCTTTTTTCATCACCCCAGGCATTTGTTCGGCCACCTTTTGCAAACAATCCAAGGAGCGCTGTTCAGGCTGAAGAAGTGGATGAAAACAGTGAATGTTTTTCAGCAGCACATTATTTAAGGGAACATTCTCTAACAGGTACTCAACAACAAAAATAATGAAGGATTTTACTTCCATACAAAATAGTTTCTTTTCTTTCTCTTTATTTCTCTTTAAGCTTCAAAATTTCCATCTTTGCAAGAAAACAAACATCAACTTTCTCTCCATGCAATGTACTCTCAAAGTTCTGAAGATTTATCCTATCCAATTTCACCCCAGGCTTCTGTAATATCTGAGACTTTACGATCCTTGATAAAAGACTTCTTATCAGAGTACAAAGTTCATCATGGAGAATATGAATAAGGGGTTCTTCTCGCTGCATAAGACGCAAGAACATCTCAAAACTTTCACCAACCGACTTCAGAAAATGCAAACGTGCTAAAGTAACAGGGTCCTGAAGGACAGACTTGATAAACTGATAATGTTGCCCCCTTACATTGCTGTTTGTTTTTACTCTGAGGGATAAACTTAAGAAAGTATTCTCTCAAAGCTTCCCACTGTTCAATAACCTTGGCAAGTACCAATGACAGCCATCTATTACTCACAAATCTCAGCATCATCTGTTCCTTTGTTCCAACTTCAATTTGAACACCTCGAAAATCCTCTTTACGTGCTGGAAATTTATGGAGGAAATGAAACACTGAATCTAAGAAATCATCAATTTCCCAATGATTTATTACTTCAGGCATGGCACGCTTGAAAGAGTTGTGAGCTATATGCAGATTGCAGGTGCCCACCTTGACAAGAGGTTGTAAACCATCTTCTTTAAGTCATTTGTCTATTTCTTACAGGCACTTGTGGTTTACTGGTGGTCCATCTGAGCTGATTGCTAACAACTTACTCAAAGGTAACTTATTTCTTGACAATGATAAAAGTAACTTTTCTTCTAATATTTCTGATGTGGCATGTCCTAATTCAAAAGCACACAAGAAGTGACAAATTACTTGGTCTTGCTTTTTATTCCAGAACCTCAAGTATATCTAGCTGTTTCTTCCCAGCACCAGTTGTTGCTTCATCAAATGATAATGAGAAGAAATTGTTACTGTTAATGATCGAGAGACAAGTTCATCATGAAAGAACGGTCCCAGACCATGAGTTATTTCATAAGCTACCTTTGTTGAGCCAAGTGTAAAAGACTTTGCTATTTGACTGTCACTAAATGCAGCACTGAAAATTGTACCAATGTCATCACAAGATTTAAAACTATAACCAGACATCACAAAGTCTCAGCATTTGTTATTTTGTCAGTCTCACTAATATTCCACTGTTTTGAAGTTCCAGCAGATGTGAGGAGAGTGGCTAATCTTTCCCCACCAGAAGAAACCGAAAGACTAAATTTTGATTGATCTTTCGATACAGCCAGACATGCCAAATTTTGATGTTCGGTTGTTTTTGAATGTTGTAAAATTTGTAATTTTCCTGAATTCCTCACATCAAAAGATTTTTTACAAATAAAACAATGAGCTTTATAAATATCGTTTTCCACTGCAGAGCACCATTTGCTGATTACATGTCCATTTTCATCTACTTCTGAAAGCCAATTTTTGTTAAAAGTTGTATTACAAGGCATTTTTGCTTTTGGTTTTGCAAAAACAATTGACAAAAGTTACAATTATATTCGTACCTGAAGCAAAACAAGATTATTAGAACCATAGTAATTTTTTTTTATTGTTCGCTATGTCAAATAGTTGCAGCCAAATTGTACCAACTTTTTGACATGACAAACAATGCAAAAAGTGAACACAGTATAACAAACTATTGCTCAAGGTGAAAAACTTTCACCCCTGTTGGCATAGGGCCCCACCCCGCCCTACACAGTAGTGAACTACAATGGCACAGTGGCACTACAATGTCCAAATTTCACCTCCATATTATTATTTTCAAAGAACTTCAAACTTCCCATGAAAGGAGATACCCCCCCCCCCCCACACACACACACAATTTAAAAGCAAAAAAAAAATCTTTTTGATATGCAAAAACTTAACATATAAACTAAGAAAAATATAGGACTTAATAAAAATATAGGAAATACAGGACAATATAGGACAAAGGCTCAAAATATAGGAAATATAGGACAGGTGGGACCAGTGTAAAAAGGAGTATAATGTGTTTATATTTAAATGAATATATGTTGTTAATTATTGTAAATAAATTGTTTATACATTATATTTCAAGTTTGATTATTTTAGTTTTGTATTCTAAGCTTTTACATATCAAAGAGAAATGTTCTATAAATTGAGGTGATGTGATTATGATGTCAATGTTATGATTAGTAAAGAATTGCGTTTTATAATTATGTATATCAATAACAAAGTAAAATGTTTAAGACATTCAAACTTTACTTTACATACTTTACATTCATATTTTCATATATATTTTCATTACTTTACATACATACATTTTGCAATAAACTAAACTGTGTAAATTAGCTGACAAAATGCTAATCTCCCCCCCCCCCCCCACTTGAAAAAAAAAAACCAAAGAAAGAATACTTCATGATTGCTAGTATCAGAAATATAAATTATATTTATATATTTTAGATACTACATATTAAGTCGATTTTATTTTATTAATTTTATTTTTGGATTACTTAGAGGACCACTGATTTTACATATCAATGAAACATATCCATCATAAGTATTTTTTATACTGCTATATTAAAAACATTATTTTTAATTGCGGTATTAGTGGTATATGAGATTTTTTGTATCTGGGCCATGCAGTAAGGTCTTACGTGTTTTTAATAGAATATGAGTTATACCAATTTCATAATAGTTAAAATGTATTTGGCATAAATATACATATATTATTTTCTCTATGCCAACTACTTATATCGATTTGTCTTGAATAACGTTTCTTAAAATGGTGTTACACTTTTTCCACTAATTCAAGTTTATACATCATAATTTAGTTTAAAAACAAAGATTAAATGAGAAAAATTTTCTTTTTTGACTTTTAAGAATGAATTCTTTAAACAGTTTCATGGAATAAAACTTTTATATATATATATTAAATAGAATAAGCATATATTTACAGTTTTAAAAATATATTAAATTTAATTTTGGCATATTATTTTTAATTTGATGTTTAGTTTATAAAGATTCATGTTTAATTTATAGATATTATTTAGATTTAATTTACATATATAAGATTATTTTGTTTCTCATTTCTGCACATTTGTTATATTAAATAGATAAAATAATAACATGGAATAATGAATTAAAAATAATATGCTATTTAGCAATTAAAAAAAATATATATATATTGTTTACCAAAAATGAATGTCAAAAGCATTTAAGAAAAATTAGTCCCAGCCCTTTAAGCGGGAGTAATGGAGGTTGCACATGTGAACGGGTCTAGAATGGATCCCGGAAAGTACCCCCTTTTTGACCCCAATGTTTCATGGCCGGAAAATACCGGCTTGCATGTGAACGGGTCTTATGAGACTTTTTGCACAAAAAATAGATAAATGAAAATAGTGTAAGAAAACATATGATCATTTCGAAAACAATGTGTTAGGTTTTTTTTCAGTGAGAGCAAGTAGGTCAAGAACTATCTACTAAATGAATCTGAGTTATAGCTTTTACAAGATTTAACTGGTTTCTCTATTATGACCCACCTTCATATTTTTATTTCTTTTTGTGTCTATTTTTTTCTAACTTTTATCATTCTACTATATTTTGCTGGTTTTTTCACATTTATTTTTCTTCCTCTCAGCAGGTGGCGATACTGTTGCATATTTTTCTTTATTTAAGCAGCTTCTTACATGTGGTCAGCCTATTTATTGAGTGTGTGAATTGTAATGGGAAGTCAGCTCACCAATTTTTGCCCCTAAAATCCCTGGCATCGTAAGAAATCCAAGGTTAAAAAATTCCAATTTATGACACTTAACCTACCCCCCACCCCCTTAGATCTGGATAAGAAAAATTCACCCACTCTTCACAATCCACATGCAAATTACGAAATCCACTGCCAAAAAGGAGAACAGTGGCTTTGAAGAGCAAATGGATTCCATTCACAAAGTACCAATCATAACTGTTCTTTGATCTCAAACCCCATAACTCTTTCCTGGAATTTCTTAAATTCTTCAAAAAGTTATAAACCCATTTTAACATCTTCAATATTCAGAGCTTCCTTTGGAATGCCATGGATATCTTAAAAACTGACTTACTACCTCTAGATAAAACTTTCAAATGGGTAAGAATGCTCTCCGAGCAGAAGAATCAAAATATCTCCCAAAATTAATTTTGCTGTGTTTTGGCAAGCTTAGTTTAAAAAATAACTTTTAATCAATTATTATTTTTTTAAATTTTTGTATTCCAAATTTCCCACTATCCCATTGGGTGGACTCATTAATTCTCTGTTTTCTTAAATTTATAATTTTGCTACCCTTTTCTGTGACTCACACAGCTGATGTCAAAAGTCATCCTGCAGATTGGAGATTAAATGCACTCAGCATCTGATACTCTATGAATATGCTGACCAGCTGATGGAGTCTATTTCTCTACTTGACCTACTAGCACTGAAAAGAAAACCCAACATATGTTTTCGAAATGATCATATACTTTCTACAACTTGTTATAATATTCTACTTATCTACAGAAACATGTATTTATCTACTTATTATACACACCTTTTAAATCCCCCATGTTCAGAATCCATTTTATCAGGACCCCCATAACTACTGCAAAATAGGTCTGAAACAGTATCTTCATTATAAGACTTTTCAAATTCTGGACCATGTTTAGACACATACATTTTGGCTGCTTTATCCCATAATTTTTTTCTTGTCTGCACATTTTCTATAATGAAATGATATAAATACATAAATTTACTAGTTTCATCACATTCATAGTTTGAGAAAAGCATCTTAATAACCTACCTTTTAAACATAATCTTTTATTCAATATTGCATGTTCCAATTCTCTGTTTTCCTATGTAGAGAAGATAACTTATTTTTTCAAATGCAGTGATACTTTTATGCAGCATGATTTATTTTTTAAAAATCATAAGATTTTATTTAACATAAGAAAATAATGTGTGTTGAAAGCAGAACTTATAAATAAATCGTTATTAATTTTGAAGACATCAATTTAATCTCATATAATTTCATAAGAGTGAAAGGCAATTAGGTGCAATGAAAACAATATTTTAAATGAGAGTCTTTTATTTAGAATTCTAATGATAGAGAATTATTTAGAATTTCTAATGATAAAAAAACAAATTAATTTTTGATTTATACATCTTTTGGATAATTTAAAATAAAAAAATAAACAATTAAATTATAAAGATTTTGTGATTGTTTTTTGCAACATCCTTTAATCAATGTGCTTTTTTTCCAAATAAAGTTGTTTGGCATCTGGACAATGGGTAATTTTTTTTATAATGGTGTTGTTTTTAAACAATCTTTAACATCTGAGAAGTTATAAAAATTGCACTAGGAGATACGATTTGCAAAAATAATCATAAATATAGAGCTAGTTTTAATTAGTATTCTAATCTCTAAATTAAACTGCTAAATTGAAAATTGTGAATTGTTTGATATTAAGTACCAGATAGGGTAATACAAAATTTTTACTTTTCATGAAGGCAGACATAATTTATTAGACCAGGGTTAAGGCCAGGACATTGCCATATTGCTAAGATAGAAATACCTTTATGAAGGACTTAAAGATTAATATGCATACTCATTCAAAGAATACTCGTTTCAAACCAAAGATTAACTCTGGCCCTCTGAAGGTTCTCCCCATATTTCAGTAATCAATGTTGCATTTCAACTGCAATGAATAAACTTTGTGTTTGTAAGAATGTAAAAATTGAATACATAAATTTAAGAGTGAGGTGACTTTTTATGTAAAACATTATACAACAAATTGATTGAGGTCATTACCAACACGCAAACATTTCTAAATGCCATAATACTAATCATACAGTTTGATGTATAATAAGATATGTCTGCTACATGCTATCTGAACAAAACATTTTAGAATATGAGATGTGATATCTTAAAATTTTGCAAACAGAGCCACACACACAAGCAAAATAAAAAAATGCAACCACATATTCTCTTGAACCTTAAGAATCATTATATAAGAGCATTGTTTTGGTACACAGAAGATGTTCTAAGTTTTTCCAATATGGGATAAAACTTAACATCTTATTCTTCATTAGTTAAACTGGTATGCCCAATGAGGGAGATTGTATAAGCAACTGATGCATTACAAGAGAAATGATGCCAATCTTAAGTTTTATTTTTTAAAGAGCTTCAACTACCTTTTACTAAACCATGCACATGTTATGAAGAGGGTAATTTAGAATTTGTACAAACTTTTATTTTAAAAGACTTCAAAGTACTTTTCTTAATATAGAAGTCACTTTATATATTTACCTTATGTCAGTCACTACATGTAAAAGGAACATTCTCAAAAGTCAACAAATTAATTAAACATTTGTCAAGATCATGTATGTAACTAAACTGCTTGAATAGCCCATTGGAAGTGAACAAATGATACAAATTAATTTTTATCAGATAATAAATTAATTTTTTATAACGGAGCACAGAAAAATCATTGGCTTTATACCTTTGAATATCATTTTTATATTTTTATCAATGTTATTGTTTTAAAACTTTTATAAAATGTGAAAAAACAAAAATGAAAATTATTAGATAAATTTATTCGAATATCATTTTAGCTTTTTCTATGTTATTTTATCATTTAAAAAAAAAACTGAAAAAAATTAATTGAATTTTATTTTTTCAACAACACTATTATAGTTGGTTGTGTGCTGTTTTATGATGATCCATTAGATTGGACAAATTCAACAAACCAATAGTAAAATCCAACCCATTTAATAGCTATATTGGACAAATTTCACTAACCAATAATCTAATCAATTAAATAGCAAGCAACAAAATATCAAAAGCGTTCAAATGCAAAGATGAAAACAAGGTCAAAGTAAAGAACTTGAAAGAATTACACTAAATATGTGAAAGAAAAAAAAAATGCTTCAAATAAACAAAAACATTTGTGTGACTACTTCACTAATTAATTTATCTAACAAAAGTGAAAGTGAACAAGAATAAGAAAAATAATCTGGTTAATATAATTAGAATAATCAATCAAAATATGTTCAATGGTCATGGCAGTATCATAGTTACTGACATGCTGAACAAGTTTCATCAAGCAAAATATGTGTACATAAAATGAGAAGTAATTTTCTTTTACAAGGTAGTTTATAACTATATTAATTTAAACTGACATACCCATATTACAAACACAAACTGGCACTGTGTTGAAACCTCAGGCCACCCTAGGGTATGAGCAGCTGTTTGAGTGGCGGGGAAGCTGACACTGTTGTTGTTGATTGTTGAAACGAAGACCGTCCGACCTACCAGAAAGGTGTAAGGTAACTGTTTGGACGGTTGGGAAGTGCCACCCAATTTAGACCGGAATCCAGTGGGGGAGGCATCCACAGGGACTGTACCCTCCTTCCCCTATCACCAACCTCTCGGAAGGACTTTCGGACCCACATGTTTAACGTGATCGTACTCCGCATGAACACGGCGGCAGTTTTGGCAGTGGCTAGAATCGAACCCGGGCCTACCGAGTGCAACTCCAGCGCGCTAACCAATGGGCTACCGCACCCAGCTGACACTGTGTGTATTGGTGAGATAAAAGTATTGGCCACACCAATTTTCTTTGCAATAATTAAACAAATTATATAACCATACATTTTTATTGATAATACCTTTGAAATCTTTGACACTGATTTACTCTTCTCTTCTTTTTCATGCAGTAGCTGTATTATATGACTGCAATAAAATAAAAAAAATATTATACTAGCAACCAAGCTTAGATCCTCACACAAATGGCAGTATAGTTCCTACTGCAACATATACTTTCACAACCAAAAATATCAACTATGTCCTTGCATATAATGCTTCCAAATTGCACTAAATGTTTGAAAGCATATGTTTCTGGTGCTTCCAAAAAATTCTGAGATATAAACTTTCTAAATCAATACCAATAAAAACATTTATTAATATTTAGAAGAAATCATTTGTTTCATGCAAATGCTGTTCCAATAATTTTTTTTAATCTGCTAAAACATTTAAACAAACTAATTCATTAGAAGTAAACATTATTTCAATATATACCAGATAGAAATTACAATAAATAAAATAAGTAAAAGCAAAAATATATATTTTTAACGTACCCCTTTTATTATTTATATGTAACTTAAATTATTTATTAAAATGTATGCAACTAAGAAAGATAATGACATACCAAATTTGGACTTTCTAACTACTCAAATTTAAAGTTATTCTCCAACAAGAAAGATCAATCATGCATAAAGCATTGATTATGAAACACTTTCCAACTTCAATGTAATTTTATTTAAACATCTCTAACATGCGATACATTCCTCGGTGATATTTTTAAAATTATCACAATACTACATTAATTTATTATATTTGAAAACTTCATCGAAAACAAATGAACTTTATTTAAATGACGTCATCGAAATATAAATCGCCTGGCTTTCTATAAAAGCAGTATTTTATTCATTAATTTTTTTTTCATTCCATTCATTCATCATAATACTATAATAATTTATTTTATTTAAAAACTTAAAACCATGGAGGTACAAGTAATTTGACTCTATGCTTAAAACTTCATAAAAAAAAAATTGTTTTCTTCTCTGTGTAAAAGCAATGAATGTTTTATTCATATCAGCTATATTGCAGACTCCATGAGCTAAATAATTTTGAGTTAAAGAAATGCAGCAATTCTTATACAAATCATTCTACATGCTTTGATGTTTAAATTCTCCATAAGTGAAAATTAGGCTTCGTTGTAGAAATAATCAAAGTTTGATGATCATTTAAACTCCATTAATGTAATTGCGTTGTTTCAATATGTAGATGCACAGAATTTAAGCAAAAATAAAGTGGTTTTAGGATGGATACAGCACCAAATATGAATTAAAAATAACTTTAAAAATCATGATTTTGACAAGATGGATGACATATTTTATTTTAAAGTTGGTCACGTAACCTATTCATATAATGGTCACATAATCTCTTCATATAAAGGGTGTAATTATTATTTTAATTCTCATTTAAAAACTACTGAATATATTTTGTTGAAATTTTTTTTTATATATTTTGTGGGATAATTTGAATATTTCCCACAACTTTCGAAGCAATTTGTGAATTTTAAATTCGCTTAAAAAGTGTTTGAAAAATTAGGTCCCATAGGGTTCAATGTATTTCATTTTTTCAACCCGGGTTCAATCCAAAACTAATTGAGTGATATTATTCATTTATATTCCCATAGGTCCCACAGACCATCTGAACAACATACTAAAATTTCATTTTGATAAAGTTATTTTTACGGCAGTTATCATGCTAATGGACAGACAGAATGAACAAAGTCATAAATGCTTTTCAACTATGTTGTAAAGTGTTAAAAATGAATACATTCATATGACAAGCCCATTAAGGATCAAAATCAAAAGAATTAAAATGTACAACAAAAGGCAATGGAATACCAAATTCCATGTTAGTGGGATGAATGGAACCTGATTAGTTAGGGCCTCAAAGATTTGAATAACACCACACCAAGTGAAAACAAGAAAGATCAATCATGCATAAAGCATTGATTCTGAAACACTTTCCAACTGAAATGCAATTTTTTTAAACATCTAAAATGAGATACGTTCAGTAGTGATATTTTTTTAATTATCACAGAACTATAATAATGTATTTTACTTGAAAATTTAAAACTTCATCGAAAAAAAAAATGAACTTTATTCAAATGATATCATTGAAATATAAATCGTCTGGCTCGCTACATAAAAGCAGTGAATATTTCATTCATGCACTTTTATTCTATACTCGAGTTAAATAGTTTTACATGAAAAAAATTCAGCAATTCTTATACAACTCATCTTATAATCGTTTGTTTACATTCTGTATTCATTAAAATTAGGCTTCATTGTAGAAATAATCAAAGTTTGATAATTATTTAAATTAAATATTATAATTACGTTGGTGCAGAATATAGATGCACAGATAAAATACAAAAATAAAGCAGTTTTAAGAAGGAAGCAACACTAAATATAAATTTAAAAGAATTTAAAAGTCACAATTTTTACTTTGGGAAAAAAGATGGATGTCATATTTTATTTTGAAGTGGGTCACGTGATCACTGTACATTATATGGGTGTAATTATTTTAATTTTTATTTAAAAAATCAAATGCCAGGCACTTGACTCATCATCATTCGCCTTTTTGTCAGCGGTCAGAACGTGAACCATTTAGCCATCCTAGGACATTGCCCCAGGCGCACCAGAGGGGGGGGGGGGGGGGACACACTGCACCCACAACACAAACATCCATGCCTTACATGGGACTCGAACCCACAACGCAGCGGTCGAGCGATTACTGTGGAAATGCTCGCCTTGACCACTTGACAACTACGTCGGCTATTTAAAAAACTACCAAACATGTTTTACTGAAAATTTTTTTACGCATTTCTCTGACATATATTGAATATTTCCTAAACTTTTTGAAGCAATTTGTGAATTTTAACTTTGTTTAAAAAATGTTTGAAAAATTAGGTTTTTAGGGTTCAATGTATTTCATTTTTTCAATACGGGTTCAATCCAAAACTAATTGGGTGATGTTATTCATTTACATTCCCATACGTTTCACAGACCATCTCAACAATATACTAAAATTTCATTTTGATAAAGTCATTTTTACGGTAGTTATCGTGCTAACGGATAGACAGACAGGGTATACAGGGGGGACAGACAGAGGGCCGCTTTGTTATTTTACCCTCTTGGCAGCTACAATACTGTCTTTCAGGCTGAGGTCTTTGCTAGTCTAATGTGTTGTAGAATTTGCTCTGACAGAAATTACAGCAACCAAATCTTTATCTGTTCTGATAGTCAGGCTGCTCTTATGGCTTTAGGGAAGTCTACTATGACATCATCCCTTGCCTGGGAGTGCTATATTGCACTTTGTAAGATTGCTAACAACAATCAAGTCATACTATACTGACATTTCAGGTAATGAATTGGCTAGAAAAGGTTCAAGTACACCTTTTGTTGGTCAAGAGCCAGCTTTGGGTGTTCCTAATGAACTGACTAGAAGAACTGTTTATGACATCTTCAGAAAGCTTCAGTGCAAGAACTGGCATAATACTAAGGGCCAAAGGCAGGCGAAAGAGCTAAACTGTAAGTGCCCTAGTATGCGTCAAAAGGAATTACGCAAGCTCAGTTGAACTGGTATCAGAAGGGCTGTTGGGCTCCTTACTGGGCACTACACCCTTAAAAGACACCTAAATATTATTGGTGTCATTAAGGATTCGCTTTGCAGAAGCTGTAATTATAGCGAAGAAATCGCCTCACACATACTCTGTGAATGTGAGGTGTTCTCTGCCCATAGGTTCAAACACTTGGGTCGACATGTGATCGAACCCTGGGAATTGCATGACATTCCTGTCAAGTGCCTGCTGATTTTTGCTTCGGCTACTGGTCTCTTTTCTTAGGGACTTTTTCATTTCAGGGGGTAGTACAATAGACCTCTGGTCGCTGTGCTGAGCTCTCTTGGAGCCACCCACCTTTATGTCATTCATTCAACTTCATTAAAAGAAGTATACAATACAAATACAATAGTGTCGACAAAATTTTAAGGCAAAAAACAGTCTCCTTCATCAGAATACACAGGAAGCACAACCATCATTCATAAGAAGAAGATCGGCGACTGATGCCTGAACAGCAAATGTGACTGAAGCGAAGAATGGGTGTTGCCAACAGCTAGAGAGAAGAAAAAAGAAGTAAAAAAATCAGGAGGGAAAAAGAGATGGAACATAATGAATGAACAGTAAAATACCAAGGGAAAAAAAAAAAACACCCAACAAAAGATTCAAATCAATTGTGCCACACAAAGATATAACAGTGGAAGCACATTTTTTTAATTGAATGGGCATTAAATTATTGTTGATGTTAATTGATTAATATGTGATTTTAAATCCTTTGTTGGAGATTCACTTCCCTCTTTGGTATTTTACCATTCATTCATTCATTATGTCACCCCTCTAGGGATTTTACTTTTTTCTCTTGCCATTGGCAACATCCTGTCTCTACTTTAATCACATTTACTGTTCGTACAGCAGTCACCTATCTTTCTTTCACAATGGAATGTTGTGCTTCTAGTATGTCCTGACAAAAGAAGACTGCCTTCAAAACGATACTGATTGATACTATTATTTTTGTATTATATGTTGCTTTTAAAGAAGTTATTTTAGTTACAATCTTAATTTAGTTTAAAACATATTATGCAAAGTAATGAAGCATTAGAAATTTTATTATAGCTGATCGTGAAAATGTCACTTTTAGCCTCTATTTACAACAGTAGTCCCCAAATATTTCTGCCCACAGCATATTTTTCATCAGATACCACGAAATACTTGCCTTATATGCTTGCTTTGTATACAAAAATTAAAATTATAAATATTCCAAAAATATTTTAATGCACATACACCAAATTTTATTGTTATCATTAAAAAATAATAAATTTCATTTTATTGGAATTTAGTTTTTGTTAATCTTATATTTCTGTAGTATATTTGAAATGAGAAAAAGTTTTGTCATGCTAGAAGAAATGTCAAACCTATTTCTGTATTTATAATTAGCAACAAAATATAAAAATTTAGCCTTGCTTAATTAGTACTAAAAAGATATAACACTGAAAGTACATGCTCAGACTTGACCAAATTCGAATTCTTAGAGCTTCTCAAATACAGAGCATGACTCTCTGAATATTCAACCACTAATGTGTTGTTGTTGTTGAGACCCAGACCGTCCGACCTACCAGAAAGGTGTAAGGTAACTGTTTGGACGGCCGGGAAGTGCCACCCAATTTAGACCGGAACCCAGTGGGGGAGGCATCCACAGGGACCGTACCCTCCTTCCCCTACCACCAACCTCTCGGAAGGACTTACGGACCCACATGTTTAACGTGATCGTACTCCGCATGAACACGGCGGCAGTTCTGGCAGCGGTGAGAATCGCGCGCTAACCACTGGGCTGCCGCGCCCGAAAAGAGCCAACAACACGCGGTGTTCCCAGGTGGTCACCCACCCAAGTACTAACCGCGCCCGATGCTGCCTGACTTCGGTGATCTAACGAGAACCGGTGTTTTCAGCACGGTACGGTCGTTGGCCTAACCACTAATGTGTGAAATTTCAGAACTAACCATTCAGAATAAAAGGCGATTGTTTGCTGGTTAAAGATTACTACATATTGCTCTTTCTATTTTATTCGTGGGAGCATTTTAAAACTTTTTTAGAAAATTTAAAGTCAAACATATTTTTTGAAATAGTCAATTTTATTAATATTTAAGTTTTCAGATTTTAGTACAGAACACCTGCTAACTTCAACAAGAATGTCAGTGTTTCATTGTTAGAAAAACTAACCTATAGGATGCAATGTAGAAACGATTAAGTTGAATAGGTTGTTACAGCGAATTACATAAGTTACCACGTAAAAAATATATCATACACATTCTTCAAAATTTGGAATCCAATTTTCAATTAAAATTACCTTACAAAATTAATTTTACAATTGAGAAAAATATTTTTTATAACTTGATACTTGAAAAAATTAAGAAATTAAAACAGATTAATGGAATAAATTTTTAAGAATTTTTTTTATATCTCCCAGGAATTTTACTTTTTAATCAGCCAGTACATATTGTTCTATCCAGAAATGAATGCATTCTGATACTGTAATGACTTACTAACTGACAAAGTAATCTAAGTGAAAAATTTCTAATTATTTAAATATATCCATTTAATAAGCTTATAAAAACAAATATTACTCACATTCTTTCATCTTCAGTAATTAATCTTTCAGAAGCACCACCACCACCATCATCATCATCATCATCATGAAATACATGGTTATATAAATAATTTGTCATGTGAATGCTATAATAAAACAGTGAAACTCAGAGGTTGCTAATATAATGTTCCAAAATTTTGATAAAGAAATATACAAAAAAAATTATATTTTCAGATACAGTTCAAAAAATAAAATTATGTATTGATTTTTAAAAAACACTTAACATTTGGCTTAATAATTCCTTTATAAATAAAACAGGCTAAACAGATACTAAATACCCCTTGTTCCATATAAGGTAAGAATTTGAAATCTAGATATAATGTTGAGAAAGCCATAAGTTAAGCTTGTAACTATACCCAATAATGTAATTAATAATTAAATTTTTAAAAATCATATATAATACAGGTACTAAACCCCTTGTTCCCTGCATTAACATACATTGTGTAAGTGCACGAATAGTGAATATGTAATATATGTAATCTAAAATATACATATTTCAATGCATTTAAAGAAAATAATGCATATGAAGAAATTGTCCTAAGGGTTTGGTTTAAATATCCCTAGTAATAACATTCTTCGATCTTTCCAATGGTGTCAAGATGGAAACTGTGATAATATTTTTGTAGGTACCAATTTGTGTGAAAATTGCTCAAAATCATGCTAAAACATAAAATAATTAATAAACCAATTTGAATTTTTTTTTTTTTAAATACAGGGCTCAATCCAGGTTTTTTTATCCAGGGTCCCTTTTTTGTGAAAAAAAATTTCATTGTAAATTATTTTTGTGAGAAATACCAAATCATGCTTCAATGACTGCCAAGGTTAAAATTGACTGGTGCTATAACTGAAGAAATACTATAGAAAGGGACAAAGTTCATTGATAATTCAAAGCTCACAGAGACTGTGTATGCTTGGGTAGGGGAGCACTAGATCCTGTCTTAAAAACACACAAGAAATATATATAACAATTTTTTACCTTATATTAGACTTATTAGGCGTACAACTTCAGTAATCTACTTACAAAAATAAAAGACATTTTTTGTGCTTAAAATTGTTTCGGGCTAATCTACTTGAATAATGAAAATTGCTGAGGAAATGCTTGGATACTCAAACTGTAAACCAAAAGTAACAAAAATTTTAAAGTACTAAGTGACGGGTGACAGTTGATTTAAAAATGTCAATAATAGTTTCACATTCTTCATTTGGGGCACGGTAGCTCAGTGGTTAGTGCACAGGAATTGCACTCTGTAAGTCCGGGTTCAATTCCCTCTGCTGCCAAAACTGCCGCTGTGTTCACACGGAGTACGATCACATTAAATATGTGGGTACATAAGTCCTTCCGAGAGGAGGGTGATAGGGGAAAGAGGGTATGGTTCCTGTGGATGCCTCCCCCTCTGGGTTCCGGTTTAAATTGGGTGGCTCTTCCCAACAGTCCAAACAGTTACCTTACATCTTTCTGGTAGGTTGGACGGTCTTGGTCTCAACAACACTCTTCATATGAGAAATGGGGCAGCCCATTGATGATAATGTGTAACTGCCTGTCAAGATTTTTTTGATTAAGTCTTGATTTGAGCTCTGTACAAACCAAATTCATTTGATAAATTTTAAGAAATAAATATTTACACAAAATATCCATAGTTCTGCCCTAGTTAGTATCAGTTCTACCATTACCAACGCTTGGAGACACACAAAATTACCTCAGTAGGCCGTAGTTCAGGAAACGCATCAGTTATTTTATCATAATTTTGTTTGCCATCTACTGTGCATCGTCTTTCCGTTTCTTCGTAACTTTGTGATTGCTTACGATTTTAAACTAAGATCGTGCTGCAAAGAATCGTGCCTTCAGGATTTTTGCGAAAGGATCATTTTCATCTATAGGAATTTTGTGAAGGGAACGTTTCTATTGATTTGAATTTTGTGAAAGAGCCGTTTGCAGTGATTTGAATTTTGTGAAGGGGCCGCAAAACGGCCCCAAATTTCCTCTGGATGGATTCCTGAAATATCACCGAGGTAAACCTCCTCGGGTCCTGAAGCACCTGTGTACTAAATTTCACGGCCAAGATTTCCTGCTACAGACCACACACACACAGACATCACCTTTTATTATGCAAGATTAGTATTACAGTGAAACCCCGATTTTACATTCCCCGAATCTACGTTTTTCCCGCATTTTACGTTTTTTTCATCAGGTCCCAGTTTTTACGTATACCAATACATGTTAATTTAACCCGGATTGTAAGTTTGTTATTTATGGACTTTCCCGCATTTTACATTTTTTCCCTGGACTGGAAAGTAATAAAAAAATTAAAATTTGCAATAATTTACAAAAAAATTTGCATAAAAAAAAGCAATACACTACTATTTTTTCCTTTTGTGCTTTTTTAAAGCTAATCCACATTGTTGAAAGTTAATCATGAAAACAGAAACGCATTCCACAGACTCCTGTCTTCTGAAACTGGTTTCTTCTCATTGATCATGGTGTGGGGTTTCCACCTACCCACCCTTCCTTCCTTTGTTGAACACCCTCTGTCGCGGACTGCTCCCTTCCAGGGGAAGATCACTCCAGTTAACCAATCAGATGGGGTGGCTCCTTTTCTTTCGTCGGGGAGGGGGGGCAGGCCTTACCCTTCTCCACGTTTTCAGATAAGCCTTTCAGTTGCTGTTTAGCACGTGGTGGTCGCATTTCTAACCTTTTTGTGCCAAAATGACGAGTAAAAAACGCAAAAACTTTTCTGTTGCTGAGAAAGCCGAAATTGTTAAACAATTTATTGAATTTCACGGAACCAAATTCGCGTTCGCTCAATCGCAAAGAATTCCCGTGACAACCCTGCAATCCATACTACAGAAAAAAGAATGCATTGAAAAAAACATCGAGAAAGTGGGTGAAAAAAATTCCAAAAAACGGAAAACATTGAAAAAATCACCATACGACGATCTGGAAGGTATCTCAGTAAAGTGGTTGAAAGAAGCTCGTGCCGCGAATGTACCTATAAATGGCACGATAATAAGAGAAAAAGCTCTAGAAATCGCCGATAAGCTTGGTGGTTTGAAAGACTTCACAGCTTCAAATGGCTGGATTGACAGAATGAAAAAAAGACATAATCTTGTGTATAGATCGCTTTCGGGAGAATCATCAAGTGTAGATGAAGCTACAATAGAAGAATGGAAGAAAAATCTACCAAATTTGACCAAAGGATACAAGCCAAAGGACGTATTCAATGCGGACGAGACCGGACTTTTCTTTAACCTCCTACCGGATAAAAGTTACGTTGCTAAAGGAGACTCCTGCCATGGAGGGAAGATGTCTAAATTGCACCTTACGGTTTTACTGTGCTGTAATTCTGATGGGAGTGAGAAGCTGACGCCTCTTGTTGTTGGAAAGTCGCGCAAACCACGATGCTTCAAAAACGTTAGAAGTTTTCCGACAAAGTACGAAGCAAACAAAAAAGCGTGGATAACCCAAGCCCTCTTCGAAGACTTTTTGCGCAAACTAAACAAACAAATGAAGTTGCAAAATCGTAAAATAATTTTCTTCATTGATCAATGCACTGCACATCCGGATTTGCAGCTGTCTAATGTGCATGTCGTATTTTTTCCTGCAAATTGTACAAGCAAATTGCAGCCTTGTGATCTCGGCATTATTCGATTTTCAAGGTTTATTACAGAAAGCAACTTGTCCGGAAAGCTGTAGCTGAACTAGAAAATGGAAACCTAAATGACGCCTGCAAACTAAAGTTAAGTGTTCTAGAGGCTATGCATTTTATTTCTGCGTCGTGGAGAAACGTTATACAACAGTGCATTTCCCATTGTTTTGAAGAAAGCGGAATCGTAGCGTCTAATGAACCGGGAACAGATGAAGAATCAGCTGCGGTGGACTCGGAGGACAATGAAACACTTATCTATGACTTCGGCGATTACATCCCGGAAAACTTAGAAACATGCGAAGCTGAAAGAGCTACTGCTGCATCCGTAGACGACCTTATGGACTTTTCGTCCGCCGATGAATATGAACAAGAACAACCGGAAGCACAGCACGTCCCTTCTTTCAGTATTGCATTGAAGAGCTTACAAATAGTGAAAGACTATTTTCTTTCTTATAAAGACCAGGAAAAAACTTGCAAAGTATTTCAATCCTAGAAGATGCTGCATTCACTTTGAACTCAATGACTAAAAAACAATGCACTATTACGGACTATTTTCAACCTAAACGCCAGGATTCGTAACTAAATGTGTTAAAATGATCTTAAAATGGTACGTATAATGTTCTTTTTGTAAAATATACATACATATTATACCTTTTGAAAAAGTCATCTTTACTACCTTTAGTTTTTTTCTATTTGATTTTTGCATTCTATGTATTTCCCGTATTTTACGTTTTTCCCGCATTTTACGTTTTTTTCATCCAGTCCCTTGAGAAACATAAAATCGGGGTTTCACTGTATAAGAAAATAGAGAAATTTCTATATTCAGTTATTTTACTATCATAAATAATGAGATGAATCTCATATGGTTTCTGTTGTATATCTCCAGTAATTATTGCCAGAGTTGCAAAAACATTATCAAACATTATTTCTAGTGTGAGTAATTTAAGAACATTATTATAGTTTTCTGAATAGTAACAAGCATATGCACATCAAATGTTCGACGATTTGGATTTGCTTACATTATTCACTTTTAATAAAGTAATAGATTGCATTATTTTAAAATACTTTTAGCAATAAAAGCACGCTTTACACAATATTTTTATCTTAGTTTATAACTTTCAGCTGATTAATTAAATCTTAAATTAGAGTAAAATTTCCATATGTTCACCGAAGATTCTCGGTAAACATACAGTTTGGCCTAAATAATACTAGCACTTCCGCTATTACTTTCTGATCACTTGAGGAAGAGAATATCAAAACCGATTTAATGAGATATTTTTGAGTCATTTTACTAAGGTAAATAATACTATATAAAATGTATACTAAAAACAAATTCTTTTTGAAAATATCTTTGACATAAAAAAATTAGATCTTAAAGATCTTTTGCATTCATTAATTTTCAGTGAATAAAAATTTTCCTGTAATTTTTAAAGAGTACTCACTAGCATTAAACATAATTGTGGCATGATAAATCCACTGATCACATAAAAATTGGCTGTTGCCATTTGAATTTTTTAAAATAAGATATAACTACATATGAAGACAGCAAATTCTTTATGCAAATTAGATGCACACTTATTTATAGTAGACGTTAGAATGAATTATCCAGCACTGTCTGGATTCTAAATAAGTGGATACTATGTAAATAATACATATAAAGAAAACACCACTTAATTTCCAAACTGCATGTTTTGAACCAAAATCATTCTTGTTTTTTCCATATGCAACCATGCTAACTGTACAGCATTGGTGCAGTATGCCTTAAATAAGTGCTTTTGAATTATAAACAGTAAAGACTGCACTTAAGAGCAAAAAGTCTTTTTATATCATGTAAGACATTAAAATAAAATTACAATTAGGCCAGAGTGTTTTCGGACTTCATAAAACTGTAACTGAGAAATACACAAGCCAAGCATTTTAAAGTAGCATTAAAAATGAGAATAAGGTAAACTAGACATTCAAAAAGTTTTGTCAAAAATTGCAGGTAAATGTATCATTAATAACAAATTGGGAAAGAGCAGTGGACTGTTTATTATTTTTAATATCACGGGCATATTCAGATAAGCGAATGCCAATGGTACATTTGGTACTACCAATATAAAACTTATAAATACGGAGGGTCACACTGAAATTTTTGAGACAGGGGCAGACGATACACGATAGAAAAAAATTATTGGTCGGATATTTAAATTTGAACTCATTTAAGTCAGTAGGCGATAATTTATGGCAAAAACTACAATTCAGCTATTGTAGAATAAATGTTGAAAGAAAAGCAAATGGAGTTGACGTGAGAGTATTGTCGATCTATGATTTTAAAGTGGGGCTAAATCAAGAAGAATGTTTTCAATGTCTACAATCAGCATATGGAAATGATGCTCCATCTCGTGCCACTATATTCAGATGGTTTACAGAGTTTAGAAGAGGTCAAAATTCTCTCCTGGATGAAGAACACACAGGAAGACCTTTGTCAGCTGCAGTCCCAGAAAATGTGTTGGCCATTCGAAAAATGTTAATCGATGATAATCGCTGTATCTATCAAATGATATAAAAAAAACTTAACACTGGATCCACACTATACATAAAATTATTCATGAAGAACTGCATATGAAAACATTAGTTTGTCATTGGGTCCCCCATAATTTAACAGAACACCAAAAAGCGGAGCGTGTCAGAATCAGTAAAAAAACCCTAAAATTACTTAATGATGGTGGACACCGCATTATTTCTAAAATCATAACTGGTGATGAAATGTACATACCGTTTTTTGACGTTCCAACATGTCAAGAAAGTAAAGTGTGGGTCTTTGAAGATGACCCCCAACCCAAACCAATAATGGTGAAAAGATAACAAGCAATGAAAAGAGTAATGTATGCTGTGTTCTTCAGAAGTACAGGTCTGGTCAAAGCCATAAAGCTAGAGGGATAGGAGACATTACAGCTAACTGGTACACCCTAAGTATCTTCTAGAAAATTTTCAGGAAGTGAATGTTAGAGGACTATGGCAATGCACCTTCTCATTCAGAACATCCACCCTATTCTCCTGATCTTGCTATGTATGACTTTTGGCTATTTTTTAATCTAAAAAAAAAAGGCTATTTTTAATCTAAAAAAAGTCGTTTTCATTCCGAAGATGAGGCTATAAAAGCATATTTTTCATCGATTCCAAGAAATGGATGGCCTGAAGCATTTAATCTTTGGAAAATTCACTACAAAATGTGCATTAATGTTGGAGGGGAGTACTTCGAACATTCCTAAGAGTTGGTAAGTTTAACTTGTACCACTTAGCTGTATCTAAAAAATTTCAGTGTGATCCTTGTATTTCCAAGCGATAAAAGGGGGACAACGTACATCCCAGCCCGACTCAGTTATTTTTATTCTTAAATTTATCAGTACGAATACGACTGAACAAAGAGGTAACAGTAGAACCAGCAGATTTAGATTTAAATTTAAGGCAAAAATGAATCAGGAGATGAAAAATTGAAAGATGGAAAGAAAGACTCAATTTATACAGCAAACTGTCAAAGGACAAAGAAAGATTAGTTTTAAGATAAATAAAGTTAGAACGAATGAAGAAATTTATTTTACAAAGGAAGTCAAACGAGTAAGTGGTCTCAGCCACGGTTAAAGATAAAGTTTATTTCATTATGCAAAGCTACAACCAAGAAACAAACGTTAAAAGTATGATTAAAATAAGCAATGAAGGAGGCTTTTCTTAGAAGAAACTGGGTGGAAAGAATGAACAGAAATGCAAGAATTAGAAAATGTAGATTTACGAAAGATAGATGTATAATAGCCGTTAGAGTCATGGAAGATATGAATGTCAAGAAAAGGCAAAGCACTGTTAGATTCATTTTCAAAAGTAAAATTAATAGAAGGGTAAAAGTCATTAACAGTGTTTAGAATGCTATGGAACATTTAAACTATGGTTTCAAATAATAAAGGCATCATCCACATAATGGAACAACAAAATAGGTTTAAGGGGTAAAAAGGCAAAATCTCATTTTCACATTTCTTTTAACAGATTTCTGTCCTGCCAAAAGACTCCAATATCATAAATATCCTATTTCCTCTATCGATACAATCACTTATGCATTGAACTTTGTCATGGAAACCAATTATTTTGGTGTCTGTGAGGAATTCCTTGGTGCCAAGGATGCTCCTATAGGTAGCTCTTTGTCTGGTATTTTTGTTGAAGCTATGTTAAAGAAGCTTGAGAATGGGATTTTGCCTTTTTTACCTCTTAAACTTATTTTGTGGTGTCGTTATGTGGATGCCTATTATTTTACTGCAGAACATTAATGTAGTAGTTCCCTGCTTTTTCTTGATATTCTGATCTTGTACGACTCTAATGGCTATCATACCTCTATCTTTCGCAAACCCACGTTTTCTAATTCTTGTATTTCTGCCCAGTTTCTTCTCAAAAGGTTCCATTGCTAATTTTAATCGTGCTTTTAACGTTTGTTCCTCGATTGTAGTTTTACATAGTAAAATTAACTATCTTTAACCTTGGCTATGAGGCCACTTACTCATTTGACTTCCTTTATAAAAAATTTTCCTCCATTCATTCTAACTTTATTTATCCTAAAACTAATCTAGCCCCATCCTCTGACAGTTTGCTGTATAAATTGAGTCTCCTTTCCATCCTTTGATTTTTGTCCCCTGATCATTTTCCCGTGAATTTAAATTTAAACCTGCTTATTCTACTGTTATCCCATAGTTTAGTCATATTTGTACCGATAAATTTAAGAATAAAAATAACTTCCTGAGTCAGGCTCGGGTTTACGTTGTTCCCCTTTTATCTCCTGAAATTAATTATAAGTTTTATATTGGTAGGACCAAATGTACCATTGTTATTAGTTTATCTGAACACGCTCATGTTATTAAAAATAATAAATAGGTTACTGCTCTTTCCAAATTTGTTAATAATGATAAATTTACCCCAATATTTCTAAAAACTTTTCTGTTAATTGCAATAACCCCTAAAATATTTTACTTTTTGAACCCCTGTTCATTTATATTTATTGTGACTCAATTTGTAATTTTGATCCTGTTCAATCCCTTAATTTTGCATGGTGTATCACTCGATTCTCGACCCTCTGTGGGTTAAACCCTTGTCTGAATTTCTTGATGTCTAGTTCACCTTATTCTTGCTTTTAATGTTAGTTTAAAATGTTTGGCTTATGTATTTCTGGATTACAGTTATATATGTGTTATAATTTTATTTGGTAATTTAACAATTTTATTTTGTCTCCAATAATCCGACCATTCATACGCAAATTTTTGTTTCAGTTTCTGACTGTGTATAAAAAAAGCTCATGTTTTTCCTCTCTTATTGCTTTACCACTGATGAAAAATGTTATGACATCCAAAAACACTTTAGCCTAATTGTATTTTAATGTCTTAAATGGTGTCATAATAAAAGAAAGACTCTTCATAAAAAAAAGTCTTTACTGCTTATAATTTAATATTTTTCGATGAGTTTCCAAGCATTTTGATTTAAAGCTTCTTTGATGTGATAAGTTTTAAATAAACACACTAAAAATACTTGAAATAGCAAAAAAGAAGGAAACCCCACCTTTATCCTGATGCATGGGAGCTTCGGCTCCAACACGGTCTTTCATATATAACGGTATTTCATATTTCCCTTTGTGGATAACAGACACACCTGTGCATCAACTGTAGAACTGCATTAAAGGACAATACTTGGTTGCTTTAGAATTTGTGTAATTTGGGGGTTCGCAATTTACTTTTATTTATTTTTCCCTGGCTCAATATTCTCAATTTGGTAATATTTAAATAATATTTATTTCTCTTTTCATTTATTTGTTAATTAGAATTTTTTTTAATCTTCTAAATTAATTTTCTTAATAATATTCTTAATTAAAAATGTTCCATTTCCTAATTTAATATTACTTTTGATTTGTAAATTTATAAAAAATGATTATTTATTTGATTCCTCTTAAAATTCCCTTTAATTTGATGCCTCATTTTGGTTAGAAATTGCATTTGTTCTATAGTTTCCAGTTATTTCCATGTTCAGTGCATTTCAAAAATTGCAGTTGCAGCCATTTTGGAATTCCTGTTTTAGCACGTTTTTCTTCACAATTTGTTAGAAAAATGTGAGTAAACAAAAGCAATTCACGATTCCTCTGAACATTGTTCAACAAAATAAATTTCTTTTGAATGACTCACTTCGTTCTCAGGAGTGAAACGTGACTTTTTCAGGCATGTGAATCATGCAAATCGTGTGCTCAATGCGTATGCAAGTAATTTGCTTATGCATTGAGCACATATGCAAGTAATTTGCATATCTGGGGATGTTTCTGGTTATGTTCCGGAACGATCCCATCTTTGGGTATATATACTGGGCTCATCTTAAAGCAGTTATTCCGAATTCCAACACAAATTTACGATGCCAATGAAGTTTTCTGATACAATTCAAATTTGACATTCAGTTCGATGTTCGATTTCTGTGGTTTTTGCCTAACAGTCTCTACGACCATGTTAAGTTTGATCTCATTATAGATCATGTTTCTTTATGAAAGGCAGATATTTTTAAGTTGCGAACAGTGAATTTCGGTAACGGATCTATAAATCTTTCTTTCTGCTTGGGATTAACTCTTCAAAGGAACCTTTTTGCCAAGCATGTTACCAGTTCTGGTGGCTTCATTAACTGCATGCCTAAGGTTCTGGGTAATGTAGCTACTTTATTACCCTGATGTCCGCAACTGCTTTAAAACGGCCCAGTATGCAATGAAACTCCTTTGAGCTTGTTAGCTCACATTTTGTAAATATGATTGTAAATATGATTGTTGCTCAAGTGTTGTAAATATTGGCAATGGATGCTGTCACAATAAAAATGATTGGACTTTTACAACTTGAACTTTTTACTTTTTTATACAAGGACAAATTTACGTACCATTCTGCGAGGATAAATCACTATAATTAAATTGTCACTCATATGCATTTATATCCATCGTCAATCACATTTGATGCGACGCCCATGTGATTCTGTGCCTTTTCGGAATTCGTAAATTATTTTAATTGGCTTATATTTTTCCAGATCGTCTGCTATCGGAGTTTTGAGTTTTAATTTTACCAACTCTAATTTCTGCAAGCTGATTTTAATTGTTGCAGTTCTTCTAAACTTCTCTCGATTTCCGCTCATGTAAATACGTTCGTGGAATTTTTCCATTTCAGTTTTGCTGTTGAGATTTCTGCTTGCTTGTGCAAAAAGTGCACTGCTCACTTTTCGATGGAACCCGCGTTCCACACGATGTTTTCTTTGGAACTTTTCGTTCCACACAAAGTGTTTTCTTTTTATAATGCTTAATTTACTTGTTAAATGGAGTTTCTTTGTCTTTTGTTCTTTTTAAATATCGCGTGATCATTTCGGTAATGTATTTTTGAAGTTTACCGCGAGCTATACGGAAAGAAGCTTCTTGCGCATTTTCCTCCAGCTGTCTACAAAGATCCGAGCATTCCAGATGTGGCTGTTAGGTCTAAATTACTGATTTTATTCTCTTATAAAAGGAATATGCTGCATTTTTCATCTCCATGGAATCCACAAACTTTTCTGATCACCTCCCTGGCTTAACCATAGTTCCTGATGAACTTTAAATGACCAGGTTGGGTGAATATAACAAATGAATTATTTTTTTTTAACTTTTAATTTCTTAAATGCTAAATTTTATTTTTGTTCATTATCTGAAATGTTTGAATTTAATTTAATTTTTTGAATTTAAAATTCTAAAGCTTTATTTCTGAGACAGCAAATTTTTAAACTTTCTTAATTTATTAGAGCCTGGAAAAATTCTTAATTTTAGAATTTAATATTCTATTTTTTATATTTTATGATGTGATTTAAATAGCTTTTATCTAAAGTTTTTATGCTGATTTTTTAATTTAACCAAGTTGATAATTCTAAAATTCCAAGAATGTGTGTGATTAAATTTAAACTTGTTAATTCTTATTAATTTGCCTGCCTGTGAGCAGAGTTATGTAATTTGTTCTTTGAGCTAATTTGAAGTACTAATTTAATAAACTAATTATTATGTCTTTTTTTATTAATTTTATATACAACAGGGTTTAATGAAAAACCCAACAAGTGTGAGTCATAAAATTATAATGATAAATTGTATGAAAGGAAACCAACAGTTGAAACAAAGTTTCACAAATATAATTTCAGAGATCTTGAATTTATAATAAATTTAAATAATCAGTTACTTACTTATCAATGCACTTTTGCAGAACTTTCTTTTCAACATTTTTCTCAAAGTGAAGTTTATTTAATTTTTCAAGCCTAGATAAATAAAAATGTATGCATTTTAGTACTATAAAAAACAACTTTATTACATACATTTAATTTAAAAACAGAGTTAGTTACTTTTCAAATAAAATATCCAAAATTACAATTGTATCTTGACAAATAGCATTTAAGGTAATTTACTTCTGGAATATAACTATTGCAAATAGGATTTAAGGTAATTTACTTCTGTAATATTGATTCTGTATACATTCAACACAGTAACTAACAGAATGTGAAACAAATATATAAAGATTACATATTTATTGGAAATCTGTATATATTTTTATATACTTGAACTTTCAAATTCAGAGATATTTGTATTTATTTAAAACATATTTCAAACATTTAAATATATTTAAATAAATTCAAATATTTTGAATATAAAATTTGTTTTTAATTGGAATGAGTCAAAAATATAATAATATATTATAAATATTTCAAAACTTTCTAGTATTTAAGAATTTTCACATTGAAATCTATATAAATAAAATTGAAAATCTGTCTGTCTGTCTGTCTGTTTGTCCCATCATCACGGGAGAATGGATGAACCGTATTTCATGAAATTTTGTGGGTAGCCTGGAAATAGTCCCACTTAAAATTTAGTTCCTGTTTGGGATTTCTACAATCAGTGGTTCTCGAGATATTAATAAATAACGAAATTTTCGTTTGTCTCATCATCACGGGAGAACAGCTGAATCGAATTTGATGAAATTTTGTGGATAGTTTTGAAATAGCCCAAGTTTCGAGTATCTAAGACCAGGGGTTGTCGAGATATTAATGAAAAACGAAACTTTTCCCAAGGAGTTCTACTCTCTAACTCTGTGGTTTATCCAAACGAAAAGCTTGAAAATCGTTTGAAAGTGAATTAAAACCTTATCTTTTGAGTTTGGTGGGAGATTTTTTGCACTAATTAGTCACTTTCTGAAAACATGAATTGTTTAAAACATGATTTAAATGGGAAATCTATCTCCATGGTTTATTTTCCACAAGCTTCTACTGAACAAAAGCATAAAAAAATCAAAATGGCTATTTAATTTCGCAGTTTATGAGGAAGATTCTATCTTATATCATGTTGCTCAGAAACGCAATTAAATTAAATCTGTCAGTTAATTTTAATTATTACTTTTTCGATTTGAATAATAAATAAATGGATATAAAAATATATTTTAGAAAAGTACGATTTGATTTTTCTTATAGCATTTTTGACTGGATAATATCAATTACGATCTTCAGATTTGAACGTTATTATTATTGATATTTTTAGGGATTATTGATATATTTAAGTTATTATGCAATTGTTTTATTTTTATTATGACAAAAATTGTTTAAACTCATATATTGTACGTTGTACGAGTAATCTTCTACAAATACATGGGTATATTTTCTGATCTACGAGAATATAAGTAGTACAGGTATATTGGCATATGTTTTGATATATATTGGCATATATTGGAATCAATTACGACTTTCTGGTATAAAGATTACGGGGATTATTGATATTTTCAATTTATTATGTCATCTTTTATTTTGGCAAAGATTTTTGAGACTCATATTGTAATACGGATAATTTTCTAATGCACTAATACAGGTTATATCTTCTAATATTTGCGTATATAAGTAGTATGGGTCCTATACAATTTTAATGCTTTCATTTTGCATATATTGATTCAATTCCTTTTTTTTGTGAATTTGCTTACAAAAGGGGCCAGGATTTTTTATTCTTCAGATCTGCCCGTGAAGATAATGTTTCATAGTGAGAACAGATATTCTTAAACTTCTCATTAGGAGCAATAAATTTAATATTTTAACAGAATTTGCACATGATTGTGAATTATAAGTTTCTTTATATTATATACTCCGTACGAAGAACGGGTATGCTGCTAGTATTATAATATATTACTTTCCTTATAATACATAGTATAATGTATAAGGAAAGTATTGTGATGGGGTCAAAAATTCGAACTCGAGTTTTCGATGGGAGAACTAGTATCATGAATCGAACATTTTTGAGGCGATGTCCTGTGTATGTGTGTGTGTCAGTGAGTCTGTGGAGGCAATATCTCACAAACGAATGGAGTGATTTGAATGAAATTTGGTACAAAAATCACAATCCGTGAATACTAGATGCCTATTGTTTTTAAGCACAATCAAATGTTCAGAACACCCCTAAATTTTCGAGTAAAATTTTGAAAAAATCATCAAAAAATCAAAACCTTTAATAAAGTTATGCAAATAGATATTTCTTAAGTAATTTTTCCTATGAAAACAATTTACATAAACTTTAGAATGCTAGAATGAACGAGATATTGCACATTTTTCAAATAAATTTATCAAAAAATCCCATAAATTAAAAGGGATACATTAACTGTTGAGAAACATGTTTACTTTTCATATGTAATATCATGCGATAAATTTGGTGACATCATTCTGATGGATCTAACTCATTCCATTCATGAAAAAAGATACTTTGAGTAATACTTTTGTATTTGAACGCTAATAATCATTTATCTGCTGTAAGAATAACTTATTTCTCTGTCCATAATGCTTGGCAACGAATTTAGTGGAATGTCGCGAACTTGGTAACTTTTTTAAATGTGTGTGTTGCCAAATTAAAGAAAATCTCGCCAAATGGATAAAAATGACACTAAATCAATGAAAATGAAGACTAATTGACGAAAATTGAATATATTGGAAAAATTATAAGTATCTACTATAAGAATAACCAATTTTTTTTTACTGTAAAAGTAGTAAATTCATTGCATTATATAAGGAAAGTCATGTGTTGTCCACATCAGATTTTTTTTACATATTCTTCATTCAAATATTTCAGAATACAATACAAAAATTAGTATATTTGGATTTTTAAGCAACAAAATAATAAATTAATAATAAAATTGCTATATTCACCATAGATTCTCAATTTGATTTTTTGTTATTTGGAAACAAAAAACAAGACTATTAAATTAACTTCCCTGTTCTGATGGAAATTTCTAAGATCTGGTTTCTTAAAAATTACAGAATATCCAGTAACAGCTTGGGTAGAAAGAAGTGCTGCAGAACCACTTAATGCAGGTCGGAATGTTCGTACATAAATTCTTGCAGATGCAATGCAAGCGGAAAGGTCGATTTCTTTAATGCATATATACTTTAAATGTGTGGGAAAGGCGTTTTTGGGCTGCAAAACTTGCAGATATTTTCTTCATTAGAAGGCTGAATGTACATGTTCAAAATGATGTGTAGAGGAGTTTAAAGTGAGCTATGTGTTTCAATTCCATAATGTGCTGCAAAGACTTCAGATTTTAAGCACTTTATTCATATTGCACATACTATTCTGTTACTACTGATTTCCTGTTTTTGAGTCAAAAATTGTTTGTTTATGTTGCTTGCTTGTTTCTTCTGGAATAAATGACTGTTTAAGAGAGGATGATGTTCTTTATGTACAAATAAATGGCGCATTTATCACTATGTAATTTTTTTCGAACTGTTGCGTTAAAAATCTACTTTAGTTTAAATTTATGGAACAACTATTTTGAATATTTTTGTTGGGCATTCACTTTTCTTAGTATTTTACCATTTATTCATAGTATCCTACTAATATTCTTTCCTCTATAGTTTTTACCTCTTGCTGTTGGCAACACCTTTCCCTGCTTTAGCTACACTTCCTATTCTAACTGCAGTTGCTCTGATCTTGATTTGACAAGTGTAGGTTACACTTCTTGCTTGTTCTGATAAAGAAGACTATTTTTTGCCTTTAAAACTAGATGACACTATTGATTTTGTGTTGGATGTTGTTATTTAATTATGACAAAGTCATATTAATGGTTAAAGACAGAAACTTGTTAGTATCATAACCTCAAAATTTAAACTAGTTTAATAACCACACACACTACACCCAAGATAATTCTCCCCATTGTGAATCACTCGACTGATCAGTCATAGAGGTGAGGGTGATACGTAAATAAGATTCAATAGTAATTATTTAATATAATAATGTAAGCAGGGTTTTTATCCAGCCGGTGCAAGCCGGTTCTCAAACTTACTAAAGTACCAGTAAACAACTCAAATATCGAACTGTAGCCAATATACAAAAATTTACAGTTTTGCTGTTGAGTCTCATTGCAGCTGATTTGATGTTTATCAAAATAGTTGGCCGACCTTTACAATCACTTAATTCTAAAGAATATGTAAATTCTTAGTTATTTTGGGGTTGCTATCACAATGCAAAAAGAAAAAAGTGCAAAGAAGATTTTAGCAACATGTCTGAAATTTGTCCTTAATTATGTAAGATATTTACCCTTTTTTTAATTTAAAAGTGTAACATTAATTATTACTCAGTATTTAAAAAAGTACAATGTCAAGTAAAAATTAAACAAGATAGTAACTAGCCTCCTTTTCCTTTTCCTACTTGTAAATCCAATATATGATTTTAATAGGGCACTGGCTAGCCTTTTTGAAGAAAAATAAAAGCCCTAAATGTATAACACACTCACACAAAACAAGTACTATATTATTAAAATCTACATTAAATATTTAAAATTTCTGTGTGTTATCATCTGTAGCAGATAATCGAAGCATCCGATAGTGAAGAAATAAACTGACGTGAAGACTAAGGAGGAAACATTTAAGAATATTCAGCTAATTTAAACTTTTTTACTATACCATTAACTAAATATACTGGATAATTATTATAATTTACTAGTATTTTTAAGGTTATTAATGAGCAAATTATAATATGTTTTATCAGAAAATCTAAAAATTCTGAAAAGTTGATTAAGAATAATATATGTATATATATATATATATATAATTTATATATACATTTAAGAAGAAAATATTTGTTTACTATCATTTTAATACTAAAAATGTAACTATTTGGAAGTATTATCCATATGCAGTTTCACACATTTATAATTTGGGACTTTGAAAATTAAACATGATAAAAATTTTAACATTAAGGGAAAACATTTGCATTTTAATAGTATAAAGAATTACGCATTTTTTTTTTATATAAATAAATAAAATTACATTTCCAGGTAGTCTTCAACAGATACACTTGGTCCTAAAGCAGAAAAGAAATCAAAGAATATATTTTTCAGTAAATCATAAAATTTATATATTTACAAAAACTTTTTATCTATTTATACAGTGCATTTGTCTACATCACACTTTTCAAATGTTATGTTAAAGAAAACTTGTTATTCATGGAGACTTGCCTCAATTAAATATACTCTTTCACACAATTTTTATAGTTCTTCATTTTGAAAATATATTTTAATGTTTACTGTTATCTACTCTAATTATTATTTATTTTATGTTAGGAAAAATTACTTTTGCCTGTTCTGTTAAATTTATAACCTAAAAGTATAAGCATTTCTTTGTTTATTAAAATTTAAGGCATCTATTTAAAGATCCCAGTTTTCAAACAATTGGATTAACTTATAAACAATTAAATTGGGATAATTTATAATATAAATTCACATAAATATTATGCTGTTTTTAAACTTTTTAAGTTAAAAACTTATTTTATAAAGTTCTTTGAATATATCATACATTTTGCTTATTCCAAACTAGCATTATATAGTAAAGGAAAGGGGAAGCTACTATAAATGTGTTGAAGACCCAGACCACACGACCAACCCTAAGGCTAATGGTAGCTTAATGTGTGGCCGGAATTTTATCTATAGCATTATTTATTTATTTATTTACTTATTTTCATAGCATTTATATATTTTCCCATAAAGACAAGTAGGATTTAAAAAATATATCAGGCAAAATTATAAGCAAGACCTTGCATGAGAAATTTAATCAAAGTGCATAAAACAGGCCTCATAATGCTGATTGCTAAATTTGATATTTGATACTAAAAAATTCATAGTGGTTAATTTTAATTTAAAAAGTAGTTAAAAAATAAAAGACTTTTAAAAAATATTTTATAAATTATGCAAAACATACATTAAATTAAAATAGGTTCAGAAAATTAATTTTTATTTTTCAAATTATTGCATGGAAAGCATTAGCTTTTTATAAAGAAAAAACAATAGATAGTGAAAATTATAAAAAATAAAATCTGTGGCTACAAATTTTAAAAAGTGGATAATTTATGGTTAAAGAATAAAAAAAATCCCAAAATAAAACCTAATAAAAGTTTTAGTTATATCAGAAATTACATACAAGGTTTTGACACGGTTACCTTACACTTTTCTGGTAGGTCGGACGGTCTGGGTCTCAACAACAACAACACAAGGTTTTGACAGCCATTCAAATGGCTACTGAAAACCTTTGGGTCAGTCGAGTGGTCTGGATCTTCAACACAAGGTTTTGAAATCAGAACCGTAAAGGACATGAATATCAAAATATTCAAAGATATGGATATATTTTTTCATGAGTACTTAACATTTTTTTAGAAATCTGCTTAAAAGAATTTTAGAAATGTTTTTATACTGTTAATAAAACTGCATAGCTAAAAACAGAACTTTTAGAAAAATACAAATTACAAAATAGCAACTTTCATAAAATTCAAAATTTCCTGAAATTTTCATCCACCTTTGTGAACCTTTAACAAAATGAAAATAACTATGATTTAATGAAGAGCATAATATGAAAATCAAAATAGGCAATCTGTTATTAAAATACCTATGCTCCTTTTCAAACCTTTCAGAGCTATTCTTATAGTTATTGCTTGCCATATAAATATAACATTATATGTACATTAAACAAGCCTGAATACCATTTTGACGATGTTACCTTTCCAAAATGTTTTCAATGCACTAATTACATGGCAATGAAGCCTATTGCGCCCCAATATAGAGTTAGTTATACAAGTATACAGCCTACTTAGATATGCAGCTTGTATCTCCAATGCCAGTGCTGCACACTGGTACATGGCTACTCTCAGACCACTGCTTCCCTAGTGCTTTCCTTGGAACATGGTTATCCAATCACATAGGTCACCATGCAACTGTACATTATTACATGACTACACAGATGCATAATCCAGCCTATTGCATAGCCCACTGCATCCCTAGTGCCACTCATCGAACTCTATATATAACTAGAACAAATTCCTCAATGCTGCTGGACCACTAAAAGTGTGTCCACGATTATCAACCAATTTTGTAGTCAGATACGGGCAGAAAAGCGAGCAATGTATTGCATTTGATGTGTTGAAATGCACCATTTATATTATATTTAGGATTGTAATATAGAAAAAAAATGATAGGGTGAAAAAAAATGATGTCTTCCCATAAAAGGTTAAAAGTAGATGCCATACCATCAGTATTTGATTTTCCATCCCATTTGATCAAGCCTCCTAATAAGAAACGAAGAGCACTTGATCGTTCACTACTATTAGTTGAGAAGGTAAAACATATTTTGTGATTTATGTTTAAAATAAATCGTTACTGTTAAAGAAATAAATGTGCAGCATTTTATATAAAAATTTTAATTTTTGCATTTATTTTAAAGATAAAATTCACTATCTAAGACATTACTAAAATGAAATCAGATGGTATATCTCAGAAGTGTGAGGTAAATTTAAAATTAGGATTCAATATATCTAATCTACATATTGAAAGCTAAAAAATTATGTATAACAAGTGAGCTTAACAGAGCAATATAAAATGAAAAACCATTTGCATAAGTAAATGAGTGTTTACTATGTGTATTCTGAATTTTGGAAAAAACACAAATTTTATTTCATCTTTCACAATCATAATCAGTGTGTGCAGTTATAAATATAAATTGCTATTATATAACCACATTACTTTTTGCCAAAGGTTACTACTGCTTGAAATTTTATAAAGATTTCCATGCATCTAATGTTTATTAATGACAAGTAAATGAAATCAGCATTGCCTGGGAATAAAAACAAGGAAACTATATAAAATTACAAAAAATAATTAATTATATAAATAACAGGGAAAATTTCATTCAATTCGTGTACATCTTCACCAAGGGCGTGATTGCCCCCCCACCACCACCACCACCACACACACACTCCATTACTAACTGCTAATTCTTTGAAGTTGTTAAGTTATAGAAACAGAGGTTTCCTTTGTAAAGAAGAAAGCTTGTTTGCTTCTGAAATCTGTTGATACAATTATTATTTTAAGAAAAATTACATTTAATATTTCTTAATAATAAATACCATTATTATTAAGAAAAATAGCCTTTTCCTTGTAGCTTAGACATGTTAGATAATATAACAAAAGTTACTTGACCATAAATTAGTTGTTAGACTTTCAATGGATTGCTGTACATGTTTTGTATGGTAGCTAAAACTGAAATATTGTAATAATGTTTATTTTTATCAAATCTCTTGAAAATTTTTACAGAAATCTCTTGAAAATGGGTGTGTGTGTGTGTGTGTGTGTCCGTGAGTGCGATATCTCATGAATGAATAGAACGTTTCAGATGAAGTTTAGTACAAATATTACCATTAATGAATAATCGAATCTTATTGATTTAAAAAATGTCCGGAAGATGTCCAAATTTTCGAATAAATTTTGGAATTAATTCATCCATAATGTTACGTAAATGATTATTTCTAATGTAATTTCCTATTAGAAAATGAATGACATAAACTTTAGACTGCTAGCAAGAACAGCTCTCGAGATACTGTACATTTTTCAAAAACATGCATAAAAAAAATCTCACAAAATGAAAAAGGTATTAACTACGGTATTAAATACGTTAACTTTTCATAAGTAATATTGTGCGATAAATTTATTAACATTTATTTTTATGGATATAGTTCATTTCATCCACGAGAAAAGATACTATATAAGAAAATAATTCCTGCTACTAGTTTTCTACCCTTATGTCTAGGCGAAATTAGTCGAAAAGCTAGGCTTCAATTCACCCCTGTAAAGAAGTTGTTCCAGTTATATATAGAGTTCGATAGTGCCACCTGCCATATGACTATGTGGGCACATAGAAATAAAGAATAGTGCATAGCTTGCAGTGCACGGTACATGTTTGCATGGGTACATATTCCCTTGCTACCAACAGCTATATGTGCAGGCAATGAAAAATAAAAAACTATATTTCCTTTCATATAGATTTTAATCTCATACATTTGAATTTTACTCTGGGTTCAAAATCTGCATAAAAATAAATCTTAAATGCAAATCTCACAGAGGAAAACATGCTTTTCTCAAACGCTTTCATATAAACAGTCATTTTGACAGTACAATGCTATTCATTTGACATAAATATATTTCCATGGTAAAAAAACAAAAATAAAATTCCCAAAAATTTTGGGACGAATATGCTTGAATAATGTGATCTACTTTTATAGAAATTCAACCACAAAAGACAGTTTACAGAAAAGTTATGGTAAAGTTATCTATAAAAAAATAAATAAACTACACATACGTTAGAATTTGATTAAAAGATAAAAATTACATTTTTGCAAAATAATCAAATATTTATGCATAATTGATTATGAATATATGTTTGCTTAGCTTACTTGAATTGGCTTGGAAAAAAAAATCCTCTTTTCTAATATTTTTGACAAATAAATACTCATCTTTAAAATTATGGTTTTACAAAGTTTATATTTAAAATAGATTAAAATTACTTTAAATCATGCAAAACAGCTCTAACAATTCCCAGATATTCAGCCATATAAATAACATAATCTCATTTTCTGTGACACTAAAATCTGTACTTCTGTCAATAAATACAGTACAATGTTATTTTTCAAGTCACTATATAAACCACATTTCAAAACTGTTGAAATGCACTCAGGAAACTCTGTACAGATCACAAGGGAATAATAAGGTCACGTGAACACTATGTCTTTGTTCTAGATTAATTATTTTAGAATATCTAGAAAAGAACACTTCCTCTTTTGCAAGCAGATATGAAACGACAATTCTTTAATTTATTTCTTAAAAGCATTGGAAGCTGTTGTCAATATCTATCCAATGTCTTTTTTTTTTTTTTTTTTTGTAATACTTAGCAATTTTATTCTTTGATACAAAAGTACAGCAAATTCTCGATTTTGTATGTTTCACATAATTGTCCCTTTTTAATAGCATAACCATGAATTCCATCAATGAAAAAGACATTAAAATTTGCAGTCTATATCGCAAGAAATTTTTGATCCCATAGAATTTACTTGCTCCACCACACTAATAGCAAATTGATCCTGAAAAAGATTTGAAAGATGAAGTGTGGTTAGAATAAAGAACTGCTACAAGAAATTAGTAAAGACTTCTGTATTTGGTTAAAGCATATAGAGTTATTAATATTAAATGACTGCAAAATTCTCAGGAGGTTGACAACTGGACACTTTAAAGACTGCAAAATGAGTTTACACATTTATTGTGATGCAAGAAAAGTAGCTTATGCTGCATGCATCATCATATCAAAACTTCCGTAAAACTTGTGCAGAGTAAAGCTAGAGTTGCCTCTGTTAAACAATTAACAATTCATAGATTAGAGATATTAGCAGCACTGATAGCTACTTGTTTGTATTGTCAAGTCAAAGAAGCTTTGGATCTATAAGGCTGTGTAACATATTTTTGGAGTGATTCCAGTGTGTGTGTGGTTGGTTCTCCCTTGGATTAAGAAGCATGACAATTGGAACACTTTTGTAAATAATTGTGTTAAAGAAATCAGAGAACATACTAATTTCAATGACTGATACCACGTCCAAAGAATAAATAATGCAACTGATCTGGCATCTAGAGGGTGCATTTACTGGAGAATTAATGGTGGGAGGGTCCCTAATGCTTCTTCAAAACCAAACACCTGACCTACATTTGAGATTATCGTTTCAGAGGAAGAAGTGAATATGGAAAAAAGACAGATATCTTCCATATCATAGGATATAGATCCTTTCACAGCAGATCTTAGTTATTTTTCTCAATATATGAAAATCTTAAAAATGGTAACCTGGGTGTTGAGATTTTTACATAACAGCCTTCACAATGAAAGGTGAAAAGGAGAGCTGACTTTTGAAAAAGTTCAGGATTCGGAAAATAAACTACTACGATGTATCTAAATTGAAGCCTTTCAGAATGAAGAGGACAAGATGATTGAGAAGATGTAAACTTTTCAAGATGACAAGGGAATTTTAAGAATAGAAACAAAACTATCTTTTGATGATGAAACAAATTATTTTAAATATTCGTTCATATTGCCAGGAAAACATGCTATTATCTGTCGCCTGATTCAACATGAATATTGTTGATTGCAACATGCAGAACTAGAAACTTTACTAACCAATTTAAGAAAACATTTTTGGATTATAAGAGTCAGGCAAGTAGCAAAGAACATAATTGCACATTGTATTACCTGCAGAAGATATAAAGCAGTTGCTGTTGAACCACCATTCAAATCGTAACAGAATAAATGATGCAAATGGTTTTTATGTAACTAACATTGATATGGACAGGCCCTTAATTTTGCTCTTGAGAGAAAAGTGCTGGATTGTGCTCTTCACTTGTAGTATATACAGGGTTGTACATTTAGAATTGATGAGATCTCAAAATTAAAGTATGTAGAAAGTTCAAATTTTCATAGTTCTAGTTGATAAATTTTTATGTAAACTTTCGTTAAAATCTGAGTTGGTATGTTTCATTTTTGAAAAAAGAAAAAAAAAACTGGATGATTTGACATGGAATGACCACAGGCCCAGTCTGGGTCACTATGGAAGGCAGTGGACCCATCTCAAACCAACGTCCAAACCCACCCATTTTGGTCATAGCCACCCTGCTGCACCCACAGAGGGTAACCCCCTCCCCTACAGACACTTAAAAATGAACAGAATTGAATTAAATTTATTAATTTTATGCATATAATTTGCAGGTACATTACAAATAAATGTGCAGGTACATTACAAAACACAAATAATACATGATGACTAAAAAATATAAAGATAATAGACGCTTAAAAATGAACAGAATTGGGTGAAATTTATTGATTTTATGAATATAATTTGCAGGCACATTACAAATGAAGAACAAGTGCTACTGTGAAGAACAAGTGAACTACAAGTGCAAGTACATTACAAAACACAAATGACACCCAATGATGACTGACTGACAGAATACTTCTGCTAAATTATAGCCATCATTTTAAAAAGCAAGAAGCAGCCTCATTTTAGAGCTGCCTTCACACAACTTGTTTATGATAATTTCATTATCTACTGAGTTAAGAACATCCTTTTCAGTGTCTATCATGACAAAAGCTTCTAAATGTGCATTAGTTAATTGTGCCTGAAAAAGAGCTTTAATTATTTTATGTTTTGAAAACACTCTCGCGTATGAGACTTAAGTAAAAGATATTGCAAGCAGGTGTTTGTAAACATTCCGTATATTGGAGAGAGTACATATTATACTCTATCAACATTTTAAAAATGCACTTCATACAAAAGTTACACTCCTTCACATATCCTAGCGCAATTTTGAATAGTAGATCAATTACTAATCTTGGGCAACATCCCTGCAAATGAGGGTAATTCTTCTTTTAGCTTCCCCTTATCAAATGAAGGAATAGTTTCACAGATTCTGTCTAAGGTATTCAGAGGCATTGATTTGTACTCGACAAACCATTTGGGATCAAATCATGAAAGATCCCAGTACAAGGACTTATGGTGGATAAATCTATCATCCATTGTTTGAACTATCTTGTTTAATACATAATAAAACACTGAAATATAAAAAGCATCTTCAGAAGTTGAAGCAACATTTTAATGTCTTGCATTTTCTCCTGGTATTTTTTGTATAGTTTTTACTCTTTTTGAAATTTATTGATTTTATGAATATAATTTGCAGGCACATTACAAATGAAGAACAAGTGCTACTGTGAAGAACAAGTGAACTACAAGTGCAAGTACATTACAAAACACAAATGACACCCAATGATGACTGACTGACAGAATACTTCTGCTAAATTATAGCCATCATTTTAAAAAGCAAGAAGCAGCCTCATTTCAGAGCTGCCTTCACACAACTTGTTTATGATAATTTCATTATCTACTGAGTTAAGAACATCCTTTTCAGTGTCTATCATGACAAAAGCTTCTAAATGTGCATTAGTTAATTGTGCCTGAAAAAGAGCTTTAATTATTTTATGTTTTGAAAACACTCTCGCGTATGAGACTTAAGTAAAAGATATTGCAAGCAGGTGTTTGTAAACATTCCGTATATTGGAGAGAGTACATATTATACTCTATCAACATTTTAAAAATGCACTTCATACAAAAGTTACACTCCTTCACATATCCTAGCGCAATTTTGAATAGTAGATCAATTACTAATCTTGGGCAACATCCCTGCAAATGAGGGTAATTCTTCTTTTAGCTTCCCCTTATCAAATGAAGGAATAGTTTCACAGATTCTGTCTAAGGTATTCAGAGGCATTGATTTGTACTCGACAAACCATTTGGGATCAAATCATGAAAGATCCCAGTACAAGGACTTATGGTGGATAAATCTATCATCCATTGTTTGAACTATCTTGTTTAATACATAATAAAACACTGAAATATAAAAAGCATCTTCAGAAGTTGAAGCAACATTTTAATGTCTTGCATTTTCTCCTGGTATTTTTTGTATAGTTTTTACTCTTTTCTTCAGTTCAGTTTCTATTACAATATTTTCAAGAGAGCTATCAATCTTGGCCCTTTGTTCTAGCATACTAGACACATTTTTGTTACAAATATATTTGCAGCATTCAAAGTAGTGGCAAACTGTTCGCGAACACATTTTAACTTTAACAAAGAACACTATTAACCTCCATGCTTGAACATAATCAAGGTTCTTTGTCTGTAAATAATCTGATAGAGGAGTTGTTACTTTGCAAATCTAGAGAACCATCATTGCTAACAAAATTGTTTCAAATAATAAAAACTTCTCTAAAATGGCCAATGCATCATTTCGGATTTTAAGATTAAAATCTTCAGAATTAGAAATGTTGAACAATATGACAACCAAATCTAAATACACAACTTTAGGTAGTTTGTATTGAATTTCGGATAGTTGAACTTCAACCCAATCATCAATTTTTCAAAAGATTTTTACTGTGGTATTACTTCTGCTTCGCGCCATCCTGTAATTCCAATAACTTCTAAGTTAAAACAAGGATTTTGTTCCAAGAACAGTTGCAGTCTTTTTAAGGATTCCTTCAAAAACACTTGTGCATTTTGAAGTAAATTATAGAAAAATATAGTACTTTAAAGGCACTGGGTAGTATCAGATAGTACAAAGTTAAGCACATGAAAGTAACACCAAGTATGAATATGATTAGAAATAATTAATGAACATGATGAACATGATTAGAAGTAATTGAATGAATATGTTAAGAAATAATTTTATTACATGATTGATGTATCTCTCTCATCCTCATGGAATAACTACTATATTTTTTGCATTATATAATTTATATTGTAATCGCTTTAATAATGTGGTGAAAAAAACTTAATATAACATTCTTACTGTGTGTAAGGAAATTCCAAAAAATAAGCAAGTAAGAAATAACTTAAAATCACAATGGCATACGCTTAGATATTCTTCAAAGCTCTTAAAACACACATGTTAATAACTTTTCATAGTCAACACTGAAATGATGCTGAATGCATTGCCAAATTATGAATCATAAATATGCATATTTAGCATTTAAGAATTCATTAACAAATCATGAATTATAATGAGCATATTTAGCATTTTTTTCTGCCAGGGACACTGGGGGAAGCTTCTAGGGAGGGTGCACAGGGATATGTCCTGGTATCCCGGTGGGCCAGGCTGAGCCTCAATGACTTAGAAAGAATGTGATAGAAAATTAAATAATAATAGAGAGAACTCTATGAGTGATGTGATTGAAGATGAAATGGAAGAAGATGAAGTGATGGAAGAGGGTGAGGAAAATGAAGGTGATGAAGGGTATCTTGAAGAAGATAATGACAGAGAAAAAAGTTCTTCTGATGAAGATAATAAAAGTCCACATGAAACTCAACCAAACCTACAACCTAATTTGAAAGAATGGGCTGTGGATAAATTCAGAAGAGAATTGGTTCAAGTTCAATGTTGTATTAAGTTGGAAAAATATTATGCTGTCTATTTTGAGAAATGTTATTATATTTGTAGGGTTTTGTTGAAGAACAAAACTTAGACTGGCTATGTATTTAAGTTTCTAGACAAGTCAGAAAAAAAGGTATTCTGTATTGGTCATTGGTCAAGAAGAGATTATTTTTCTGATGTCAACAGGTCATTTATATTTGCAGGTCCACTAAGCATTATTGGTGTTGGACCGTTCACACTACAGGCAGAAATGTATGAGAGAGTATCTTCAATGTACAAAATATAAAGCACGCTCAAGAAAGGCATAAATGCCTTTCTTGAGCAAATTTTAAAGAGAAAATGGAACAGAAATTTCTGTTCCATATTCTTCTTAAAATTTGCTTTGTCTTCTATAGAATAACAATAAGTTATCATAAGATATTCATTGGCTGCATAGTTATCTGTATTTTGTTCAATAGATTCACACAATAGCCTATGATTTTGTTACTTTATTAACCTAATCATCATAAATTATCCAGTGTAGGTCAAACTAAATTTGTTAAAAAAACTAAACAAAATGTTAAACTTTCCTGTTGAAAAATTTGTGAATTTTGTCTTTTTAAAAAAAAAAACATTGTATGCAGTCTTATTTTCAGGCAAAAATAAAATATTTCATTTTTTAACAATTGAATCTCATATCTAAACCAGATTTTACTTATTTGTAGTTCAAGGTATAATCTATCATGAGAATTACCCTATATGATTGAATTGAACAGCATTACAGGAGTTTATAATTAGCAGACATCAGGGGCGGCATTTCAGCATTTCATTTGGGGGTGCGAGATTTGTATGACAATCCACAATATGAAATAAATAAAATGTTTGTTAGCAGGGGGGAAGGGGGGAGAGGGATCAAAAAATTGAATTGATGTTGAGAAAAATAAATGTTGTTAACATAATTTTTGTACATAATTGTTGTTAGCATATTTTTTATAAATACAAATATCTATATTTATTTACTTGTTATTGAAGCTTTAAACGCCGGTTCTTAGAGTCTGGATGAAGAGAAAATTTTGCTACAATATCATTATAATCCAGTGGTATATCTTATTCTATAGCTAAAGCAGCTAAAGATGAAAGTCTTTCTTGTACCAATGTACTGTGAAAATAATTTTTCAACCTATTGAGACACGAAAAAGACCTTTCACAACTGGCTGAGCTGATTGACACAGTCAAAAACAATTTAACTAATAATGTTATGACAGAAAACACATTTTTTAAATTCCGCTCTTTAAAATAATCCATGCGATTTTAAAATTGGGATGGTCTATGTTTACATTTTTCACCATTGAATAAAACAGCCGCAATTCACATAGCAATTCTTTTTTCTGGAAGTTATATTCTTTGCATATAGTTGAAACTTTTTCTTTTCCGACATCTGATCCGGATAATACTGAACTAAGGACAAACAAAACGGATATATTGTTCTCATTAAATATTGTCTCAATTTCATTAGATACTGAATCAATAATTTCATATTGAATATTGGTTCTGTGATATGATTTAAAATCATCATGGAGATTTTTTCACCGAATTTGCTTGGGATTTTTTTAACGCCTTTTCAGTTTTGGTCCAGAATAAGAATTTTTTTGCCCAGAATAAGAAACATTTGGGGGCGCGACCGCGCCCCCTCGCCCCCCCTATTTGCCGCCCCTGGCAGACATCACAAATGCCACCCAAACTGTCACATCTGCCCCAAATCTGAGGCAAATGTGACTTAAAAATCTTTTTTTCCATAATTATTAAACAACACAGGCAACAAAATTCTATATAATACAAAACTACATGCACCATCTGATAGTTTTTACTTCATTCTTCTGTTGTAAGTAGTTTTCCAGCAACAACTTCTCAAAGTGCAACAATGCATTTTCTAGTCACAAATGCCCCACCGTACCCTATTGTTTTATTAATAGTTCACATTAAAACCATAATTATTTTAATTTTCTTAATTACAAAAAAAGGGGAACACATTCTACTTAAAATCTTACTTTTAGATGCATTTTAAAAATTTTTATGGCTTTAAAAGTCCCACTTATAATCGAGCATTTTGGTTTGCATAATTGATATCTTGACATAACTTCTCGATTATCATCATTATCAATATGTATACTTTCAAACATTTTCCATCCAATATGAAACTGTGAACCATCATAATCCATTAATTACCTTGATATATATTCATCATGACTAGAAGTATTAACCATCTTTTCTTGAGTCTTAGCAGTAACTAATTGCATTGCATTTTTTAAATTTACTTTTAAAGAAAAGTAATACACACCAGAGCCCAGATTGCTCAAGTATATGTTTTCACAAAGAATGTAACATAAGTTCTCTTCTTCCTTTGTTACATATATATGAATAGAAGGATCTATTTATCAAACAACATAATTCCAATAGGAACATAATGTTTATAACAGAAACTATTTTTCTCAGAAACCACTGCAGATGCTAAACATCTCGTTTATTAGCATCCTTATCAGCACCAGTTGAAAATAGATGTCTATATTAACTCCTAGAAACTAATTCACAAAGTAGGCAAAATACAGATTAGCCATTTTCTCTCTTGCGAATGGTTCATCTGCGATTTAAATACGATAGTTAAAAATCTGAAGAAATGTATTTTATAAATATACAAAATACTCTAAAAATGTATTTTTAATGCATTACCAAAATACTTTATTTTAGTTTAAAATACAAATGTATTTTGAAAATGTATTTCTAAAACATGTATTTTTGATACAATCCAACTCTGTTTAGCCTGCAATCTGAACCAAATTTAGCAAACTCGCACCTTTTAGCTTAATTCTTTATGATTCACTAATTAGCATCCTAACACAAGGTTATAAGTTGACCAGTACATGCATACACACACAAACTATTTTGAAACATTTAAATAACAAATTTATGAAAATGGATTTCTACCTTCAATGAATACATTTATCATCATTAAATACTAAATTATCAAACATTTTATTAATTCAGTATTTATATAATTACCAGAAAGTCTATAATCATCCTGATTTAGTCTTTCATCTTCTTCATGCAATGATTCATCAAATACAGCCTCACTTGACACAGAAAATTTATCCTCATCACTAGTCAAAAATATGTCCTCGCTTAGTTTGTCAGAATGTGACATGACCTGAAAGCAAAACATATTCAGAATTGATATACACTACCCGATATAGAAAATGCAACACCATGAAGCTTTGGCTGTATAATTAAGCAAATTGTGAGACAAAAGCAGCTGGTCAATGTATGCAAATGATCTGAAATGCAAATAGGTCACATGATTATAGTACGGAATAAAAGGGATGGAAACGGCAGATATTATGAGTCAGTTATTACTGTCTGTCGGCTATGGAAACCCATTTTTTTTAGATGATTTTTGTTTCAGAAGACACGTGTTGTTGAAAAGATGCCTAGCCGCTGCCAAAATCCGTTTTAGCATTTGGACAATCGTGCAAGGGGATTTATTTTAAGCCTACGTACAGCTAGGTGGTCGTACTGGCAAATTATCACTGAAACACACGCAGATGCATCTACTGTGCAAAGGATTTGGAGAAGATAGATTGCAGAAGGGCATGTGAATTGTCACAGTGGTACAGGTCCATCCAGACGTACATCAGCACACATTGATCGATGCATCCGAAGGCATGCAGTGGCAGCCCCATGAACAATGACTGTCGACATTCTACAGAATTTTAAGGGTATATTGGATGTTCCAATATCAGCGAGAACAGTTTCTCGACAATTGGCCGAAAGTGGCTTGCACTCAAACCGTCCTTTACGAAGACTGCCACTGATGACAAGACACCTAAGTGAGAGATTACAATGGTGTCAGGTTCGAGCCTATTGGATGACTGAATGGGACAGTAAAGAGTCTCAGTTCTGTTTGTCGAATGACAGTCGCCACTTGAGAGTCTGGAGGTAACATGGACACAGATCCAATCCTGCTGCGACTGTTGAATGTCATATTGCTCAACAATGTGGCATCATGGTTAGGGGTGCCATCGACTTCGACAGTTGGTCACCTCTAGTTCGTATCAGAGGCATAATGACAGCACGACGATATATGGATGAAGTTCTGCGGCTTGTTGCACTGCCCTACCTTCAGTAGTTGCAAAATGCTGTTTTCCAGCAAGATAAAAAGCCTTGCAAGGTATCCAGGTGCTTCCTTGGCCTCAGCTGTGTCTCCAGATGTTTCATTCATCGAGCATGTATGGGATGTGACTGACTGTCGTTAAATAAATCAATGAAGCAGTTCTGGGTGAAGGCACTACAAAAATTGTTGGTACTGGAGATATAGTTATGGAGATAAGAAGTGGAACAAACACAGTTCAGCTGACATTACATAATGTATACTATACTCCCAATATGACATGAAACATTTTCACTTCATCCAAACATTATTACATAGATGCAAAGCTCACCATTTCATTAAATTTGTATTAATACTAAAGAAATTAATTACATGGAGTGTGCCTCTGTATATTAGGCAATAAATAGAAATTGCGTTTTAAATTATTTTTATTTGTTTTGGATTATTTTTTACATCTTAAGGTAAACATCATTAAGGTTTAATAAAAATGCCACAACCTGTCTTAACTAATTCTAACTTAGTGCCATCACTAAATTTGAAGCGTATGATTAATGTCTGCTAGTATTTAGCAGGGAATACAGAGTAGTCTTCATAACAGTCACAACAGTAGTCACAACAACAACAGTCGGAGTAGTCACAACAACAACAACACTAACTTAAATGGGTATATCTGTTACATTTGTAAAAAAAATCTTCCCGGGGAAAGATTATCTACTAAAACATGTGTTAAGTCACAAAGGGGAAAATTCTTATGAGTGTAATATTTGTCATAAAAAGTTAAGGTACAAATTTAGTTTAACTATACATCTTTGCATACATACTGGTGAAAGACCACACCAGTGTGAAATGTGTTATAGATCATTTGCTCACAGAAGTAGCCTCAGACGCCATTTCATAACACATACAGGTTGTTGTTGTTACCCAGACTGTCCGACCTACCAGAAAGGTGTAAGGTAACTGTTTGGACGGCCGGGAAGTGCCACCCAATTTGGACCGGAACCCAGTGGGGGAGGCATCCACAGGGACCGTACCCTCCTTCCCCTACCTCTCGGAAGGACTTACGGACCCACATGTTTAACGTGATCGTACTCCGCGTGAACACGGCGGCAGTTTTGGCAGTGGCTGGAATCGAACCCGGGCCTACCGAGTGCAACTCTACCGCGCCCCCCATTTAATTTTTCATGTTTACTTAGATCTGATTTATGACTAAACGGTATACCACAAGTAACACAACTAAACTGTCTTTCTTTGTGAATCCTCATATGAGATTTTAAGGCTGTTTTATCACGTACATTTATCTCACACTTTGAGCACTTATGAATATTTATATTGAAATAACAAATAAAAATAGTGTTAATATAAGTAAAAATAACCTGTCAAGCATCCGATGATTTTCACTTTTCTGAGACGAATACTTTCAAACGATAATAAGGAAAAATAAAGTAATGAAAATGAATAACATCACACGACAATAATGAAATAAATTAAAACGAATAATAGCAAACGATAATCATTGACACAGAATATAAATGAATATATACAGAAACAAAATATTTACTAGCCAGCAGCTGACAAGCATAATGAAGATTAGAGGCGTCTAGCCGCCAAGAATCAAAATTTTCTCACCTCCCAACGCGCATTCTTGTGCGCAAAACGTCACCTTATTTTCTCTGACCAATCGCACAGAAGAGCTGATTTTCCCAGAGAATAGATGATTTTCATGCGACGTCCGGTTCACGATTCCACAGCATGGCATCCATATTTGTTGTCAAACATTAGATTACATATTACAGATGATTTTCAGAAATTTACAATCATTTAGTGCATAATTTTAGTACGATATATCAAGATTTATCCTCTCTTAGGATTATTTAGCACAAATATTCATAAAAAAATGTGTTTCAATGACTTAAATTTCATATTGCCGCTACAAACATATATGCACAATATTTGCTTTTGGAAGTATACTAAGACATCTGCCCTTGCATTATGTAATCATATCTACGCCATCAAAGTTTGTTTATTTAATTAATCTATTTTTATTTCATGCGTTTAAAACACTCATATTGCAAGGCTTTTATTAGTTAAACGGGGATATTGAGTTTAAACTTGTACAGTAATATAGCAGCTGCCTCATTTATATATAAAAAAAGTCGGTTGTTCCGTTGCTGTATTAGTTGTTACTGAAGTTATACAAGAGAAAACAGGCATAATTATGTATAACATAAGTTAACTCTGTAGAAGTGATCTATTAGATTTTTCTTGGGTACATATTACCATTGAATATCTCTATTAATAGTCTTGCACAGTTATTGATATACCACATAAAGCTAGCAATCGTAGGCTGCAAATTGTTTAAATTTGTTCTTAAAATGCTTCTCCAAACTGCAATAAACCAAATCGCACAATAACTTGTAAAAAGTCTGCATATTCAGCTTTATTTAATGCAATTTTATCTTCGATAAGAAATGACAAACAGATTATGCAATGTTATTTATATCAAACTGGTGAGTGAAAGGCTTTTTTGGCAAGTAAATTTTGAACATAAATTTCTTGCCCTGCATATAGATTATGAAACTAGGTAATGTGAAAAAATTTGCTTGTAGTGAGCATTTTGTACCGCAAAGTGCAGTCGGTCAAGTTCATTTATAATCCTGGGGATTTTTTCTATATATTAAAATAGAAAAGCATATGTATTTTCTGATGAATACATATTTAGTATTTAAGAAAAGAAATTTGGTAATATGGAAATTTTTTTAAATTGTTGTGTAAAATTGTTTATACAAACATCTTTTCATATCTGAATATATGTGATGTCGTACAAAGGATGTAAAAATTTGAGCTTTGAATTTAATACATAAGGAAAGTATTGTGACTGGAATCAAATATTTGAATATTTTTCTTCTGATTTACACACTAGCATCACTGAACTATACATAACATCTGGAAGACACTTCCATTACAAATATCAGCATCCATGGACCAGTTTTGCCCTTATTATATTGTCAGTTCTCATGGAAGTTCAAAAATTGTGACTTGTGTCAAAAAGTTTTTTGCTGCCATTGCAGATATTGGCTATTTCATGTTGAAGAGCACATGATAAGTGAAAAACTGGTCCATGAATAGAGCTTTTTCACCTGACGTCACATCGCCAAGCTACCACCTAGCAACCGTTGCTGGTGGTCAAATATTGCTGGCTTTGCGTTTGAGTCAATTGTAGATATACTGCCATGAATAGTGTTACAAAATTTTATATTTGTCATTATGCCTACCGCTTGTGGTGTTTTCAAATGCGGAAATCGTCCTGATCGAGACAGCAAATCTTTTTTTAGACTTCCTGCTCTATTAATTAGAGGAAATGAGTCAAAAAGACGTCTTAGTGAAGAGCGCCGGGATACGTTTTGGTGTGAATTTTTTTTTAAAAAGTCGTTTTATTAAAACTATATCCGGCCGATATCATATATAATCATAATTTCTTTAAGATAAAGTAATTGAATTTGATAATGGCGATTTGTGCCGTAATTAATTGTATCATTTTTTTCATTCCCTAGAATAATTGAAAATAAAGGGAATAAAATCAAGGACTTGTTTGTTAAAAGAAGCAAAGAATGGCCTTTAAGAATCAACAGAAAAGATTGGAATACTGAAAATTTGAAGCACAGGAAAGTTTGCAGTGAACCCCCCCCCCCACACACACACACACACACTTTTCAAGACTTTTTAATGTTATGCGTATTTTTCATTTAAAATAACCCTGGCATAAGCAAATGTTAAACAGTTGCCCCCCCCCCCCCCCACATACACTTTTCAAGACTTTTTAATGCTATGCGTATTTTTCATTTAAAATAACCCTGGCATAAGCAAATGTTAAACAGTTGCCCCCACACACACACACTTTTCAAGACTTTTTAATGTTATGAGTATTTTTCATTTAAAATAACCCTGGCATAAGCGAATGTTAAACAGTTGCCCCCCTCCCCCACACACATTTTTCAAGACTTTTTAATGCTATGCGTATTTTTCATTTAAAATAACCCCGGCATAAGCAAATGTTAAACAGTTGCCCCCCCCCCCCCCCCACACATACACTTTTCAAGACTTTTTAATGTTATGCGTATTTTTCATTTAAAATAACCCTGGCATAAGCAAATGTTAAACAGTTGCCCCCCCCCCCCCACACACACACACACTTTTCAAGACTTTTTAATGTTATGCGTATTTTTCATTTAAAATAACCCTGACATAAGCAAATGTTAAGCAGTTGCCCCCCCCCCCCCACACACACTTTTCAAGACATTTTAATGCTATGCGTATTTTACATTTAAAATAACCCTGGCATAAGCAAATGTTAAACAGTTCCCCCCCCCCCCACACACACACACACATACTTTTCAAGACTTTCCAATATTGTCTTAGCTCTTTATGAGGTGTAAGCATATGAAAATCCAACTCACAATTTGGATTCGCATTACATTACATTTTCGCAAATATAAAACATTTTAAAATTATTAATATCATGACAAATAAAGAATATCGAGCTTTAGCTCGATCATCCATATCCTGAAAATATTTAGATGACATAATTATTACTTAAAGTTTAAATTAATATTTTTGAAGCAACAGTACAACGTGTATAGCAATGGCCTATCTATGAGTTGTTTGACCACCAGCAACCGTTGCTAAGGCTCGTTACTAAGAGAGTGCCACGTGGTTGAAACAGCTCTATTCTGGTATCTGCAATAAGAGTGTTTCCCAAATTTTGGGGGTGATATTTTATATATGGGTTTTGTGATTATATACATAACATATTCCAAATTATGTCAGTGTGTGAAACTGGATTGCTCACTATAAGGATATCCAAGTTACTGTATTTCTTATATAATTTTTCATGCTGAATCATATTTCCATCATTGGAACATTACAACTTTTGCCCCCTCCTCCAAAAAAGTCTTAAAACGGTGCACCTCATGTGCCAACAATGTATGTTTGTGTGTGGACACAATATCTCAAGAACAAATTGAACAATTCGAATAAATTTTTGTATAATTTTAGTAAAGAACATTATAATGGAAATGAAAGTACTTCAAAACTATAAAGTATTTTCATAACATTTTAACAAAATTTATATATTGTTTATGTCTTTCTCATAAGATTTCTATAAAATATTTTATTTTTATGATATCAAGTACCTGACATAAAATACCATCAATGCTCCCTCCTCCAAAACAGTCCGGACAATGCATCAGTCATGTTGCACGCGCGCGGCGAGTACCTCCAGTATACTCAATCTGTACATCCTGTATCAATATATGCATAGTGCATGTGGTGAGAAGGCGCATTAATTTTCTTATGTCCCTGTTACCAGTTTCTTTTATTTGTGATTCATTCAATCGCTCGTAGTTCATTACGTAATTTGCACCTCATTTTGCAACAAGCATTGGTTGTCGCAGTTTTATTGTGATTGTCGTTACTATTTATTATCGAAGGTCAAAATAAGGACGCTCTTAATTTTGCCCAGTTTACCTAAATATATCTCTTATTAAAAATGCCCAGACAAAGGCGATCATCTCCTATGAGGTAAGATTTTTGCATTTTATATTAAAATACGTCTTATGTGTGATGTGTTGGTTGTATGAACTTCGGAAATTGAACCCATTGATTTGGGCTATGAATTCTGTGAAGGAGTTGAGAATTTTCTTCGATTTAGGGTTCTACTTTCTTTCTTAGGTTTTTATTTTGTAAATATTTTTTGGTAACATCCTTGTTGCTGATAAATTAAAAGCTACTTTTATGAGTATCTTAAAATGCGAAAGATTGATTTCAAAAGCAGGGAAATTAGTTTTTATTGCAATGAATATAATCTAGCTTGAGATTCTTAAAGAATTTTTATACAAAATTAAGTCCATTGGATTGTTGAAATTGCTATTACTGATATAAAGAATTTTTCTATAGCTGTTTTGTTATGAGGGACAAATTGGATACCAATAAATCAAAAAATAAATTTCTAGTACCTAGTCAAAGGGTCAGTAATAAAAAATTCAAAGACTGACTGCTTTAGAATTATTGGTATTGATGATAATTTAACTTTTTATAAGGTGAGGTGAATTTTTATTAGCCAAGAGCCAAAATAGTGCAGTTAGTGTACCATTTTTTAATATTTGTTAAGCTAACTACAATTTTGTGAAAGTCCATGCGTTCCAATGCTGAAATCACATTATTTTAGGCAGGATTTAATTACATCTCTTTTGGCATAAAATTCATACTACTGAAGCGAAACTAACTGGAAATAAATAATTTAAGAGGATATTTTTCAGTTACAGGTCCATATTTTTAAATTATGCTGGGATTAAAATAGTTTCTTTATATATTTAATTGTGTAATGAAAAGAAACGATGTACACTTGCTGACTGGATCAATGGAAAACCTTAATTGCAAATGTATGTTTTCCACTATTTTTTGTACAAATTTTGTATGTTATAGAGATTTCAGGCTATCTTGAAAACCTAGATGTCGGAAGCGTTTTTCTGATTGAAAAATGAAAAGTGTTATGTCCAATTCAAAGGCACAGCCAGGACAGTTTTTACATGTACATTCTTTTCACCTTGCTCTGCATCATTGGTAACATCAGTTTTTTTATAAGGGGTATTCATTTACATGACATTTTAATCTTTAATAAAGGATCATTCGTTCCATATGGGGACACCCGATGAGTGTTGCTCTATAGTCACAGATTTTTTTTATTAAATTTTTACCATGGATACACATGGTAATAAAACCCCTAAATCTAAATTTGTAATGTATATATCCCAATAATGGTCATTTTTGCAAAATGACGGCCATCTTGGATTTTGCACTAATGTTTAAAAATGTAATAGCTTGAGAACTAATGGCTCAAATTAAATAATTCTGCTACCAATTTAAAGCTATTTATATCAGAAATATAGGTGCGCTATCAAAACAGTGAAAAATATGTATTTTAATATTGTTATTACATGAAAATTGCAAAAAATCTCCGGATTGATAGGCAACTATAATGGGCTATAAAAAAAATGGCCCCTAATATTTTTTTCTGAAACTTTGTACAAATACTAATATATGTGCTTTAGGTAAAAAAAAAATTAGAAAGGTAATATTTCTTATTACAGAGAAAAATAGCTTTTAAAATATGTATATATACATTTAGTTAACATTTGACAAGCAATGCTTTAATCATTTAAAAAAAATATATTTTTTAAAAGCAAATAATGAGCAAAAACAAAACACAGGAATTTTTTATAGGAAATCTGTGTAAAAATCTCTGGGATGATGAAAAATTCTAATAAAAATTTTCCTTAAAAACCATAGTTATCACTCTTATTTTAATTTTCTTAGTTGAAATTACAAAATGGGTATTTTCTATATTCAGTAAAGCTGTAGATACCCATTTTTTCCTAGTGGCCAGTAGTTCCTAAACCAATTTCATCTTAGAGGCAGTACAATAATCTTTGTCCTATTTGTATTGTTATAAATGTCAAATGACAACTATCGCATAATGCTGAAGCTTTTCAGCGTACATATAGTTAATTCCACAAAAAATAATTTATAATTAGATAATATAAAACACTCATTTTCATGAAAAGCACTAAAATTAAAAAAAAAAATAAACACAGAACTACAGTATGTGGATCGCCAAAAAATATCTTTAAAAATATCACCCTGCCAGCTCCTAAACATAAACAAACAAGCTATTGGAGAAGGAAATGATCCTATAGCACCAATATTGTTTCTGGAACATTTAAAAACACCTGCTTCTGGTATTTATGTACATGAGACATCAGGTGCCTATAGCCTCAGAATTTTCAACTATAATACTCGCACAGTTCTGTTATATAAGTAATAGCAATTAACATATATTAGTTGTCAGAGTTCTTGAAATGATTACTTGTACTGCATCATCTGTTTTCTCTTAGGTTGAGTTCAAAATACAATGTAATATTACATTTCTGGGTGACTTATTCCTTTCAGAGCTCATTTTTACTCAAGTGTTCAGAGCTGAGTATGTTCAACAAACAAATCAGTGAACTGTGCTTCTACGATTATTTCTTTTATTTATGTTCCATGATTATTTCTTGTCTTATACTATAAAAATTGAATGTTTTGTGTGCAAGAAAATCAATGTGTCATTAAGTACTGAGTTTATTCCTGTACTTGTGTCCTGACTGGTAGTGTAGTATCTGCAAGATTCACAAGGATGAATAGAAATGGTACAGTTTAAGACAGAATAATTTTACTGAAGTTAGGGTTAATCCTGAGAATAATCTTCCAATTGTGCGAAGTGTGCGGTTGTTGTCACCAAGCATTACAGTTATGAGGAGTTTTATATCTGATAATTTTCTGATGATCAGATTTTTAATATCATAATTTTATATCGTGATTGCATCACATGGGTGGGAGGAATTTATTTCAAAACACAGGGAAATGTGCCAACTTGGCATAATTTAGTATTTCTAGAAATATTGAGTAGGGATTATTCTCTGGATTTTGCAGAATAGTTATTTAAAATAGAAAGAAGTTGTCATAAAATGTAAAAATACAAGGTAGCATTCTTGTAAGAGGTGTAATTTACTACATTATGAAATATAATTTTAAATATTAATAGATTAGTTATTTATAGCCGAAAAAAAAATATAGAGAACCAAATACTTTGGAAAATTTAACTTTCAAAAGAACAAAACTTATAAAATTTGTGAGACTTTGCAAAAATTGCATAAGACAGCAATTTTCAAAAACACAGGAAAATACAAAACAAAATTTCTAAACCAGGGATAAATTAAACAAGAGACTAACCTGCAGGACTAGATCCAACTACTTTTTACAGAACTATCACTCATATCCATTTGAAACTATCATCAACATTAAACAAAATCCGTAAAACAGGATAAAAATGAATTAAAATAACCATATTTTACACATGTTTTACAAAACTATCACTTAAATTTGTTTGAAACTATAATCAACAATTTAAAAAATACACAAAACAGGCTAAATGAATTAACATACATACAACTTGATACTGAGTTCGACACATAGCGGCCAATTTCATAATGTCTTTTATAGACCAAAAAAGCAATACATATAAATTGTACATTGCACAAGGCAATTAAAATAGACAAAGGACACAAATTTTTGTTAAAACAGTTCTAAAAAAGTTCTCTCCAGTGGAGAAGAACAAGATGTGTTTCAGGGTCTCCTTTTCTACAGAGCAAACAAGGCACTTGTTAGAGTCTTCTAGGTGAAATCTATTCAAGTAGGCCTGGATGACTATGTGACCTATCCTAGCCTTAGCAGCAAAAATGGCAACCATTCTAAGGATTTTTCTGGAATAATTAAGATCATTTGGATCATCTTGGAAATGAAAAAGATGGGGATTAATTCCCGTTTTATTCCGAGAATCACACCAGAGCACACGGGCCTCGCTTTTGATCTTACTGAACACCTAGAGAGAGTGACTTTCGGTGTGGGACTGGGCCCATTGTGGATGATAATTTAGCCGAACTATCTGCAATTTTATTACTGTGCATACCACAATGTGCTGGAATGCAATGTAATATCTTTGTCCTTCAATTTAATAAGAAAATGTTTAATTTCTTCAATTCTAAAGCAATAGTTGTCTAGTCTGTGTTGGCAAAGACATTTAGGAGCGGCCATAGAATCAGTTAAAATACATATAGGGCGATCCTCCAAGGAGAAGGAGTGCATTTAGCAATCAAAGCTGCATTGAGATTGCCCAAAACTCTGCATCAAGACTTTAAGATGGGGCAGCAATGGATTTGTCACGGTCAACAGGCACACCAGTAAAAATCTTAAATTGAGAATTGTAATCAGAAGATAAGACTCAGGATCAATTGCTTCAAAAGAAGGTCATTCTTATTTGGTAATCTAGCGAGATCCAAGGAAGCTTAGCAAATACAGCAGGAAAATCCATTGGAGTATCAAAGCTGGGTGGCAAGAGTCCAAATCCTATAACTGAAGGACTGTCGGGGATGATTGCTTTTGCGTGAGTTACCTTTCACTGGGTTACTTTTAGGTAAAGAAAAGTTTCGAATGTACACATTACCCCAAACCTTTGACTGATAAATAAATCCAATGGTTCAACTATCAGCTCAATTTCCAATGAATACATAGTCTCGAGCAGTTTTAGGACAACCCAAGTTTTCGAGCCAAATTTTGAATTATTTTAAGCTTCTTAATATAGCCACAGCACACCAAATCACACTAGCATAAGTCATTTTGAATCTGAAATAAATTAAAACGAATATTCTGAGAGAGATTGTGTCTGGTCCCCCAAAGTCTGCTAGAGATCAGCTTCAAAAGGTTTAATCTCTTGGTCTTGGTACATACATTTTTTAGATGCTGGACATGGGCTTTCCACAATAGCATGGGATCAAGAATAAACACCAGTAACTTTGCAGATTGTGTCACAATAAACAATTATAAACAGAAAGCGCGGGAACAAAATTTGAATTAAAATATTCCCTAAATAACACAAAAAAGAAATAAATCAATATTAAAAATCATCCAACTACATTTTACACAGAATGGTTGTAAATATGTGTTGAAATACCTTTCTTAAAAGTGGTAGCAACCATAAAAACAAATTGCTGATAATTGGATTTTATGCCGCGTGTAGGTTACCAGATTTGGCAACAAAAGACATTGGCTGGGCAAGGCTTAACACTGTAACACTTGGTGATAACCACATACTTGGCATTATTGGAAGATTGGGGGATTATTCCCTGGATTAACCACCAGTATCTCACTGCAAATGAGATACTGCTAGAAAAAGTTTCAATTTCATTATGTTTTAATGTATTAGTTGATGCATGCCATATTTTGAGGCATATCAGGTAGGGATTATGCAGTTTAGTAAACTGACCAAACTGTTACAAAACTTTTTTTAGTATACAAAGTTTTGGCTTCAATTTCTTTGCACCAACTTGATGCGATTTGGTACTTAGAAAAGTAACGCATGTGGAATTATTCTCCGAATTGACCAGACTGGCTATTAATCTTTAATTTGAATGATTTCTTTTTTTTAAATTTTAGGTCTGCACCAAGACGTGCACCTACAGTTCCAGCTAGAGCTCCTCAACACCAGCCTGCTCCTATGGCTCAAGCTCCTCCACCGATGGCAGCGCCACGGCAACCTGGAATGTTTGCTCAGATGGCAACTACTGCTGCTGGTGTTGCTGTGGGTTCTGCTGTTGTAAGTGTATTAAGTATTTGTTTTACAGCATTTTAATAGTAATTAATGAATTAATGTACTCACTAGAAGCAATATGCTCTGCAAACTGCTGATCATTGGAGGTCACCACCATGCACCTGGAACATGTGTGGTGGAACTAGTGTTCCTCCATCATGCAGAGGCATTTTATTACATTACAGTTGTACAGATTATTAGAGATCAATACGTCAATTGCAAAATAATTAAAAACTACTCCAGTTTTTTACTTTCCCTGCAATACATGGTGTTGAGAAGGGATAAGCCCTTCCTTTTAAAAATTTTACTTATTTATTTATTTTTAAGTATTACCTTTATTTAATTTTCTTTCTATTTTTCTTATTTATTATATTTATGTCTTTATTTACTTACTCTTTATATTTATGTTTCCAAATTAAAAGTTATTATAATTAATATTTTATCATTATATTTAATTATATTTACATTTCATTCTAGCCTGTGATCGTATAGATTTAAATAAAGTTTACTTTTATAATTATTATTTGTTTCTTTATTACCTTTTTCTATTACCTACAGCTTGGTCTGTGCTCAACTATGTTACACTTTTAAAGACATTTCAACATCTTACATTTACTCCACTTACCTTTAAAAAGTTTTCATTCTAAATAATTAGCACAGCCAACAACAAGAAAAACACAACTCTTATTAATGTTAAATTAAAAGAATTAAACAAAATTAAAAAAATTATTGACAATTAAATATTTAAGCATTCTATTCATTATTACTAAATTAGAAGTATAGTGGTTCAAAAATTAACAGTACATTGCGCTAATTAAATCAATTACATTAAAATTCAATTTAGGAACCCAGGATCATTCCATTCTGGTCTGAAGGCCAGAGTTTGGTCGGCCGCTGTTCACCACCAAAAATGTTAAACTTAAAAGAATACAATATCAAAAATCCCCCAATCATAACAAAACCACCATTAAAAGAAAACATTTGATGTAACACTTGTGCAAATTCAACCTTTAAATTATTATTTTAAACACTTTCTTCTTCAAATATTGCAATTTTCCCATAGCTACACTGGGATTTATTTTCCTTTCTGCAAAATGGTGATATTTTCTCAAAATCTCACGCTAAATTTTAAATTCAAAACAAATACACTTTTCTTTTATCTGTCAATGTATGACACAGTAGGCTTTTCAGGAACACTTAGGAACATTCATAGAACACCATGCTGCGGGACGCTTGAGTGGGCCAGTGTCACAGATGCTTAACGTTTGGAGACCACTGCTCTGATGTTGCACACTCACGTGGGCTGGCTCATTGAAAACAAAACACCTTGGGTTGGACGGTAAATTAAATACTGCACATCCCGCGGAGCACCTGAGTGGGCCGGCTCATTGGAAACAAAACACTTGAGGAGCACAGGCAAATAAACACACAAGAACACCATACTGTGGATTTGCATTGGACTGGTGGTAACGTTGATTTCGAGAAGGCTTCTTACGAACGAAGTTATACTTTGATGACAATGTTGATCTAAAGTAGGTCTGTTATGAACGAAGACGCTGTTTGATAAACGCTCGGTCATCCGCATCCTTAATCATGGGATCCAAGCAACTATGGAGGCAGCCGATCTCTTCAATTTTGTAATCAACATCCGATGACAGAGACGGCAGAACCGGTGCAACAAGAAGTGCAGTCCCGGTCAAAGCTTTCAAGCCATGACGCACAAAATCTGAGACACTGCTCTTGCATTTCTGGCGACCGCGGGATACTATGGGCACCCTTGCATGGGACCCCCGTTCCACGGATCTCAGCAGCACTTGATAAACCTCCTCACACCATGCCGGATAGGAATCGAATATCCAAGCAACACGCTTGCTTCCCAAGAGCCGCCAAATTTGACGAGTGAAAACCTGCGCTGAGCGCTCACGCATATACTGCGGAATAAAAATGCTGTTATGCTAAGAACTGCGAGGCATGAAATTTCCGCCAAGCGGTAGCCACGAACCCACGCGGTGACGCATGGTCACCAGATGTCATAAGGCAACCATACTCGCAGCTGTTCAAGAAAACCCAAGAAGGGCCAAATTTCGCTCTAAAAATGCGCCTTTTTCCTCAAACTCGTGAATGACGTGAAGCAAACTTAAAATCGAAACGAAAAGCCGAAAGATTAACAAAAAATATTTTAACGTTTGAAGACGCATTGCACATAATTTTGAATAATGAAAACAGTAACAAATTAACGTTAAGAGGGGAATAACTCACCGAAATATTAAAGAACAACAAATAAATTTAGAATTTTGAAGGGAAAAGGGGAAAACAACGAATTTTTGTACTATTACATAAATTTTGAACTGTTAAATTAAAATATAATCATCAATCCCGCCATAACAATGGTAATGTATAGGGAAAGTATTGGAATCATGCCGAAAATCGCAACTCGAGTTTTCGATGTATCTACACATTTCGGGACCTCTAGAATATGATAAAACCATTTTTAGCATGACATCTGTGTGTGTGTCTGTCTGTGCAGATTTTGTATCCACTCTAACTAAAAAACTAATTGATCAAATTTCATAAAATTTGAGGTAAGTCACTTGTGGGTGAATCTGTTGCTGATTAGTTTTCGTGATAAAAAAAAAACCTGCATTTCTTTGCAAAATGGCCTGCAAAAATTGCCTGTATCCACTCTAGCTGAAAAATTAATGGTCCAAATTTCATAAAATTCGGTGGATAAGTCACTTGGGGATTACCTTGGTGCTGATTAGATTTTAATATGATTCGGGGAAAAAATAACCTGCCCTTTTTTGCAAAATGGCCTGCAAAAATTGTCAAAATATAAAATAAAAAACTATATGCTCAAATGTATCCGTTAAATGCTTGTTTTATGCGTAATTTTTAACAAAGAAAAGAATAAGACCAACCCCATTACACTAGGACTAGCTGTTCTCGAGAAGTTAGTTTTTCGTATTTTCTCTACGCCACCTTTGAAAATAAGTCCAATTATCAAATCAGAAAGAAAAGTTAATTAAAATAAAGAGAATGTGGATATAAGTCTGCAGGTAAAGTTATGTGCTGCCCACATCAGATTTTTACTTTCCCTGCAATATGTAGTAATCTATAGGGGAAGTATTGGAATCATGCCGAAAATCGCAACTCAAGTTTTAGATGGATCTACACGTTTCGAGACCTCTAGAATACGAAAAAACTATTTTTAGCGTGACGTCTGTGTGTCTGTCTGTACAGATTTTGTATCCATTCTAACTCAAAAACTAATGGACCGAATTTCATAAAATTTGGTAGGTAAGTCACTTTGATGTGACCCTGGTGCTGATTAGTTTTTAGTATGATTCGGGATAAAAGAACCCACCTTTTTTTGCGAAATGACCCGCAAAAATTACCAGTTGTATCTACTAGCTGAAGAACTAATGAACTGAATTTTACCAAATTCGGTAGATAAATCACTTGTGGGTTACCCTGGTACTGATTAGATTTTGGTTTGATTCGGAAAAAAATAACCTGCCGTTTTTTACGAAATGGCCCCCAAAAATCATCAAAATCTAAAATAAAAAACTATGTATGCTCAAATATATCCATTAAATGCTTGTTTTATATGTAATTTTTAACAATGAAAAGAATAAGACCAACCCCATTACACTATTACTAATTGTTCTTGAGATATTTTAGTTTTTTCATATTTTCTCTACGCCACCTTTGAAAATAAGTCCAGTTACCAAATGACAATGAAAATTGAATTAAAAGTGAATTAAATTTAATTAAAATACAGAGAATGTGAATATAAATCTGCAGGGAAAGTCATGTGCTGCCCACATCAGATTTTTTTTTGTTGCTTTCACTGTTGTAGCCTTCAATGAGGCAGCTTTCCTCTTTTCAACTTCTGGTTTTAGTGGAGGATCTCTTGCACCTGGTACAATTGCTTTACAAAGGATCTAAAAAATGCCTGTTGCTTTTATGATACAGTGCCACATGTATTTTTTGAAACAAGAGTCTTAATTGATCCAAACCCTTATAGCTTTGTTTTCAACGTGCCAAATGTTTTATCTAACTACAAGACCCTTCGATAGTATTTGTATAAGCTGCTGTAGCCAAGTCCTTGAATGTCACATATTAGGATTCACTGTTGGTTACACGAAACCTTCATCAGAAAGGCAGTTGTGTATCTTCCTGCAGTCTGATATTAGAGTAGTTCCCTGTTTCACATACTTATCATGACATTCCTCAATGCATTTTTTGACCTGTTGTGTCTTAGCCAAAAAAAAAATCAAAACTTAACAGCAACAACACACACAAAAAAAATAAACCCTCAGACCCCATTTAACTCCTCCAAAAACCTAATTACCCTTCACTTTTTTTTGCGTCTATTATATTTTCTTTTGCCTGTATAAATGTGTAGCCTATCAAATTATACGCAGTAGCAAGAAATGCGAGCGACAATCTTGCTATTCAGAAAAGGATTATCACAGCTAATGAAGTCGCCAGTTGGGATTACTATCACTTTGACCCATCATCAATTTGGAAAAAAAAAACCTGACTGTACCGTATACTGCGAATGAGCTGTTAAGTGTATCACTTTTGTGCTTTATAGCCCCTATTTTGAAAATTTTGTCTTTTCGAGAACGTGGAAAAAATATCAACCAGTATTATATATGTATATATTTATTACATTTTAATTTATTATTATCTGTGTATTTCTGAATAGTAAGTTTTGAAATTGTCTTTCAGTCATGTGTTTTTGTAATATTAAAAACACACAATGAAAGACATAAATAAATGGTAGTATCTATCATTAGAGGATTTAGAGAAATACTCTGAAGTGGTATAGAGTTTTTCTAAAGGTGACTCAAAACAAGCATTGTACTACACTACTTGTATAGTAGGGTAGATTTAGTCTCGACAAATTTTTAGCAGCGTGGCCCAGCGCAACGAACCATCGCTCCAGAAAATGTTCGTGGAATGGATAATAATAAGCAAAACAATTAATTTACATTGTATATTATATACAGGACACAATATGGAATACAAATGTACAAATTTGCATGTTTCTTAGTACTAACCTATATTTATTTGTTCACTGATGCTGCAGAACTAAGCATTTTGTTATTTTCTTGTGCAAATTTTAAAAACTCTTTACAACTATAGTCATAATTAATTGTTATCATTAGCTCTGACTTAATCAGTTGTAAGCTGCTTTGATTTCTCTGATCAGTTCATTTGTTGCTTATCGGTGAAAAAACTCTTTCAGTATGGGCATTTGAGCCTGGGATGCTTAAAACAAAGCCTAAAATCTTATTAAGGTTTGGCACATTTATTTGTTTGTTCTTTAAATGAGTGAAAATGTTGACCCAACTTTGTTCTATGGTTCCTGTTTTTGCCAAATTCGCAGCACATTTTGCACTAGAAAACTCTTCATACAAGTTGTCCTCATTTACAAAATCAAGATTGAATTATTTTACAATGGTTTGCAAAAGTCCAAAAGAAAGTTCAGTGGTTAAATTTATTGGTAAAAGACAATGGACAGGATTCGCATTTGACAATTCAAAATTCTTCGAAATGTACTTGTGCAAGTAACAGTAAAAATGAACAAAGTCATCTCTAGCACATTTCTGCAGGGGTAGGTTTTTAAAGAATCCAAAATTTTTTCAGTGACAGTACCAAAAAAACCTGTCTTCTATCCTCTGCAGAATTTTATTACCTAAACATTGCATTACACAGTAACATTCTATAATACTGAGATTAGCAGTTTCACACAAGGATTTGGCCGTCCGTCCAAATAGTTGCTCTTAGTCCTTTGGACGAGTCGGACGGTCTGGGTCTTCAACACAAGGATTTGGGCAGTTGGAACAAGTAATGCACCAATGTTGGAAAAAAATTAAGATATGCCTTAACAACACACTCCTTTTCTGGATCTTCATCATTGAAATGTTTTTTTAATATTTTTGGACAGTCATTTGCGCTTTTGAAATAACTCTTAATAGGTAACCAGTTTTGTATTAATCTATCCACAGCTGATGTTAGAGAAAGCCAACGAGTGGGTACATGACAAACAATCTCCAACCACTCAGTGTCCATATATTTTTAAGATGAGCATTTCAATATCCATGTCTAGTCCATCAGAGGCATGTTTTATGGCATTATGCAATATATGATTTGAGTAATTTGCTTTAAAAATATTTTTGTTGTCTTCTTGAAGTAGTTTGAACACAGAATTATGCTTTCCATAATTCACATTTGCATTAACTGCACAATATGAAGTTACATTTTTTATATCTAACTTGTGCATATCAGGTGAAGACATTATCAAATTATGGATAGCATTCGCTGTTTCATCAGCTTGTTCAATGAAGTCCAGAAACCTGATTTTAACCACTAAGAAGGTCAGTGGGAATATCTTTCTGTTCTTGTGGTTGGAGGCATCAGTTGCAATAGAGAAAAAGTTGCTTGATTTTCCTGGATCCTTCAACACATCAATGAAGTCTTGCACACTTTTTGGTACTAGAACATTTTTCACAATAGCCTCTGCCTTTGCTCGGCCACAGGATATCTTCTTAGCCAATTTAGAGTCGAAAATATCCTTCAATAACTTATTTGCTCAATCCATGCTCCTGTAGCTGATATTGTGTTTTACAGTATGGAAAACTAATGCTAGCTCTCCTGCAATGTTTCTAAAGTCTTTGCTGCTGTTCCCGAAAAAAAGGTGTAAATTTAAAGACGTCTTCATATCGGTCCCCTTTCGTTTATGCCCTTCTGTGCAAGCATGTTGTCTGCAGTCAGTATTACCTCTGTGAGCTATTCTAAACTCATGTTTACAAAATATGCAATAAGCTTTGTAAATGTTGGAGGATACATACTTTAACCATGAATATTGTTCGGCCCATTTTCTCAAGTACACACATATTTAGTTTTCTTCTTAAGTGACGTTTTTGCATTATCGCTTTCACTTTCACTACTCATTATGAAATTGGATTCAATTTTTTAAATTAGCCTATTTAAAAGCACGAGGATGAACACAGCAGGAACAGAAAATATTACAATTTGAAAACGGATATTCCACTTTCTATACACTTGTTTGTGAACTTAAATAAAACCATGATCTTTATTTCTTTTATTCACAACTTAATTTCGATGTTCAAAAACGTTTCTGCTGCAATAACAAAATCCATGTTTTCTGCTTCAGCCCAAATTAAACAGGTAAACAATGCATGAACTAAAAAGACTCTATGCCACTGTGAGATGAGGAAATAAAAAGTGCAAATTATTTACACGTAGTCTCACCTACGTCTCCGACGATAAACAAAACGAAAATAAATCCCAATCCTACAATTTATACATGAATGTATTTCGAGGGAATAATATATAATTCAAATTTTGCATTCTTGATTTTTGAAGAAATATATGGGAGAAATAGAAGGTCAATACGGGAAGCGGGAGGATCCAAAAATTAAAATCTCAAATACGGGAGAAGAGTTAGTCACCTTATTGTATAGTAAATGTTGTTAATTAAATTTCAAATATTAAGTACAAGATTAAAAATAAGTGATGCACTAAAATTATGATCATGCACTAATCGTGGAAACGTGAATTTTTGAAATTATCTACTAGACTAGTCATTTTTTCAATTTTTAATATGGTCTGCCTGCATTTAGTAAAATTTTTACTATTTGTCAGTAAGTGATTTTATTTAAAATTAAAAAAAGATAAACAGAGTAAAAGTGTCATATCAAGTCATCCAGGCTATTAAACCCACTACCTAAGAATTGAATGAAAATTGACCCGAAAATAGAAAATATTAGCTTCCTACTTAAAATAGTTTAAGAAATACAGGTCCTTGAAGTTTTGTAGTTGAACCAAAATGGCTGCCTGAGAATTAAGCAGTGACTTTAAAAATTCCCTTTAGTTCATATATTTTCAAGCCTATGTCAATGAAATTTCATGTATTGAATATGGGGTCTGCAATAGTAACAGAAAAATTAAATTTTTGTGGATTTTAAGTACTACTAAGTGAAAAGAAAATATCGTGATAAAAATGAATAGCAATGGAACAGCTCATACAGAAAAAGGCACAGGTGACTGGAAGTTAAATCTTTATGCTCAGTAACCCATATGATGTGAACTAAAATGTTGAGTCCTGTACTTTTTAAAGAATAAATCAGAATTATAATTTAGCTAGGCACATAAAATTGTGATTTGTTTATTTTTTTTTAATTTTAGAAATTTTTTAATAATAAATGTTTTTTACACTATATAAACTGGTATAATATTGTGTGAATGAAAATTACACAACATTCATTTCTTTGTAGTAGGTTTCATTATTAATCAATATTTTCATAAAATATTGATTATTTTATGAAAACCTGTGCAATGTTGAATCATCCTTTTCCATCCACGTTTAGTTTCAAATTATGTAAATTAAAAAATGTACAATATACATTTCTTTGCAGTACTTTTCATTATTAATTAATGTTTTTGTAAAATATTTATTATTTTTTAAGTGCGATTTCACCGGTATAGATTAAAATTCCATATAATGTTTAAACATCCTTTTCCATTCATCTTATTTTTGATAAAATCTCAAATTAATTAAATAGTACTTTGACATTTTTATAGTTTACATAAAAATGAAGGATTATTTTCATTAAAATATGCTCTATTTTCCCCTTATTTTCTAGGCAATAGAGTCCCTAAAGCATTTTCCTAACCATAGTCATCTAATTAACTAAATTGCAACAGAACATCTTTTTCAGTGAGCCCCCACTCTAAAATTGCTCTCTGTTTATGCCACTATGTTTTTTTTTTATACACTGACTATGTAAAAACATTTTTCTTATGCAGTAGGTATTTTCAATGTTATAGTGAGTTATCATATTTTGAAAAAAGAAACATACATTTTTTGTGATATGTAAAAAAAAATCCCTATTTTTTCCTAAATGATATTGAACAGGTTATAGGCTGACTTGTAGAGCACTGTAAAAATGCTCACCGTGATATCTACTGGATTTTTATTGACCAATATTGGCAGGTATTCTATTGATAATCATGTAAAAACAGTTGATCATGCAATTAAAGGTCTTGAACAAAGAAACTTTGTCAGCAAACAGAAAATAATGCCCATCTACCTACAAGATAAAAGGAAAACTGCTTTCCCGCAAACCAAAATAAATGAAACAACAAACATTTGTTCAAATGTTTAAACAAAATGATAAAGTGTAAATATTCTTTTTATTTCTTGTATATGTATATTTCTTAAAATTTCTTTTGTTCCTTTTTTTTTCTTTTATTAAAATAGTATTTTTCAATGGGTTAATTTGACTTTTTATCATTATTTATACTAAAATTAAAGTTTTAGTGTATTTAGTTGGTATTGGGTTTGAATTTTATTCAAACTCTATAATCCGGAAAATTCTAAAATCCGAAATTGGCAAAATTCAGACTTTTTAGATTGTACTGTATATCAGATAAAATTGTATACAAATATAGAAAATTTATAGATAAGTGCCCCAAGGGTACATTACCAAACTTTGTATCAATCAATATATTAAGTCCTTTAAAATGAAGGATAATATGCTATAATTTGGATCGCTTGGAACAATGATACAGATTTTTCAAAATTTTCTTATAAAATTTGAAAATAAAAAAAATTATCTAAATTCTATAATTCGGAAAATTCCGGAATTGGCAAAGTCCGGACTGGTCCTTATTTTGTAAGTTGTAATGTATATGCAAATAAAATTGTATACAAACATAAAACATTTCACGTTATTTTGAATGTTTTTTTTTTTTTTACACTGACATGTATTCACGGTATCAATTAAATTTAAAGTTATTTTTGAAATTAGTGTTAAAATAGCAATTTGCAGTATCTAGAATTTTGATACAGACAACAGGAAAAACTTGGGGAATTTCATGCTGTATTAACGGAAGTTTACTGAATGTTTTATTATTTTAATGAAGTTGTAAGCGTAATATTTATTTGCTTTAGGTTAATTAACTTATAAAATTTCCATTTCGATTTAATGGGGGTTTCTCTTATTATTTTTTATTTTTTTTATCGCGTTGTACTTATTTTTAATTTCATGAATTTATTTATTTTTTTCTTGTGCTATTTCTGTTTTTAGCACAATATAAATGACTGGTATCCTTTTTGAGAAATATAGCATATTTTAAATGTTTTGCATTTCTTTAGATTTTCCCTTAAATTATTTTAGATCATTTAAAAATTATTTATTGTAAGTTTTAAATTTTGTAGATCTTTCCTAAAATTATTTATTTTATATATTTTTTCTAAATATTATTATTTTTCTCCTAAAATTATTTATTTCATTTTGTGAAATCTTTTTTAAAAATTTTAATGCAATAACATATTTTTAGATCTTAAGTTATTTATTTTTATTTTTTAAAATATGTTTTAAAATTATTTATTGCAATTTATTTAATTTTTTAGATTTTTTTTCTAATTATTTAATGTAATAAAATTTATTTAGATCTGTAAAATTATTTTTTTATCAAAAATTTTATTATCAAAAAATTTTTATTGCAATTTTAAAATGTTTTATATATAGGTCTTTACTAGAATTATTGCAGTTTTTTGTATTAAAGAATATGTATTGAAAAAATATTTTTTTTATGAAAAATAAGTATTTTTTTGTAATGTAATTCATATACTATTTTAACTTATTAAAAGTTAATTGAAAATTCTAAATTTTATACATAAATTCTGTTAATTAGATTTTTAAAACTTCATAGTTAAAAATGTCTTGCACCGAACTGCTACCATGTCAAAAACCTCTTGCTACAATTTGGACTAATTTCCTGCTACAAATTGTTAAAATTTCTAATAATTGCCTGCTATGAACTGCTACATTTTCGAAATATTGCCTGCTCCAAAAGAGTTTTTTGTAATCACATCACTGGTAATGGCATTTAAATTAATGGTACTTACGCATTATCGCAACCATGTCAACCTCCGGGATATTATTTGACTATTGGGACACACAGGAGAATGACATTTAATACAAAACCTAAATTTTTAAATATAAAAAATATAAATTGTTGGTACTTACGTATTATATGTCATTCTCCTGTGTGTCCAAATAGTCAAATAATATCCCGGAGGTTGGTATGGTTGCGATAAAACGTAAGTACCAAATTAATTCATAATCATTTAAAAAGTACTGTCATTGTTTATGGTCTAAAACACACTATATAGTAATGAACATGCAACATTTTATTTGTAATTCTCAAAAAAGTTATTTTATAACTGAAGAAAAAGGAGAATGACCAGTATAATAATTGATTTTTCAAATAGTGTAGTACACCCCACAGTCTGCTATGGTTTATTTAGTTAATTTCATAAATTACAACTTTTTATTTTGATGGGAGACACAAGCTCATGACCAGTGTTGCTAACAAAATTTCTGGACCTATGGCTATATGTAGTAAATACATCTCCTCTACCCCATATTTTACAAGTTATTGACCTTTTTCGCAAACTGTTTATGTGGTCTGTATGCAAAGCATCCTTTTTGGTCTGCCGTCTTACTCAAGACTGGTTTATTCATCACTTGATGTACATAGCCTATCTTTTCCATTTTCTGCCTCTGCAACAAAATTGCGTAACTAAGGCAGCAAATGATTATCTTCTGAAAGATTGCAAGGAAAGCTTTCTGCTACAAATGCTTTCTGCCACAGTGCAAAAAGGATTATTAAATATTTACTGCAATTCGCCAACATGGATATAACTAGCAATGCATAAATGCTTGTTCTTAGAAGCATGACAGATAGAAAAGTTTTGATTAAGGTGTGTTTTTTTTATTCATGTATCTCTATACTTTTTCATTTGTGATTTGAAATTTTGTATTTTATACACGTTCATAGCTGCCAACAGGGGCGGCATTTCAGCATTCCATTTGGGGGTGCGAGATTTGTATGTATGAAAATTCACAATATGAAATAAATAAAATGTTTGTTAACGGGAGGGGGGGGGGATCGCAAAATTGAATTGATGTTGAGAAAAATAATTGTTGTTAACATAATTTTTGTACATAATTGTGTTAACATAATTGTTGTTAATATAATTTTTCTAAATACAAATATCTATATTTATTTACCTTATATTGACGTTTTAAATGCCGGTTCTTAGAGTCTGGAAGAAGACAAAATTTTATTACAATATTATCATAATCCAGTGGTATATATTGTTCTATAGCTAAAACAGCTAAAAATGAAAGTCTTTCTTGTCCCATTGTACTGTGAAAATAATTTTTCAGCCTCCTAAAAAACTGAGATGGTCTATATTTTCATTTTTCACCATTGAATAAAACAGTCGCAATTCACACAGCAATTCCTCTTTCTGGATATACTTTGCATATGTTTAAAACATTTTCTTTTTCTTTTTCGACATCTGATCCGGATAATACTGAACTAAGGGCAAACAAAACAGATATATTGTTCTCATTAAATCTTGTCTCAATTTCAGTAGATACTGAATCTATAACTTCATATTGAATATTGATTCTATGATTTAACATCATCATGGGGATTTTTTTCACCGCCTCCGAATTCGCTTGAAATTTTTTTATGCCTTTTCAGTTTTGGTCCAGAATAAGAATTTTTTTCGCAAAGTTCTGTAACAAAACTCCACACTTGATTGAAATATGCATCAGTGCGAAAAGAACTAAGTTTCAATAGTAGCTTTAGCCAAAGCTTGCATAGTCTGAAAATTAAGATCAGATGACTGATGATGCTTTGAAAGAGCTAAGAAAGATGCTTTTGTATTGATCAAAAACACTGTTCAATACAAACAAAGTGAACAAAAATTCGAATGATGTTATGCATGTTAAAAGGACTTCAGCTCTTCCACCATTGAGAGAATCGTTTTCAGATAATTCTTCCAGTGTTAAAGTCACCCTTCAGAATGATCAAGTAGTGCTTTTATGGCTTTAACTCTGGAAGACCACTAATGATTCAATAAAAAAATATAATGCATTGGGCTGCTGAGATGCATTTCTAGCAGAAGGAATAGATGAGCATGCACTAACTACATATACATTTAATCGGACACTTGAAATTTTCAAATGAAAAGGATAATATAACCCCTATCTTTTCAAGTTGAAAAGGATTCGTTCCAGCCGGAAGTGGGAACTTCAATGTGAAGGTTGACTCTTTTGAAGCGCCATAGCATGAGAAATCTGACCAGCGGACAGTCGATAAAAAAGGGAGAAGCCAATAGGTAACAAGGAAATATTTGGGGGTGCAACTACGCCCTCTATTTGCCGCCCCTAGCTGCCAACTCTCCTGGATTTACCGGGAGACTTCCGTTTTTTCGCTATATCTCCCGGTCTCCCGGGTAAGTCGCTCAATCTCCCGGTTTTCACTCAACGATCCTTATTTTCCCCCTTTCTAGGCAGAAATCACTGGAATGCAAATCGTGACTTTCAGTTGTTTTCCTCTGTGCAGTTTTCTGCTACCGCGGTGTAGGAATGGATCGCGATTGACGTTTGTATTTGTATCTACAGGTTACAAAAGTAAAAAAATCGGAAATAGATCACGAATTTTCCGAAAATATTACGAAATGAGAAACAAAGTCACAAATTTTGAAATCGAAGTTTTCCCGATTTTTCGTCTAAAAATGCATTTCTCAGCTATCGTGTAATCGGCGCTCGCAAACGGCAATTATTCCCACAGCGTCACGAGAGAGATGACCAATGATTATCTAATTAATGTGGGAAAAACGCATTTGCATCAACTAAAATTTTATTAAATTATTTTGTTTTATATACAAAACTATTGTTCAAACATATTATTAATGAAATGAAACTATTTTTTTCAGCAGTAATGCTAAAAACGACGTTTGTTCGTGATCCTTCTTATATTTCGTTTTATTATGAAACTATTTTTCCACTTTTGCAATCTGTCAACATCGTCAAATTTTTTTATAATTATTTCGTATTTTATAGAGAAAAACTATTGTTCAAACATAATATTAATTACATGAAAGGCTATTTTGCAGCAGTATCGCGAAAAACGGCATTTGTGCACGATCCTCATTATATTTCGTTTAATTGTGGAAATAATTTCCACTTTTGCAATCTGTCTGCATCGTCTAAAATTGAGCTTATCAAAACCTCCCAGTTTTTTCATATTTTCGCACAAAAATATCCCGGTTTTTTATATTTAGAGGTTGGCAGCTATGCAAGTTTGTCCCAATCCCAATAGAACATTTTTTTCACTCTGTTCAGTTTAATGCAAATTATTTATTATTTCCCAATAATTTTTTTTACTTTGATTTTCAGAAGAGCATATAAAATATTTTTTAACATGTGCATTATAAATTTTTTATATTTGCAATGGTGGGTACTAAATTATGGTTGAAATAAGTTTTTTACATAATTTTACAGCAATTATGAATTTGTTATGTGTTATAATAGCAATCTAATCGATATCGGAATATATCAGTCCTTCTGTAATCCTATAGTATCGGATATTTAGTATCGGTTCTTCTTTGGTCTTGTAACATCTCTAATTTGCAACACAGTTTGCAATTCGACACAACACAGCCAATTTAAGTTTAACCTTTCTAACTCAACATCAAATTCACCTCTTACCTAAATTGAGATGGACTTGGGTGTATGTAATATTCCAATATAACGAGTTTTAAATTTTTGAACAATATTTCTTTAAAGAAAGTATAATTTTCTAGATTTGTTTAAGTAATGTTTCTTCATTTCAAAATATCGAATAAACAAATGCTGTTTTGCTTAATCCAGATAATTTGGATTTTGTGAACTAAGATCTGACCTTTTCATGTAGCTTATTAGTTATTCATTTTCACTTTAGTGACATTAAATGCATATTGCTATTGCACTCGTATCTTGTTCAAACAATTTTGTTTACTTTTAGGGTCATACAATTGGTCATGCCATGACTGGTGGTTCTGGTGGTGGTTCTGAAGTAGCTCAACCTGCAGCTCCAGCTTCTATGCAGGCACCTGCACAATCGCAATCCTCTGCTTGCCAGTTTGAATTTAAGCAGTTTTTGGAATGTACTCAGAATCAGTCTGATATTAGTTTATGCCAAGGATTTAATGAAGTATTTCGACAGTGCCAGCAAGCAAATGGTAAGATTTATGTTCCGTTACACATTTTGAAGCACACTTTCTGAAACTTCTTATTTAACTGCTGATTCTCTATATCTTGTAGGTATCTATACTTAACTAATAGTTCTTCAGATATTTGGGGGTCTTGCACTTTTGTAATTTTTTAAAATATTACATTTGGTTACTTTCAGCAATTCCTTATTTTAAATATTTTTTCAACAATATTTAAACAATTAAATGTTCTTAATTTTCCTTTGAAGTTGGATCTGTAAATAAACATCACAGTTAAAGTGTTTAAATTTGTTAGGAATATATTGAAAAGATTTTATTTTTTTATAATTTTTTTATAAGATTTTTTTATAATTCACTTTTTAATTTCCCTTCATACAAAGTTTGAAATTTGCAACAGAAAGTCAGACATCAATGGCATCTAACTATTTTACCTCAGTTCCAAAATGTTCTACTTGGATTCAATTTCAAAATAATTTATTTTGTTTACTTTGTGCAGCTCACAAAAAAATTCATTTTATTAGCGGCCCCTGCCTTTGACCCACTGCGCAAGAGCATGCAATTCATGACATGTATTGGTTAGATTATTAGAAGGAAGAACAAACTGAATTTGTGTTAAACATGAGAAAAAATAGGCATAAAAACTAACAACTGGGTCCAAAATCTTTGTTGTCAAAATTAAATTTATAGGTGTAAAATGACTAATTGACCACTAATCTTGAGCCATATCTACATATATAAAATTGGTGCAGAACTTGATTTAATATAAATAAAACTCAAGGACACACTTAAAATATGAAGGTTATTTATTGAACTTCCTAAAAGATGTACAAAATAGCTACAAAAGCTAGGGTGCTTTCAAGCTTATAAACTAGATTTATTGGTCAAAGGATTTTTAATAACAGCTAGATTAAAAATCCTTTGGCTTATAAATCTAGTTTTCCTTACCATACTAAGATATTTTGTCCTTATATCCAGTTTTGTCACAAATTTGGTTTTAAACCTCCTCATTCTAATATTACTACTCTCTTTAATCGTATTCGTTCCAATAAACTTGGGGATAATCATGATTTTAAAAGTCACTCTGGAGTATATTTTGTGCTCCTTTTATTTCCTGATGGTAATTATAATTTTTACATTGGCAGTACTAAACTCAGGGTTCATTCTAGGATTTCAAAAGGGCAGGGTGCTGACTTCCAAAAAAGGGCATATTGTCATCATAAAAGGGCACATTGCGTATGAAAGAGGCACATGTTTTTAAAAGGGCACAATTATAAATTTTAACCAAAGAATGCATTGCATAATGTGGCCCACACGTAAAATGGATACAGATAATTTATCTATTTTACATATTTATATAAAAATAATTAGTGATGCAAATAAAAGTATTAAAAATTAAAACAAAAGGGTACATTGTACTGCTTGATGCTGCTAAAAAATAGCATAGTCTTTAGATGGTATCAATATTTTGGCAAAAAGTGGCTAGTTAATGTACACGGCTACTAAGTCTAGTAAGTAGCCAGCATTTTATCATTTTAGGATTAGTTTATTGTAAAAATTTTAGTTGAAGCAAAATGGAAAGAGTTTATATTTAAATTAAAACTTCATAAAAAAAAAATTATATAAATAAAATCAAAATATGTTACAAACATAAGTGATCCTCCTTAAAAAGTTTTGAGTTCTCGAATCCAAAAATTACAGAAAATATTTTTTCTTAAACTGCATTGTTAATACATTGAAAAATAAATAATGAATTTTCAAAATTTAAAGTAATATTATATTAACTTATTAGAAAAACTAGAATTAACACAATCTTATGCAAGTAATTTAAATTTATTGAAGATCCAATGTTTACTTTATCTAAACTAAACATACTATGAGCAAAAATGTATGGGCACACATAAATAAAAGAAAATACTAAAATTTGTTAATTAAAATAAAACCATGTTTTACCAGCATAAAATGCTGTATAAAAGTTAAGACATTTATTAAAATAATTATTTTTAGAAAAGTATATTAATGGTATAAAAATAAGGCAGCAGTGCCCGGAATTTTAGATGCAAACCTCTGATTAAAATTATACCGGAACCATGGCGAATTAGTAAAAAGTTTGAGATATTAAACTTGATATATTCATTTGTTAGGGGTTTAGGGGAGAGTAAATAATTTGCATTATGTTAGGGGATAGTATGTATGCTTGATAGGAAGTCACAGAAGAAATGGTAATATTAAATGGGAGGAGTGTATGGCTGGCATTTGTCTGGTCTGTGGATATTAAGAACGGATCGATGTGAACCGGTTCCTATTTCCTATGCATGGCCGTGGTGTACTGAGATAGGCGTGGCAAAAAAGCATGCTGGCTTTGCTGGTATGTGTAAAATTAAAATCAATGATATAATCCACAATATAAGAAGCAATGAAAATATCTAGTTGCATATTAAGACACTGGAAAATGTAAATAAATACAAATTGCATATAAAATAAATAAATAAAAATATAATATATACGTTTCATGTAATGTAAGTTCATTATGAAAGAAGGAAAAGCAGAAAACTTGAGATTAAAGAGTACCCTTTTAGTATAAAAGTTTATTGAAATGTATATAATTTAAATGTATGGAAAACAATGAAATAGTACAACCTCAAAAATCCGGACTTTACCGATTCCGGATTTTCGATTTTTCCGGATTATAGAATTTGAATAAAATTCAGATTTAATATTAACTAAATACACTATAAAGCACTATTAAGCACTATTTTACACTATAAAGCACTGAAAAGCACTATTTTTAGTAAAAATAATGGCAAAAGTTAAGTTAATCAAAACATATTATTTAATCTAAAAAATAGGGCAAAAGAAATTTCTAAAAAAAATATACACATTAATAATTTAGAATGTATGAACGAAACGAAATGATAAAATTACATTTTATCATTTCGTTTAAATATTTGAATTAACATTTGTTATTTCATTAATTTTGTTTTATGGGAAAGCAGTTTTCTTTATCCTGTAGATGGACATTATTTATGCTCCGTTATAAAGTTTCTTTGTTCAAGACCTTTAATTGCATGATCGATTGTTTGCATAAGATTATCAATGGGTATTTTTTCGTCTCCACATTTATCGTCGTTACTTTGATCTTTTTCTATTTAATATCATATCGCGAATTTCGCCATCACTCAATTTATTTACGATTGGCGCATCATCATCACAGTGCAGAACTTCCATTATATCGGCTTTGTCGAGATTTAATGAAGCGCCGGAAGATTTAATAAAGATCGAGGATTAGCACCTTTGACGATATATTTAAAGGTGTAAATGTGTTTAAACCGTTTTCGCTATTAACGAACGAAAAACAAAAAATAAGAACTTAAAAGTTGTATTTATTTTCTAGCATCTATATAATGTTATGTTTAAAAAAAACTGATGTGTCTGAAAAAAGTAAAAAGTAAAAAAAGTAGTAATAGTCAAATATGTAAAAAATATCTTTTCCAAAAAAGAAAAATATCTCTCCTCAATATCTCAATGATTTTTTTAAATTACGATGAGTCATTACTAGATTGCAGCAGCACCGAGACGTGGTGGGGCAGGGAAAGCGAAGAAAGGAATTTGCTTAGTTCCTAATCGTAAACGCAGCCGACCCCTTTGAGAGCTCTGTGCGTTAATGACCTTGTTGCTCGGTTCTGTGCGATACGATATTATTTAGTTACTTATTTGCTATTTATAGTATTTAAATATGGCTTTCTAAACAAAAAAGGCAAAATATACAGTCGATTTCAAGCTGACACGTTCGACGAAAACGAAAAAATCGTCAGATATTGGGAGGGGGGGGGGGAGATTCTGAAGAATGGAATTCGTACTACGAAGTGAGCAAAATAAATTTCCGTGAGCGTTAATATAAATTCTCGGGATTTTTAGATTTAATTGAACAATCTGTGATAAAATATTACGATAACGTTTTAAAGTGTTTAATATTAAAAATTACATTGTTTCAGAAAAATGTTTTTTTCAATAATGAGAAAAGAAAATTTTGATAATAAAAATTCTGCATTTAAATATCGATGTATATTTTACGCGAAATAATTAATCGGGAGTTGTGACTTGAATAAGGGGGAAGAGGGATTAACACTAACAACGTCATTCACGCTCCAACCACGAGCCGATTTAAGGCAGTCCATCTAAACTTTCGTTTCATTTCCGGGTTCAGAAAGTCGACCGGAAAATACGATATTTGTTTATAAAATATAATTCTATATAAATAATCTTACCCTGTTGTTTTAAATCCGCGACTTTGTCAGTCCGGGGGAAGGAGAGAGAAAAAAAAAAAATAACCCCGAAGGAAAACGTCCGAATTTTCGAGGTTGTACTGTACCAAACTTGGACTTCCTAATTGCCCCGGTTCAAAGGTTATTTTCCTAAAACGAGTACTATAGCGAGCTTAGGACGGATTTGATTGGGTTAAAAATCAAAAACTTAAAATATACCACTGAAAACAGCGGTACACTAATGTCGTGTTTTTAGTTACACAGGATCTCGAGTTATTCCGGAAAAACAAGTACATTATGGTGATGGTGAGCCCGGGACTTGTTAACTGAAGAATGCCACTGCTTCTCAATATTAAGTATGGTTAAGCAAAGTTTATAAGCTTAACAAGAAGCATAGGGTAGGGGGCCCAGAGAGAAATGGGATATTTGCGGCATCCAGATCCAAATTCCCACCCCCCCTCAAATTTTATTGAAAAATAATTTTATTATAAAAATTATACGTATTAAGTTATGTTTGATTATTTAACTGAATTTTATGATAAATACGAAAACAATTTTATACAAAATATTCATTGCTCATCATTAAATACAACCAAGTGTACTCGGCGTTGGTCATGGATTTTGATGCAAATCTCATGAGAATTACACCGGAACTCACGGCAAATGCTAGGAAGCTAAGGAACGCTTTAACAATACACACGTTTATAACAAAATAAAGTAAAATAATGCGTGGACGCACACACGGCTATGCTAGTCACGATTGCTCATCTTAAATACCGGCCAACGCCGATAAAACGAAATAATTTTATTGTTGATATCATTTAATCTTTCAATATTAATGCAACTGTGTTAAAATATCAGTAAATTGCCCATTGAAATTCAGGTGCCCAAGGTCGGACCCCAAACATCAAGATACAGGCTGCTCTGCATGTTTCATTTTCAGATTTATACACATTTTTATAAAATAATTTAAAAGAATAAAAACAACTTATCTGTGCACTAAAGAAACTTGTCAATTTCATGCACTTTGACGCATCTTGTCTAAGCTGGCGATCATTTTCTCTCTCCCTTCTATGTATGTTAGGCATTATGTCTGAGCATTTGCAGTGGACAACTAGGTAAATTTTGAAACTGTACCTTACAGAAATTCGTAAAAGAATAACTTCTTCCTCAGTATCTGTAGTTTAGCAAGAATAGCACCCCACCTTTTTAAGAATTCCCCCATCTCCTGATTGGATAGATGCTTTTGCTAAAGTGTTTATGTGATTTTATAACCCTTTAAAGGCAACCTATGAATTCTCTTCGAATTTTCTTTGAGGGCGGCCGTGGAAGGTATCTATGTGGGCACCGGCATTCAAGATCAATATAATTTAAACGCCTTTGAGGTACAGAGAAGCAATAAAACCCATTGTTATCAATGTCAGGGCTGGGGAGAAACGAATGTTTATCTGAGGAGTGGGGAACAATAACTCCTGGAAGGAGAAACCTTGAGAATGACACTCTCCGGGGTATACAGCTTATCTTGGGTCCGGGGGCTCAGAGGGATATGATTTCGCCCCTGTGGGGTGGAAGTTCAGCTAGTGGTGTCCAGTTATATTGGTACATTTTCCATTCATTTGGCTGTCAATATTGTTGCGATTTTTGTGCAGCTTTAATAATGAATGGGAAAAAACTTCGCACAATCACGGATGTTTTGAAAATTTGACTATATATGATATGGCCCCATTTTGGAAAAGGGCATGCAGGGCGGTATTTTTCGATGTCAGGGCGCAAAATTATAGTATTGGGGCAGGCGGGGCGGGTTTTTTAATTTCTGAGGGCAGCGGGGCGGGCCGCCCCGCGAAAAACACCTAGGATGAACCCTGCTAAACTTATTATTGGCATCCATTTAGCGGAACATGCACTGGATGTCAAGAACGGTAAACTTTCCACTGTTCTTGCTCAGTATGTCTCAAATGATAATTTTCTGCCTGTTTTTGAAAAAACTTTTCTTTTAATCCGTTGCAATAACCCTCGTAATATTCTTCTTTATGAATCCCTTTTCGTTTATATTTACCGTGCCTCTATTTGAATCTTGATCCCATTCAAACTTTTAAGTTTTGCCTAGTGACTCATTCTCGACTCAAGCAATTCAAGCCTCTTCACAGTTACCTTTGACTTCCTTTTAAAATTTTTTAAATTTTCAGGCCTTTAATTTCGTCATATTTGTATTTTGCTTGGAATTGGCCTGCATTAAATTATCGGTGCATGTTTGTTTATTTGGATATTTAGAGATTTATTATTACTTAATAGCCTTGTATATTACCATTTTATTTATGCAAATTTTGGCGTGTCTCTATATATGAACGATTGAATGCTTTACATCTTGTATTGCCACTGATGAAGGGTGTTTATATGCTTGAAGTGTTGTGTCCTTGAGTTTTATTCAAGTTTAAATAGATGTATTACCAACTGGATGATTTAATATAGTTTATAATTAGCAACTAAATTTTGATAAGCGTGATATTTAACTAATGCCTAAACCTAGTGAACTGAAATTTCAGACATAGGTTGTATTCATAGAGTAGTGATATTCAGTTATATAGATATAAATTTTATATATATAGTGTATATGTACTGTACATTAAAACATTTTCAAAAACATACAATAAGTTAAATGTCAAAAGTTCACAGATTTCAAAACAATTTCTCATTTCATTACATTTACACAATATATATGCAGACTGCATCACCTGTTTACATATGCATTAAATATTTTGAAATGTAGAGTACTTCACTGTAAGTTATAAATACTTTTCAAGGAAATATTAAAGTGTTTTGTTATTTTCAATAAACTTTTGCTGTACATATTAATTATTATCCTTTGTTTTTATTCTAGTACCTGTTAAATTTTCCATAAAAAATGCATTAAAAATATTGGTTAATGTTTTCAAGGTCTTGGGATGCATTGGGATATATTGTATTGATTATTAAATCGATTTTGCAATATGTGTGTGTATGTATGTTAGTATGCTTGTATGTATGTTAGTACATGTGTGCATGTATGTTAGTACGTGTGTGTATGTATGTATGTTAGTACGTTTGTGTATGTATGTTAGTATGTGTGTATGTATGTATGTTAGTACGTTTGTGTATGTATGTATGTTAGTACTTGTGTGTATGTATGTTAGTGTGTGTATCCATAAGTTTATGGATGCAATATCTCATGAATGAAGTGTTTTGAATTAAATTTGGTAATATTATTACACTAGTGAATACTGGAACCCTATTGATTTTAAATGCAAATGAATGTTCAGAAGACCTTCCAATTTTTAAATAAAATTTTGAAAAAATCAGCACTTTCAATAATGTTACATAAATATTCCATTTCTTGTGTAATTTTTTATTAGAAAATGAATGACAAACTTAATGCTAGCAAGAACTGTTCTTGTGATATTGCACATTTTACAAATAAATTTATAAAAAAAATTGCATAAAACCAAAAGGTGTTAACTATTGTGAAATGTTCCTTCTTTATATCCAATATTATGTAACGCATTTTCTAACATCCTTCCCATATATCTAGTTTGTAGTATTCACAAGAAGATAATTTTTTCAATGGCTTTATATTTTGACGTCCAATAATTACCAAATGTCATTTGTTTGTCCATCTACAATGCTTGGTAATAAATTTGGTGATGATTTGATAAAATATCACCAACTTGGCGGCTTTTTTTAAATGATACCAAGTTGACTTGAATATTGCTGAAGTTTTAGTAATGACAACAAAAATAATGGTAGATTAATGAATATTCAATACTTTGGAAAATGAGGTTCAAGTTATATGATAATTCCAGCTGCTTTTCATGGTTCAAAATTAGTGGTCGTTAGTCATATTTTGCTTCTATTATGAATTTCACTTTGACGACTGAGATTTTAGACAAGGTAGTCATTTTTGACAACTAACTTTTCTGCCCTCCCCCCACATACACACACACACACGTATAATGAAAATTCTAACTATCTAACTAACATACACTGTGGATTGCATATGGCGGTACAGTGGGTCGCCGTGGCCTCTGATATTAGGCCATTTATTAACTCACATCTTTTTGAAAGAACAGTAAAATTGGTGATTATTTTAAAGGATGCTAAAATTTGCGGCTGTTAAGAAAGAATCCCAGTTTGTAGAAAAAAAAATGTTAAAATTTAAGATTTTCATGAAATGTACTTAATAAGTGATTTTTTATAACACACTAAATGCATACATTTTACACACAAAATCTTATTCTAACTTGTTTTGGTTGACGTTATATTGAAAAAAAAAAAAAAAGCCTCTACTTCTATTCTTTCAGTGGTGCCATCTATTGATGGTATTCAGAAATTAAAGATTATAAAGTAATTACTAGTGATTTTCCTGGCGCATTTTCCGATTTCAGGAGTCTAAGCAAACATGTGATTCGTTTGCAGATTTGCGAATTTCCGCTTTTGTCTGGATATTTTCGTTTTTCTCATTTTTTGCCTGTGGAATTTTATTCTTTCTGCAGGCGAAATTATTTTTCCTCACGAATTCCAAAATATCTCTTTCTTAAGTGAGGTGTGTGTTGTTGTTGTTGAAACCCAGAACGTCCAACCTACCAGAAAGGTGTAAGGTAACTGTTTGGACGGTCGGGAAGTGCCACCCAATTTAGACCGGAACCCAGTGGGGGAGGCATCCACAGGGACCGTACCCTCCTTCCCCTACCACCAACCTCTCGGAAGGACTTTCGGACCCACATGTTTAACGTGATCGTACTCCGCATGAACACGGCGGCAGTTTTCGCAGTGGCTGGAATCGAACCCGGGCCTACCGAGTGCAACTCCAGCGCGCTAACCAATGGGCTACCGCGCCCCCAAGTGAGGTGTGTGTGGAAGACCCAGGCCGTCCGACTCATCCGAGGATTTGAGTAGCTGGTTGGACGACCGGAAGTGAGGTGTGTGTGTCATACAGATCACAAAAGTTTCGAAAAAGTTATGAAATCGATCACGAATTTCCAAAATGTCACGAAACAGGCAACAAAGTCACAAATTTTGAGATCTACATCTAAAAAATCTGTTTCTGTGATTGTGAAATCAGTGCTCGCAAGCAGCAATTCCTTCCGTGTCATGAGGGAGATGACCAATGATGAGGTGTGTGTGTCATACAGATCACAAAAGTTTCGAAAAAGTTATGAAATCGATCACGAATTTCCAAAATGTCACGAAACAGGCAACAAAGTCACAAATTTTGAGATCTACATCTAAAAATCTGTTTCTGTGATTGTGAAATCAGTGCTCGCAAGCAGCAATTCCTTCCGTGTCATGAGGGAGATGACCAATGATTATCTTTCTCCCAATTATCAACTAAAATTCTTATAATTATTTTGTGTTATGCACAAAAAAAAAAAATTTTATTCTTATGAGTTGTATACGAAAGAGCTAGCTATTTTTCAAACATATTATTAGTGAAATAAAGAACTATTTTGTAGCAGTATTGCTAGAAGCAGTATTTGTTTGCAATCCTCTGTATATTTCATTTAATTCTGAAAATATTTTTCACTTATGCAGTCTGTTTGTATTGACTAAAATTTTGATAATTATTATGAGTTGTAAACAAAAATGCTGTTTTTTAAACATATTTAACATTATGAAGGGCTATTTTACAGTGGTATATTGTTTCACTGTTTAGAAATATCAGATCAGTTGTATTAAAAAGTTAATGTTTGTAACTTGTCTAGATCGTAGTATTTATGTTGAACAATATTGCTGAAGATGAGATTTTAATTTTGTGGTATAGAAATATTAATGCAAAATATATATTTATTTGGATATTTCCATTTTGATAGATTTAATTATTTATGTACACAGTAGAGCTAGTTGATTCTATTATACAATTAACAATATAAAGTGGTTTTTTTTTTTTTTTTTAACCAATGGCCAGGCATTGACTCTTTTATCTTCGCCTATACATCGGCCAGAACAGTGAACCTCTTAGCCGTCAAATTACGTTGCCCCAGCTCACCAGTGGGGGTGGGGACACATTGCGTCCAACAACACAAACATTCATGTCTTACGTGGGACTCGAACCCACAACGTGGCGGGCGATCAATCGCTGGAAACGCTCGCCTTGACCGTGCGGTCACCACGTCGACTGAAATGAGCCAACAGTATGTGGTGTTCCCAGGTGGTCACTTACCCAAGTACTAACCGCGCCCGATGCTGCTTAACTTGGTGATCTAACAAGAACCAGTGTTTTCAGCACGGTAGAGTCGTTGGCTCTACAAGATAAAGTAAATGAGTGTTTATCTTGGACTTGTTACATGAATTCAAAATGTTTTCTATTTTGATCTTTTCACAATCTTATGCTTATCTAAAGCTAAATGAATAAAATAAGGAGTTTTTAAGTGTCTTTATACCCCCCCCCCCCCCCCCAAAAAAAAAAAAAAAAAAAATCTTGGAGTTCTTATCTACAATGATCAGTGCAGAAAAATTGGAAGTATAATTTAATTTCATAACAATAAAACAGCTAATGTAAAAATAACGCTTTGAATTCGAATATTTTTTATATTTTGTTAAATAAATGAATATATGCAATGTAATTTTTATGAATATATGCAATGCAATATTTATTTATTTATTTATTTTTGCTTCTCCTATAAATTCAAATTTAAAAAATTCAAGGTTTTTAAATATTAAATATTAATTAAAAAATTAAATTTATTATATTTTGAAGTGTTAGTGATAACCTCTATGCGTTAAACCATTGTAATTATTTATCATAGACTCTTTCTAACAAATGGTGTCAAAATACAAAATAATGTAGGTAAGTGTTGTTCCTAGATTGAGAGGATAAATTTGTTCAAGCCTGGTTTTTATTAACGGCATATATCATTTGCTTTTAAATATAATAAGTATATAAATTAACTACTATTTATTTTTAGCATAATTTGTTTTAGATTTAATTTTCATTTTTAAATTGAGGAATTTTCCCTGGTTTAATTTTTTTAAATCAATAGGCCTCTGACATTTATCAATTAAAATAAAGATATATCTTTTAATTTGTTTGAGATATATTGGGTCTACAGACATCATTTAAAAAATGGTTGATTTTATTTGGGGATGCTCAAAATATGTAGACCCACCAAATTAAGAGTTGAATTTGTTACTTCACTATCATATTTCCCTTTTACATATCAATGTATTGTTGGGAATGTTAAAATAGAGATGATTGTGTAAAATCCTGAGTATTTTTCCTACAGCAGTTTGGGATGGCGAAATAATTTTCAAAGCTTACTTCCATTGCGGTAGTATTTCCATAAAATGTTCTCAGTCTTCAAGTCAGTAAATTGTTTATACAAATTCAACTTATCTTTCATGCATGTTTCCATTACATTTTAACTTTTATTATACAGGCAAACTTTTTTTTATAATAAAGTATCCAATTTTATCAAAATACCAATTTGCAATGTTGTCAAAGTTAGACTTTTTCACATTTAATCAGGGTTGGGTTTTTGACATGACGTTGGTTTAATCCATGTTTTAACCGGATAAAACTGTTAAAAACCCAAAAGCTGTGAACAGAAGGGGAATTTGATTTAAAAACAATAAAACCACCATGTCAATCATAAGATTGATCACCCATATAAATTTGAACAATATTATTTAAAAAAAATGTAAGTAATTCTAAAACATTATCCTTACAACAATACAAGTACATAAATACTTTTAAAATATTGAAATAGTGGCAACAATTAAAAATAATTTTTCATGTATTTGAATTTAAATATCAAGATAGTCTGATTTTGTTTTAAATTAAAAACAATATTTATAACTTTTCAGAAGTTTTAATATTTTAACATTTTAGAGATAGTACAATTTGTTTTTAATATTCGGGTTCATTACACCCATGTAGCATTTCTGGTAGGTCGGACGGTCTGGGTTTCAACACCCATGTAGCATTCAATAACACAAGTTTAGAACTTTTCTCTAGTCCTAAACGATTTCACAGTTTAGAATGGATGATTCCGAAATACCTTTCCACCACATTATCGGATTGGTGAGTTTTGTACTTGTACTGAAGTAAGATGTTGGGAATGGGCTTTCTTGGGCTTCAAGTGCAATCAGAAGTGGTAAACAGCCTTCAATTTTTTTTCTGTAGTATAAAAACGAGCAGTTTCCAATTGGCTATCTGTTAAGTCTTTACCCATATATTTCGAACGCATCATGTAAGCGAGGAAATGAATGGATTGGCATTAATGCCTGTTCTAGTCTTTTCTGAACAATTTTAATGTGTGGTTGCAGGGAATCTTCTTTCATAAGACTTAGCCAAATATGGCATGCATCGGCCAGTATTGCTGTATCTCTTTATAGTATATAGGCCTACATTTTAGTTGGCAAAAAGGTTTTTTTTCTTCCAAAAATTTATTTCCAAGGGGCTATATCCACTTTTTTTTTACCAATATAATAAAAATAACAATAAATTTATTCAAATCAATTAAATATACAATATACAAATAGAGTTGCTCTCTTTCAATTATTATATATTGTTTTACGGTATTTGTTTTATTACCCCTCCCCCCCTCCCTAAAAATGCAAAGGACCCGAAAGTAAAACCTTGCACAGGGTACATGAAAACTAGTTACGGTACTGATTGAGGGTGACTGAATTTTGATTGGCAATATTGTTTGTTTCTTTCTCACTTGACAGTTTTTGACATTCAGGTTTTTAACGTGACGGTTAAAACCATGGATTAAACCGGATAAAACCGTCATGCGTCAAAAACCTGCTAACCCTGCATTTAATTCCATGGTTATCCAAAGACATTTCTTTTACAATGTCTATTGAAAAATATTTTTAGGTTCTGAAAGAATTATTTTTATCATCTTTTAATGACTATTGTATGTGTTGCATTTTTTATAGAAACATCAATGACCTTTTTTGATTAGCATGTTTATGGTTTATGTTTTTAATGACAGTAGGTTTTAGAAATTTCAGAAAGATGTTTTTATTTTTGAGCCTGCTTTTTATTACTTTTAAAAGTGTGCACACATCCATTGAAAATAGATCAAATTGATCTACTTGCATATTTACTCATCAATACTTTCTTTTACAGGTTTAGCTCCACAGTTGAATTAAACAATCAGTGCAGTCTTTAAATGAGAGTTAGAAGTTTTCATTTTTTTTAAAAATGTAAATGCCTGGATATGATTATGTAGCTATGTTATACTTATGCAATAAAAATGTAGAGCAAAGTGTTCTGATGATTTATTTTGATTTAGATTGAATGTAACTGGTGTTTCTGCAAAATAGACGTGACAATCTTTCAAGTGTATTTCATTAAACTTATTTTATTTCTGCAAAATTAACACAATTTTTAATAATTTGTTTTGGTTAGATGTATTATTCTTGTTCCAATTCAAAATATATTGGAAGTATATTAATGAAGGTGAACTGGCTTGCCAAGTCTATTTATTGTAGACATAAATGAACACTGTACACTTTCAAATTACTAACTGATTTTAAGGGTACTTTGTAAAAGTCAAAATGAAAATATAGCCCTTCCATTTCACTGTATCCAGAAAATATTATATAAAGGGCTTTACTTCAAGCTTATATTTATGGTTCAGTCATATAGAAAGAATTTACATTTTTAATGAAAGTGTTACTGAGTTTAAATGTTATACAGATTTTACAGTTGTTGAAATGTTGCTGATTTTAAAAGTTATTAATTGTGTTAAAAAGTTATTTATATATACTATTGAGCATACTGTAAGAAAGACTCTGTTTCGAAAATAAGTATTGATGCTACTGGCAGTCTAGTTAAATGCCTGAAAAGACCATATGGGAATAAATCCTCCCACATATTTTTGTAAGAACCCGCAATTAATGATGCGCAGAAGCAATTTTATATCAGCAATATACTATCAGACAGGGAAGATAATAATCATTTATCATTGGCTTGCTGTTTGGATTAAGGAAAACGGTATACTACCAAACGAATTATCCTGTGACCACTCCACAGCCATACTTGCGGCTTCTGTTTAAATTTTTACCCAGCATAGTAGTTTAAAAGACTATTTGGAAGTTTGCTTTACTTTAGTATTCAAAACTAAGCAGGTAGAGAAACCTCGAGCTTTTATCCGGTGTGATGTCTCTCACACCATAAAAATCATAGCCATGTGGGGTCCCCTGCGTGATAAAAGCAGCCATACAAGAAACTTTTATATTCGTACGGCTACACAAATATTGTTTATCAAGTAATATGCAAGATATCAAGGATATTCTTAGAGTAGCGCAGAGCTAAACCGAAGGAGTCGACACAAAAACTCATATATTAACATCCTGCGAAGTTTCAAAGGGCAATTGGTGAGTTAATTAAAACCTACCTTAAAATTTAGTATCTTTCTGTCATCGAGAAGATCCATGAATACTGCCATTTGTCATGAATATTTTTTAAAACAAATTGTTTGATGTCAGTTAAAGGGATGGTCAGCTTTAAAGTTTGAATAGCTGATTTAGCAACAATGTCTGCCAACTCATTTCCTTTGATACTCACATGTCCTGGGACTCAACAGAATTTAGTATGGTACTAGCCGAATACCCGTTGAAAATCAACGGTTTTGCAAGGAGCAACCCCTGAATATTGTCATTTTTTTAATAATTTGCGTTTCACATTTCTTCGGCAAATTGAATATTTTAGCGTGCGGAACCCCCTTAAAGAAAAAAATATTGAAAATTTTAAATTGCGCACGTCTTCCTTTCGAACAATCTACCAGTACACAAAATTAAAGTATCTCATCCCGAAGCATACTATTTTATCATCTCCCCTTTCGAACGTTTTTCCGTGGAGCACACCCATAAATGAACATTTTTGAAAAGCTGTTTCATCTTGCGTTTCTTATCAGATGATTGGCCCATATACCAAATATCAAGCCTCTATCATATTTAAAAGGAAGCATGTCGCATTTATTCCGAAAATCGAACATATTGGTGTTCGGCACCCCTAAGGTAGCAAATATTGGAAATGTGAAATTGCACTCTTTCTTCCTTTCAAACTATCTACCAGTACACAAAATTTGATGTCTTTATCCTATCGTGAAGCACGTTTTTCTATCACTTCATATTTCGAGCATTTTTCTGTGTTGCACTCCCTTAAATGATCATTTTTGAAAAACTGTAATAATCTTTGGGTTTTTTTATCAAATGATTATCCCATATACTATATTTCAAGCTTCTGTCATATTGTAAAGGAGGCGTTTTTTATTTGTTCGTCAAATCGAACATTTTAGTGTGCGGCACACCCTACAATAGCAAATATTGGAAAACTGAAATTGTACACTTTCTATCTACACGTATACCAAATTTGAAGTCTTATCTCATCGCGAAGCATGCTTTTTCTATCATTTCACCTTTCGAATGCTTTTTGTGCAGTATCCACCCGCCTTAAATATACATTTTTGGAAACTCCATCCTTCTTGGGTTTTCTATTAAATGATTCGCCCATATACCAAATATCAATATTTTTGTGTGCGACACTCCCTAAAGTAGAAAATATTGGAAAACTGAAATTGTACACTTTCTTCCTTCCAAACTATCTACCCATTCACCAAATTTTAAATCTCTATCTCATCCCGAAGAATATTTTCTTATCAATTCACCTATCGAACGTTTTCCTCTAGAGTCCCCCCCCCCCCCCCCATAAGTGAAATGTGAGTTTAACCCCCCTCCGCCATAAGTGGAAACAAAACCAGGAAGGAAAAGGGTGTTTCAACATTACACGGGGATGGTAATCTATACACGAGAAATCGCAATTATTTAAATCACTATTTATTTATAAAGTGAAAATGGTGCAACCTCGTGCTAATCACTAGTTTTGTGCAAACATCCGGGGGGGACATGCTTGCATGCTGCACAAATGGACACTATTATTAACATATAAATAGTTGAGGGGATTGAGGGAGAGGAATTGTCTCGATTAGAAATTTTTGGAAATTTCAAAGCTCAATATGATAATTTTTATAATTTGACAAAATATCCCAAATTTTATATTCTAAAATTAATGTGGGGGGGGGGGGGGGGGGGGCGATATTCTAACATCGTCTTTCCTTAGCTAAATTGGTTCCACTAAATTATTTCTCATTTAAAATTGTTTTACCGGTGACCTTAGAATATGGGCAATACCTAAATTAACTACAATTTTTTCCAGAAATGAACAACTATTGTTCTTCTATAAAATACTTCATGGAACAAAAATGTTTCTATCGGAAATTTTACATTCTTCTGCATTTAACAGAAGTAGTAAATCGTTGTACAAAGTGTAAAAAATTAAAATGAGAAAAATTATATGTTTACTGCTTTATTTTTGTTTTTGAAGATAAATCATCAATTCATACACACAAAACACACCACTGTGTACTGTATGAAAATAATTATAAAGCCTAAACCGCAACACAGGACATTATTTATTTGAAAATCAATTTTTTAACAATTTAAATTCCTGTTTCGTACTGCCCAATTGTACGTTACTGCACGTTAAAAAACCCCTACCCTTTCCCACAATGAAAAAAAAATATTAAATTTCTCAAATGCATGTTTTACTCTGACGGAGGATTTTCCCTCTAAAATATGCAACACAAATTTCGATTTTATAGAAAAACATTGACACAAATTGAGACTTAATTATCGACGAATGTTGAAACTGGTTCAGAGAAGAATGCCAAAATTCATTTAACGTTTAATTGCTTATTATTAATATATTTCTATATTAATCAGTATTAATATTTACACAAAATAATGTAAGTAAAATATAGTATAAACACCGCTAACAGACAAAATGATCCTGGACTGAGAAATCTGCTCGGACTGAATAAACGTTTTCAAATGCTTCAAGTTGAATTATTCATTCAAGGCCGTCCATAAAAATTGTGGATACCCTTGCAAACATTTATCACGCTTTCTCCGCCCGCCTTGTGAAGGATGTGAAGTCAGGATAAAATTACTGAAAATATATTATCTTTCTAATATTCAAGTTATATTTTATTCCCAAAATAAAACTATTCAAAATTAATTTTATCTTGGAATATTGTATTTTAAATAGTTTCAGGCAATTACAAAACTATTGATGAAGTATTAAAAATTAATCGCTACTTATGTCGTTATTGGATTCAATAAAAAATCTGATGTGGGCAGCACATGACTTTCCCTGCAGACTCAAATTCATATTTTCTTTATTTTTTTAATAATTCGTTAGATTGGGTTTAATTGCACCAAATAATACAAAATTTAAATTTCTAATTCAATTTTTGTTTTTATTTGGTAATTGGACATTTTTCCAAAATTGGCGTAACAAAAATACAAGAAATCTCATATATCTTGAAAATGGTTAGTCCTAAAACATAATGGAATGTGTTATATTCTTTTCCTCGTCAAGAATTTCGTATAAAACAAGAATTTAATTGATACATTTGAGCATACGTAGTCTTTTTTTAACACTTTACAACAAAGTTGAAAAGTGTTTATGACTTTGTTCATTCTGTGTCTGTCCGTTAGCACGATAACTGCCATAAAAATGACTTAATCAAAATGAAATTTTAGTATGCTGTTCAGACGGTCTGTAGGACCTATGGGAATATGAATGACCCAATTAGTTTTGGGTTGAACCCGGGTTGAAAAAATGAAATACATTGAGCCCTATGGGACCTAATTTTTCAAACATTTTTTAAGCGGATTTAAAATTCACAAATTGCTTCGAAAATTTTAGATAATATTCAAATTGTTCCATAAAATATATAAAAAAAAATTCAGCGCATTTATATATTCGGTAGTTTTTTAAATAAAAATTAAAATAATAATTTCACCTCTTATATGAAACGATCACGTGACCATGATATGAAACTATCACATGACCCACTTCAAAATGATATATGGCATCCATCTTGTTTCAAAATCGTGATTTTTTAAGTTCTTTTTAATTCATATTGAGTGTTGTATCCGTCCTAAAACTACTTTATTTTTGCTTAAATTCTGTGCATCTACATACCGAAACAACGCAAATACAATATATTTCAGTTTAAATGATTATCCAAATTTGATTATTTCTACAACTAAGCCTATTTTTCACTTATGTAAAATGTAAACAGCAAAATATATAGAATGAGTTGTATTAGAGTTGCTGTATTTTTTTAACACAAAATCATTTGGTCCATGGAGTCTGCATGGTTGATATGAATGAAATATTAATTGATTTTACAAACAGAAGGACAATTTTTTTCGATGAAGTTTTAAGCATAGAATTTAATTACTTGTGGCTCCATGGTCTTAATTTTTAAATAAAATAAATTATTATAGTATTGTGATAAATGAAGTGAATGGGAGAAAGTTATGAATGAAATTCTGTTTTTATAGAGATCCAGGCGTGTTATTTTTTCTATGACGTCATTTGAATTAATTTCAGTTGTCAGCATGTGTGAACTGTTGCACTGCAATCAACTCAAACCCTAACTTAAAGTGGAAATTCGATCACCATACAGATGATCGATCTAAATGCAGGGCGCTGCAAATGAAACTACAACGCATTAGAGATCTACAGAAAAATCTCTGATCCTTCTTTCGATTTTTACATATTTGTTTCATTTCGTATATAATTTTGTATATATGTTAAATATTTTACACTTCATAATGTATCTTTCTTCCTCTCATCCGGGCAGCGGTATTGACTTTTGCCAATATGGTTTTTAAAATTTTACAAATCAACACCAACCACTCCCTCTTCGCATAACAGTAACCGTTTTAAATTCGCAATTACCTTAAAAATCTTTCACTACTTCAATTACTTCTACGTCAAAAAGTACATTCGCTTCAAGATGTGTTATAATTGTCGAGGCTTCGGCCATGTTGCTAGCTTTTACCCTCACAGCAAAGATCGTCACATGTGTGACAGTGGCGTTGTAATCACATGATACCTGGGTTACTTACCTTATTGATATTGTTTGCCTCCAGGAGCCCTATTTAGTTAATTGTAATGTTCTTGCCCCTCCCGGCACTGTTCAATATTCCTCCCTCTCTAAAAAAGCGTTAATTTTAGTTTTTAACCCTAACCTAATTACTGGATTCAAATTTAATTCATCAACTGCTGTCTTTGTTGATGTCTATTTGCTCTCTAATAAGTTTGCTACCCTCTCCAGTATCTACTTCCCTCCTCACGATTACTATCCTGATCAAATACAAGAACTATCCTCGCTCGATTTCTTAAAGTGCAATTTTCTCCTTGGCGATTTTAATGCCAGAGCTCGGATGTGGGGATATGGTTTCTCTGATCAGAGAGGGCTGGACATGATTGATTTTTGCCTAAACAACAACCTTGTGGTATATAACAATCCAAAATCTGGGCTAATATTCGCTTCACACTCTGGCATCGGCTTTCCCGATCTCACCCTAGTAAGTTTTTCCCTTATGACATTATTCAAAATTGGGGGATCCTCTCGTGTGATTTTTTTAGCGACTATAAATATGTCCAAATCACCCTCAATCTTCACCCTCATATTAATACATTCTTTTTTAAAACCCGTTATGGAATTGGTAAACTCATCTTTAACTTTAAATCGCACCTTAACTCTCTTATAGACAACATCTCGTGCTCTGGCTCCTAGATTGTTTCCTTAAAATCTTTATTGGCCTAACTCAAACTTGCGCTCTTTCCCATATCCGCAAGAAAAAATCTACTAAAATTAGTAACTTTTCCTGGTGGAGCAGAGATTTATCTAAATTTAGAAACTTCGTTACAGCTCTGCACAAAATAATTAAATCCCTCGAGAGGAACTCCGCCTCCCTTGATTCTATCACTGCAGTCAGAATTGTTTATAAAAAAATCTGATGTGAGCAGCACATGACTTTTCCTGCAGACTTATATTAACGTTCTCTTTATTTTAATTAAATTTATTTCACTTTTAATTCAATTTTCATTCTCATTCGGTAACCGGACTTATTTTCAAAGGTGCCGTAGAGAAAATAAGAAAAACTAAAATATCTCGAGAACGGCTAGTCCTAGTGTAATGGGGTTGGTCTTATTCTTTTTGCCGTTAAAAATTACGTATTAAACGAGCATTTAATGTATATATTTGAGTATACCTAGTTCTTTAGTTTAGATTTTGACGATTTTTGCGGGCCATTTTGCAAAAAAAGGCAGGTTATTTTTTTTACGAATCGTACCAAAATCTAATCAGCACCAGGGTAACGCACAAGCGACTCATCTACCGAATTTTGTAAAATTCAGTCCATTAGTTTTTCAGTTACAGTGCATACAAGCTTATGCGGGCCATTTCGCAAAAAAGGCGGACTCTTTTATCCCAAATCGTGCCTAAAACTAATCAGCACCAGACACGCTCACAAGTGACTTACCTACCAGATTTTGTGAAATTCGGTCCATTAGTTTTTTAGTTAAGAGTGGATACAAAATCTGCACAAACAGACACACACACACAGACGTCACGCTAAAAATTGTTTTTTCGTATTCTAGAGGTCTCGAAATGTGTAGATCCGTCGAAAACTCGAGTTGTGATTTTCGGGACTCCAATACTTTCCCTATACATTACCATGTATTGCAGGGAAAGTAAAATGTTATTCTTATAGTAGATACTTATATTCTTTCCAAAATATTGAATTTCCTTCAATTAGTCGTCATTTTCATTGATTTGGCGTCATTTTTATCCATTTGGCGAGATTTTTGTTAATTTGGCAACAATTAAAAATGTCGCCAAGTTGGCGACATTCCGCCAAATTCGTCGCCAAAATATCAACAAGCGTTATGGACGGAGAAATAAGTTATTCTTACAGCAGATAAATGATTATTGGCATTCAAATACAAAAGTATTTTTCAAAGTATCTTTTTTCATGAATGGAACGAGCTAGTTCAACGAAAATGATGTCACCAAATTTATCGCATGGTAACATATGAAAAGTGAACATGTTTCTCAATAGGAAATTTTTTTTTATTATTTTATATGACTTTTTGATAATTTTTTTGAAAAATGTGCAATATCTCGAGAACGATTCATGTTAGCGTTTTAAAATTTATGTCAATCATTTTCTAAAAAAAAAATTACATAAGAAATATCTATTTGCGCAACTTTATTAGTGGTTTTGATTTTTTGACGATTTTTTCAAAATTTCCATCGAAAATTTAGGGAGTTCTGAACATTCGATTGCGTATAAAAACAGTAGGCTTCCAGTGTTTACGGATTGTGATTTTTGTACCAAATTTCGTTCGAATCGGTCCATTCGTTCGTCAGTTATCGTCTCCACAGACTCACTGGCACACACATACTTTCCTCATACTACGGTCCTCAGGGCGAGCCGGACGGTCTGGGTCTTCAACACACACACATACTTTCACACACAGACATCACTTCAAAAATGTTTGATTCGTGATCAGAGATGCTTGAAACGTGCTCTCTACGTCGAAAACTCGAATTCGAATTTTCGACCCCGTCACAATACTTTCATTATACATTATGTATATAAGGAAAGTAATAAAGCGAAATATAAACTTCAAATGATCAAAGCCAGGCAAGAGACATGTAAACATTTTTGCTCTAGCTGCAGAGGCAAACTTGGCTCTCATTTCAAATTCACATTCCAAAACCTTTGTAAAATCAATAATTTAAACATACTTTTCCCCGATAACCCCACCTCTGTCATTAAGACAAAATCCGGCGTCTTTTGGACCACCATTTCAAAGATGATTATGACTTCACTGAATTTCCTACATTTGAGTTACCTTCGGGCGGGTTGGGAATTGTTTCGGATGAAGAACTAGCTCTTCTCAATCTTTAATAATTTTAAAAATGGTGAAGTTTCTGGCCCCGATAACCTTGACTACACAATCTGGAAGCCTCTTTTTAAATCCTACCCCTTCCTTTTGTCTAAAATTATCAACTTATGTTTTAAATTTTGTCACTTCCCCTCTTATCTTAAAAATGCTAATATTTTATTTTTTAACAAACCCAGAAAAAATCCCTCCCTTTGCAGTTCCTACCGTCCCCATTTGTTTACTCCCCACTTTCGGCAAAATTCTTGAAAAACTTTTCATTAATAAACTTAATTTTCGGCTCTCGACTGAGAAGGTCCTTCATCCCTTTCAGTTCGGTTTTAAGGAGTTATCTAACTGTGAAGACGCGACTCACAGGCTTATCAATGTTATCCAAAGTCACAAATCTAAACATTTTGTTTCCCTTACCACCGTGGACATCTGCGGTGCATTTGACAGCCTTAATTGTAATATCCTTCCCCAAACTTTCAATGATATTAATCTACCCCATAATTGCTAAAAATTTGTTTTTTCTTATCTTGCCAATAGGCATATTACTTACTCTGATTCTAATTCACAATACTCCAAATTAATTTCTATGGGTGCTCCTCAGGGTTCGGTGCTTTCACCAATCTTTTGGAGCATTTACTTCAAAATCCTAAACCTTAACAATGACCTACATTATTTACAAGCCTTCGCAGATGATCTTGCGGTGGTAGCTTACGGTTCTTCCTTGCATTCCCTCCGTTCCAACACCAATAACCTACTTAATATTATTTTAACTATTTTAAAATTAAATGTTTCTCCCGACAAATGTAATGCTGTTATCTTTAATAAAAATAGGTCAAAAATTAGAAACCGCGCCCCCACTTCAAAATCCTAGACAAAAAAATAAACACAAGACAACTTATTTACCTTGGAATTACCACTGATGACAATTTAAAATGGAGTTCGCACATAGTCAACCTAAAGGGAAAATGTTATAAAATTGTTTCCACCTTTGGGAGGGTCTCTGTGTGGCAGCAATTGGGGCGTGGATAAATTCTTTCTCAAGATTTGGTATCTGGCCGTAATTGAAAAGACTATCATTTATGGTGCAGGAATTTGGGGAAATGCTTTAACGGGGGCTTAGGTCAAAAAACTTTTATCTCTTCAAAGAATTTCTTCCTAAAAATATCTTCTGGCTTTCGGACATCTTCTAATATCTCTCTGTTCTCCATTACTGGGCTCCCTATGGACCTCGTCATCATCGCCCACCATAAAAATTACTCATTTTAGTTGATTGAGTTTTGTGGCGCAAAATCCAAAGAGGATATGCTGTGCCAAACACATGGTAAAAAAAATCTGATGTGGGCAACACATGACTTTCCTTATATAATGTAATGAATTTTATACTTTTACAGTAAAAAAATAGATTTTTCTTATAGTAGATACTAATATTCTTTCCTAGATATTGAATTTTCGACAATTAGTCGTCATTTTCATTGATTTAGCGTCATATTTATCCATTTGGCAAGATTTTCGTTAATTTGGCAACATTTCAAAAAAATCGCCAAGTTGGCGACATTCCGCAAAATTCGTTGCCAAAATCTCGCCAAGCGTTATGCACTAAGAAATAAGTTATTCTTACAGCAGATAAATGACTATTGGCATTTAAATACAAAAGTATTATTCAAAGTATCTTTTTTCATGAATGGAACCAGATAGATCCACGAGAATGATGTCACTCAATTTATCGCATGGTATTACATATGAAAAGTGAACATGTTTCTCAATAGGAAATATTTTTTTTTATTTTATATGACTTTTTGATAATTTTTTTGAAAAATGTACAATATCTCGAGAACGGTTCATGTTAGCGTTCTAAAATTTATGTCAATCGTTTTCTAATCAAAAATTACATAAGAAATGTTTATTTGCGTAACTTTATTAGTGGTTTTGATTTTTTAACGATTTTTTCAAAATTTCATTCGAAAATTTAGGGTGGTTCTGAACATTCGATTGCGTATAAAAACAATAGGCTTCTAGTGTTTACGGATTGTGATTTTTGTACCAAATTTCGTTCGAATCGGTCCATTCGTTAGTCAGTTATCGTCTCCACAGACTCACTGACACACACACACACAGACATCACTTCAAAAATGTTTGATTCGTGATCAGGGATGCTTGAAACGTGCTCTCCCGTCGAAAACTCGATTTCGAATTTTCGACCCCGTCACAATACTTTCCTTATACATTATGTATATAAGGAAAGTAACAAACAATTAATGTAAGAGTAAAAGACAATAACAAGTGCATAATATAGAATATTCCAAAATGTACACAAAATAACATGACATTGTAAAATGTAAAACCAGTTGATAGACGCCACAAGGATGATTCAAAGTGAAAGGTAAAAAGTTATATATCATAAAAAAAATCCTATATCCAACAAAAATGAAAACGGGTTAGGATGAGGGGTTTCTCCTATCAAGTCCATTATTGTAATGTCAGAAGTCCTGAAGTGTTTAAGACGATGATGTCTGAAATTAGTGCACTCGGTTAAAAAGTGTTTTACACTCACTGATGTATGGCACCAATTACAAGAAGGTTCATGTTCACCAATAAGCAAATGCCTGTGGGTAAAACGTGTGTGACTAATTCGCAAGCGAGTTAAGATAACATCAAGTTTCCTACACTGAAAACTAGTCCACTTTTGTACTAAGGGCTTTAATTCATGCAATTTATTTTGAGTTTGCTGATTCCATGAATGTTGCCATTTATCATATAATATTTTACTAACAGTTTTTTTTATATCCGTCAAAGGAATGGGGTGATTCAGAATATGATCAGCTGTTTTTGCAGCGGTATCAGCCAATTCGTTTCCCTTTATACCAGCATGCCCCGGAACCCAACAAAATTGAATATGGTGTCCTCGTGCCTTCAGACGATGCACAAGTTGGAGGATACCTGAGTCAATGGGATGATGCATGGCCATTCTGGATGAAAGTAATTGCAAGCAAAGAACTTAACGAATCTGTATATACGTATGATGTATTACTTTCCTTATATACATAATGTATAAGGAAAGTATTGTGACGGGGCCTAAAATTCGAATTCGAGTTTTCGACGGGATAGCACGTTTCAAGCATACCTGATCACGAATCAAACATTTTTGAGGTGATGTCTGTGTGTGTCAGTGAGACTGTGGAGACAATATCTCACGAACGAATGGAGCGATTCGAATGAAATTTGGTACAAAAATCACAATTCGTGAATACTGGAAGCCTATTGTTTTTAAACGTAATCGAATGTTCAGAACCTCCTTAAATTTTCGAGGGAAGTTTTGAAAAAATCATCAAAAATACAAAACCTTTAATAAAGTTACGCAAGTAGACATTTCTTATGTAATTTTTCCTTAGAAAACGATTGACATAAACTTAAGAACGCATGAACAGTTCTCGAGACATTACACATTTTTCAAATAAATTTATCAAAAAATCCCATAAATTAAAAAAAAATATTAACTGTTGAGAAACATGTTCACTTTTCATATGTAATATCATGCGATAAATTCGATGACATCATTCTCGTGGATCTAGCTCGTTCCATTCCTGAGAAAAGATACTTTGGTATTTGAACACCAATATTCATTTATCTGCTATAAAAATAACTTATTTCTCCGTCCATAACTCTTGGCGAGATTTTGGCGATGAATTTGGTGGAATGTCACCAACTTGGCGACTTTTTGAAATGTTTCCAAATTAACGAAAATCGCGCCAAATGGATAAAAATGACGCTAAATCAATGAAAATGACGACTAATTGTCGAAAATTCAATATCTTGAAAATAATATTGTATCTACTATAAGAAAAACCTATTTTTTTTACTGTAAAAGTAGTAAATTCATTGCATTATATAAGGAAAGTCATGTGTTGCCCAGATTTTTTTTCCCCCCTTTGATGGGAGATGAAAATTAATGACTGGTGAATTGCTGTGATTTCTATAGTAAAAATGGAACATGAGGTATGAAGCTTAAAAGACTTAACTATATCATTACATACAAAAACAAATCCGACATGGAAGTTTAATAAATCTTAAAAAAACGTAAACTTTTTTAGTTTTATAATTTGATTATGCAATCATTGATTAATTAGCAATCAGCTCCGTAATGTTTTTTGTTTAAAGATAATATTTCTAGGAAAAGAAATTTTATTCATATATGTATATCTATATCACAGCTATTTCGTAGGGAAGTTTCAAAATATCAAGTTGACTACTTATTTAATATAAAATTAAAAACCCATCGTGACAGACATGACATAATACCGATATGAGATTTCAGAGACCATGAAGTTACATCAAAACCCTTTGAATTGGCAAGAGATTGATTTGTGAAAACATTTTTACTTTCCTTATATACATAATGTATAAGGAAAGTATTGTAACGGGGTCGAAAATTCGAAATCGAGTTTCCGACGGAAGAGCACGTTTCAAGCATCCCTGATCACGATTCAAACATTTTTGAAGTGATGTCTGTTTGTGTGTCTGTGGAGACGATAACTAACGAACAGATGGACCGATTCGAACGAAATTCGGTACAAAACTCACAATCCGTAAACACTGGAAGCTTATTGTTTTTATACACAATCGAATGTTCAGAACCCTCCGCCCCCCCTAAATTTTCGAATAAAATTTTGAAAAAATCGTCAAAAAATCAAAACCACTAATAAAATTACGCAAATAGACATTTCTTATGTAATTTTTCATTAGAAAACGACTGACATAAATTTTAGAACGCTAACATGAACCGTTCTCGAGATATTGCATATTTAAAAAAAAAAAAATATCAAAAAGTTATATAAAATAAAAAAAAATATTTCCCATTGAGAAACTTGTTCACTTTTCATATGTAATACCATGCGATAAATTTGGTGATATCATTCTCGTGGATCTAGCTCGTTCCATTCATGAAAAAAGATACTTTGAGTAATACCTTTGTATTTGAACACCAATAGTCATTTATATGCTGTAAGAATAACTTATTTCTTCGTCCATTACGCTTGGCGACAAATTTGGTGGAATGTCGCCAACTTGGCGACTTTTTACATTTGCTAAATTAACGAAAAACTCGCCAAATGGATAAAAATGACGACTCATTCACGAAAATTCAATATATTGGAAAGAATATAACTAACTTCTTTAAAAATAATCTATTTTTTTTACTGTAAAAGTAGTATATTCATTGCATTATATAAGGAAAGTCATGTGCTGCCCACATCAGATTTTTTTTCCATATAATAAATTTTATAACTATTACCATGTTGATTTTCAAAAGCATTAAAATATAACTTTTCTGTGAGTAATCTTCATCCATCATAAGGATCTTCACTTCCTATTTCGTTGATTTTAGCTTAATATAAGCTTTTATATCCAGGATATAGCTGAGAAAAATAAGATTTACCATGTGATTTCATGGAGTTCTAGCGCTTGCTTGTACAAAGCATGTCGTCTGCTCAAATGGTTGCTACGGAAACGTTGCGTAGGTGAAACCTCCCTATAGAAGGAAAAACTTTATTTTTCAGATTTTAAAAACCTTGAATAATCTTCACTGTGCATTGTGTTAGTATAGAAGGAAAACTTTTATTTTTCACATTCTATGATTGGAATAATATGCCTATTTGGGAGAATGGAAAATGTTTAGAATTTTTATATATATTATTATTAAATTGGTGACACTTTATATATTTTTAAATGGGTTAAACTATTAAAAGTGGAATGTGAATAAGTTCTGCCAAGTCTTGAAACCCAAGTAAAATGATTTAGAATTACCTATAATTAACTCCATCTTGGTGTATGCCGAATTAATTTAAATTTTAAAAATTCTCTAAACGCAACACCACGAAATGTTTAAGATTCTATTGGTATCCAACATGTGTATATATTCATTTCATAATAACTTCTTTCAGTCTAAATAAACAATCAGTGAGAATTTGTATTATACGGACAATACGACCTTTGTTATCTACTATGGAAACACTGACATGACATTTTTTCTTCCTCTGTAAATATTGGCATCCGGTCACTCTGCCGTGATATATTGATAAGCCCATACTTCCAAACCGATAAGCTTGGTGTCTGTGTGAAAGTCCATGCCATGCATTAAAAAAATACTTCTATTTCTAACACATCTTATTAATGTATAAAATGTAATTTCTAATGCACAACACTTCTTATAATTGTATAACATGCAGTTTTTAATATATAACAAGCAATTTTCAATGTATAACATGTCATTTCTAATGTATCTATTCACATCTATTAAAAATATCATTTTTACAAAATATGCTTCCTTTTAATAACACCTTAAATGGGCATCATTTATTATTTCATCACTCATGCCATCGAAAACATATCCCTTCACTCGTCAAACCTATACGCATATTCATTCAAACATATTCAAAATATCATTCCTTTTAATAAGATCTTTTTAATCTATTCAGAATTATTTATCCGTAATACTCATTCAACATCCTTAAAATGTACAGGCAACACTTTCTTCATTAGCACAATCTTTTCAACCCTTCATGGCCGAACGGTTTCGAGCGTCAAGCTACCATTCAACTGATTGCGGGTTCAATCCCAGCAGTTCCAAACGGAAATATATCCTTTAAAATTCCGAATTTAAAAAAGAAACTCCCAATAGATGGCGACACTCTTTATTACCCGCCCAAATTTTCTGCTAGAGGGCGACACCCCCAAAACTTCACTTCAAGTACGTCACGACTGATATGGATCGTCAGTATGTCAAGGACCGCCGAGGGAGAAGATTGTACATCACAGCGCTCCTGTTATCAGTTGCCTCATTGTCCAAAGGTCGCCTCATTGCGTAATACGTTCAAAGTTCAACTCACTCGGCCGAAGGGTCCCTCCATCAGATATTAACTATTCAAATATTTCCTTCATAGCGTCATCGTTCAAAGGTAAAAGTAATCTCGTGACCTCATCAGTACAAAGTTCAAGTTGAAACTGATAACGCAATCCACACTCAGTCCAGTGAACTTAATGCGTCATTCTCCCTCCTCCTCCTCCTCATTAGTCATCTGCGCCGGCGTTGAAATTTGTCATTGAACCGGTGTTTTATAACTCCTGGCAAAACAAAGACAATTTATGATATACTATCTGTTGTTAATGAAGCCTTGCCATGAGCAACTCCACCCAGGAATATCACAAGCGGCTTTGTAGCTACTGGCATCGCTTCATTTAACCCACAAATCTTTACCGATGATGATTTTGTCCCAGCTTTCGTTGCAGACAGACCTGTACCCAACGCTGAAAACCTAGATCCACCGCAACAATTTAGGCCCAAAACAACAGTCCCTATTTCTTCTTCAGATGCGGATGACGTTATGCCACCAACATCACATGGCATTACTCCAGAACCATCAAAATTACATGGCATTGATCCAGAACTATCAACTATGGTAATTTGAAGACCTTTTAGGTTCCTTACCTGGTTTCACAAAGAGGGTGGAAAACCTAGGCCGTCCGACTCATCCAGAGGACTCGAGCAACTATTTGGACGACCGGGAAGCCTTCACAAAGGGGGTGTAATTGCTTTTTACCAGGACACCGGAAACTTGTGTTCCATCCGAATCCTGTTGTATAGATAAAAGAGGTTCAGAAGAGCCATGAAACACGTGTTTGAACAGAAAATAATGGACACCATCCTGTCTACTATATGTTCCCTGTGTCCGGGTAAATGCTGTCTTCATTTTTAACACAGTGAATGGAGAATTGTATGCAAGTTCTTACCTTGTTTAAAGGCAATATGTTTCTTTCATGATCTGTTTTTGCGAGATAAAAATGGTTCAAAATAGTTTGTAGCATTCGCAACATTTACAAAGCCTTTGGCAATTTCATTTGCTATGTCTGAAGGGAAGCTAATGCACATTACGTGACAGTGGAAATGAGACGGGTAGAAAGTGATGAAAATCGACAGAAAAAGACAGCAACGAACAATAAGTGATGTTTATTGCAACATGATACACTTATATACTGAACGATAACACCGTCTAATCAGTAGGTTGTAAGACCACCGTGGGCGACGTACAGGCAGCAACACGTCTAGATACAGAGTCAATGAGCATATGGATGGTGTCCTGAGGGATGACTGTCCATTTCCTGTCAACCATTTGCTAGAGTTCGTCTTCTAAACGCGGTGGTGGCAGAAAACGCAAGCGACGTCCAATCACGTCCCAGACGTGTTCGATTGGTGAGAGATCAGGAGAGACTGGTAGCACGGGAAGCACCTGGGTACCTTGCAAGGCATGTTGGCTGATGCGTGCCGTGTGTGGTCGGGCGGTATCCTGCTGGTAAATCACATTGGGCACCCCCCTAAAAGAAGGGTAGTGTCACCGGCTGCAGCACGTCATCCACGTATCGTTGGGCCGTCATAGTGCCCTTAATACGGGCCAGAGGTAACCTGCTATCGTAGGCGATGGCGCCCCAAACCGCGTTGTCGCGTCGATGCCGCGTTGTCGCGTTCCACAGATGCGGCCGGATTGGACCTGTCACCTCTTTGGCGCCAGACTCGTGCACGGTGACTGTCATTGCTAAAACAGAAGCGTGACTCGTCTGAGAATTCGACCCTGTGCCATTCCGCTGTCCACGGGGTTCTAGACCGACACCATTGCAAACGGAGGCTGTTGGGTCAATGGCACTCTTCTTAACGGGCGCCATGAATGCAGGCCACCGGCGAACAATCGACGGACACTGGTCCTGGTCGATATGGGAGCATCAAAGGTGTCTTGCACATGTTGCAAAAGGGCGACGGAAGTGGCGTACTGGCACCCCTCAAAAGTGCCACATTCCCTTGTTTTAACCATCTTTGCCACAGACGGTGCACCGTGGACGCGTGTAGGTGGCTGTCTGCTGAAATTTGAGATATAGACCAACCTGCCCTTCTGAGTCCGATCACCATACCCCTCGTGAAATCGTCTGTCTACTGCCAAACAGCAGTGCGGACCCTACCTGCCTCTTGGCATTACGAAGTTGGTTTCCGCACTACTGAAAGTCGCCTGCAGACGACCAAACTGAGTCCTAGGAGATAGATATGTGTATAACCGTCCGAAGGACCAGGAATAGACAGATCAGCAAAGAATTGAGCGGTGGGATCCAAGAACCACCAACACGGAAGCTAAATCCCTGAGCCACCCGGCTTCAGAGGAACCCGAGACTCTTCAGGGAAGCTTTCCCCAAATGAAGAGACCCAGGCTGCAGAATGCTCCGTCTCCATTGGGAGCAGGGGTGACATGAAGGACAGGAGACGAAGAATGACGATTGCAGTGGTTGCCTAAAGGAATACCAAAAGAACCCCAAAGGGAAACACATTTTAGAGAGTTTTGAACAGAGGATTTCGACTTTCACCCTTCGGTAGTTGTGCAGAGGCAGCGTACAACTTAAAGAGGCGCTGTCATAACCCGGACTTAAACCTGTACTGCCAGGTTTACAAAGTTACTAAAGGAAAGTTACTAAAGGAAGAGACAATTATGCTAATTAAGAAAAAGGGCCGGGAATAGAAGAGAACAAAGTCCCAGACTTGTGCAAGGCTGGGAATCTACAGGTAAGCTGCAAAGGAGGAAAGCAGGAGAAGCTAGGCCAAGGGAGGCACAGGGGTATAGAAGCCAGCGGGAAACTTTAAGAAGGGCACAAATAACCAGAGCGGAAGCTTACTTGCAGAAGCGACGAGTACAGACTGCAAATGGGAAGCATGGGCAACAAGACACCGGGAGACGGGGAGAAACAACAAAGGCTAACGAAACCAGGGAGGCGGGAAAAGCAATAGGACGAATGCCCTGAACGAGCAAAGACGACATGGGATAAAGCTATACGGCTAAGGTTAACACAAGTAAAAAGGGACGACTAAATATTAGGACCAGGAGGTCAAAACTTACTGACTTATCTAGAACCAAGAGCTAGTCCAACTTAGAAACTAGTAAAGCCTAAGCTAGCTAATCTAAATACTAGAGCTAACAGGTTACTTGACTAAACTAACTAAACGAAAATTAGAGCTAACAGCTACTAGAGACGGGATCTAAAAACTAGAGCTAGTAGAGCCAAAGATACTAGAGCTAGCTAATCTAATACTAGAGCTAACACCTAACAATACCAAGCGTCTGTCTACTGGAACCTTCTGTCTACTGGAATCGTCTGTCTACGGGAACTGCCTCGGCTGGCGGAGGTCTTGCTTTCTCTGCTACATGTTTCCTCTGAGACAAAAATATTGCAAAATGATTTCCCTAACAGACAGAGCGGCGCGACTATTGCCTATTCTGCAGATTCCTTCTTCTATATCTCACTCAACGTGCGCGGGACAGCTGCGCATTTCGTATCATTTACATAACTCGGTGAACTGCGTCTACCCTGCAATTTGCATACTTTTTCTGCCCACTCCTTCTTGATGTCTAATTTTCACTGTCACGTAGTGTATTAAACCATTCCTATTAAAAATGGAAATGAAATGATCCCTATAAATCCCAGAACACTTTATGATTTTTAATATAGAAGTTTTCTAGAATGGATGATGTTATGCCACTGATATATTCTAACCATGACTCTCTCTGCATTCGTTTGCGTACCCTACGAGCAACTCCACTCATTGTCATAAAAATTTGCGCACCAAGAAGTAATTGTAGGAGCGTAACGAAACTTGGCATGAAGGTATGTGTTAGGCAGATATAAAAATGATTAGAAATACAGCGTGATTGCGCATTGCGTAATGCCACCAGAGGACGTTGAACTTATTTCCCCCTAGCGCAGAAAAAAGGTGCGCAGAGGATTTTTGCCTGTACTTAATATGTTGCAGAGGGACGCTTTTTCATTAGGGATGCCGTTGCGCCGCCATCGAAGACAATATGATCCGCTGTCAGAGTTCGAGAGTGAAAGAATCATCGAGATGATGGAAGCCGGGTGGTCAGTTCGGCCAGTAGCTCGCCACCTAGACCGTTCTGATTTTACTGCAAGGTGTTGGGAACAGTGCACGAGAAAGAGAGATCGCATACACGGCAGCAAGGTTCAGGATGCCCTCGGCAGACCAAGAGCCGAAAAGACCGTCACATCACCCGACACGCACGCACAGCGCCAACTGCATCATTGTCCGCCATCCGGACACAGGCAGCATCTTCACTAAGGGCCCCTGTGTCTGTCCAAACCATCGCGAGACGCCTATCTGAAGGACGTTTGGTCAATGACAAGGAACTCTCAGTCGATGACAAGGAATCCAAGCCAGCATGGCCTCGGTTCATCCTTCACAGGAATCGTTGCCAGATTTTTGATTCGGCATATCCTCGGATCATACATGGTCATCTCAGAGCAACACTTTCCCAGGAAAACTGCAATCGACGGAAAACAACCCCCACGAACCCCAAAGCAAGCTCCTCGGTCCGGGACGGACGACAAAAATCACCGGGGCAGGAGCCCGGTCTAAAGCATGTTCTCAAATCAGTGTCAAATAGAAGTGTGAGCAGCAAACTGGTCCACAAACTATTTTTGTACACTACGCGGACCGTGACGAAAGCCTCTTTTCAAACTCAACCGCCAAAGATCGTCCCACGCCATGAGACAAAAACCCAACATTCAGTCGAGACTCTCTAGCAATATCTGCCCTAAGTGGTGGCAAGTAACAGAAGGAGAAAACACTTTTGCATATATATCAAGAATAACACATATTAATTTCAAAACGAAGAGGAACCTGAACTCTATTTTCATCAGATAAATGACCTCGGTGAAAAATAGGAATATGGCTTATCGAGTACTTGATCGAAATAATAATTTTAGCTTAAGATTATTTTACAGAAATACACAAATTACACAAATAATTGCTCAGAGGGAGTTTCCAGGCAGAATTTAACACAAAATAATTCCAGTTGTGAGGCTTTGAATCCAAACAAATGATTTTATATTAAAATAACACAGAAGTTATGCGGGTTTGAATCCCGACATAACATTAGCAGTGATGTCTGCCAACTCGTGTCCTCTGATACCAACATGTCCTGGGATCCAACAAAATTTAGTTTGGCGTCCTTGAATTTTCAGACGATGCTCATACTTAAAAATATGAGAGGAAATTGAGTGATTCAAGCCATCCTAGATGATAAGAACTGTAACGTACTCAAACAGTCAGTGTAGAGATTAGAGATGAAGATCATTGACTGGTATATTTCCATAATCTCAGCAATATATATTGAGCAAGCCCCATGCAGTTTAAAAGATTTTTCAGTATAGTTAGATACATAAGTCATATATCCACGTAATCGCCTGCTTTGGAACCATCTGTGAAAACAGGAGTAAACTCCTGTTTTCATAAAATAGTTTCCTATGTTACGCAAACAATTGCACATAAATAGCCAGAGTGGTGTTAATCTTAGTAAAATTACTAAAAGGGTTGAGAACGGTGAAATTTGTAACATGCCATGGAGGTGTTTAAAAAAGCTTAGATTTCCTAACATAAAGATCTACTAGCGAGGTTGCTGCTACAGTATTGCGTACTCGCTTGCCAAAAGAAGGGATGCATGAGGGTCTGTGGTCATACAGTCGTTCACAGTTATCATCAAGGAATGATCGTTGCAAAAGATGGTTCTATAAGGACTTGATCCGGAAGTAATAATTCAGTGCCTGCTGTTCACGACTTAATTCTAAAGATGGCTCATTACAAACTGCATATAAGCTTTCGACAGGAGATGTTCTAAAGGCACCTGAACATATACGTAGAGCATTATTATGAATTGGGACTTCAGAACAGATGTTCGTGCACTCCCATAAACATTGCATCCATAATCAATCTTGGTATAAAACTGCTTTGAGATGCGAAGCACGGAAGTAAGATCTGCACTCCCTTTGGTATTTGAAAGGACTTGCAAGATATTAAGAGCTTTCTCGTATTTCTTACGCAGTTTCTGAATATGGAGCAAGAAAGTAAGCTTGTTACGAAGCAAACCTCGAGGAATTTTATTTCCTCTACTACAGAAATCTTTATACCTCCCATAAAAATTTTTGGGGGTGAATGCATACCATGTTTTCTGGTGAAGTAAACACAAGTCTTCTGAGTGGAAAAACTGCATCCATTCACAATTTCCCATCGTAGGATATTATTCACGGCATTTTGACGTTGCCTTTCCACTGTACACATACACTGAAAGGCAACTTGCAGATCATCAACATACAAGCTTCTATGAACTCACACTGGTAAATGGTTTAAGAGACTATTTATTTTTATATTAAAGAGTGTCACATTCAAGACACTTCTTTTTGTACTCCCTGGGAAGATGCCTGAAGAATGCACCATCCCGGCCGTTCATTCAAATGTCCTATGCCCTCGAGTGAACTGAACGGTCTGGGTTCTCAGGCCTTTCAACTGCAAATCCTAGTCCTCTCTTTCCCTCCCAGGTAGGATCCTCAAATTGGGCGGACAGAGTAAAACCATCTAGTGCTTATATGTCCTTGGGACATAGGACTAATGAAAATACTATGATCTTAAACACCGTTGTTGGAGAAAGAATTGATGTACTGGATAGTCATAAAATGATTACAACTGAAGCTAAATATTTTATTATAAAAAAACTTATCTTAAGTTGTAATCATTTTACAACTATCCAGTACATCACTACCAGTACCTTTGTCCAACAGCTGTGTTTAAGATTATAGTATTAGACCTGAAGAACTCGAGGCCAAAGGCGTGCTCCAATTATCCATGCTATTACCACTAATTTTAAAAACCACGGATTATTTCAATTCGATTGGAGCCCCCGCCAGGCTCCGTTTCCCATACTTTTGCAACGTGTCAAGTGTATCCGCCGGAGTCATTCGCAAAGCAAGATGATAGAGATCGGGGCATAACGTGCACCTGGTGCACAGGGTCCACAGACCAGTAAGGATCCATGAGGGATTTCTCGATATGAAACACTCTCCACCATCCAACTAATGCAACCAAGGGACTCACCTCTGGAACAGTTTACTACAAACGCTTTTCAAAAGTAAAACTACTGATGTACGAAGCTCTACCCCTTTCACATCATACCCATATAAATCCATTCCTGAGCCCAAACGGTGTACCTCACGGCAGAGGTCGAAGAGTGGTACTAGAGCCCATAGAGCAGATGTGATGTTTACTAAGGACTCGGCATTGATGACACCAGTAGCTGAGAGGGTAGGAAAGCCAAACAAGCACAGGGAAACGAAAAAAGGAAGAGACGGGAAAGGGGGTTAACAAAAGAAAAAAGACGAAGAGTGAGAGTGAGAGATAAGAAAAAGATTGCTAAGATACTTCGGGATTGCAACACCTGTATTCATTAAAGAAGTGAATGCCTGAGAGGGAATTATTAGTAGAATTTGAAGTACATTCAGGCACAAAGATAAGATCAGAGTTAGACTCAGTTTACATATAGATAGATTTTTTTTCACTTTGAATGCTGACAAAAGTTACGAATTTAGTGGCTTAGGATACTCTTTTAGATGTACGTGCTGTAACTATTTTTCGTGCTTCTGAGTAAGATACATTATTATTGATTTTAACAGTTTGAATTTATCTTTTTATTTTCCATTTTGGGCTTGATCTGAGCATATGATAGGTGTAATCACACACACGCAATACAAAATTGAAAACTGGTGACTTTTTAGCCCATGTTGCCCCAAGTACTCAATCAACACATATAACGAAAATGACTCAGATTGAAAGTTTGAACATCTACAGCATAGACATTTTGCTCGAGTTGTTTCAAATTTATTGTGTACACATTTATTGTGTAATTTTCAGATTCATGTCCAAACTCAGCAAACCAGGCACATGTTTCACATTTCCCTCGGCAACAAAATCTTAGAATGTCTATATCCTTGGCACTTAAAGCACCTTAATGGATATGGATTCAAACTACGGACTTTGCACATAAGATGGGCTGCTTTAATGGTTTTCGGTAACTCTGGTGTGTTAAATACTAGAATTATGTGTTTAGTGGATAATGATTTTCCCATCGACGAATATTGATACGTCTTACAGCATAGACATTTTACTCGAGTTGTTTCAAATTTCTTCCTCAGAGTCCTAAATGAAATCAGGTTGCGAAAGTACGCCTCTAGAAAAGTTTGACATATGTATGTTTACGGTGATGTTGAAACTTTCAATCTGGGTCATTTTCATTATGTGTGTTGATTGAGTACTTGGGGCAACATGGGCCAAAAAGTCTCCAGTTTTTAGTTTTGTAACATTTTTTGCATCGCCTACACAGGCAACTATGCTTTTTTAAAATCAAAAATGGTGAAACAGTTACAAAAGTTCCTTCAGACTCCTTTATGATAAAAATCTTGCTTTTGATAAGATAGATGACGTTACACAAATTTGTACTACACATTTAAAAGCAAATCTTTATACTTTGAGGATCCAGATGTCTCAAATCTCTCAGCCCAATCCAAACTTGACACATTTGGCTGGAAAGCACTGTTTTCACAAGAAAAGGAGAATGGGAAAGACGAGACCTCAGGCAATTCAAATTCTCCATGCTGTTTGTTTCGACCCAGACCGCCCAGCTTATTTTTCGGTTTAGAACAGTATTAGAGAACTGCCGGGAAAAAGATTAATCCGCATAAATCTCATGGTGGCACCATGAGAAATTATCCATGCTGTCAGCAATAACAGAAAAACACGGATTACTTCCTGTTCGATTGCAGGCTCCGCCAGGCTCCGTCTTCCTACACTTTTCTAACGAACCAAGTGTAACAACCGGAGTTATTCGCAAAGCTAGACAATAGAGAGTGGGCACCTGGTACACGGGCCTAAGGACCAGCAAAGATCCATGGGGAATTTCTCGATGTGAAACACCCTCCACTATCCAACCAATACAACTGAGGGACTCACCTCTGGAATCGTTTACTACAGACGTTTCTTAAAAGCAATGCTACTGATGCACTCAGCTCTGCCCTTTTCGCATCACACACACATGAACTCATTCCCGACCCTAAATGGTATACCTAATGGCAGAGGCCGAAGAGTGATTCTAAGGTCCATAGAGTAGATGTGAGGAATACTGAGGGCTCTGCATTGATGACACCAGCAGCATAGAAGGGCTCAAAAGACAAAAACACGAGGAAAAATAAAGGAAAAACAAGAGGAAAAATAAAAAAAACAAGAGGGAAAAATAAGGAAGTACAAGAGGAAAAATAAAGAAGGAAGAGAGAAGAAAGGTGATTGGTAAGGTACTCCGGGATTGCAACACCCATATACATTAAAGAAGTTAACCTCTGAGGGGCCCTTCTTGCTTTCATCTCTTTTACTTCTCCTTTTATATATTTATGTCCGACTTTCACCTCGTTTTGTTCGACTTTCATTGCCTCATTTCGTCTTTCTAGCTAAGGCCATACCCGCTTGGTGAGTTTCTAGAATCCCATTTCTGACACCAATTTTTATGACGTATCCTCTAAAAATGTGAATGTACTCCCAGGAAACAAAAAATGAGTTAGAATTTCTGGATAACTAATTATTTAATTTAAAAGCACCAACAAGCAGAAACAGGAAAAGCTATCTACAAGATCACAAAATAACAGTGATATACACTATGCTCAACTAACTTACAAAACGGCAGAATCTGTTCTCAAAACACTGGCGTATCTCACAATTCAATCTGACTCGTATTACGTCAATTCTGTCTAAATGATAGATGGTTCTCTTATATACTCTCCATATAATTTTCTAAAAAATTGTATTTTCCAAACTAATGGATAAACCTAGTTTCAGTAGTTTCGCCAAGATGGTGATATTTTGCCCAGTTTGATACCAAGATCAGAGAAATGTCGCCGAGGTACGGCAACCCTACCTTCAAATAATAACGATGGTTGCCTGTAAAAGTGTTTTCGTCTTGTAAACATTCAAAAAGTCGTGCATTTTTTATATTCGTAACAATACTGATCAGAGAAGGCGCATAGTCCATTGCTGTCCGGAGATATTAGCTTAGATTTTTTAAAGATCTATGGATTTTAGGAGTGCTAATACTGAAGGCGGCGGATTGGAGGTAATCTTTTATAAACCTTTCGCACCCTCCCTAGACTCACAAAACTAGTTTTTAAGGGGTTTCCCAAAGCAGGGGCGGCCCTACCATTGGTGCGAAGGGGTCTCCCGCACCAGGGCGGCACACTTGAAGGGGCGGCACTTCGAAGGAGGGAGAAAAAACATATAAGTCATACTCAATAGAATCGTAATTGTCCAAAATACAATTTTATCCAAAAATATTTCCTTCGAGAAAATCCTAAAGACAATTCTGGTAGGAGATTTTCAGCCGCATATTATCAAAGGAAGATTTCGAATGGAGAAATGATCAATAGAGACTGGCTTGTATATTCAGCTTCTAAGAATTGTGTTTTTTGTTTTCCTTGCAAGATTTTTGCAAACATTAATTCTCCTTTAGCGCAAGAAGGATTTTCTGACTGGCAACATTTATCGAGACGTTTAAGTCAACATGAAAAAGTATCCATCATATTGAGTACATTACTAAGTTCGTTGACTTCAAAAGGCGTTTGAGCAAAGATCAGACTGTTGATTCTGATATGGAAAAATGGATTAACCAAGGAAAGGTATGTTGGCAGGAGGTTCTTTTCAGAATAGTGAAAAGTATTAAATTTTCAACAAAATTTAGCTTTCAGAGGTAGCAGTGAAAAGCTTTATCATGAACACAATGGCAATTTTTTAAAACTAATTGAAATGTTGGCAAAATTTGATCCATTTATTGCTGAACACGCCCAGCGTGTTCAAAGAAATAAAAAAATATTCTCCCCACTACCTGGGACATAGAATCCAAAATGAGATAATACATTTATTATCTTCTGAAATAAAATCTACTATCGTAAAATTTACAAGTATTATTCCTTAATTTTAAATTGTACTCCGGATTCTAGTCGTCAAGAGTAGATAACCGTAGTCATTAGATTTGTTATGTTCAACAATGTAAAAAACGAAGTTGAAATAAGAGCATTTTCTTGGCTTCTGCAAAATTGCAGATGTAACTTCTTTCATCACTGATCATTTGGCGGAAAATGATCTCAAAATGGAAAATATTCGAGGACAGAGTTACGACAATGGTGCGAATATGAAAAGGAAAAACAAACAGAAATTTGAAAAAAAGCTTTTTATGTTCCGCTCATTCGCTTAATCCGGTGATTAATGATGCTGGAAAAGTGAGTTATCGGGTAGTTGATTTACCTATTTCTCCTCTTCGACTAAAAGATGGGAAATTTTAATATCAAGATTTACCTTAAAAGCGATTTCAGATACTAGATGAAAAAGTCGGAAACCTTTACGATTCTGTTTATCGAAAGTGTGTGATAGCTCATCACAAATATTCGATGATGGAACATTTGAGCTACCTACAAAGCACGAGGCTCACTGTTTTTTAGAAAAATTAGAAACTTTGACTTTCGTATTTTCTATTGTTATATGGTATGAAGTGTTATCGCAGTCTCCCAAATTATGTAAAATTCGAACACAAATATATCAACCTGCATTGAGTATGGAGATTGTTTTAAAAAATTTCTCATAGGCTACCGAGACAAATTTGAAGAGATTGCAAGCGTCGCATCTGAAGTTGCCATGTCTTGTGATATAGAAGCTGTTTTTCCTTCTGAACAGTTTCAGCTCAGGAGAAAAAAGAAAAAAAAAACTTTGACTATGAACACGAAGATGAAAATGTGAATGATCCTAAAGATAATTTCCGAATAAATTTATTTTATGTTATAATTGATACAGCTTTAAATTCCATGGAAAACAGATTTAACTTACCTCAAAATCATAATGCAGTATTTGGTTTTTTGTTCAATGTTGAAACTATATCGAACTTGAACAAATTAGAGTTTTTGAAACTAGATTTGGATCTTGAAACTAAACTAAGTGATAAAACTGATATAAACTGCCCTAAAGACATAAATGGTACGGAACTTGCAGACGAACTTAGTGTAATTACCTGTTTATTGAAAACAGAAACTTCGGCAAAAGATGTCCTACAATACATTTATATGCATGGATTGACAGGGACTTTTCCCAACATTTCAATAGCATTAAGAATCTTATTAATGCTTCCTACATCAGTTGCTACTGGAAAAAGGTCTTTTTCAAAACTAAGACTGATAAAAAACTATTTAAGATCAACAATGGAGCAAGAAAGGCTTTCTGAATTAGCCTTAATATCAATTGAGCATGAAATGTGTGATAATTTGGATATAAAAAATCTGATGTGGGCAACACATGACTTTCCTTATATAATGCAATGAATTTACTACTTTTACAGTAAAAAAATAGGTTTCTCTTATAGTAGATACTTATATTCTTTCCAAGATATTGAGTTTTCGACAATGAGTCATCATTTTCATTGATTTAGCGTCATTTTTATCAATTTGGCGAGATTTTCGTTCATTTGGCAACATTTCAAAAAGTCGCCAAGTTGGCGACATTACGTCAAATTCGTCGCCAAAATCTCGCCAAGCTTTACTGACGGAGAAATAAGTTATTCTTATAGCAGATAAATGACTATTGGCGTTCAAATACAAAAGTATTACTCAAAGTATCTTTTCTCACTAAATTTGTCACTAAATTTATGTCACTAAATTTATCGCATGGTATTACATATGAAAAGTGAACATGTTTCTCAATAGGAAATTTTTTTTTAAATTTTATATGGCTTTTTGATAATTTTTTTGAAAAATGTGCAATATCACGAGAACGGTTCATGTTAGCGTTCTAAAATTTATGTCAATCGTTTTGTAATGAAAAATTACATAAGAAATGCCTATTTGTGTAACTTTATTGGCAGTTTTGATTTTTTGACGATTTTTTGAAAATTTCACTCGAAAATTCAGGGGGGTTCTGAACATTCGATTGCGAATAAAAACAATAGGCTTCCAGTGTTTACGGATTGTGATTTTTGTACCAAATTTTGTTCTAATCAGTCCATTCGTTCGTCAGTTATCGTCTCCACAGACTCACTGACACACACATATACACACACATACTTTGACATACACACACAGACATCACTTCAAAAATGTTTGATTCGTGATCAGGGATGCTTAAAACGTGCTCTCCCGTCGAAAACTCGAATTCGAATTTTCGACCCCGTCACAATACTTTCCTTATACATTATGTATATAAGGAAAGTAAAAAGTACTAGAAAATTTTGCTAATGTAAAAGCAAGAAAGATAAAATTTTGTTAAACATTTCTTTCTCTTATCGTTTTCTGTAATATAAACTAATTAAAAAATTTTTACTTTCCCTGCAATACATGGTAATGTATAGGAAAAGTATTGGAATCATGTCGAAAATTGCAACTCGAGTTACGAAAAAACTATTTTTAGCGTGATGTCTGTGTGTATGTCTGTGTGTCTGTCTGTGCAGATTTTGTATCCACTCTAACTAAAAAACTAATTGACCGAATTTCATAAAATCTGGTAGGTAAGTCACTTGTGGGTGAATCTGGTGTTGATTAGTTTTGAGTACGATTCGGGATAAAAGAACCCGCCTTTTTTTTTGCGAAATGGTCCGCAAAGGCTTATATCCACGCTAGTTGAAAATCTAATGGGCCGAATTTCACAAAATTTGGTAGATAAGTCGCTTGTGGATCACCCTTGTGCTGATTAGATTTTGGTACGATCCGGAAAAAAATAACCTGCCTTTTCTTGCAAAATGGCCTGAAAAAATCGACAAAATATAAAATGAAAAACTACGTATGCTGAAATATATCCATTAAATGCTTGTTTTATACGTAATTTTCAACGAAGAAAAGAATAAGACCAACCCCATTACACTAGGACTAGCCGTTCTATTTATAGATATTTTCGTTTTCTCTCTACGCCACTTTTGAAAATGAGTCCAGTTACCAAATGAGAACGAAAATTGAATTAAAAGTGAATTAAATTTAATTAAAATAAAGAGAATGTTTATATAAGTCTGCAGGGAAAGTCATGTGCTGCCCACTTCAGATTTTTTAATTTGTTTCCGATAAACTGAGGAGGTGTGTTCAATTCCTTTGTTCTAGAGAAAAATAAGTTCTTAGTCGGAGCGACACATTTTTTTTTTTTTTTTTTTTTTTTTTGCACCAGGGCGGCAAATGGCCTAGGGCTGGCACTGTCCTAAAGCTAAGAACGGTTTCTCACTGCAAAATATAGTATCCATGAACCAGTTTCGCGCTTCAGTATGGAATAGCAGATACCTGAAATAGTAGCAAGAAAACGTGTTATGTGCCACAATTTTAATATCCAGGTATCTATATAAAAGACCCCCAGAGAATGATACTTAGCTTCTTAAACACTCGGCATATTGTTTCGCCGTGAGGGATATTACGGCTCACACGTACAGTAAATAGCCAAACAGCACTACGTTAGAGTCTGCGATTATATATTTTCTCTTACTTTCCCATCTTAATTAAAGCATTTTTATTACCTCTTTTGCGACATAGACACGCAATTTCGCGGCACACTCTTTGAGAACCGCTGCTTTAGAGAGATCAAGGCGTAATTCGGTATTCAGTAATTTTTTTGGTTTTGCATATTTGTAAATTAATTTTCAATTTGAGAGTCTTTGAAGACTTCACTCTTCTGTGGGGCAAATGTGCCCAATATCCGCACATAAAATGTCAAAACCACTTGATCACGAATCCTGGGGGAAAAAATCTTATTCAATTCCTTTCACAGAAATCATTGAAAAAGAAAGTGAGCGCGTATATTTTATACGTTCCGAGAAAAAATTGACTATGAAATATGACTTCCGCTGAATAAATACGCCACGGACACGGACACAGAGAATCTGTAGAAACTTTGCTCACAGAAAATAGGAGACTTGCATTATGTAACACAGGATTGATTTTGAAAATGCAATTCATATTTGTCAATGTAAGTAATTTATTAAATGCTGATTTTATAATTCAATGATGATATCGCAATAAGCCTCTATATTTTCCGAGATTAAATCATCTGGATTAACCAATTATTTCGACGATTCTTTTTTTTTCACTCGAAACTCTTGAATCTTGAGATGAGAATGAGTTAGTTACCTGGAGTCTAGATTTCACATTATCAGCCTTTTAATTCGAGTTTTTATAGATCGACGCATTTTGAGTACTCTTGAATGCAATTCAATAGTTTTTCAATTATGTCTGTGTGTGCGGGTAGGATATATGTCCAATAAAGTAAGTAGACTGTAAAAAAAAAAAATTAATACAATTATTTCAACCAATAACAAACAGTCGAGATGTAGTAAATTTCAAGAGGCTCAGACTAGGGAAAGATCAAAAGGAGTTTTTCGAACCAGCACCTGATTAACGCACGGTCCTCCGGAATTTCGTATATGATACATTTTAAGCAGAGATATTTTTTACTTTTTAGGAAAAAATAATATAAAAATAATATGGATTTGAGTAGTTTGCAGTTTCTTCATATTAATCTTGAAGGCAAACCCCCACACAACTGCTCCGTATAACAGGACTGGTCTTAGCACAGTTTTGTAGAGGGTGATTTTGTTCGTGTAGTTTACGTCTGGGGAGTGTAGGATTTTATATAATTTAGATCTGGCTATGTGATCTTTTTTTAATTGCATTTAGGATGTGATGTTTAAATGTTAGCTTTTTGTCAAAGTGTATACCAAGGTATTTACATGTGTTTACGTAAGGAATGTTAGTGTCATTTATCTTGATGGGGGGGGGGGGGGGAGCTTTTTCTTCTTTTTAGTGAACAGGATGCAGCTTGCTTTCTTCATTTATTTTAATTTTCCAATTCTGGAACCAGGAGGAGAGTATGCGTATGTATTTTTGAAGGCGGTGACGCATGAAATTGAGGTTTGATGATCTGGTGTATATGGCAGTATCGTCCGCGCATAAAGAGTAATATGTGTGTGTGGGGATTTTGGAATATGCCATTAATATAAATGTTAAATAGAGTTGGGGCCAGTTGGGAGCCCTGTGAGATCCCCGTTCTGATAGGTTTGAGTGTTGAGTAAGTATTGTTGCAGCGGACGGTGAATGATCTGTAGTGAAGGTAGGAGTGTATTAGGTAGATGAGGGCATCTGGAACTTTCAGCTTAATTAGTTTGTAGATTAGATCCTCAAATCATATGCGATCGAACGCCTTCGCTACATCCAGAAGTATGACTCCAGTTGTTAGTCCCAGGTTCATTCCTTCAGATACGAATTCGGTAACCTTAACAACTGGTGTGTTGTAGCATGAGATGGACGAAAGCCAAATTGTTCAGGTATAATGATGTCTTGTGAGATGTATTGTTTGAGTCGCGTGTGTATAATGCGTTCGGTAAGTTTACTAATGGTTGTGAGAAGTGTGATAGGCCTGTAACTTTATGGACTAGTGGGATCTTCTCCTAGCTTCAGAATTGGAATAATTACACCGACTTTCCATTTACTGGGAAAGTAATTAAATTTTAGGATTGCATTTATTAGCAGGGTGAGAAAATAAATAATATTGAGATGGGGAGGGATTTGATGGCTTTGTTTCTGATTTCGTCGATTCCAGGAGCTTTCCTGGCTTTAAGCTTTTTGATTCAGCTATTACTTCGGATGAAGCAGTGGGATTGGTTGCGTGCGTGGGGGGCGTGTCCAGGAATATTTTGACCGTGTTGTTGACTTCAGATTCAGTGTTCGGGCAATTTAGATCCTTATTAATTGTAAACTGTGTCTCATAATTATCGGCAAGGGAATTAGTAATATCAGTGTTTGAGTGTAGGGGTCCTCTATTCGTCTGAAGGTGGGTGGGTTTATTTAGGGTGTTTTTGATTATTTTGTAAAAGTTCCATAATGAGTTATCAGTGGGGGCGAGTGAGCTATTGAAATGTTTCCAATCATTTTGTTTGTGTTGTATTTTGATTTTAATTAGGCGATTTTAATTTATTTTTAGCAGCGGGGTGTCTGTTTACTTGCCAGAGTTTTCTCGTTTGATTTCGTTCCTTGATGATCCTTTTGATGGCACGGGGAGTTTGTGGTGAGACGGGGCGGGGCGGGCATAGGTGGTGGTGGCGGCGGCTATGGCTTTACGAATTTCAAGAGTCAAGGTGTTGGCATTTTTTTCGATGTCGTTGATATTATTGTAATTTGCATATATTAAGTGAGAGTTGATTAGAGTTTGAGAAATTTTTTTCCAATTTACTAAATTTATGGAGGGTATGATAGGTATGTTATGGGCAAGATATAAGGTGAGTTTCACAGGGAGATGATCGGAGCTTAGCTCATTTAAGGTTTCGATTTCGTGAGGGAAGGGGATGTTATTTGTGAGGGCAAAATCAATTGTGGAGTCGGGCGAATTTACATTAAGGTGGGTGTGAGATGAGGGGATAATGTGTCTGATGTTATTATTAGTTATGTAATTGCTGATCTCTCCTCCATATTTATTTTGCCTCCTGCTGTTCCAGTTCTTATGGTGCGCATTAAAATCACCCATGAGAATGACACAATCGTGCAATCTGAATAGTGAGGAGAGGTCGTCTTGTGCGTCGTGATTAGATTTGTGTCTGGCGTAAGTTGAACCAATTAAAATGCTGGGAGTGTTTTGGATTTCAAATTTAATAATGGTATGTTCTATTACTTTAGTGCCTATACTGGGGAGGTGGGTATGTTGTAGGTTGCTCTTAATGTAAATTGCCGTGTCACCGTTAGGCCTATTGTTTATTTCTCTGGGGGTGTGGTAGAGTTTATAATTTGGGATGTGAATTCTAATATTGTGATTAGTTTTGGTTTCCTGAATGAGAATGATGTGGGGTTTTGGTCCTGTGCTAAGTCCCGCAGTTCGTTTATTTTAGAGCCGATGCCGTTGGCATTCCAGCAGATGATGTTGAGAGCATTTGGAGGGGGGAGTTCATGGGGAAATGATATTAAATTGATTGCAGTATTTATCGATAAGGACTAGAATATCTAGTCCCTTATCGATAATGGATTTGTTGGTTAAGAAGATTTTTTGGATGTCTTTAAGGAGCAATACTATGAGTTTTAGATTAAAATTTTTCAACGTGGTTTACAATTCTTTCAGGATTTGTGCTATGTCTCTAATTTAGAAAGGGATTTCATTTCCATCGTTGGGTTCAATATTATTATTTTCCTTTCGATTTGGGATTTCCTGGTCCATGTGAATCGATTCTGGTTGGGGAGGGGGGGGGGCAGTCTCTTCAGTTGTCGGGGAATTTTCTAAACTTGTGGGATTGGAAGGCTGTGGATTTGAAATTTCAGTTCTGGGTTGAATATGTTCTGACCGTCTCGGTTCTTGGTAATTTTGCGTTATATTTTGCCTTTGGGGTCGGTGAGGGGGAGCAATTCTGTCTGGTGATGGGCTTTGTTCAGTTGATTTCGTCGTTACTTGGGAGACCATTTGCGGGAAGGAGGTTTTCGGTAGCTGACGTCAGCTTATGTTCCCTTCTAGTTGAATTTTGTGTTTGGGGGGGGGGGGGAGGTTTGATATTTGGAGGTTTAGGCTTGAGTTTTGGGGCTTCTGCTGGGTTTCCAATACTCTACGGACGGAGGGTATGTCTCGGCAACTGGGTTTAGGGAGTGATCTATCTGCCCAAGCGTTTCCTTGGGCTGGACTGAACGTACGCGGGGGAGGGGGGTAATTTCTTAGATTATGGCTGAGGGTGTTGGGCCTCAAATTTTGCCTAGGAGAAGGGGAGAGTATTTTTGTCGTTTGTCTGCTTCCTTTGGTGATAAGAGTAGGGGTTTTGGGGGCAATATCTGAAGTTCGCGGGGTGGGGACCAGCGCAGTTTGCGCATTTGGCTGAGGTGGAGGTGGGCTTTTTACACTTTCTGGTCGGGTGGTCCCCTGCACATTTCAAACATTTATAGTCTCTCGTACACCCTAGGCTTGAATGTTGCCATTTCTGACATCTGTAGTACTGTTTGAATCCTTTGGGTATAAATCCGTGTCGGGTACCTTGAAGTGTCTTTTATTTTAGTCTGCATTTTTTTTTGGGGGGGGGGAGTCATATTCAGTGGAATTTCTTTTCTTTTTATTGTCTGTCTGTGATTTCCTATTTCTATTTACAACTCTGAATTCCTGTGCATTGTTATCATTAACAGAATGGCTATCCGAATGATCAGCATCATTTTCATTTGAGTATGTTAGGAGATTTGAGTTTAGTTCGAAATTTATCACCTCTTTATCTACATTTTAGGTATTAATAACCGTTATGTTTAGGTTTTTGTCGTTTGTCTGGCTAGATCTTCGTTATCACTAGCATTAGCATCAGTGTCTATCACTAGTTCTGTTTCGCTATCAATATCATTATCATTTTTCAATATTTTAGATTCATTATCAATAGCCCTATCACTTTTGTCATTGCTTAGATCATGATTAGGTTCTTGTTTTTGTTTTTTTTACACGGAGGTTAGATTTGGATTTAGGATTGGCATAATTAGATACTGTTTTTGATGCATAAGTATTCGCAAGCTCATTTATGTTTCTAAACATTTGGAGATCAGATTTCACTTCTTCTAACATTGGGGAGGGGGGGGGGGGGTGCACAATAGTATAATAATATAATTGCACATACCTCGGATGTCTTGAAGAATACGCTGCTTTGCATCAGAGTCCAGTGAGGGGTCCGTGTCCCGGTATTTTATCGCGGCCTTTGCTATTTGCTGGAAGGTCTGGGCTGCCTCTAGGGATCTCATCTGTTCCGGGGCTAAGTCCATTGGCATGTCTATTTTCTTGATAAGTATCATCAGCTCAAAACTTCTGTAGGAGTGTGTTCCATTGGAGTTCCATTCAGTAAATCAAGCAGTTCAGGGCCCATATTTCAACGATGTGGCAAGATGGAGATCGATTGCAGGTGGTGCTGTACCATGCGGTTCAGCGGCTACAGAGTGAAGACTGGCAAAACGCACTTGGTGATTTGGGATCTCGGAAAAAGAGCTGCTCACCGGTGGAAGGACGGGGAGCCAAGAAGCCGACCCATAAGAAAAATCGCCAAAAGTAGACATTTATACATTCTGCATATCCTTCTCTCATCTCATCATTAGAGAGTCATCAGATGGATGGAGCTTAATACCACCATCATTTTTCTTTGTGAACATTGCCTCTATTTCATCTGACTCCTCTTTTATAGCTTTACGCCTTAAATACTTTGGGTTTATCATAAGTTGCTTAAAGTCTTTCATTTTTTAAGACATTATTACATTACTTTTTATTTATTAAATTAAAAAAAAATTATCGCGGCTGCTCCTTTTGAGAAAAATTTAGTATCTTAAGACTTTTTTTAATGGCACGTTCCACTGGATTTAACATACCAGCTAAAAATGTTGCACTAGATATTTGATTGGAGGATTTAAATGTATTCACTTTAATGGGAAAGTTATTTCTGAGATTGGGGTGTGTTTTTCATACTAGTAGCAATTGGAGATAATGTTTGGACAGATGTAGGACTTATTTGCTTGTTTAACTTACTTTAAGAAGATACAAGAGAAAAAAAATTGATTAGTGCATGATGCAACGGATTTTGTAGCAGTAGTAGTAGTATGATTGTGTATAGTTGTTGCTAGTAGTTTGGTATCTATCTGGGTAAGTTCTGCAGGAGGATCAGTAGGTGATTTGGTGGCGGTAGAATGTAGCGTGGGATCTGTTTGAGTGCTAATAGACTTCATTAATTTGGATGCAGCAGCCGCAACATAATTTACAGCAACACCAGGCGTACGATAAGAAACAATTTTAAAGGCCTTAGGGTATGAAAAATTGTTAACAGTTTTTATTGTTTGGACTCTTTTTCAAGGATCCATTTAGAGCAAGATCTTGAATAAGATGGATGTTCCCCTGTACAATTTATATATTTTAGTCCTTTTTTGCAGGAAAAGTTGGTTGGCTGGTTGATTGGGGTTTAATGGCACAAAATCCAAGTTGAGGACATGCTACACAAAAAGATATGATCAACTAATGAATTTACAAAGAAAATGCAATAATACAGATAAAAGCAGTGGAATGGATAAAAATACAGATAATATAAAACAGAAGTGGTTAAATTAAAAACATCCTAGTAAAACTATAGAGTAAATACAATAATATTAAAGTCCTGAAAAATGTTGGTATAGCCTGTAAAAAGTTTTTTAAACAATGTGCAAGTGTGTCAGTAGAGCAATGATTGCAGATGAGAAAAAACGAAAAAGTAAGGCCAGAAATAACCATAAGAAAAATCACCAAAAAGTAGGAATTTATACATTCTGCATAGCCTCATTATACTCTACTCCCATTTCATCATCAGAGTCATCGGATGGATAGAGTTTAATAGTATTTTCATTTTTCTTGGAAGATGTTGTCTCTGTTTCATTTGACTCTGTTTCTGATATTGTCTCTGTTTCTTCTATAGCTTTATGTTTAAAATACTTGGGGTTTCTCATGAGATATTTCAAGTCTCTCATTTTTTTAAACATTTTTATATTTCATTTTAATTTGTTGAGTATGACAATTTACGGTAGCTGCACCTTTTGTGATAAATTTAGTCTGGGAGTGCTATACTGCACTTTGTAATATTGCCAGCAACAATCAAGTCACCCTTTACTGGGTGTCAGGCATTTCGGGTAATGAAATGGCAGATGAGTTGGCTAGAAGAGGTTCAAGTACACCCTTTGTTGGTCCAGAACCAACTTTGGGTATCTCTAATGAGTTGATCAGAAGAACTGTCACTGCATCTTCAGGAAGTTGCAATGCAAGAACTGGTGCAGTATTAAGACTCAAAAGCAGGCGAAAGAACTGAACTGTGAGTGCCCTAGCTTGCATCACAGGGAGCTACTGCACCCTTAAAAGCCACCTAAGCATTATGGGTGTTATTAACGACCCGATCTGTAGAGGTTGTAAGTATAGCAAAGAAACTGCCTCACAAATACTCTCTGACCCGCCGTCTGCTTATGTCCTAGGATGAGTCGGACGGTCTGGGTCTTCAACACATACTCTCTGAGTGTGAAGCGTTTTCTACTCATAGATTCGAGCAATTGGGTCGACATGTCATTGAGCCCTGGGAGTTACAAGATATTCCTGTCAAGTACCAGTTGATCTTTGCTTCGGCTACTGGTTTCTTCTCTTAGGGACTGTTTCAACTTTCGGGGACAGTAAAAGAGATCTCTGGTCGATGTGCTAGGCTCTCTCTGAGCCATCCACCTGTAAGTCATAAGTCCTGAAATAATTAAAACGAAACTGTTTATATTTAGTACATGTAATTAAATTATGTTTTACTCTCACTGCGGTTTGACAACCATTACAAAAGGATTCAATTTAACTTAAAAGTAAGTGCCTAATGGTAAAACGAGTGTGACCAATGAGCAAACGAGTTAAAATTACATCAAGTTTCCTACATTGGAAACTAGTCCATTTTTGTACCAAGGGTTTTATCTCGTGCAACATATTATTAGATTGCGGATTCCAGGAATACTGACATTTGTCAAGAATATATTTTAAAACAAATTGTTTGATGTCAGTTAAAAGGATTGGTCCGATTTAAAATTTGAGTAGCTGATTTAGCAGCAATGTTTACCAACTCATTTCCTTTGATGCCAACAATGTGGTAATTCATAGCTGTCTTGGATGATAAAAACTGTAACAAGTTCAATGAGTCAGTATAAGTAATGTGCTTTCTGGAATTTTGATGAGAGATGAATATTAGAAACTGACATATTACCATAATTTTAGCTGCAAAAATAGAGCAAGATGTGCGCAGTTTATAAGACTTTATAGTATTATTACAAGCGTAAGCTAAACCAACGTAATCACGTGCTTTGAAACCATCTATAAAAACATGAGTAAACTCCTTATACAGATTCCTATGTTCTACAAACAATTGCATATAAATAGCCTGAGTGGTGGTAGTCTTCATAAAATTACAAAACAGGTTGAGAAAGGTGAAATTTGTAACATGCCATGGAGGTGTTTAAAACACTTTATTTTCTTGACTCGAGATCTACAAGTGCCGTTACTACTACAATATTGCGGATTTTCTTGCCAAAAGAAGAAATGCATGATGGTCTGTGCGTTCATACAGTCGTTCAAAATGTTCATCAAGGAATGATCGTTTCAAAGGATGCTTCTGTAAGGGCATGAACCGAAAATTATAATTCAGTGCCAGCTATTCACACCGTAATTCTAAAGTTGGCTTATAGACAGCATATAAGATTTGAACAGGAGATGCTCTAAAGGCACCTGAACACATAAGTAAAGCCTTATTTTGGACTGGATCAAGCTTCTTTATCACACATGTTTGTTCTGATCCATACACGGAACACCCATAGTCAGGCTTTGAATAACAGCTCTGTAAATGAGAAGCATGGAAGTAAGAACTGCACCCATTTGGTATTTGAAAGGACTTTCAGGATATTTAGAGCTGTCTCACATTTATTTCGCAGTTTTTGAATATGGAGAAACAAAGTAAGCTTTTTATCGAACCAAACCCCGAGGAATTTTACTTCCTCTACACAGCAATCTTTGCAGCTCCCATAAAGATTTCTGAAGTTAAATGGATACCACATTTTCTGGTGAAGTGAACACAAGTCTTCTGAGTGGAACAACTGTATCCATTTACATTTGCCCATCTACGATGTTATTCACAGCAGCTTGACATTGCCTTCACACTATACGTGTATCGTGAGCTTGGTAGGCAACTTGCAGATCATCAACATATAGGCTTTTTTGAACTGACACTGGAAAAATTGTTTAAAAGACTATTTATTTTTATATTAAAGAGTGTCACACTCAAGACACTTTCCTGTGGCACTCCCTCCTCTTGTACGTGTATGTCCGAAAGAATTGAACCAATGCGAACTTGGAATATCCTCATTGTTAAAAAGCTTTGAATAAAAATTGGTAGATTACCTTTTAGATTAAAATCATAAAGGTCCTTAATTATGCCATAGCGCCAAGTTCGATCATGCGTTTTGTTGATATAAAAGAAAATAGAGAGTAAATGGTTTCACCTAAGACAGATAGTTCTAATTTGTGATTCTAAAGAGATAACATTATGTATGGTAGATCTACCTCGTCAAAAGTCACTTTGGTGCGGTGAGAATAACTTGCTACTCTCTGAAAAGTGTTCAAGCCTGGCATTAACCATTTTCTCAAACAGTTTATACACACAACTTGTGAGTGCTATAGGCCGATACCTTAAAGGAGTTTGAGGGCCCTTCCCTGGTTTTAAAATGGGAATTTTGATGGCTCTTTGCCATGATCTAGGGAATTTATGTTCAAGCCAAATTCTGTTAAACAGGTATAAGAGGTTCAATATGGAGTAATGGGAGAAGTCTTTAAGCATAAGATAAAATTTATTTTATCAGGTCCACTGCAAGCACTGTGTTTTTGGGACAAAACTGACACTCACTCTGATATAGTAAAGTGCATGTTATATGGTAAATTTTTAGCTTCGGGATCAATAATAGGTTTATTTTCTGACCTCAGTTTGTGATTTAAAAACGGTCCCGAGTAGTTTGTTGCATTCGAAACATTTGCATATTTTTTGGCAATTACATTTGCAATGGATTGATCACTATATACCGCAGAACACTTTTTGACTTTATCCCATACAATTTTGTTAAAAGTGGAAGATGTTATTGCATTAACAGACTAACATATTTTTTCTCATGACTCTTTCTGCCCTCTCATGTATATCCTGCGAGCAACTGCTTTTGCATGTGTAATGCCAGAAATGTAAAGTAATAAATATTTGGAAGGATTAAAAAATAATGGAACCAGGAATGCGGGCGGATTATCCCCACGCTAAGCAGAGGGGCGATAATATACAGGTGGCCCCATATCTTACATACCACGCCCATGTTTACATACCACGTTAAGCCGTTTGGCGGCAACCGAGACGGCGACGCCATGTCTACGGATTAGCCCTCAGCTCTACGTTTCAGCACGTGGACCGCCGACCGAAAAAGGGATATAAGTGAGAGTTGCTCGAAGTGGGAGTCAGAATTGGTCAAGGCAGGCTGTTGGAGTTAGACTAGTCAAGAAGAAGCGACGGTAGCAGAGTTAAGAGTTGTGTGTGCGTCTCTGATATAGGAATTCGAAGGAGAGCTCATGTTCATCTGGTATTGCAAGTGTAAAGTGTGACAAAGCATCGGTGTTACCCAAGTTATATGAAAGAAGATCAGGTACCGTACAATTAAACTATATGAGGATAACCTCTTTGTCTAAATTTGTGTTTTTAAGGAAAAGCTAATTAATGCATCCCACCACGTGCTCCAACCAAATATCAATTCATCTGGCATTACACCCCCCGAACTACCGTTGAGATGTATTCCACTATTGTGATATTTATTTAATTTGTAAAACTAAAGAGTGTAAATTGAGTATGTGATAAATAAATGTTTGTTCCTTTACTATTAACCTTAATTTTTAGTTTGTTAACTTAGTATCCCGTTAAGCACAGAAATAGGTGGGTTTTGCGGCCACCAACGCAATGTACACAGCAGTAAGTGTTAGAACAGATTACATGTATAATTAATATACTAATAAATAATTAATTTAATGTAAAATGCATTTTTGACAATATTAATTTTAATCAACAAAATTAATAAATCGGCACAGCATGTTTAAATGCAGTAAAGTTTTCGGTGATAGGAAACCTCCTAAAAATTGACCAAGATTTTCTTTGCTTTTTATACACCTCGCGACATTCATCATTCCACCAAGGAGAGTGATACTCAGAGACACTCCCTTTATGTTTTTGAATTGCAGTATCAGCTGCCTTTATAACGAGATCAGTACAATTTTCTACAGCTGTATTAATGTCACTGCTTTTGAACAGCGTCATCAGTGATCAGAGCTAGGGAAGTAAACTTCACCCAATCAGCTCTTGAAAATATATATTGAGATGGTTTTATAGACGATCTGAATTGACTACTAGAGGGAATGATAGGGTAGTGGTCACTATTGCGAAGATCTTTATCAACTGTAAAGTTCTAGTAAGGAAGGAGAGAATTTGAACAAATAGCAAGGTCAATACTATGAATAGAACTACTGGGTTGGTGAAAATAGGTGAATTCATTATTGTTAAAAATGCATAAACTGTGATCACTGACACATTGTTCAATTTGTTGTCCTCTGTTATTCGCATCAAGACTTCTTCAAAGATTGTGACCATCAAAGTCACCCAGTAAGAGAAATGGTGCAGATTGGTTGGTTGGTTGGTTGATTAGGGATTTTTGGCACAAGATTAAAAAATGATATGCTGCGCAAAACATATGGTGTTAAAATATAGATAATAGCAAAGAATAGAAACAAGTGTATAATTTAATAGGGTATCAATGTATGAATAAAACATGACAATGAAATAGGTATAACAATGGAAACAAGATGAAAAATGACCAAAAGGTAATAGGAAGTGAAGTTAAATATAATGGTAAAAACCCATGTCCAATAAGAATGGGAAAATCCCCAAATAAGGATTTTCTCCAATGAATTCTGGCAAAGTTGTAGTGCAACATTTGAAATGCTTAAAACAAAGCTGCTTGTATTTAGTACAAGTAATTAAAATATGTTTTACACTCACTGTGGTTTGACAAACATTACAAAAGGGTTCAATTTCCCCTAAAAATAAATGCCTATGTGTAAAATGTGACCAATGCACAAACAAGTTGTAATTATATCTAGTTTCCTACATTGGAAACTAGTCATCTTTGTGCTAAGGGCTTTATCTGGTGCAACTTATTATGAGATTGCTGATTTCAGGAATACTGCCATTTGTCATGAACATTTTTTAAAACAAATTGTTAGATGTCGGTTAAAGGATACTCAGATTCAAAGTTTGAGTAGCTGATTTAGCAGCAATGTCTGCCAACTCATTTCCTTTGATGTCCACATGTACTGGGACACAACAGAATTTAGTATGGTATCCTTGTCCCTTCAGACGATACTCATACTTAAGGATATCAGAGGTAATGTGGTAATTCATAGCTGTTTCTGATGTTAAAAGCTGTAACGAACTCAATGAGTCAGTAAGTAATAATAATGGGCTTTTTAAATTTTTGATGAGAGATGAAGATTAGAGTTTGTTATATTGCCATAATCACAGCTGTAAAAATAGAGCAAGATGCGTGCAGTTTATAAGATTTTATAGTATTGTTACAAACATAAGCTAAACCCATGTAATCAACTGCTTTGGAACCATCTGTAAAATCAGGAGAAAACTCCTTATACAGATTTCTATGTTCTGCAAACAATTGCACATAAATAGCCGGAGTGGTGTTAGCCTTCGTAAAATTATAAAAGGGATTGAAAAAGGTGAAATTTGCAACATGTTATGGAGGTGTTTCAAAATACTTAGTTTTCCTCTACTAAAGAAGTTGCTGTTACAATACAGTGTATTCGATTGCCAAAAGCAGGGATGCAGGAGGGTCTGTGGTCATACAGTCGATCATAATGTTTAATAAGGAATTATCGCTATAAAAGATGGTTATGTAAGGACATCATCCGGAAATAATAATTCAGTGCCAGCTGTTCACGCCTTAATTTTAAACATGACTCATTAGAGACAGCATATAAACTTTAAACAAGAGATGTTCTAAACGCTCCTGAGCATATACGTAATACCTTATGGTGAATTGGATTAAACTTTTCTAGTACAGATGTTCGTGCTGGTCCATACACGGAACAACCATAGTCAAGCTTTAAATGAATAACAGTTCAGTAGATGCAATGCATGGAGGTAAGATCTGCACCCCATTTGGCATTTGAGAGGACTTTTAAGATGTTAAGAGCTTTCTCACATTTCTTTCTCAGTTTCTGAATGTGAAGAAAATAAGTAAGTTTTTTTTCAAACCAAACCCCGAGAAATTTAATTTCTTCTACTACAGCAATCTTTACACCTCTCATAAAGAATTCTAGAGGTGAGTGGATACCCGTTTTCTGGTGAAGTGAACACAAGTCTTCTGAGTGGAAAACTTGTATCCATTCACTTTTTCCCATCGTAAGATGTTATTCACAGCAGCTTGGCATTGTCTTTCTACTGTACACATATCGTGAACTTGGTAGGCAACTTGAGATCATCAACATACAGGCTTTTATGTACTGATACTGGTAAATTGTTTCAAAGACTATTTATTTTTATATTAAAGAGTGCCACACTGAACACACTTCTTTGTGGTACACCCTGCTTTTGTACATGTGTGAGTGAAAGAGTTGAACCAATGCGAACATAATCCATGAACCAATACTACACATTATGAGGATTTTTTCTGCGGTCTATAAAGAGTGGTCTCTTGTTCTTTAATACAGCGGTTCCCAAACTATGGGTCGCAACCCACTGGTGGGTAACGGAGGGGTAGGTTATGGAGGGGCAGTCTCTTGTTCTCGAGTATACGATGAGGATGATACATTTGTTGACATCCCTTCGTCAGCAGAAGCACATATTTGTACTTCATCATCATCTTCGTTATGTTTTTCACGGATGGCTGTTTTTTTATTGATTTTTTTCCAATGGACTATCTTTTGTGCTTTTTAATTTTAGTTTTCCTTATCTTTGTTTTTCCTCTAAAAATTAATTTCTTTTTTTCTACTGGTACTTTTTGTTGAAGTTTTTTGTTGTGTCAATGCAGGTTTGAAAGTGGCTAATGGTATTGAAGTTTTTGCTTTGGTTTAGTAACTGCTACAGCAGTCTTTACAGGTGGGACAGGGTTGGTTTGGTTAATTTGTTGATTTTGGTTTGATTTCATAAAATCCAAGTCAGGTTCGGTTTGTGCGCCTACTGATGTAACTTCAGTTTGTATGCTAATAGATTTTGTTTGTTTCTTAAAACAGATGAGTATGATATACCTATTTTTGGTGTTCTTGCTTATATCAGTTTACGTGCTTCCGGGTAAGTAATATTATTGGTGGTTTTTAATGTTTGGACTTCCTTTTCAAACATCCATTTTGGACATGAGCGGGCATAAGATGGATGTTTAGCATCACAATTTACACATTTTGGGGTAGCAGTGCATCCCTCATTATCATGTTCATGTTCAGCATAGCGTGCACACACTACTTTAGAAGCACGACAGGCAGTTTTTGGATGTCCAAATCTCTGGCAGTGGAAGCATCATAATGGGTTTGGCACATATGGCCGTATTTGGCATTTGAGGTAGGCTACTTTTAAATGTTTTGGTAAGACTGGAGTGTCAAAGGTCAGTATGAGATATTTAGTCGGAAACATTGTACCATCTCCTCTTACTGAGATTCGTCGCACAGAGCTAACTTTTTGGTTTTTCAGATTGTCAAGGATTTCAGTTCCAGGTACATACATAAAATAACCCCGCGAGAGAAGTTCAATGTACCATGAGCAGTCACGGACACTGGAATATTTGCGAGAGTTTTCATTGAGAGTATATTTTTTCTTGTGCAGTAGAGAAAACTTTTATTAACAAGTCACCAGATCTGACTTTCTTTATTGTTTCGACTTCCGCAACAGTCTCGTGTATTCCTTTTCGAATCAAAAAGGGTGAAACATTATTGAATGATCCATCTAATCATTTTATAATGAAAAACTTTGCTTCAGTTGCAATCATTTTCGGACTCCAGTTCATTAATTCTTTGTCCAATAGCTGTATTTAAGTACATTGTACTTTCAATAGTTGTATGTCCCAAGGACACAGAAACACTAAATGCATCTCCGCTATCCTCCCAATTTAGAGATCCTGCCTTAGAAAGCAAGAGAGCGCTAGGATTTTCAGTTGAAAGGCATGAGGAACCCGAAGTCAAAGGCATTCTCGAATTCTCCATGCTTGTATTCACTAATTTAAAAAACCACGGATTACTTCCAGTTCAATCGGAGCCCCCGCCAGACTCCGTCTCCCCAGACTTTTCTAACGTGCCAAGTGTAACCGCCAAAGTCATTCGCAAAGCTGGATAATGGAGAGCGGGCCATAACGTGCACCTGGTGCATAGGGCCCAAGGACCAGCAAGGATCCATGGGGGATTTCTCGATATGAAACACTCTCCACCCACCATCCAACCAATGCAACCAAGAGACTCGCCTCTGGAACCGTTTGCTACAAACGTTCCTTGAACCGTTTACTACAAACGTTCCTTGAACCGTTTACTACAAACGTTCCTTGAACCGTTTACTACAAACGTTCCTTAAAAGCAAAACTGCTGATGCACGTAGCTCTACCCCTTTCGCATCACACCCACATAAACCCATTCCCGAGCCCAAACTGTGTACCTTACAGCAGAGGCCGAAGAGTGGTATTAGGGCCCATAAAGCAGATGTGATGTTTACTAAGGGCTCGGCATTGATGACACCAGCAGCTGAAAAGGACACGAAATACAAAACACAAAAGGAGAACAAAAAAGGAAAGGAGGAAAGACAAAAAAGGAAGAAGAAAAAGGAAAGAAAGTGAGAAAGAAAAAATGAAAGAAAGAGATTGCTAAGGTACTTCGGGATTGCAATACCTGTATTCACTAAAGAAGTGAACACCTGAGGGGGGAAATGGTGCAGGGAGTCGGCCAATCAAATTATCAAGTTCTCTAGGATTTATATGGTCATTTGGTGGTATGTAAATACAGCATACTGTAATCAAGATATTTTCATGAATACGAACAGCAACAGTTTGTAGATTTGTATTGAGATATAATATGGAAGTAAGGTAGTCTTGAGAGAAAACAAAAAAACGCTTTCAAATACTCTACTGTTCAGATCAAAATCTTTATAGACGCAATTAAAATTTTTAGTATTAAAAGTACTGCTAGATTTTAGCATAGACTCTTGAAGGCAGACACAAATAGGATGGAAAGTATTAATCAAAGACTTGATATCCACAGACTTGTTCTGCAACCGACGGCAATTCCGGAACAGCAAAAAAGCCATTACAGTGCAGCGTCTCAATTCCGGAATCTTCCGGACCTCGGTGAGTCCAAATTTCGGACTTTTCCGGATTTTAGGTCATTTTTGAGAAAAAAAAGTATGGATCCCCTTCCCTTCTTTCCGTAATTTGACCCTTCTGAATACCACTGCAAAATGGAAATTTGAACAGTTAAGCAAAAATATGAAACAAACAAAAAAAATACTCAAAAAGAAAATTTTTATCTGTCATATACCTTTAAAACAATTTAAACATTTTTAGCAAACATTTCTATAATGGTGCATTGTCTCATAATTTTGTTTTCCCAAAGTAAACTTTTCTTTAATTTTAATGACATACATTCCTGTTTTGTTACAAAGCTCCTTTGTCCCAGTTCTTTAATAACGTTGTTGAGTAACCCTTCTAAATTTTCCAAAGAAACCTTATCTTCATTAACATCGTCATGATTTCTAACTACGTAACTATCTTCCTATTGTTGCAATAGAGTCCCCCCTCCCCGTATGGATGGCTTTGCAACAGTCACCAATAAAGGGGGCTCTGTTGCAGGGGTTCATTAAGGGGCCTCCATTCCTTCTTATGGGTGGATACGGGAGAATGGACAACACTAAAGTGAAAGGCCCCGGATTTGGCGGCCATGTCGGGCAATAGATTTTTCGAACCCTGCCAGTTAGTGTTAAGAATTCTGAAAAAGAAATATTCCAATTAAATTTTTCTAAAAGGTTTATACAATATACAATAGAAAAAGAAATGTTTAAATTGTTTTCAGATTTTCTTTTTCTTTTTAAGGTTTTGTGAATTTGAAAATATGGACTCGAACAATTTCGATGACTGAAATAAAAATGCTTCACTTCCTGTATTTTGCACTTCTGTGCATCTTGTCTTCTGGCTGTCTAATATGTGAAGAAAATCTCAAGGAAGAAAACACAGGTTCGCACAAATATTTGAATTATTTCCATTTACAACATTTTGATGAAATTATTGTAATAGGTGATGTGCATGGCTGCTACGATGAACTTATACTATTCTTAAATGAATCAAATACTATGGGTGATAACGTTTTAAAAATATTTGTTGGTGATATAATCAACAAAGGACCAAAAAGTGAAGAAGTCTTGGAATTGATAAAGTCAGCAAACTCGATGCTATCAGTGAAAGGAAATCATGAGCAGCGCGTCCTAGAAGAATTCTACAAATCCAGAAATACAGCATATGAGTTCTCGAAAAGTGAAGAAGAATGGATACGATATTTAAGCCCAGAAAATGTCCATTTTTTGTCAGGATTACCCCACACAATTTCACTTTTGCCTCTGAATGTAGTCGTAGTTCATGCTGGTATTCTTCCAGGAACTCGGCCAGAATATAATGATCCATATGATTTAATGAATATAAGAAATATAGCATTTGATAAAGAGCATCAATGCTTTTATCCTTCTAAGGAGCATTCTGTGGGCGAACCTTGGTCATTATTTTGGGAAGGACCCCAACATATAATTTTTGGCCATGATTCTCGAAAAATGCTGCAACTCCGTAAACATGCTACTGGAATAGACACGGGATGCGTCAAAGGCAATTTTCTTACTGGATTTTTTATTAGTGGACCAAGAGCAGGATCATTGCATATGACTAGAGCTCTGAAAATGTATACTGGTCAAAATTGAATAAACTGCATCTTAAACTAGTCTGAATTGGAAAATTCCTTATTTATGTAATTTTATGCTAACATAATAATAGAAAATAATTACATTTACATACTGCATGTTATAACAGATTATATTTTAAACAATAAACTAGGCGGCACTAGTGCCGCCTAGTGAAGGGTTTAGTTGCAGCCCAGTGGCAGGCATTAGAGTCGGGGCCGAAAAGTAAAAAAAAAAGGGGGGGGGAAGGGGAATCAACCTGGGCCTGGACAATAGACTGAATGAAATCAGAGTCTTTGTGTCTTTTTTCTTGTTCATTTTCACTGAAAATGAGCACATTATAATTCTTACTATATGGCAATCCTGTTGGCGAATAAACTTGAAAAGAAGCAAAATCACTCTGAAATCTGATACTCATCGACAATGTGATAAAGTCTGTAACCGGAACACAGCGGTTCTCTCTTAGTCATTAAACCTGCTAGTTCTCTTTCTGGTGGTTAAAAAAAAATGAGGTAAAAGTGTTAGTGTCATAGGATATCTGTTCACCTCTCAAAGGAAGCCCCGGATCTCATGTTTGCACACAAGGATTGCTGTCTATCTCGGGATTAATAACGGAGTTAACTAAGGTGAATAAAAGGTACATATACTTGGCTCTTTATAATAAATTGATTTAGCCTCTAATCGAAAATGGCGCAAATAATTTGTCTGATATTTCTTTATAGCTCGCGAAGCGAATTGCCATGCATTTAAATAAGAGTTTCTGCATACAGCGAACTTCTATATCACAGTTATAATAGCGCTTTTAGTGCACAATTTAGTTGATTGATATACACAGTTTAAATTCTTTTATTAATTAATTAATTAATTAAACCTGGTGCCAATCGTTGGCTTGAGCTTCCGCAGAAGTGGTTCCCTTGTCAGTGAATAAAATCCATCAGTGCGGGTACATGTATGCATGAGCGAGTTTGTCATGGATGTGCTCATGGAGATTTGGTATATACTTTCTTAGTATAGAAGTATAAATGCATAGCAGAGTTGTGCAGCTTCAATAAATACAAAAGTCAATTTCAGAAAAACAAAATCAGCGTTTATTTGTAACGTCAGAATCTTGCCAAACAGAATAGGCTGGCTGTGTTAACAATATGCAGCGTGAACATATTTACAAAGTTAGAGTTGAAAAAGGATTAGGAAGATTACTTTACTTTGGAAAATATCGACACTCACGACCTTCTACCATATGTAGTGTAACTTCCACCTATTCGAGGTCATATATACTTGACCTGTGGGAAACGCTATCTTGACACTTAAAATGACTAAATCTACTCATACACATGATAGGTCGAGTACTTGCTTAAAGTTAAGTTAAAAGTAAAAACACCGGTATAAATTCTTTAGTGATAAAAGCCATCATTCATACAGACTAATATTATAATATATCTTTAACCCCGTAAATACCTTATTACCAAGACAATCGCTTCACTGACCATCAATATCTAATCATATCTACGACTGCAACTACGTCGACTACATCAACTGAAGACATCTGAATCTGTCTCTGAACTCGAACTGAACTTCGGTCTCTGAACTCGAACTGAACTCCGGTCTCTGAACTCGAACTGAACTCCGATCTCTGAACTCGTCTCCACCTCAGTGAATCTATAATAAAAAGAAGAATCTGTCTGTTTATTTGTCCACAATACCGCACGATATCTGCCGCACTGAATTTTTTCACACAGTCACATCTTCGTCCTTCCATTTTGTTACTCTATGTCTCCGGATGAGTCGGTTCGCCTGGGCTTTCGACATAGTCACATCTATATCTTAACTAATGCATCCAGAATACCTTTCAAAAATTTAAATTAGATTTTTAACGAATTTTTAAATTCTAAAATCACTATATCTTCAGCTACCGATATGACCTAACAGCTATATTCACGATTTAACAGTTACAGAACCTCCAACCATCGATATGATCTAACAACTACCCACACGAGTTAACAGCTACTGTAATGATCTAATGCCACGTTCATCTCCTAAAGGTCATTAATCTTGCGGATAGCGTACTGGTAATTTGATGTCGGTTTAGGATTTGAAGAAAATTGAGTAGTGTTATCTGTAAATGTATTATTTAAGTAGAGGGGTTTATTTACATTCCAGTCAACACTGGGTAATTCGTTCCAGTGATACAATAAAACAAATTTTAAATTCGTCAAAGTGTAAAATTTTCTTGCAATTTAGCTAGTATTCCATTATTCTGCATCTATGTCCCTACAGTATTTGAATCAAACCTTAGAAGGGCTACAATGGACAGTAACAAATAGCTTCGAAATAGGATTCCAGGTTTTTATTTGCGAAATCAGAAACGCAATAAATTAAAATATTTTTGCGTATTTAATTTAATATTTAAATATTAGCTATTATATAAACTGCTAAATAAACTGCTGATAATAACCTATAAAATTCTAAATTGTCTGTTATATTATATCTTTGCTTTTTAGGGATTGAAATGCTTTTCCTTCATCTCTCTCCTTTCCTAATTTGTTCATGAGATCATTTGTTTGATTTGTTTATAATGTTTTACTGCTAAGATGTACAAATAATTCATACGATTTATATATATTTTTCATACGAACAATTACAAATTCAAATTTTATTAAAAAAAATAATGATGAGGGCAACTTTCATGACACTACATGCAGTAAGTTACTTCTGACTCTTAATAAATTCAGAAAAATATAATTGGCGGTGACTCCAATCCAAAGGAGCTGAAATTGTTTTGTGTGAATAATATATTGTAAGATAAAACTCTAGTAAAGTTCAATAAGTTTATTCGATTTCTTTAGATTTATTTGTTTCGTTTACAGGCTTGCAATACAAATTACTCGCTAACCATTTATATCTAGCTAGCACTTTTAGTTTTCGCCCAGATTTCATCTGAAAACTCCGACCATAGACTCCACTTTAATATATTCAATTATTTTACTAACTTGATTTCCGGTATAAAAATTAAACTTACTGACGAGATTTTTATATTCTAGCTAATTTATAAACTTGCAGCACATAAATACGCATTTGAATACGCATATTTCCACCTATTCTGTTCAAACCTCACCAAGCATTAAACATCTTTAGAATCCCCAAGTTCATTTAACTTCCTAATTTATTTTAAACAAAACAAAATATCTCGTGCTTGTGTACGAATATTTCACAAAAGAGTAGGTAACCAAACTGAGCTGCAACAATCGTGGCATTTCAAATATTACAGCTTACCCACCCATTGGAAAACTTGGATTTTGAAGTACTATAGTGGTTATAATTTCAATATGTCAAAATATCGAAATTGAAACCACTATACTTCAAAAACGAAGAAAGTGACCCAAAATCCAATTATATACAATTGTAGGATTTTTGAAGAGCAATAAATTCATGATTATTGTTTATAGCTATCACTTCTAGTTTTTAAGATATAAGCATTACAAACTTGAAAAACATCATATTTTCAAACTTCTTTCAAACTTTCAAAAGACGATTACTCGAAAACTATAAAAGCTTTTTTGTTGTTGTTGTTTTTTATGACCTCCTGTTTTCGACGGTGTCGATACAGGACCAGTGACGCAGGAAGCAGGACAGAACGAAGAAAGACACAAGACAAGAGAACAAAGTTTATTACAAACAAGCATCACTGATGAAGGTCGGAGGGGATGCGGCTTCTCATTTGGACGAGGACCCAGAAGGCGGAAGACTGACTTTATCCTCGATAAACATCCATGCCTTACTCGGGATTCGAACCCGAGCTCACCAGACAGCAGCCGAAGATGCTATCCACTTCACCGCATGAGCGGCAAAAGCTTTTTTAAATATACATATAAATTTAGAAGCTAAATTTCCTCATACATATTTTTATTGCTTACTAATTATATCGATTTTTTATATTTTCAAAGATATTTCGAGTGAAAGTCTGAAACATGGAAAAACACTCATTTCTAAGTTCCAAAGTTTAAGTTTTTTCTCCCTCCCCCCCTCTCAAGAAAAAAAAGTTCGATCCAAAATTCACACTTGTAAGGCTTTCAAAGAGCTTCAAATTCATGCATATTGTTCAAGGCTAGATCTTTTTGTCTTTGAGATGTTACAAATTTGAAAACTGAAAATTTTTCAATCTTCTTCAATTTGGCAAGGCGATTACTCGAGAACTATAAAAGCTTTTTGTAATAGCAAATATAGATTTTGATGCTAAATTTCCTAGTACATATTTTTGTCATTTACTATTTATATCTATATTTTATAGTTTAAAATGAAAACAAGAATTGAAAAAACACTAGCTCGGACAGATATTTTTTTGTTTTCTAAAGAAAAGTTCTAAATATTAAAATATTGAAATTATTATTATTAGCACCCAAAGAGTTTACATTTCTCGTAATACTTCGTTTTCCCTCCACAGAAACCCCAAACATAGAAGTTAATATGTTATTTACGTAAAAAAAACTTATATCTATGTTCTAGGATCTATTTCACAATAATATTAGCAGTGTATTAATTAACGTATACAGAAATTTATAGCATTGTTGAACAAAAAAATATTAACTTGTCTTTTCTAGTGAATAAAACGTGGTATATATACGAGAATGTCGATAATAGATTAATAGTATAAATACTATTTTATTAATTTTATGAATCAGTTTTCATCCATATATCCGAAAAACGTGCAATAGCACGAGAACGGTTCATGCTGTCGTTCTAAAGTAAGTTCCATTTGATTTCTAATGAAAACTTACATACACCATGATTGTTTATTTAATATATTTTGATGTCTTTTTTTTTTATGATTTAAAAGAAGTTTGAAAATTTGCGACCTTCCGAATGTTCTTTTCCTTTTAAAATCATAAATTTTATTCGCTTCATTCCATTCGCTCTAACATTATACTCACATACGCACAGACATCCCTTTAAAAATAATTGATTCGGGTTAAAGGATGTCCAAAACGTATATCAATCCGTCGAAAATTCGAGTTTTCGACCCCATCAATATTTTTCCTATACATTATTTGTGTGCAAGGAAATTACAAATAAAGTCCGAAATTCAACTATATGTATTATAAATTATTGCTCTATTATATATGTATGTATGTAGAAAGACATGTAAAGCATTACATTTTCTAAACCGCTAATTAGAGCTATAAATTTAGATGAGAATAACATTTGACAGGTCATTGAAATAAAATAATTTTCGTAAGGTGATGGTGATCCTGTTTCCAAGGGGGATTATTCCCCTCCTGCTCCTGCCTATCTAAGATGCTTTGCTCTTAATAGCTTTCTCATATAATCATGAAAAAAGTCCAGATCTCATCCATACACTTATGCAGCAGTCATCAGTACTGAGAGAGAAACGGGATTCGTGTCTAAACATGCCACTAATGGCATAGTGTCTAGGCTAACCGAGCTAAACACCAATCCAGGCGGCTCTGCTTATGTTGAGGGATCAGTGATAGACGCCTTAATGGACGTTGACACTTAATCCCACCTTCTGCCAGTCATCTTCGAATGATATACATTGATACAGGATGCATGGAGGATGCCAAATGCTTTCGATTGACTGATAGCGACACCATTGGTGTAAACGTGGTTCCTCTCCCGACTGCACGATTCTCTCAAGCGTTGTCTGTCCAGGGCGTTCTGAGTCTCTCCTGTGGTTGCATAAGTCTTCTCTGATCCACTGTTTTCATCACTGAGCAATTACAATATTGCTCCGACCAAGATGGCGACGGATATGTCTGTTGGACCAACAAGTTTTCCTTGGGCCAATGATGCGACTTCTCCCTCAATCAGACAATTGTTCGTAGTGCTGTCGAGTGCGTCTCAAAGGCATCTTTGCACACAATTTTCAGTATTAAAGCAGAAAATCCAGTTCCAATTGCCCGGAAGTAAGAACATCAGTTGTTTTAAATGCTGCACGATACGTCGTTCTCATGCGCGTTGCATGAGCCCTATAACGTCAAATTTCTGTGGTCAAAATTTCTGTTGCATTTCGACTGCGGATATTTTACGTCTTTGGTAGTCATTTCTGGCGCACTGATAGTACAGCAATACGTAGACAACATTCTACAACCGGCTGTGTTACCGTTCCTTTTGCGACAACCCGGATTTGTTTTTCAACAAGATAATGTCCGGCCGCACACGGCACATGAATTGTATTCAAGCTTGCCCAACACTTCCTTGGTCAGCTAAGTCTCAGCACATTTGGGACGTTATGAGAAGGTGATTACAACCATCCCGGAATGTTGATGATTTAGCCCGACAGTAGTTGGAGACAATTTGGCAAGACATTCCGCAGGACACCATCCGTGAACTTTATCAGTCTATGACACGCCGGGTGACATCTTGCATCCAGAACAGAGGTGGACCAACGCCTTATTGACTTCCTGCCTTTGTATACGGTCAAACCTAAATCATTAAATTGTTCTGAAATTTTAATCATTTCTTTTTCTATGTATGTTCTTCACATCCACCAATTTTATCAAAATTGGACAACTCCTTCTTGGTGCATCGATTTTTTTGTTATAGAGTGTATATATGTGGGATTGTGGCAACCAAGGCAGTAGATGACGTCACTACAGGACAGCGCCACCTACAGGACAGAAAATAGTTCACTATATGCAAAATCAGATGTCTCTAGCAGTCGAAAATTGAGTCATCTAGTGTTATCTAGAAGTTGTTCAGATTCAATTTTTGTCAAAAGTTTAATCCGGAATTCGCACACGTGGGGAAAATGCTCAATTTTATATTTTCCTGGTAATTTTAGACTTACGATTTTCAAATATGTCACATTAAATGTCAAAATGATTTTGAATAAATTAAAAATTAAAATTTAAATAAGCGAAAAATGACGCGATGTCATGTGATCTTGAAACGCTACGTGATTGGCTCTGACGTCACTGTGCATGATAGAGCTCCTCTACTACAGGCTGACTTACCAAGCATATTGAAGCCCATAGGGTTCCATACTAAAGTTACAGAAATTATAAAATAAGTGTTTAAAATAAATACTTTATATGAAAAAAGAAGTTTCAATTAGAATATTGTAGAATTCAGCTCGCACAAGTATTCTCCATTACCGGGTATCCAATTATTTATTAGCCATTGTTTTCTTCTTTCTTCGTTTCTACGAAAACGAAATAGCCTAAAACCCTTTCTAGAATGATTAGAGCAGTTCGGTGCAGAACAACCACCCATAATTATTTCAATTATACGTCTTAAAGTTAAAATACGAATAGAGTTAATGCTAATAGATTGCGCTTCCAACTAGGGTGGGCATCAATATGCTTGATGAGTCAGCTCGTATATAGAGGAACCTTAGTGCATGAAGTATCAGTGTTTACGTTTTAAAAACAACGCTAGATCAATTCGCTTCTTCGCATTCATAGTTTAGAAATCATTTTTTGAGCCGTAAATTTTATAATCTTTTTTAATTTTACCGTATATATTAATTGTATAACCCATCCATTTCATTTTGTTTAAGATGTCAATTTTTCCGGGATTTGTCAAAGAACCATCCGATAATCTTCCTAAAATTGACGCTATATGTATGTTTTCGTTTTGGGGAACGAATCCCAATTTTATTGGAGCAGAAATGCGAGGAGTTAAAACTAAGAGGTATGTATGATCTTCATTAATATTGACAAATAAATCTAAAACTAATTCAAATGCATGAATAATTCTTTTACATTTAAAACTTAAATTTTGATTGCACGTGGAAATAGTCGCACACTACAATGTCCTATTCTGCTTTTAAGCTGATAATTGACTTTTTATAGTAGTTTATATTGTAGTATGAAATTATGTAAAGACAAATAAAGCATGCCTGAAATACTCAAGAAATTTAAATACAATACAAACTAGAAAAACCAAATTTGAATGGCATAGTCTGATTTGTAATATAACACTAATATATATACGGCAAATGCTGGGGAATATCAATAAGCTGTTTCCAATCAAAACAAAGTAACTGTTGTCAGATATTTAGTACTTATGAATAATAATTTTATTGATGTTTTAAGACTGGCAGTAGCAGTCAGATATGGTGTACAGGGGTGTGTTGTACCAGAGCCATGTTTCTAGTGAGGTCCCCCAAAGTGTAAATACACTGTAATGTGGCCTCGTTATACCACACATATTTTAAAATGTGTTTCTTGCAGACTTATCCTTAGGGGTGTAATAATAACTTCCACAGTGCTAGGGGCCAATATTCTTTTATATTGACATAAAATCGAAAAATGAATATACATTGATTTTCGAATATGGGTCTCTAAAAATTTTTTGCAAAGGGTACTAGATTTTCTGCTAAGCCAGTATAATTTTATATATATATATATATACAGGTATATATTTTTAATTCCTGATTTTTAAAATAAACTTATTAAGTAAGATAAGATAAGGCGATTTCTTAATGGAGCCGTATAGGTGCACTGGTGCACCGTATAGTGTGTCTTTGCCCCTAGGCCATTTTGTGATTTGACTGCTACTAAGAACTGGTTTGACAAAATTTTGTGATCTAAGCTAATATTCGATTTGTTTAGGTCAGGCTCTGAGAGCTATGGATATAACGCTGTTGTCTATGTTCAAGTTAAAAGGGAAACAAACATTTGCACCGTTAAAGCAAAAGCAACACCTGAGCACAGCATACGGAACAAAGCGTGCAATGTCACACTTATGTGCAATGAAGTTGAGGAGGAAGTACTCTCTGTTCAATGTGACGACTGGGCAGCATCTTTGGGTAAGCTGAATGTCAAATTGCATTTCTTATGTTATTGTATTCTGTGGCAAATATAATTCTAATTATCTTGCACCAAAACTATAAAATCCTTGTTTACCAAATTTGACAAACATTTGGAAAAGGAATATGTAAAGAAACTTTTCTTAAGCTAAAATATTAAATGTTTCAAAAATACGAATGCCGGTGTTGAGTATAATCAGAAATAATTTTATTATGCTTTAATAATACAATTATTTAGTGTGAAGCAGTTTATATAAACAATGAATATGTTAAACATAATGATGCAAAGTATATGTTTGTTACAAAAATAACAATAAGTATGTATTTACAAATGCTTCCATTGTATAACATTGTTTCAAAATATATACCATGGATAGCACAATGGACACAACAAAATTACATTTGTACTATCCCCTGTTGTGCTTAAGGAGATAATCTTTTTGCAAACGACTGCAAAGCATATGTATAAAATATATTTATAATTCCAAATATATATATATATATATATATATATATCAGTTATACAATAATCCCTATGTTAATTATATATATATATATATATATATATATATATATATATATATTTTTATGAAGGGGTCATATTTACAATATGTCAACTTTATATAACACAATTTTGGTTTACTTATTGGTGGCATTAATAAAAACTCTATTAGTCTATTCTTGACTAAAAGTAACTAGGGATGGGGAGTCGGAAAAAAATATTCCGACTCCTGAGTCGGTATTTTCTAAAACGGACTCCGACTCCTTTCAATAATGTTCATAACACAAATTAGTCAATAATGACAATTTTAATTTTAAACTTAATTATTACAAATCAATAAATTAAAACAACTTTAAATATTTTGATGGTGCATTATTATCCATATATAAAACACAAGAGGAGAAGAAAAGAAAATATTGCAACTCAAAAACGATGCTCATATCATAAAGCGGTTAAACTGCATCTAACCCGACCTAAAACTACAAAAGTTGAAAATACTGAATTCTAGCTATTTTACAACAGATGAGAAGTGAAGAAATACACTGAGGAAGGAAAATTAGCAGTGCGCATGCATGAATTTTTACTAAACTGCCGATTAAAGTAAAATGGCGACTGGTGGTTGGTAGAAATTTTTCACTTTGGAGAGGGTTGGTCATGTGGTAAATAAAATGCTTTCCAATAATAAAACTTTTGTTTTTATATTGTAAAAAATATAAATATATAATTTATTTGAAAATTTTAAAATATTTTCTGTGGAAAAAAACAGTGACAAATATTTTGGGAAAAAGGAGTCGGGAGTCTATTTTTTTACAGACTCCAGACTCCGACTTCTCCAAAAATGGACGACTCCTCGACTCCCCATCTCTGGAAGTAACTATAGTATGTTGACCACGAGAACTAACAACGGACCCCCCCCCCCCCACACACACACACACGAGGGACCCAGGGGCCAACGGCCGTACCGTGCTGAAAACACCGGTTCTCGTTAGATCACCGAAGTCAGGCAGCATCGGGCGCGGTTAGTACTTGGGTGGGTGACCACCTGGGATCACCGCGTGCTGTTGGCACATTTCGGGCGCGGTAGCCCGGTGGTTTGCGCGCAGGATTTGCACGCTGCCACAACTGCCGCCGAGTTCATGCCGAGTACGATCACGTTAAACATGTGGGTCCGTAAGTCCTTCCGAGAGGTTGGTGGTAGGGGAAGGAGGGTACGGTCCCTGAGGATGCCTCCCCCACTGGGTTCCGGTCTAAATTGGGTGGCACTTCCCGGCCGTCCAAATAGTTACCTTACACCTTTCTGGTAAGTCGGACGGTCTGGGTCTCAACAACAACAACAACACGAGGGACCCATTGCCCCTCATAGTTAGCATAGTCCACTTAACCACTCATAGTTAACAAAGTAGTGGCGCTGAAGCCAAGCTAAGCCACCAGACAACCCTTCGATGTTTGCTTTGTTGAATTCACTAACATTTTTGGTAAACCAGTGGTTCATCTGTTATTGATTTTGTACATTTTGCCAAATAGTGGGCTTAAAACTTAAATTATCCCATTGAATAATCTTGAAATGTTTGTTTATAATTGATTTTTCAAAAAGATCATTACACAATTAACACCGTTTTGATGTAATACATGTTTACAACCATTTTGTTCTGCAATAAAGCATTGTGATTTGGTTATCAAACTGATTGGTGAGATTTTTTAGTTCCGCACAGGATGCGTCGCACGTAAAATAGATTTGATCTAATTTTAATTGGAAAATCTGTTTGATGTTACTATTTTTAATATTTATTAAAATTATATATTTATCTTTACAGGAAGGTGTAAACATGCCATTGCTCTTCTTTCATGGCTTCATCGTCGCAGTGAGGAACCCGCAGTAACATCTGTTTCTTGTTACTGGAAGTCACCAAAACTGTCAACTGTGAGTAGACCCCTCAAATATATAAAAGGGAAAAATATGGGAAAAGGCAGTGTGAATTCTTTGCCTCCAAGTGATGGATTATTTCTAAGTGCAGTTTTACAAAAGAGGAAAGTTTTAGAAAAAGATACTGTTCTAACAAAATACTTCAAGGAAGCTTCTTTTGTAGAGAGTGCATCCATGTACCGTTTGCTTCTAGCTTTTTTCGGGGATCAGCATGGAGCCACTGCAGATGATTTTTTATTATATTGTTGTTCCAACTGAAACAATTTGCACCAAAGCAGCAAATGAAACAGTTCAGCAGTCAAATAGTGGTTTGTGGTTTGAGCTCTGTTATCGCAGAATAACAGCTTCAAAAGCACATGAGGGTGCTCATTGCCATACCTTTGATGGATCCTTTGTGGAAAGAATTTTAGGTGCAACCACTCTTAAAGATACTGCTGCCATGGCACGGGACAGAAAATTAGAAAAAGAAATTCGAAGCCAAATTGAAAAAAAAAAAGGGAAAATAAAAATTAAATTGTGTGGCTTTGGCACATCAGCGGAATATCCAATCATGGGAGCCTCTCCAGATGGTATTTCTGATGACTATGTTATTGAAATCAAATGCCCAGGTTCAGAGAAGGCTATTAAAAACTATATCTGCAAGGGCAAAATAACTGGAACACATTATACACAAATCCAATTACAAATGCTGTTTTTACTTTCCTTATATACATAATGTATAAGGAAATGATTGTGACGGGGTCGAAAATTCGAATTCGAGTTTTCGACGGGAGAGCACGTTTCAAGCATCCCTGATCACGAATCAAACATTTTTGAAGTGATGTCTGTGTGTGTGTGTGTGTGTCAGTGAGTATGTGGAGACGATAACTGACGAACGAATGCACCGATTCGAACCAAATTTGGTACAAAAATCACAATCCGTAAACACTGGAAGCCTATTGTTTTTATTCGCAATCGAATGTTCAGAACCCCCCTAAATTTTCGAATGAAATTTTGAAAAAATCGTCAAAAAATCAAAGCCACTAATAAAGTTACGCAAATAGATATTTCTTATGTAATTTTTCATTATAAAATGATTGACATAAATTTTAGAACGCTAACATGAACCGTTCTCGAGATATTACACATTTTTCAAAAACATTATCAAAAAGTCATATAAAATAAAATAAAAATATTTCCTATTGAGAAACATGTTCACTTTTAATATGTAATACCATGCGATAAATTGGGTGACATTCTCGTGGATCTAACTCGTTCCATTCATGAAAAAAGATACTTAGAGTAATACTTTTGTATTTGAACGCCAATAGTCATTTATCTGCTGTAAGAATAACTTATTTCTTCGTCCATAACGCTTGGCGAGATTTTGGCGGAATGTCGCGAACTTGGCGAGTTTTTTTAAATGTTGCCAAATTAACGAAAATCTCGCCAAATGGATAAAAATGTCGCTAGATCAATGAAAATGACGACCAATTGTCGAAAATTCAATATCTTGGAAAGAATATTAGTATCTACTATAAGAAAAACCTATTTTTTTTACTGTAAAAGTAGTAAATTCATTACATTATATAAGGAAAGTCATGTGTTGCTCACATCAGATTTTTTAAAAAGTAGCAAGGATTGTTTTGTGCTACAAGTGTGGATTTCGAAAATTCAAAGAAAATTTCAATCTTAGAGCTAAACTTTGACATGCAATATTGTACCGATGTTGTGAAGAAATGCACCACGTTTTGGAAAACTGCAATATTTCAAGTATTGAAAAATTCTGTTTTAAAATGATTTCCTATTTTGGTCATTTTTACAGCGATTGCTTTTGAGCATAACCTCCAATGGAAAATTAGGTTTTATTTCGAGTCATTTCAAAAGTAATGCATATTTGGCTTAATTTTGATACATATTATTATCAGAAGGTATATTTAATCATTGTTATTAATCAGAGTATTAAAGAAATTAATCAATAATCGTTGATTCATTGCATTCAGTTCATTATATTAGTTTTCAATAAGATGTTTGATTCACGACAAAATAATCAGAATTTAATTTTAAACAAGAAAAAAAATATTAAAAATAAAGTATATTGCGATGCTTCACTGTTTCAATGGCACTCGATTAATTACGTAGCTCGTTCTGTGCTAACACACTATGTTCAGCCAAAAGCATTAAAACCATTTAATTAAATTCGTGTAAAATACATAAGTTAACTATTATAAAATGGTTAAAAAACCTATGGGTAAAACATTAAAACGGCTTAAAATGAAACACTATTATTAGATTGTTTTGACACTATTATTAGATTGTTTTGACACTATTATTAGATTGTTCTGAATACTTATTATTAAATTGTTTTACAAATATTGAGAGTAAGTTGATTTTATCTTGTATGAATGATTACTACTTTATTTTTACAGTTCTATTTGTCATTTCTGCCAATTTAATAGTTTATTTAATTTTTCGTTCCCCCCCCCCCTCTCCAAAAAAAGGAATATTTTATTTAGCAGATGAAGGGGGGGGGGGACATTGGGATTTTGTGTTCTGTATATGGGGACAAAAGTTGATAGAACCATTACTGTATAAACACTGCATAAGTTGAAGATATAATGCATTTATACTGACAAATAGTAGTTAAAGTAGTATATATATATCAGATAAATATTGATAAGATATATCTTTATCTCACAAATGAGGGTTGCACAACTTATGATCACAACTTATTTGTTACACAAAGAATGACAGCCATTTATTATTATAAATTACTATATAATGCTAACATTTCTATTTATACAATAGATATCGTCAAAAAGAAATAATTATAAATTAATGTGCCATTGTTTATTTCAATAAATTGTTTGGCTTAATAACGGGTGGCGCCAAAAACGCTGGCTTCATTTTAAGATATTTATTACTGCCACCTCTCCCCCCATCGGGCAGATTCTAGCGCCACCTCTGTTTAGTAAATTGTGAGATATTTTTAAGGTTTGATTCTATGTTTTTAAAACTTATTATTTTGAGATACAAGCTAGAGTATGTTTTATTGTTCAATCCCTAACTTCACCACAAAATTCTTTAATTTTAAATTACTATTTACACAGGATTATTTATAGTTTATTATTGATCTAAGCAAGATCGTATCCAGGATTTGATTTTGGGGGGGTGGGGTTAAACCCACATTTCATGTCTTGATGGATCTTTACCTTTTCAATGTTAACTTTTTCATTTTGGGGGGTTTGAACCCCCGAGAAAAACCCTTGGTTACGGCCATAAATCCAAGTAAATAATATTTAAACAGAAGCAAATGTTTACTTACCGAAAAATGATCTTCACAACACCAAAGAGATGTTTTATTCGATAATTTTGGATTTTTCTGCTCGTCCCTTTTCATTGCTTTAGTCCATGCTTTTTGTTTAATTGGATCTTTTGGAACATTAAAAAACAGCTTATCAACTGAATTAACCGTTGTATTTGTGCAGCAATGTACTAAACAGTACTTGTAGGTCGGTTTTAGAATCTCACTCATTATAAAAATATGATAAATAAAATATTTTGTCGGAGAATCAAGTGAGTACTTCTCGGAATCCACAGTAAACAGTGTATTGCGCTCTTTGTTTACATGCATAGTGACGTCACAAGAGCGGCCATTACAGAAACAGCGTTTTCGCGCCGGATTGCTAAGTGCGAGTATAAATATTTTTATATTAACTATCTAAGTTCAAAAATTAAAATATATATATACTATCATTCATGATTTTTTCTCTACTACACGATACAAAATAAACGTGAAAATTCCTCATTGCACAATTCGTACAATTGTTAAAATGGCAAAGATAAAATAAGAATTTTTACTAAAATTATTCATTACAACTACGAGTGTTTATTGTTCAAATATCTAAAATTTAGAATTTAGATATTTGAACGACGAGCACCTTAAAATTGCTTCGCGGGCATCGCAATGGCAGACCCCTGTTCTAAGTACCCAAACTTTTTTCAAAAGGGCTTTTCTCAAAACATGCCATTGTTGAGTTTACCCTTCTTACACCCAACACTTCATTTTAGGATGGATTGCCTAGCAGAAAAAAAGAGCTTCTAGACTTACGAATTTTTTTTTTTTTGGACTCCGCATATAAGTCAACCCCCTCCCCCCCACTTTAAAGCTTTATTCTTGTCACAAATTTCTTGACTTATATGCAAGTACATACGGCACTGCCTAATTTTAAAATTCAGTAGCATAGACGCAAGTGTGAAATGTACACCATACTAAAATAAGACATAAATCAGTAATAAGATGAATGTCTAATCATTACCACAGTATTACAAAGGGAAAAGATATTCTACAGTTTGTCGGGTATGTAACAACATCAAAGTTAAAGACAAATTTGGAATAAACTTTGGTTTATCGAAAATAAAGAAAAATGTCAAGGATATTCAAATCTCCTTGATAACATTACACACAACTAAAATGTAAACAAACATTTCAGAACACATTATTACATCACGTATCGTTTCAGCAATATCAATTAAACACTATATATCGTAAAAGACGAAACAGAGATATAACTACGCTTCTGATTGGTTTAAAGCAGGGGTGGCCAACCCGTGGCACGTGTGCCACAGTGTGGCACGGCGGAGTTTTAACAGTGGCACGCGAAGACTTGTTGAAAAATTAAAAAATAATAATGTCGTCTTCAGGAACTTTGTCAAAATCCGTAAAACCCTACTCATACGCTACTGAATACAACAGCGCCGGAAAACGGCACTGCTTGACATTTTTGTTTACGCATCAAAACACTTCCAAGCCTGTTTGTTTGTTATGTGGAATTTGTGTAGCAGTGCCGAAAAAATTTAATGGACCGACATTTCGAACAACTGCATATGTGATTTCAGCAGCAAATATCCTGTCGGATCACACTTGCGAACGGAATTTATTAAATTAAAAAAGAAATCTTTAGCCGGCCAACAATCCTTGTTCCAGAATAGAAATGACGAAATGGAAACTATGGTGAAGGCTTCTTATGAACTTTCTCTGTTGTTAGCCCGCAAGAAAAAACCCTATTCTGACGGAGAGGAGATAATAAAAAATAGCCTTTTAATATTTGCCCAAAATGTCGGTGATATAAACGTCAAAAATATGGTTGATAAAATAGCTTTGTCTAGAAATACCGTCATGCGTCGTATAGATGACATGGGCCAGGATGCTGGCACACAAATTGTCTCTGGACTACAATATTGCAAATACTTTTCATTAACTTTGGATGAAAGCTGTGACATCACAGACAATGCGTAGTGAAGCATATTTGTGCGTTACACGAACGATAATTTTGATACTGTGGAAGAACTTCTTGATTTGCGCTAACTAGTTTTAACAACAGGTGAGGACATTTTTAAAGAACTTAAAAATGTAATTGAAGTTAATAAAGTAGAGTGGACAAAATTAGATAGTGTTTGCACAGATGGGGCGCCTTGCATGGTTGGCAGGATAAAAGGTTTTGTTACATTGCTTGAAATTTATTTGGGAAAAAAGTTTTTAAGTATCATTGCATTATCCATCAAGAAGCTCTGTGTGCCAAGGACTTAAACCTGTCTTATGCTGTTGACCCTGTAGCGCGCTGTATCAACAAAATACGAGCTCGAGTTCTGAATTGACGATGATTTCGTGAGCTTTTCCCGGAAGAAACGGAAGAGGATGGCAAGTTATTCCTTCATTGCAGTGTCCGCTGGCTTTCCAAAGGAAGTGCACTCGTGAGATTTTGGAATTTGAGGAAGTGTGTTTTAAAATATCTGGAAGAAAACAATGAACTGCCCAGTGAGTGCTTGCTACTCAAGAATGAAGATTGGCTATGGGATTTAGCTTTTCTCACCGATATTATGGGACATTTAAATAATTTAAATTTAAGGTTACAGGGAAAATATTGTATTTTTCCTACCCTAGTTGGTCATATATCTTCTTTTGTGAACAAACTTTTGCTTTTTTGTCTCGATTTTGGAGAAAAAAGATTAACATATTTCACATTAATGCAGGAACTAGCTACCAAAGTCAACAATGCTCCGAACTATGATAGATTTAAAAATTTAATATCCATTTTGCAGGATTCATTCAGTGCTGGGTTTCATGATTTTCAAGATGATAAAAAAAATGCTGATCTTTTCACAAATCCCTTTTCAATTTCTCTGCAAGACGTTAATTGTTACCCGCCTGAAATCCAAACCGAAATTATTGACCTACAGCACTATACTACACTGAAAAGCAAATATAAGGAACTTATTTCAACTGCAAGTGATCCAAATTATATTGAGTTTTGGAAATTTGTACAACAAGCAATTTTCCAAATTGGATCAACATATGTTTGTGAACAAATGTTTTCTATTATGAACATAATAAAATCAAAATATCGTTCAAGATTAACTGATATGCACCTAAAACACCTAATTTTGTTAGCATCTTCAAGAACTAATCCTAATATAGATGACTTGGTAAAAAAAACTACAAATTCAAAAGCCACATTAATTAAGTACTGACAGTTTTTAATAATTATTTAGAATTAAATGTTTCAATTTATACAGTTTTATTTTATACATAACCTAACTGACTGAACCTTTAAAAATGTATATTAACAATAAAACATAAGTTTGTACTTTTGTTTTATTTATTATATTATTTTTTAAATCGCCACATGAAAAAAAATGTGCTATTTGCGTAAAAATCCCATAATCAGCCTATAAATAACATTTTTTCAGCTTTTTATATTTTTTATTATGTTGGAAAAGTTGGAAGTGGCACGTATAATTTTTTTTTTTTTTTCAGATAGTGGCACTCTTCCCAGAAAGGTTGGCCACCCCTGGTTTAAAGCATTAGTAGGCGTGTTCAGAAAGATGTCGATTTAAAGTCTAGTGTTAGCATCACATCATAGTCAGAAACACACATTTGTACTTCGTCATCATCTTCGCTATGTTTTTCATGGATGTCTGCTTTTTTTTTTTTTTTTTCCTAATGAACTATCTTTTTTATTTTTTAATTTTGGTTTTTTGTTTGTCTTTGTTTCTTCCTCTAAAAAATTAATTCCTTTTTTCCTAATGGTACTTTCTGTTGAAGTTTTTGTTGTAGGAAAGCAGGTCTGAAAGTGGCAAATGGTATTGAAACTTTTTGCTTTGGTTTAGTAATTGAAACAGCTGTCTTTGCAGAAGGGATAGGTTTGGTTTGGTTAGATTGTTGATTTAGTATTAACTGCATAAAATCGAAGTCAGATTTGGTTTATATGCCTACTGATTTAACTTTGTTTCTTAACAGAATAGTATGGTATACCTATTTTTGGCATTCTTGCTTCTATCAGTTGTCATGTCATACTTACGGGTAAGTAATATAATTGGTGTTTTTGATGTTTGGACTTCCTTTTCAAAATCTCATTTTGTACATGAGCGGGCATAAGATGAATGTTTAGGCTTACAATTAATACATTTTGGCGTAGCAGTACCACTGTCATGTCCATATTCTGCACAGCATGCACTACTTTAGGGGCACGACAGGAAGTTTTTGGATAGCCAAATCACTGGTAATGAAAACATTGCAATAGGTTTGGCACATCTATCCATACTTGGTATCAGAGGTAGACTACATTTAAATGCTTTGCTAAGTCTATACCTAGAGTATCTAAGGTAAGTATAAGATGTTTAATCGGAAACATTGAACAATCTTCTCTTACAGAAATCCATCGAACAAAGCTAACTTTTTGATCTTTCAAATTGTCTAAAATTTCAGTTTTAGGTACAAGAATAAGATCTGGTTCTGATATAGCCCCACGGAAGAAGTTCAATGTACCATGGACAGTCATGGACACTGGAATATTTGTGAGGTTTTTCACTGAGAGTATATTTTTTACTTGTGCTGTTAAGATAACATTTATTAGCAAGTCACCAGGCCAGAGCTTCTTTATAGTTTCAACTTCCACAACAGTACCGTGTATTCCTTTTGAATTAAAAAAAGTGGAAGATTAATATATGATTCATCTGTTCTTTTCATTATAAAAACTTTGCTTCAGTTGTAATTATTTTATGACTATCCAGTACATCAGTTCTTTGTCCAATAAATATGTAATAAAATTATAACAATTTTTAAATTTTTTTAAATTTTATATAACTCTTCATGATATACTTATTTGATGGCATTTTTAATGTACTTTCCTACGTGCTAGAGAGTTGAAATTTGGTACACAGCTTAAATTTGTAGAACATTTTATTCTACAAAAGTTTGGTCGATCCTCAAATATAGATCCTACATTTTTTTCGAAATGGCCTGCAAATAATCCCCGTTCACTTCTATGAATCATTGTTGTAAGATTGTTAAAAATTCTGATGTAGGCAGCACATGACTTTCCCTGCAGACTCATATTCACGTTCGCTTTATTTCTTCAATAATAATTTGAGTTTATCTGCACAAAAAAACATCCATAAGTATTTTAAATGACACTGAATTTGCACGTTAAACTTAAATTTGGTTCTCATTTGATAGCTGGACTTATTGTCAAAGGTGGCGTAGCGAAAACGCGAAAAAACTAAAAAATAATGGTGTTAGTCTTATTGTTTTTGTTGTTAAAAACCACTTATAAAATAAGCATTTAATTGATGTAATTGAGCACACGTAGTCTTCTATTTTTAGATATAACGATTTTTGCGGGCCATTTCGCAAAAACAGCCCGTTCCTTCTTCCCGTATCGTACCAGACTTACAAGTGATTTATATACCAAATTTTGTTAAATTTGGTCCATTAGTTTTTAGCTAGAGTGGATAAAGGCAATTTTTGACGACCATTTCGCAAAGAAGGCAGATTTTTTTTATTACGAATCGTACTAAAACCTAATGAACATCAGGGTTTCCCACAAAAAACTTACCAAACTTGCCTACCAAATTTTATGAAATTCGATCCATTAGTTTTTCAGTTAGAGTGAATGCAATTCCTCACAGACACAGAGAAACACACACAGATACACCCTTACACACAGACGTCTCCCTAAAAATAGTTTTTTCGTGTTCTAGAAGTCCCAAAACGTGTAGATCCTTCGAAAATTCGAGTTCGGATCTTCGGCACGATTCCAATACTTTAATTACACACACACACACACACATATATATTATCTGTGTATCATCTGTGTACCTAAATTCCGTGCCTACGCAATTACAATAGTTGTGATTTTAAATGATCCCTAAACTTTTATTATTTCTACAACGAAGCCTAATTTTAACTTATGCAGAATGCAAATATCTCAAGCGATTGTAAGGTAAGTTATATAGGAATTGCTGAATTTTTTTCACGCAAAATTATTTAGCTCTGGAGTCTGAAATACAAGTTATATGAATGAAATATTCATTGATTTTGCATAGAGAATCAGATGATTTATATTTCGATGAAGTTTTAAATATCTAAGTATAACAAATTACTGTAGTACTGTGATAATGTAAAAGATATCACCACTGAATGAATCACATTTTAAAGATTTTTAAATGCAATTGCATTTCAGTTGGAAAGTGTTTCATAATCAATGCTTATGCATGATTGATCTTTCTTGTTTTCAATGATATCTGCGGGTATGATAACTCTCAAACAAGTTATGAAAATCAAATGGAATTTTCTATGATTATTTCAATCCATGAATGTAATAGGCATATTTATTTTCATTGAGGACGGCCTAAGAGGAAACCTTCAAATTTTCTAACATTTTTTCTTTCAAAAAGAAAATTAAACATTATAAAACATAAGTATATAAAAGTGTTACGAATATAGCTAATGTGTAATATTTTAAATATGTATTCATTTAAAAATGTGATTCTCGAAATATTTCATGTTTCTAATTTAAAATTGAAAAATTTATAAAAAACAAGAAATTAATCAAGAAGTCTTTATAGGGTAGCAAATGATGTGCATACTTAATTTTTGATGGAACTATTCATTTTATTCTCTTTTACATATTTCGTACAGTCATGCCAATGTTCGGAAAAACTGGACATGACATCTCTAAAAGTGTAAATGTAAATCCTTCCATCATGAATTCTCAAACCCCAGCCGGAATTTTATGCTGAAGCCATATCAGTCATCATCTAAGCTCTATCGATGGCTAATTTTGAGAAACAAATGTTTCAAAGAATGTTATAATCTGAAATGGAAAAGTAATCTTTAGTGAACCCCTACCCTTTCCTGAACTTGATATTGAATCCATATCAGTCATCATCTAAGCTACCTGTATCTATAACAGATTTCGAGAAGTTAATGTTTCAAGTAAAATTTTTGAAATGAAATTAGAGAAGAAACTGTAAGTGAAAATCATTAGGACACCACTTTTCTTCTCCACACCTCTTCTTGAATTTGATGCTGAATCCTTATCATTTATCATCTAAGCTATCATTTATTATCCAAGTTTTTAAAAGAGATCGAACCTTTTAAAAAGTATCAGATTTTTTAAATAAAAAATATTTAAAATATAATTATGCTGGAATTGATAAAAAAATAACTGGTTTAGATGCAAGACGTGGATACCGGCACATGTCATTGTTTCAGAAATTATATCATTAGCTTTTAAATAATAAATTATATATAATAACTATTTAAGTATTGCACTTTAAAGCATAATTATCTTTTTTAATGCTTTTCCAATAAAAGAATTGTGAAAATTTTAGGGGCTTCCGTTCGTAATTTACCGTACTAAATTTCATTCGATTTATTTAATGTATTGAGGGATATAATGTTCCATCGTGAAAAGTGAAATTCTCAATATCTCAAGAACCGCTTCTGATAATAATTATTTTATTCCGAATTGTACCTAAATCTAATCAGCACCAGGGTAACCACAAGTGACTTATCTATAAAATTTTATAGAAATTACGTCAATTAGTTTTGAATTTGAGTGGATATATACATTGCACAGACACACACAAACGTCACGTAATAGATTTTTACTTTCCCTGCAATACATGGTAATGTATAGGGAAAGTATTGGAATCATGCCGAAAATCACAACTCGAGTTTTCGACGGATCTACACGTTTCGAGACCTCTAGAATGCGAAAAAACTATTTTTAGCGTGACGTCTGTGTGTGTGTCTGTCTGTCTGTGCAGATTTTGTATCCACTCTAACTAAAAAACTAATAGACCGAATTTCACAAAATTTGGTAGGTAAGTTACTTGTGAACGAGTCTGGTGCTGATTAGTTTTGGGTACGATTCAGAATAAAAGAACCCGCCTTTTTTTTGCGAAATGGCCCGCAAAAGCTTGTATCCACTCTAACTGAAAAACTGATGGACCGAATTTCACAAAATTCGGTAGATGAGTCACTTGTGGGTTACCTTGGTGCTAATTAGATTTTGGTACGATTCGGAAAAAAATGACCTGCCTTTTTTTGCAAAATGGCCCGCAAAAATTGTCCAAATCTAAACTAAAGAACTGGGTATACTCAAATATATCCATTAAATGCTGATTTAATACGTAATTTTTAACGACGAAAAGAATAAGACCAACCCCATTACACTAGGACTAGCCGTTCTCGAGATATTTTAGTTTTTCGTACTTTCCCTACGCCACCTTTGAAAATAAGCCCGGTTACCGAATGAGAACGAAAATTGAATTAAAAGTGAAATAAATTTAGTTAAAATAAAGAGAACGTTAATATAAGTCTGCAGGGAAAGTCATGTGCTGTCCACATCAGAGTTTTCGTTTTATAGAGGTTCCAAATCCAAATCGTGTAGATCCGTCGAAAACTGAAGTTATTTTTGATACGATTCCAATACTGTCCCTATACATTAGCATGTATTGTAGGGAAAGTAAAATTGTCTCCTAAATGTACACTACCTGAATATATGTTAGCACACTATATATACTATCGATAAATTGTCACAAGCTTGGGAAAACATGTGGTCGTAACAAATTTAAATATTTGGGGAACGAACTATTGTAAAAACTGTTTTATATCACTTCTATCTGCAGCAGCAGCCGACTCTGCTCCTGCGAAAACATCGATTGAAAATGCTAGGAATCAGTATCCAAATTATAAACATCAATTTCTACATATCTAACGATAATTTGAATACATTTGACTTTTAGAATAAACGGTTGCTTATCCACATACAGTAAAAGCACGTTATGACGAAATCAAAGGTGCCTCGAAATTCCTTCTTTAGATGGTATTTTCAACGAAAGTATGTTATATAGATTCTCAGAAAATTTCGCTATCAGAACTATTATAATATTACCTAACTAATTATTTCTTATGTAATTTTTCATTAGAAAACGAATACAAATTTTAGAGCGCAAGTATGAAACGTTCTCGAGATATTGTATTTTATTACATATCTCTAAATATATATATATATATATATATATATATATCGCATTGACGAAGTGAGGTGAAATGCTCAGTCGCTTGTTCAACCTGCACGTGGGAGCAATGCTTGTCAGTTAATATTTCTGTTCGAGGAGGTATTATTTTTCTGATTTGTAATTCAATTGATTTATTTTTCTCCTTCCACTAGCCAGTAGACAGTTCCAATGGTGTCTATAGTTAAATACTATCGTCATTGTCAGAAACTGGCTAATCTATCGGTTTTAATTCGAATTGTATGGCTGTCCTGATGGGAATGCAATTTCGAACTAACCGCCATTTTTTGTGTAGTTTCAATTGTTGTTCTCTATGTCTTAATCTTTTATCTTGAGCTAATTATTATTGCCTTTTCTCAGTTTTACAATGTTTTCTTTTTCATTTTTATTTATTTTCATACATACTTTTTAATTGTGATTTTTGTATCCTAATATTCTTCTCATCCCCCTTTCCATTGTAGTGATATGTTACCTTCTATCTTTATCCTTAGTCTTGGTCTATAGTTACTCATTTGTAGCAGATAATGCTAGAGATGGGTTTTTTTGTACATGCTGTAGTTTATACATAGTTTTCGATTAAAATCTTTCAATTTATATATATATATATATATATAAATTTTTATTATTTCTATTATTAGTACTGTTTAATTACCGTTTTTTGCATAAATAAAAGTAGAATTGATACAAAAAACAAACATCATTGAAAAAAAAAGGCAAACTTTTGAATATTTTTCCTATTTCATTTTAATGCCCTGTAGACTTGAAAATTCAAATTATCACTTAGTACCCAGTGGCCACTTTATCACAGGTATTTTTTGTGTAGATATATACATACGTACACACTATATATATGTATGTTAGGAAAATGTTAGTTTAGTTTTCAAACTACTTTATATAAACAGAAAAAGAAAATTTTAATGTAATTAACAAAAAAAAAAGAATCCAAAAAGCTCAAAATCACATTTAAAATTTTTGAAGAATAATAAAATAAAATACGGCCATAAGAGCAAAAATCTAACTGGTAAGTTAGTAGTTATTGCATGTAACATACAAGGATTGAATGCACCCGCGCAGCGGGCGGGCTTAAAGCAAATAATGCTAATAAAAGCCAATTTATTTTGTGAATTTGTGAAAAGTGGTTATCTGTTAGCCTTGAACCCTCGTAGTGGGCGGGAGCGCGATTGACAGTTATTTTAAATCTGTGCAGATTGCATGTGCCCGCGCAGCGTGTATATCGCTATTACATGCAGTAGAATTGTCGTTATTGCATGTATCGTACGTGGATTGCATGCACCCACTAATAAAAGACGATTCATTTTATACGCAGCAGCAGTATCATGACCCGTGTGCCCGCATTGCGGTCGGAAACGTGATTAACAGCAACTTCATAAACTGCATCATTAGCCGTGAATTGCTCATGTTGCTACATCGTTAGCCATAACTTGCGCGCGTAGCTGAGGTGTGCGATTGACAGCTACTTCATGAACTGCACCGTTAGTCATGACTTGCGCGCGTAACGGAAACGTCCGATCAACAGCCACTTCATGAACTATATCGTTAGCCGTAACTAGCGCGAGCAGCTGAGATAGATAGCTGCTTCATCAACTGTACCGTTAACCGTGACTTGGCCACGTAGCTGAGCTGTGCAATTGACAACTGCTATATCAACTGCATTCAGACAGCTACTTAATGAACTGAACCATTAGTCATAACTTGAGTGCATAACGGATTTTGTTACTATCAAACCTCTCATGCTGCTAATTTCTTCTGAAATTGTCTAAAGCATGCAAGATTGAATTTAGTCAAAAAATTGCAGAGTATGTGTATTAAAGTGAATATGTGTATGTTAGAGATAACAGTTAAAATTTCAGCAACTTATTTTCCCACGTTCAGCACCTGGCCTGTTTCCATATACCTGAGGCTCAGTCTTTGCACCACTGAAATTTTGTGGTAACCTTGAAATAGCCCCACCTGAAATGCTTCGAATTGAATATCTATTGTCATGAATCGAATTTTGTCAATATATTCAGAAAAAACGAACCTTCTATAGAGATAAATAGCATTATGCGGTAAATGTAAATAACAAAGACATAAAATAAATTTTACAAATGAAAGATATTGTAGTTTTGATTGGGTTATATCAATTATGGTCTTCAGATTTAAGGATTACAGGAATGATTGATATTTTCAATTTCTTACGTCATCTGTTTTAATTTGGAAAATATTTTTCCAACTCAGATGTGGTAAGGAAGACACTAATCTATTGTGTTCAGTTAGAACTCATATATTGTGTTTAGCTAATTGTTGAAGCAAAATATAAATAGTACGGACTTATCTTCTAATACGAGTTTTCCTTTTTGGTACACATTGATAAAATTTTATCTTTTTTGTAAATTTGTTTACAAAACGGGACCAGGATGTTCTACTCTTCAGATCTATCTGTGTGTGAAAATAACTTTGTGCAACGAGAACATAGATTCTAATACTTCTATTTAGGAGATTTAAATATTTTAATAGAATGTTTTGAATAACATTGCCATTTTGAAAACTATAGGAATTTACACATAATTGTGAAATAATTTTTTTTTTATATTATATATTTCGTACGCAGAATAGATATACTAGATTCCATATATTTATTCAATTATTACATCCATTGAATGATGATATTTTGGAGTATACCAAGTTAATGATAAATTAGTTTTATAAAATTTCAAGGCAATTGTACGAGATAAAAATGTGAGAACATTTATTTATAATTTATATTCTTTGTGTACTTTCATAAAGGTATAGATTCTCAAACTAATTTTGTTTTCTACTTTTTAGTATAGTTCAAAACTCAAACAACAAAAATACACCAGGAAAGGTGACGATGAGCCGAATTTGGGTATCTTTACTGCCCCAGTTCTCGTGTTACTCACAAAAGAAAAACTTGTATCTCCTTATGGCGGGCAGTACCGGTACTGTTTAAAATCCAAAGAATTATTAAAGTATAATATGAAATGCAACAAAATGCCAAATTGGAACTTTTTATCTACTCTGGTTCTCGAGTTATTCCCCTAAAATTTGTATGTTTCTATGGTGAGCTTAGAACGGGCTACACACCTGTAAGATACAATCCTAACAATATATCCAATAAAATTATTTTGCAAAAGGCAACGATATGCTAAATTCGAACTTTCTAACTTATAAGGTTTTCGAGTTATAACGTGTATTGTTGGTCTATGACAGGCAAGTATAAAAACAAATTTGTGCTTTTGCGTATCATGATCAAAACAGTCGTAGTCTGATCTTATTTGAAGCATTTCTGTTGGACCTACAGGCCTGCGACCAGTGTTTCTTTCAGGACTCCCCCCTCCCCCTCTGGAGGTATGCCTGGAAAAAAAAAAAACACTACCTGCGACCCATTGTTCAAGGTATATTGAACAGCGTAATCTTTCTGAAACATCTTGTATACTCTGATCGAAGTGAAACAAAAGTGTGTAAAAACATTTTAATTACAGTTTTCAATATTAAATATTGACCTAAAGAACCTTTTTTCTGGCATAAGCAACAGTAAATTCTGCTTTGATTTCCGCAATTGTTTCATTTTTCTTTCCAATGCAGCTGGCCATTCAAATATTTTCCCTCTCCTAGATTAGATGAAACATTGGGGATTGTGTTTCCCAGAACAGGTGAACCTGGAGGACCCAATTAGTCTGTACTAGAGGGTGTCCTCTCAGCAAAGTCCCATGAAACTGCCAAGACCGCCCCTTCCCATTGCTTCAAAGGGGATGACTTGTCAATCATAGTTCTACGGAGGGGAAAGCACTTTATTTGGCAACACCTATTCCCCCCTCCCGCTGAGAATCGAAATTATTTTTCGCTTCGAAAAAACTATCCTCTTAATTGATGTAAGGGCCTGTAAATGTTTCACAAACCAACGGAAATAGGTACGGCCTTAGATGAAAAACATTCTAGGGTCTGCACCACTCTGATAGCATTGATTTTTTTTACCAGGATTTGTTCTTGCACACTCCCCAAAGACGATTTGTCCTAAATAAGTGATTTTCTTCCGAAATAGTTTGCATTTTAAAGGATTTAGCGCACTTTAATTTTTCAAATATCCGCCTAAGGTTTTGTAGATAATCGTCCAACAATAATTATATCGTCCAAATAGAAGAGGCAGGATTCACAGGAGAGTCCTTTCAACAAGGGCCCCACTAGATGTTCAAATGTTGCAGGTGCATTACAAAATCTAAAAGGCCCAACTTTTAATTGTCAAAGCCCTTGTCCATTGGTAAAAGCTGCCTTTTCACGATCATCGGGACGGATTTCAACTTGGCTGTAGCCACTCTTGAGATCTAGAGTTGAAAACCACTTACTCTCAGAGAGTATCTAGTGTCATCAATTCTTGACAGTGTTTTGCTGTCTTTCTTTGTTACGGAGTTGTCTTCTACAGTCGATGCAGAATCTTTTAGAACCATTTTTCTTTACCCCTAAAACGATTCTAGTTATGTGTATTTAATCCGGTGCATCCTATGTCTTTTGAAACTGTTGAGAATATTTCACTGAATTCGGTAATAAGGCTCTTACACGTCTCAAATTCTGTGGACGGTCATCCACAGGGTCTTAAGGAAACAAAACCTAACCAAAACAATTTTTTACTGGAATTTACACCATTCGGCAGAAATCAAAGGTGTTTATACTGAATTTAGGTGGATGACGAAGGGTGAGGCATAACTCGAATCTCCCATTCTCTACTCATGTTTATTGGGGGTTTGTCCAAGGTGTGGTAAATAATCCTATAATTCTCTTATTGTCTCTAAGTTGTTGAACATAGCTCCCTTCTTGAGTGATTTCAATGACAGAATGTTTGTAAAAGTATCACTTTAAATTGATCTCTAACCTGCGGTTGATAAGGTTGTGGATTAAAGAATCATAAATTTTATAATGCTTTGCAGATAGGTTGTCATTCATTATTCAGCCGAATTGACTTAACAAAATAAATATGGAATATATATTTATATATATATATTTTTTCAAATGGCCAAGCACTTTGACCTTCGTCATTCGCCTTTATTACAGCGGCCAGAGTGTGAACTATTTAGCCATCCATTGACGTTGCCCCAGGCACACCAGAGGGGCGGGGGATCACATTGCGCCCACAACACAAACATCCATGCCTTACGTGGGGCTCGAACCCACAATGTGGCGGTCGACCAATTGGTACGGAAATGCTTGCCTTTGACCACTCGACAATATGGAATAATAAAATGTGGTTTATTTTGCAAACCAGCAACTTGTTCAAGTTTGTGTACAAAGTTATGTTATAATTTATAAATAAAGAGCATAAGTACACATTTGCAATAATTGTGGGTGAATGCAATTGCTTATTTAGGACAAGAGATTGCTTTCAATTTCAGTGTAATTGTAATTAGAATTGCGTAAGTACAATCATAAATCCTGGGCAAGACCGAGTATTCATTCTAGTATTGAATAATTCGAGAATGTATTCAAATTTGAATTATAACCACTGGAAATATTAAAAACTCAAGAACACTTTCAAATTCGAATTATGATCATTGGAAGGTTTAGCTGTCCTCAGTGCATTCTCAGAATCTACTCGACTAATATTCATAACATAATTATTTTTTAAATTAAGGGGTTCGACCTGCAGATTTGCTAACATTTTTTCTAACTTGTGAAAGCATTTCAGTTGACTATTTTTTAAGCTATATGTCTCCAGCGTGTTCATGGAATCAACAGGCTTGGTTTTTGATAATTTTATTCTTTAAAACCCTTTTGGCATAGGATTAAGTAAAACTTAAGCAACATATTTAAGCATAAATAAAACAATAATGCTGCAACAATAATGTTTAATTAATAAAACAATAATGATTACAAAAATTAATAAAACAATGTTTTGAAGGTATGCTGGATTCCTTTCATCAGTGCAAGAGAACGAATAAACCCGAAGATGAAAAGGCACATTTTGTCTTTTTGACTTCAGTTTTTTTAATTCTTTTGCATTGATGAAGGGGATCCAGCATACAGCTGTATGCCACATTAACTTATTTGTGCTTAAATACATACATTCAGTGGCTTATCCACAGAAAATTGCGCCCATGGCAAGCATTGAAATTGCACCCTTGATAAAATATATAACATCATTTGTTTACACAACCTTGCCTTGTCAGAAATACAATTTAAGATCGTAGCTTGTTAATCATTTATTAAGCACATTATTGTATTACATGAAAATTATAATTGAAACTTTCTTGCTTTCATTGACACAAATTGATCGATTATATTTTACTCAAAATAAATTTTTTCATTTTCTACACTTAACAAAGTGAGATCACATAGTCTACATTGACCCACGGAGGCCCTTAAATATAAAAGTATTAGTTTTAATTTGCTAAATGATCTCTCACAGCTAGCTATGAAAATTGTAATGGTCAGCATTATCTGCACAGCAATACAAAGATTGGGAAAGATGCCCTTATCTCCATATCGAACAATAAATTCAAGGAGCGCTTCAGGTCTTACTATTTTAATGTTGTCTCGACTTGATAGCAGCATTCTACAGTCCAGAATTTCTTCATATAGCTGCTGTCCATTAATATCACAACTGTAAATTTCGCCCAAATTTTGGCACTTTTCCTTTAGACTGCTAACATCGACATCGAATAGGAACCCAAACTTTGCGCAAGTGTCATTCAAATGAGTAAACCTTTCACCCATTTCACTATGAAGATGGTCAAGAGTTCCCTTCAAGACCCTCTACATTTCTTCCCTATCTGTTAATCCACCCACCTCTCGAATCCTCAACATCTATTCGTTTCTTTTGTCTCTGGAGTTCAACATTCCATTTTTCACAAAGATCAAGTCCTTCGTCAGGTGATCGACTGACCAATGTTTCTCATTCCTCATCAAAATGGTCACGGAGGCCTTTCAAAACCAGTGCAACATCGTGAAAGTTCATTGTAGGATCCTGTAATCTCTTTTAAACATGATCTATTTTGATAAATTAAATATTTATGACTGAACAGTAATAGAAACTGCTCAGTGGCACCCCCCTCAAGTAGAGGAGTGGTGCCTATGGCACGTGCCATCCCCTAAATACGCCACTGAATACATTGTACAAGTTTTGCTTAGGTGCTCTATATTTACTACAGCTTGTCACACTTTAGGATTAAGCCAATTGATAATAGTGTTTAAATAGTGGAAAAGGAACATATAATACTGTACATGTCATTTGATAAATGAATTTCTCATTCCCACAATTGTAAAATTTTTTGCTACAGGTTCAGCTAGTTAATATTTTTATTATTTTTAAAGTCAAACAAATAATAATAATAAAAAAACCCACTTGCTTTATTTATTTCAAATGTTTTTACTTTTTAATGTTATTTTATTTTACAACTTTTATTATTTTCAAACTAACTTCAAAAATTATTTTTTTATAGAAATGATTTTATTCTTACATAAAAATATTACTGTTTTACAAATTTAAATACTATTATTAATTTAAATAAATAAATTAAACAACTTCAAGGATCCCATATTTTTGAACCTGATAGTACATACACTCATCATACAACACAAAACTAACATATCTAGATGCTGACGAGATGAATTACTAGGCATGATGCCACATGCAAACTACCTGTTGAAACAAATCTTTTACCCCTTCAATGCAAGGGAAAAGAAACAATTTAAGCACCTAGATTAGGTTGTTGTTGTTGAAACCCAGACCGTCCGACCTACCAGAAAGGTGTAAGGTAACTGTTTGGACGGTCGGGAAGTGCCACTCAATTTAGACCGGAACCCAGTGGGGGAGGCATCCACAGGGACCGTACCCTCCTTCCCCTACCACCAACCTCTCGGAAGGACTTTCGGACCCACATGTTTAACGTGATCGTTCTCCGCATGAACACGGGCACCTAGATTAGGTGAAAGAGATCACTTTATTAACTTGATATTCAAACATGAGCCAGTTTTTTAATTCCAGAGCAAAAGGTAGCAGGTATGATCAGAAGATATTCATTCAATTTTTAAATACAGGTAGATGAAAACATAGATTAGATTACAATCAGCACTTGTCCTTAGCAGGAGTACCCTACCCTTTTCATCAGAAAACCTGAAGTATACTTCATTGCATTTAATGCGAAACCCCACCTTCTTCAAGCAAGACACCTATTTTTTTTTTTTTAATGAAAGCCGATCCATTTGTGATGGTTTACAGAAAAAGGGTCCAGTTGTCGGAAATTTCAAAATTGAGTTTAGGGTCCTGTTACGAACAGCTTTACAGACAGATTCTTCCTTTCTGGTAGGTTGGACGGTCTGGGTCTCAACAACAGACAGGTTCTAAAAAACAAAACTGAATGTCTTTACGATAATTACAATTCATCTTACAAATTTTGCATTATTAATCAGTTAAACCATTAAAACAGAGAAAATTTTTTTTGAAAGGTTTTAGAATGAAAGCAAGGATGGCTGGTATAAACCATGGTGTTATATTTAAAAGAAGAAAAAAAATTCCAACCCTGGTTAATAGAAAAATAATCAGTTTCTCGGAATTGGCAATATGCTGAGCATAATGAAAAAGTATCCCATATTTGTAAAGCATGCAGTTACATAAATCTTTTGAAAACTAAAATAGGTATAGTTGTTGGGGGTATAATGTGTGTAAACCACATTATCTCAAAAGTAAGATTATGAAAAACTGGACCCTTTTCCTGTGAATCACCACATTTTGTTGGCATTTAGTGAGTTGCAGGTTCTAGAGCATGGGATTATCTCGCAGACCCCATATAAAAGAGCCAAAAAGGTAGATAGGGTAAAATAAATCTGTTTAGTTATGTAAACTACTGAATTATAAATTATATTTGTAATAAAATACTTTTCCATTATAATCCAACATCGTCACAGCACAAACCCCACTTATAAACAAGCCTGTTTATTAGACAGTTTTATTTAGGTTGGTTTCTCTGTTTGTTTGTCTGGGCAAAATCTTGAAATCAATTTTTGACCTACTTCTACCACGATTTTCTTGAAATTTTACACACATACATACTTTTTTTTTTTAGGTCGGACGGTCTGGGTTTCAACAACAACACATACATACTTTGAGATGGACGGTCTGGGTCTTCAACACATACATACTTGCAATAACAATACAACATTTTATTAAATTTGAGTTGATTCTCCCCCCCCCCCTAATGATTAATGCTCAGAATGGCCTGCAAAAATTCCATTGTTATAAGATAGTTAAATAAAAGAGTCCAATATTCAGTGCTTCACTTTATATATATATAAAATAAAAATTTAATGATAATCTAAATAAATAACAGAAATATGGTGTTATTATAGAATAAACATTATTATCTACACATTATCAAGTTCCACAACTTTTTTTTTTAGATATTCTGTATTTCGCAGAGTGTAGTAACACAGCCCTGCTACAAAATTAAATGGATAATTAAAAATCGCAGTAAATATTCATCTGCATAAATTTAGTAATTAACATTTATTTTGATACTAAATATTTAACAATTACAAACTTTATATCTGAGAAGAGTGTTTACATACAGCTGCATCTGAGATTGCATAAATATCTTTACAGCCTTGAATGGCTATTTGTAGCAATCTTTTCATATGATCTGTATGTATACAAGGTGTGCATTCATCACATAATATAGCTTCAGATTTACATAAAATAGCCAAATTTAATTCGGTGCTTCCTAAAAACCTTCAATATGGTTAATGTCTAGCAATGGGGTTTCATTCACAAATCCAGCTGAGCAGGCACATAAGTAGTCTTTTATTGGAATGCCAGCATTGACTATTGCAAGTGTACCAGCATTAATACACGTACTGAGTCCACCATCAGTATACAGAACCTTAAAATTAAAAAAGCATGATAATAGTATTATAAATCTATTATAATTACAGTATGACAACTCTATATTAAAAGAGAATTTAAATTTGTTAGCAATTTGTATTTAAGACAAATTGGTTAAAATTTTTATAATGCAAGTTGTGATAAAAAAGCATCCGGATTGGCATTAACTCTTCACTTACTTATTTTGCCACTGCAGCCGTAAGGTAACATATACATCAGTCAAATATTAAAGCATGGAGACCAATGCACACATGATTCAATTGTTTCTATGAGATAAATACTTTTTTTACCTGCATGCCACTGCTTGATGCAATTGGGGAAATGAGCATGTTTCATATTACTGTTCACAGAGGTTTCCCACTTCACATTTTAAAATTTAGCAAACAAGTGAAAAAAGTTCTCTGGATCATGTTGGGAAGTGGGAGATTTCAGACTCTGGTCGGTCAGTTCACTTGATGTCCATAGGTTTGCCCCAAGTACAAATTTTTGATAGCTTCCTGTTGGCTCCTTCTCAGATGTTTAAAATAAGTCAGGGCAAGTAGTCCGGGGTCTTAAGGATAAGCCAGAATGGTAGCTGTAACCAGTATTTCTTTAAGCCGAATGAAGGCATCTTCACATTCCGTTGGCCATTCAAATTTTTTTTGTTTCCTCACGTTAACCAATGTAAGGGTCTGGCAACATTTGAGACGTCCTTTACAAACTGGCGATAATAGCAGGGGTGATTGTGAGTCTAAATCTAATTTCCTGAACATACAAAGAAATTTCCTGAAAAGTTACACGATATTTTTGCAATTCTTTGTCACTTTTGGACATAAAAGAATAGTAAAAAATTAATAGTGCATCTCACAAAAAAAACAAAAAACTATCCGATTGATAGCAAATAAAACATACAGCCACCTATGTGAAGATCGTGATAGAGGAGCTAGTTGATCTATTTCTAAGACAGCACTCCAAAAACAAGTGTCGTTTATCTACACTTTTCAAATCAAAATGCACGTTATTGCATAAAGATTCAATGTGCATATTAAAAGGCTTGGAAAACTGTTTAACACTATTGTTTACAGTGTGATATGTATCCCAATCTATGTCCAAAATATGTGGAGCCTTTTTAGACCTTATCAAAGTTTTAACTCCTTTCTTAGTTCCTCGCATAGATCCATAAGCATGCTGATGAAGTTTACCCAAGGTATCCCATTTGCTTCTATGAACTCTATCAATTGGTTGTAATTGGCAGCAGTATCAACATTAAGAGAAAAAGAAACTAAATGTAGAATAACTACATTATTTTGTTCAGAACAATCGTTGTCATAACGAAAAGTTTTCGAATACCAGATGCAGAAACATCCACCGGAACTGTAATTTGTATTATTAAAATGTGCATTGTCTAGTGCCTACACATAAATAAAATTTGGTGGCAGTATTTTATGTGTGTTTTAAAGAAAATGTTTATTTTGTTCAAAAATATATTTTCATAAAAATGTGGCAAAAAAAGGCGTTAGATATTTTAATGAGTTTATTTCAAAGAATATTAAAATATACTTCCACTGGGAGAGAATAAAAATTTGAAAACTTAAGGCCTTCCCCTGGTTCTACTATTCTGAAAATCAATAGATCTCCGATATTTACCAATTGAAATAGTCATGCAAAATTTTATTCTATTATCTCAATTTATCAGAGATATTGTCTTCACAAACAGACACATACACATAGATAGTAAATAAAATGATTAATTCTCATTCAAGGATGCTCAAAATATGTAGATACATCAAAATTGGGCAGAGTTGAAATTTTAACTCTATCACAATACTTTCCTTGTGCGTATACTATGATTACTATGCATTGTATGAAAAAAAAAAATATCTAAAAACTGGATCTTGCAAAAAAGACAGATTTATGTTTATAAGAATAATGAAATGATAATTTCAATTTAGAAAGAAAATATCTTTACCTCATTACATTTACCAAGCTTCTCCAAATGGTTATCAGTAAAGATGAATTCTGAAGCTTTCAGTTTGCTGTACGAGTCATCATCTTCGTAACCTTCTGCTTTTTTTTTCTGCTTTATTATATGATCGATGGTTGACTTTATCTCACCCTTATGTTCGACATCTTTGAACAAGTGTCCGGGATCCAGGAACCTGGGATCAAGAATATCTGGAGCAAGATACCCTTTGCATACGATGAAAATCTCAGCTGATTCATTTCTAGAAGCTTGAGGCTTGGTGACATGCACCTGGAAAGAATTGTTTTATAATACAGCATAAAGGGTATATGAAATGAGAAGATACAATAAATACAGAGTTCTGTATTGAGGTAGGCAGATACTTTTACTTATAACATGTCGACAATCCAACTGAATGATCACAAGCTTATATACATGCCCTCTGTGGAAAGTTCTGGAAAAAGATTAACAAAACATAACTCATGACCATTGGTCAATCAACAAAATTCCAAGAAATTTCCAGAACATACCAAAAGTTGTCAATCTCAAATTTGTCAACAAGGTCAAATGACTCAGGCGATTTAATAATTGATCCATGCACCAAATTACAAGTCTATTTAGGAAGTGCCTAAAAATAGAGGGACAGACAGGCATTTGGCAGTGTGAATGTTCAAATGTTTATATAGTTAATGTTCCCATGCATCTGTCATTTATCTTCAGAATGGTATGCCAATATTTACTTCCTAGTACATAAATGAAATACCTTTTTTAAATTTGGTTTCATAAAAATTAGATCAACTTCCGATTTACACTTTCGTACTTTCCATGTGGTAACATAGTAAATTATGAATAGTGAATGATTTTTTCACAAATTTAGTTTTCGCCAGAAAAACATTACATGGTCTCTGCACATACTGAAAATTATCTTTACTCGTTTCCACCAGTTGGTCTGTGCAAGGCTTAATAGTATCTTATGCCTTGTTATAAGGTTGTAACATTATGATCACAAGTTTTGATTTGTGTCAGTGACAGGTGTCATGTATCGGCAAAGCATGAAAATAAATTTTCAAACAAAATTGTATTTTATTAATTTTTCCTATTGCCTAAAAAACAATTTTCTCATTCCTCAATTTTCTCATTTTCGCATAAATGGCTTATCTGATGTACTCACTGAATCATTTGCTTTTAGAATTTCGGAAAGTTCTTTGAATTACCTTACACATTTGGAACTTATTCATAAAAGGATGTATATCTTCCATAACTTTGATCATATCTTCAAAGTGCTTGCAACACACTTTTAAATACTTAGTTCAATCCAAAGACTAAAACAATGCACTTTAACAAGCCAGGAACATTTCGAACTAAGAAGGGCAGCAACACTTTCTTTATGTCCTAAATTTACGGCAGCACCATCTGCCAGAAAGGCTACAAGAGTTTCTTTCCATGTCCTCAACGCCAAGCTCCATTAATGCATCTAGAATTGTAGCATGGACACCAATAATGGATCCAATATGGATGCTATTGGCATGGATTCCAAATTTAATATATTAACAAATGATCTATGAACCTGAAAGGTGGATAACACTACACAATTTCCAAACTGTATATTAAAATCCTAAATCGCTACCAAATTTGACCAACTACGGAATAACTACATATTAGAAGCAGGGCAAACAAAATTTTTTATGATGCAATCTGGTATAAAAAGTATAAATTAATGGAATTGGCAAATTTAGAAATTTTAAGGAGATGGCTGCTGTTTCTTCAGACCCTCCCCTCCCCCTCCCTTTGAAATGGAAATAACATCTTTTTGGAAATGGAAAAAACGAAATTTTTTATGGCACAAAGGTATGGCATTATCAATGTATATTTTTGTAATGTACATATTTTTCAGTTAAATTCAAGCATAAACAATATTACGATTAATGCACATAAAAAAATATTAAACATACATATTGATTGAAAGCATAATTTATAACAAAATAATTCTTACCCTCAAATGTGTCATAAAATAATTGTCTGTTCTGCTGTATTACTCAAATTATCATCATCTGGTGCTTCTCTAATAATGAAAAATGGCAACAGCTTTCAGTATCCAATTGCACTTGCAACCATCCAAATGCACCATATATACGTATGTCAAGTTTCTTGCACTATTTTTGAACAAACCACTTTCATTTAGATATGGATCTGCATTTGTGTACTTTTTTCTTACGAATGCTGCTTTAACATGCAAGAATATGCTTTGAACATATACATATTGTTTTAAGATTGGAAGTGTTATCTAACACTGCAATGAAAATCACTGTGTCAGATATGACATCAGCAAGTCCAATAACAGCTCTCAGAGGAACACCATAGGAAGATTTAATAAGTGTTAGTTAAGTAACTTCAAACATTTGCTTTACTGAAGCATAAGCTGGCCAAAATTAAAAGATCATCCACAGATATTGAGTTGTTGTCAAAAACTTTACAACAAATTTCTTGCTTTTTGTCTAATTCATCTGGAGATTCAGAACATTTTTTGTGCACTTCCATATTAGGTCACTTCTACAGACTTGGCCATTGACAGAAGAATATTTGAAATTTAGCACACTACTTAGGATTGACAAAGCATTGGGGCCAATCAAACGATGACATAAAGTGTTCTTGAGAAGTACCATTGTGACATCATCACTAGTGTACATGGGTTCATTCTGAAAATAGTTCTGAAACTGTTTCGAAGTTACTTGACTTTTTGGTTTTCCTTCGAGGTCGAAAACACTTATGAAAACTTGAACAAGTTCTTCGTGAAGAGATGGATGACACCAAATCTACAGTTGTTGACTTATATTGCAATTGTGTTCACCTTCATCATTGCATAATGGCTTCCACAGGAATGATATCGGTGAGGTCCAATAGCACGATATGGGAAGGACTCAGGATGGTACAAGAAACAATAACCTTCCTTCAATGTATGATACAGAAGTAAAATTCATACTTGTACGATGGGAATAAAAAATAATTAAAATTAAAGCAAAAATTCATGTACAATTAAATCCTTCATTGATTCTGGCATATATGCATTCTTGGCTATATAACATTTCTTTAAATACAGGGTGGTTAGAATTAAAGTATCCCTGTTCAAAGCACTATAGAGAAAAAACAAGTGGTCAAAGATTGCCAAATTTGCGTGGTATGCATTTCAGAACATTGAGAAACGAATGACGCAAAAAAAAAAAATGTTCCAAAAATCACAGATAGGCCCTCCAAACAGTCCCTAGTAAAAACATAATTCAATGAAAAGGCTTGGTATTCGTGATGCATATGAATTACGAATTGTAAGTGGCAATAGATACAGACAATAATCAATCAGACAATAATCACAATAATCAATTCCTCCCATAACTGCTGCAGCTAAATTGGATCAAAAGGGATTCCAGGTTCTGTACTCATGCGTACCACTTTCATCTTCAACCGTAACTCGTTTTTCATTGTACACAGAATCACCTGGCAACAGATTTAAAGTAAGAAGCGCATCTTGAAGTCCACGTGCGATATAAATGCCTTCATGCCTATGGGGCTCAACAATTATCTTATTCTATTATTCTGTATTCTTATATTCTGTTATATTGTATTATTCTGTTCTTATTTCTGCTGTATTATTCTGTGTGCTTAATTATCATCATCTAGTGCTTCTTTAATAATGAAAAATGGCAACAGCTTTCAGCATCCAATTGCACTTGCAAGCATCGAAATTTACTTTATAATCACATGACAAGTTTCTTGCACATTTTTGAACAAACCACTTTCATTTAGATATGAAGCTAATTTTCGTGTACTTTTTTCTTACGAATGCTCTAACATGCAAGAATATGCTTTGAACATATACATATTGTTTTAAAATTCGAAGCATTATCCAACACTGCAATGAAAATCACTGTGTCAGATATGATATCACCATGCAATGAAAATCGCATGAGATATACTTCTTCCAAATGTAAAACTTTCAATTTTATAACAATTCTGAAACTTTATGGAATAAAACTTAAATGAATAATGGATAATCAATGCAACTCCTGAAAACTGAAGGAATGTTCAAACTTGGAAGCATTTAAGATTCTTTTATGTTCTTGCAATAACAAACCATCTACATATAAATATGCTTATTTTGATACAGGTTTTTTTTTTATGTGTGATAATATGCTTTGAACATACAGAAAACTATGTCTGACACTGCAATAAAAATCACAGTGTCAGATATCCCCATGCGATAAAAATCAAAGGGCGATATACTTTCAAATAGCATATTTTCTCTTTTCAGCAATATTCCACTTTTATTTAGATATGAAGCTGCTTTTGTGTACTTTCCATATGTATGCTTTGACATGCATAAATGTGCTTTAAACATATACATATATTTTAAGATACAAAGCTTTAAACTTGCATTCATTAGGCAATGACAGCATACACAAATTTCTGCTACTGTTTATTTTGTGTCTTTTCTGTTCATATTGTATTTTATTATCACTATAAGGAGTTTACTTATCAAAAATTATGGTATAAATGTTCACCGTTTAGGCTTGTCCATATTTGGTCTAAAGATTGTGGAATACTGTGCTAATATATTTATAGAATCAAAGTAACTTCAAATTATTTTATTCATTATTGAGCAATATCATTAACATATTATATAAAATATTTCAAAAATCGATCAGCATTTTCAACAACTTCAATGGATGCAGATTCGTACTGAGAACAATGCTGCTCCCTTACCAAAACTGTAGCTCTTAATTATTAAAGAAAAGCAGTTTTCAAGGACAGTTATAAACCCACTCAATACACAATGACCAACACCACATCCTTGACCACCTAACCTTGAATAGCCACCTTCAGACACATAACCAATCATTTTATGATCAGTGCAAGATATAATATCTTAAACATCTGGTCTATCAAAACTTTTGGATTCCATTTTTGCCTCTTCTTTCAGTAGCTTTCTTCTCTTTTTAGCTGGTAGTTTTCAATATTCACCATTTAAGTCATGCAGCTCAGCAGAGCCAAAATACCCTGGATTCTCTTTCAGAATTTCCTCAGGTTCATCTTCATTTTACAGATAGATACTAGAGAAATTTACTGGTGTGCCTCGAAACAAGTATCACACTCTAACCAAAATCAGGCATTTTAAATTTCGAGGCATCTGTAAACTATCAGCTACTAAAGCAGATGTGCTTCTTTAAAACATTCTCAGTTCGAATATAACGACGTAATAGCATTGCGAAACATTTGTCAGAATAAGTGCAAACATGGCACATAAACAAAAGAATATTACAGACTTTTTTTTTTATGAAGAAAAATTGAATTTCTATGAAATTTTTCTCTTATTACTGTTTTAAAGCATCTTTCAATGTTATTAGTGTATTTTGATGGTGCTTATGCAAAAGGAGTTCCATTTTTTTCAGCTTCAGCAACCAGAGCAATTGCATCATACATTTGCTTCAAAACTAATACGTCTAAAGCAGCTCCATATGTTCTTTCTTTGACTCGAGCTCGCAATTTATCGAATGTATTTACCCATATCGATATTTTGAGTTTGTCTTATGATTCTCAGAATTTTTGAATCCATCTTCTCAACAGGAAATGCATGAGACAGTTGTTTTTGAAACAGAGCATAAATTTCATCCATAGTTCTCTTTTGTAAAATAATGAACCTAAAGTACAACTATTGGTAATTCCAGTTTCAAATCCAGATACTTTACAGCCAAGTATTTTACCCTTTCTTCAAATTCACAGGAAAATTTAACAATTCTTCAAAGGCAATTCCAGAAAACATCTTGTTCCTTTTATCAGTCTCTACAAACTGGGAAAGTAAGTGTTTGTGCTTTCCACAAGAAATAAATGCTTTACAAAAGTATGTATTAAATCCTATATTTTTTAATGAAAAGTCAGGCAATGAATTTGCAATAGATATTATTTTTTGGAAATCACCGAAGAATACTTTTCTAATAGAGGTTTCAGAACCTCGCTTGAATTTTCTATTATGTAATTAGTTGCATGAACATTGAATAACAATTCTTTTGAGACATAAATCAGCCAAATCTGTGAAATTACTATATGGTAATGCACGGTTCTCGTGTTGCTTCTCAACAATGATAACCATACCCAATCCACAGTTGAAAGTTCTCAGCATCTCTTTATCAGACAACTGACCCTCCTGTGCAAGCCACTTCAGCACAGCTGGAACTGACTATTTGTGTCCATCTATAACAACCTTATGTGTGACTGGCAAAACTCTGGGAATATTTTCTGTTATGCCTCCTCCTGTTATATGTGCAGCAGCCTTAATCAGGGGTGATTGTGAGTCTAAGTCCAATTTCCTGAACATACAAAGAAATTTCCTGAAAAGTTACGCAATAATTTTGCAATTCACTCTCAGTATTTTTGCAATTTACGCAATATTGTGCAATTCTTGGTCACTTTTGGACATAAAAGAATAGTAAAAAATTAATAGTGCATCCCACAAAAAAAACTATCTGATCGATAGCAGATAAAACATACAGCCACCTATGTGAAGGTCGTGATAGGGGAGCTAGTTGATCTATTTCTAAGACAGCATATATTTCCAAAAACAAGTGTCGTTTATCTGCACTTTTCAAATCAAAATGCATGTTATCGCATAAAGATTCCATGTGCGTAATAAATGGCTTGATAAACCGTTTAACTCTATTGTTTACAGTGTGTTTAAATGCATCCCCATCTATGTCCAAAAGATGTGGAGCCTTTTTAGTCCTTATCAAAGTTTCAACTCCTTTCTTAGTTACTTGCATAGTGTTGCAAGAATCCATAAGCACGCTGACCAAGTTTACCCAAGATATCTCATTTGCTTCTATGAACTCTACCAACTGGTTGTAAATAGTGGCAGCAGTACCAACATTAAAAGAAAAAGAAACTAAATGTTGAATAACTACATTATTTTGTTCAGGACAAAAATATTGAACAAGCACAGTAAGTATACTTTTGAATGATCTACTTGTACTTTCATCCAAATTCAAAGAGAATTTTACTTTCTTCAATGTCTCAATAATCCTGTTTTGAAGAGTGTTTGCCAAACCATATTTCATCTTATATGCAACTACATTGGAAAAATGATTTAATTCTATTATATTTAGAAAATGCAAATTTGGCAATTGCGTTTAAGAACAGGGTTGTTTAAATACACGGGCAAATTTAATTTTAACGCATTCCTTCATATTAATTCTAAACTATGCTTTTGTTATCTATAGTAACTCATGCTTTTATTTGCAAGTTTTGCTGAAATTAAATCATTACAACAATAGTCAGGAGTTACGAACTTAATTTCACAAAAAACAAATTTTTTTACAATTGGCAAGATACAAATTTTTTGTTCTTAAAGTGCAGTATATTTTTAAACACATTTATAAAATTATCATGTATTATTAAAATGTGCATTGTCTAGTGTCTACACATAAATAAAATTTGGTAGCAGTATCTTGTGTGTTTTAATGAAAATGTTTATTTTGTTCAAAAATATATTTTCATAAAAATGTGGCAGAAAAGGCTTTAGATATTTTAATAAGTTTATTTCAAAGAATATTAAAATATACTTCCACTGGGACAGATGCCAACCTCTGAAAGGAGTCATCAGTAGAAAAATCAGAAGTTTTCAGTAGTATTCAGTAAAACCGCATCGTTTAAGTATATTGAAAAAATATATTTTAAAATCTTAGAATAAATTCAAAATGTAGTTTTGCTAACTTAACTAAGTTAATTAAAACTGAATGGCACTATCTATGTGAAAATAATTAAGAAATTAACCTTTATAATTAACCAAAATATTTAAAATAAGCTAGTTTAGTCAAGTTAATGTGCAACAATAGGGAGATGGATGGAAAAGGATAATTACGTACTCTCGGCAACGCCCGCGAAAAAAAAAAACTGAATTTCATGATCGTACTATTTATGTGAAAATAATTAAAAAAATTAGCCTTTATAATGAACCAAAATATGAAAATAAGGTAGTTTAGTCAAGTTAATGTGCGACAATAGGACGATGGAGATCGATGGAAAAGGATATTAAGTACTCTCGGCAACGGCCGAAAAGAAACAAAAAAAAAACTGAATTTCACGATCGTACTATTTATATGAAAATAATTAAAAAATTAACTTTTATAATCAACAAAAATATGAAAATAAACTAGTTTAGTCAAGTTAATGTACAACAATAGGGAGATGGAGATGGATGGAAAAGGATATTAAGTACTCTCGGCAACGGCCGCAAAGAAACAAAAAAAAACTGAATTTCACGATCGTACTATTTATATGAAAATAATTAAAAAATTAACTTTTATAATCAACAAAAATATGAAAATAAACTAGTTTAGTCAAGTTAATGTACAACAATAAGGAGATGGAGATCGATGGAAAAGGATAATTAAGTTCTCTCGGCAACGGCCGCAAAGAAACAAAAAAAACTGAATTTCACGATCGTACTATTTATATGAAAATAATTAAAAAATTAACTTTTATAATCAACAAAAATATGAAAATAAGTTAGTTTAGTCAAGTTAATGTACAACAATAAGGAGATGGAGATCGATGGAAAAGGATAATTAAGTGCTCTCGGCAACGGCCGCAAAGAAACAAAAAAAACTGAATTTCACGATCGTACTATTTATATGAAAATAATTAAAAAATTAACTTTTATAATCAACAAAAATATGAAAATAAACTAGTTTAGTCAAGTTAATGTGCAACAATAGGGAGATGGGGATCGATGGAAAAGGATATTAATTAGCGTTCTCTTGGCAACGACCGCAAAAAAAAAAAAAAAAAAAAAAAATTCACGATAAATATATAAAAATTTAAATATTTATATAAAAATAATTAAAAAGGTAAACTTTATAGTCAACCAAAATATGCAAATAAGTTATTTTAGTAAAGTTAATGTGCAATAATAAGGGGATGGAGATGGATGGAAAAGGGCAATTGTGTACTCTCAGCAAAGCCCGTAAATAAAGACTGAATTGCGCAATCTTATAATTTAAGAGAAACATAATTTGTTTAGTAAAATATTTCTTTATTTTACTCGCACTATAAAAATAAATTAGGTCTATTGTTCTGATATGAAATCATTAGAAGAAGAAGAATTAGATGCAAACTGATAATTTTGGACTCTCAACAAAGCAGGGAATATGAATTGAATGGTGGGATGCATGGATTTCTTGGGATTTTCCGTAGTCTCGGGAGTACTGTCCGTAAAACCGTAAGATGAAGTAAAAATCGGTACAAACTGTGTACTGAAAATCCGTAAAAGTTGGCATCTCTGCAATAGTCGTATCTATAAAAATTATATACTGATATGAAAGGGGTAAACGTAAAACAAAGATTTTCAAGTGCTGCGCGAAGATTTTTTCTCTATTTCCCCTTTAAGTCCAATGACAACATATATATTAATGACATATATGATGACATACATCACGGTGATTACGGAGACTATAAATTTACGACTTGTTTTTGATTCCCCTTCTGTGGGGGATTTTACGCCTCCACTTCCGGGTTAGAAAGACGAGCTTTGCTTGCAGTCCGTTTTTTGGACGCTGCGTGCTGGGAGTACCAAAATAAATACAGCTTGTCACACAAGAACGTCTGCATTCTCGTGTGACAAGCTACATTTATTCTTTCACCCCCCGCTTACAGCGTCTATAAAACGGAGCGGAAAACGCTCATCAGTCGTAGGCCGAAACTCAATTATGATATCTCTGGTTGAAACCTCTCTGCGATTTTCTTTGAAATGCGGAACTTTGAGGAAAAAAATTTATTTAAAAAAAAATTGAATTTTTCAGAAAAAGCGGATTTTTTGGGATAAAAGCAAAACAAAAAAACGGAAATTTTTGTGGAAAAGCAAAGAAGCGGAAGAATCTCATACCTGGATTTTAGAAAAAAAAAATTTAGAAAAAAAAAAAAAAATTTAAATGTCAATTTCATAAAAAAATCCCGGAAGTGGCAAGTTAAAATTTCCGGAAATTCCGGAACACAATCACCCCTGCTTAATATAGCCATTTTTCATGAGCGGTAATAATGCCTTCACATAAATTCTTGTAGGTGTTAACAGTGCTTCACCGAGTATTTTTGAATTATCAAATGGAGCAAGATCTTGATATCTGAGATTTCGAACTTGGACTATTTTTCACACAAGGCTAAAGCCATTACTGTGTATTCCAGAGGATTCAACTCCGATGACGACATCATCTACTTTTATATCATCCAGTCTCGGCAGTAAGCTGTCTTTTGAAAGAGCTCCCTCAGCATAACCTACGACATCGTAGTTTGAAAAGTCTGGAGCACATTTGTTGCTGTTTAAATAGATTTCAGGCAATAAGGACATTTCAAAAGAAGCCAAAGTGCAGTTTGACTGTTTACATCCATCAACAATTCCTGATAAAACTTTTAGGGCAATGTCTGGATTGAGTTTTCCATAGTTAAACGATTCCATAAAAAACAAAGGTTCAGCCCCATGTGTTAATATATCATTTACACACATAGCCACCAAATCAACTCCTATAGTGTTATGCTTGTTACAAGCTTGAGCAATTTTTAGTAAAAGTATGGATTCTGATATCCAGAAGCTTTTAGATCAAATATGCCACAAAGTGAATCCATATTCTTAAATCCAGCCCGCTCTGTAATCTTGATCAAAGGGTGAAATTTGTCATGTAAATCATTAATCAGGGTTAAGTTTACATCTGAAGAACTTGATGAGGAGCCATCTTCTATTCGTCTAAGTTTAGAATCAGGACGATAAAAGATTCTTTTGCCTGCTACTAGTTCTAGACATTTGGGATAAAGATGTTGTTCTAGTTGCAAAACTTTCTGCTGCAAAGTTTCTTCAGTATCATCAATGTTGACAAAGACTGCTGCTTGCTCAATAATAGCACCAAAACTTTTCCTGTACTCCATGAAAAAGACAGTACATCCAGTTACTCTTGCCTTCAAGTTTAATATGCAAACAAAATTTTTTATGATGCAATCTGGTATAAAAAGTATAAATTAATGGAATTGGCAAATTTAGAAATGTTAAGGAGGTGGCTGCTGTTTCTTCAGACCCCCCCCCCCCTTTGAAATGGAAATAACATCTTATTGGAAATGGTAAAAACGAAATTTTTTATGGTACAAAGGTATGGGTATATTTTTGTAATGTACATATTTTTCAGTTAAATTCAAGCATAAACAATATTACGATTAATGCACATAAAAAAATATTAAACATACATGTTGAAAAGCACGGCTCCCACATAGCTTTATCTGATAAGTTATTCTGTATAAATGGCAATGAATTATGTTACAGTGCTAGAAAAATTAACTAAAAATAAATAAATAAAATTAATTTATTGTACTCCAGGTTTAAATTTCTTTCTATTCTACCTTGAAATTAAACATTTTTGGTTTCTTTTACTATATTCAACATAAAAATTCTCTTTGTGATAATTTTTTTAAATTATTGTTTTCATAAAATTGGTTCTGCATGCTTTTAGGGATATTTCTAATTTAGTTAACTTTCTGACAATATTTATACCTCTACAGAGAGAGGGCTTTGAATACACACTTGATTCTAATCGCCCAGCATTTCAATTGAGCATTATATTTTTCTCAATAACTCATCAGTATATTGCAATTTTAAAAGGCACGTTAGATCAGAATGTAAACTGCATTGCATTATGTGATTGCAAAGCTTAAAATGAATGTCTTTGTATAAGTGTAAAAGAGTATGGTCTAAAAGTGCCATACTAATTTTGCATCCGAATCTCTAGAAATCCTTTCACTGGCTAAGAGTTCTAAGGCTGCAGGGAATATTTGGTGTTCCAGTACTTTAACCTTCTCTTGCAAGGATTTTTCTGTGTCATTTATGTCAACTCTAACAGCAGCTTGCTCAATAATGGCACCAGCATCAACTTCGGGCTCTACAAAAAATGAACAGTACATCCAGTTATTCTTGCACCAGCTTCTAACACTAGCTTGTGAGCATTCATGCCTTTAAATGCCGGTAAAATAGCAGGATGCATATTCAGAAGTCTTCCTTGCCACAGTTCAACAAATTCCTTTGAAACTATTCTCATAAAACCTGCAAGATAAATTATTTCTACACCACTTTCTTTCAGGATAGAATTCACTTCCATGTCGAATTTCACTCTAGATTTAAATCCTTTGTGGCTCAAAACCTTAGTGGGTATGTTTGCTCTTTCTGCACGTTTTAAACCTTCAACATCTGGCACGTTAGAAAAGACCAGTACTATTTCAGCCTTACTTTGATTACTTGTATTCTGGGTATAATCAATCAAGGCTTGAAGGTTAGTTCCTGAACCTGAAATTAAAACACCAACTTTCTTTTACTTTATGACTGTAGACTGTGCATTCAAACTGAAATTCTGAACTTCCACCTGTTCTTCACCTTGTGAATGCAATTTCACGCTGCCAATATTTGATGCAACTTCTCCAGAAGTTTCCAGATGTTTTAAAACCTCCTTCTCGTGTTGCTTCTCAACAATGATAACCATACCCAATCCACAGTTGAAAGTTCTCAGCATCTCTTTATCAGACAACTGACCCTCCTGTGCAAGCCACTTCAGCACAGCTGGAACTGACCATTTGTGTCCATCTATAACAGCCTTATGTGTGACTGGCAAAACTCTGGGAATATTTTCTGTTATGCCTCCTCCTGTTATATGTGCAGCAGCCTTAATATAGCCATTTTTCATGAGCGGTAATAATGCCTTCACATAAATTCTTGTAGGTGTTAACAGTGCTTCACCGAGTGTTTTTGAATTATCAAATGGAGCAGGATCTTGATATCTGAGATTTCGAACTTGGACTATTTTTCGCACAACGCTAAAGCCATTACTGTGTATTCCAGAGGATTCAACTCCGATGACGACATCATCTACTTTTATATCATCCAGTCTCGGCAGTAAGCTGTCTTTTGAAAGAGTTCCCTCAGCATAGCCTACGACATCGTAGTTTGAAGAGTCTGGAGCACATTTGTTGCTGTTTAAATAGATTTCAGGCAATAAGGACATTTCGAAAGAAGCCAAAGTGCAGTTTGACTGTTTACATCCTTCAACAATTCCTGATAAAACTTTTAGGGCAATGTCTGGATTGAGTTTTCCCATAGTTAAACGATTCCATAAAAAACAAAGGTTCAGCCCCATGTGTTAATATATCATTTACACACATAGCCACCAAATCAACTCCTATAGTGTTATGCTTGTTACAAGCTTGAGCAATTTTTAGTTTTGTGCCCACACCATCAGTTCCAGAGACTAAATATGGATTCTGATATCCAGAAGCTTTTAGATCAAATATGCCACAAAGTGAATCCATATTCTTAAATCCAGCCCGCTCTGTAATCTTGATCAAAGGGTGAAATTTGTCATGTAAATCATTAATCAGGGTTAAGTAAGTTTACATCTGAAGAACTTGATGAGGAGCCATCTTCTATTCGTCTAAGTTTAGAATCAGGACCATAACAGATTCTTTTGCCTGCTACTAGTTCTAAACATTTGGGATAAAGATGTTGTTCTAGTTGCAAAACTTTCTGCTGCAAAGTTTCTTCAGTATCATCAATGTTGACAAAGACTGCTGCTTGCTCAATAATAGCACCAAAACTTTTCCCGTACTCCATGAAAAAGACAGTACATCCAGTTACTCTTGCCTTCAAGTTTAATATGCAAACAAAATTTTTTATGACGCAATCTGGTATAAAAAGTATAAATTAATGGAATTGGCAAATTTAGAAATGTTAAGGAGGTGGCTGCTGTTTCTTCAGACCCCCCCCCCCCTTTGAAATGGAAATAACATCTTATTGGAATTGGTAAAAACGAAATTTTTTATGGCACAAAGTTATGGCATCATCAAGGTATATTTTTGTAATGTACATTTTGTAATGTACGTGCGATATAAATACCTTCATGCCTATGGGGCTCAACAATTTTCTTACCACCTCTAGGACCACCACGGCATCTTCCTCCACCACCACCTCCAAGAAAACCTCTCCAGGTTTTGCAATCATCACCAGAGAATCCACCACGGTCATCATTTCTGCTACCACGGCATTCACCACCTCATCCACCACGATTGCCACCACGGTCACGGAGGTGATCACCACCTTATCCACCACGGAATCCTCCACGATCGCCACCACGGTCACGGAGGTGGTGGTTTTAGAACCTCTCCAGCTTTTGCAATCACCACCAGAGAATCCACCACGATCATCACCTCTGCTACCACGGAATTCACCACGATCACCGCCTCATCCACCACGGAATCCTCCACGATCGCCACCACAGTCACGGAGGTAGTCACCGCATCGGCCACCACGGAATCCTCCACAATCGCCAGAGAATCCACCATGATCATCACCTCTGCTACCACGGAATTCACGACGATCACCACCTCATCCACCGCGATCACCACCACGGTCACGGAGGTGGTCACCGCCTCATCCACCATGGAATCCTCCACGATCGCCACCACGGTCACGAGGGTGGTGGTTTTAGAACCTCTCCAGCTTTTGCAATCACCACCAGAGAATCCACCACGATCATCACCTCTGCTACCACGGAATTCACTACGATCACCACCTCATCCTGCTTCAGGACTAGCAGTCGAGTCTATGCAATTAGCTTTAATGGAAAGTATGTAATGTCCTTCATCTTTCAAATAATTCAGCTGGCAACAGATTTAAAGTAAGGAGAGTATCTTGAAGTCCACGTGCGATATAAATGCCTTCATGCCTATGGGGCTGAACAATTTTCTTATTGTATTATTCTGTATTCTTATATATTATTCTTATATTCTGTTATATTGTATTATTCTGTTCTTATTTCTGTGTATTTATTCTGTACGCTTAATTATCATCATCTAGTGCATCTTTAATAATGAAAAATGGCAACATCTTTCGGCATCCAATTCCACTTGCAAGCATCAAAATTTACTTTATAATGGCATGACAAGTTTCTTGCACTATTTTTGAACAAACCACTTTCATTTAGATATGAATCTGCATTTGTGTACTTTTTTCTTACGAATGCTGCTTTAACATGCAAGAATATGCTTTGAACATATACATATTGTTTTAAGATTGGAAATGTTATCTAACACTGCAATGAAAATCACTGCGTCAGATATGACATCACCATGCAATAAAAATCGCATGACGATATACTTCTTCTAAATGTTAAACCTTCAATTTTATAACAATTCTGAAACTTTAAAGAATAAAACTTAAATAAATAATGGATAATCAATGTAACGCCTGAAAACTGAAGGAATGTTCAAACTTTGAAGCAGATAAGATTCTTTTATGTTCTTGCAATATACCAACAACTGTGCGATCGCTTTCATATGGTTCAAGTGTTAATGATTCAGTTGGTTTAAGTTTATCAGAACGGAGCTTTGCAACCTCACTTGCCACAACTGCTTCAGGAGTAGCAGTAGACTATGCAATTAGCTTTAATGGAAATTATGTAATGTCCTTCATTTTTCAAATAATGCTGCACATTCAATGCAAGAATACGAGCTTGATCAGACTGTGCCACATCTGAAAATATGACATCTACAATGCCTACAACCATACGTTATTTTGATGGCACTCATGCATCTTCAATGATTGGTACAATATTGGTTCTCTTTTCAGCCACACAGAGCACCTGATCGATGTGAAAATTCAACAGTATACACAATACCTTCTGGTCCAACCAAATCTGAAACATGAGATACAGTAGTACCTGATGCAGCACCTAGATAGAGAACACGTCAACCTCTCTTCATATGAATTTTTTCAATTCCTCCCATAACTGCTGCAGCTAATTTGGATCTAAAGGGATTCCAGGTTCTGTACTCATGCTTACCACCTTCATCTTCAATCGTAACTCGTTTTTCATTATACATAGAATCACTTGGCAACAGATTTAAAGTAAGGAGCGTGTCTTGAAGTCTACGTGCGATATAAATGCCTTCATGCCTATGGGGCTCAACAATTTTCTTACCACCTCTAGGACCACCACGGCATCTTCCTCCACCACCACCTCCACGAAAACCTCTCCAGCTTTTGCAATCATCACCAGAGAATCCACCACGATCATCATTTCTGCTACCACGGAATTCACCACGATCACCGCCTCATCCACCACGATTGCCACCACGGTCACGGAGGTGATCACCACCTTATCCACCACGGAATCCTCCACGATCGCCACCACGGTCACGGAGGTGGTGGTTTTAGAACCTCTCCAGCTTTTGCAATCACCACCACGATCATCACCTCTGCTACCACGTAATTCACCATGATCACCGCCTCATCCTCCACGATCGCCACCACGGTCACGGAGGTGGTCACTGCCTCATCCACGATCGCCACCATGATCACGGAGGTGGTGGTTTTAGAAGCTCTCCAGCTTTTGTAATCACCACCAGAGAATCCACCACGATCATCACCTCTGCTACCACGGAATTCACCATGATCACCACCTCATCCACCACGGAATCCTCCACGATCGCCACCACAGTCACGGAGGTAGTCACCGCCTCGGCCACCACGGAATCCTCCACAATCGCCAGAGAATCCACCATGATCATCACCTCTGCTACCACGGAATTCACGACGATCACCACCTCATCCACCGCGATCACCACCACGGTCACAGAGGTGGTCACCGCCTCATCCACCATGGAATCCTCCACGATCGCCATCACGGTCACGAGGGTGGTGGTTTTAGAACCTCTCCAGCTTTTGCAATCACCACCAGAGAATCCACCACGATCATCACCTCTGTTACCACGGAATTCACTACGATCACCACCTCATCCTGCTTCAGGACTAGCAGTCGAGTCTATGCAATTAGCTTTAATGGAAAGTATGTAATGTCCTTCATCTTTCAAATAATTCAGCTGGCAACAGATTTAAAGTAAGGAGAGTATCTTGAAGTCCACGTGCGATATAAATGCCTTCATGCCTATGGGGCTGAACAATTTTCTTATTGTATTATTCTGTATTCTTATATATTATTCTTATATTCTGTTATATTGTATTATTCTGTTCTTATTTCTGTGTATTTATTCTGTACGCTTAATTATCATCATCTAGTGCTTCTTTAATAATGAAAATGGCAACAGCTTTCGGCATCCAATTCCACTTGCAAGCATCAAAATTTACTTCATAATGGCATGACAAGTTTCTTGCACATTTTTGAACAAACCACTTTCATTTAGATATGACGCTGATTTTCGTGTATTTTTTTCTTACGAATGCTCTAACATGCAAGAATATGATTTGAACATATACATATTGTTTTAAAATTCGAAGCGTTATCCAACACTGCAATGAAAATCACTGTGTCAGATATGATATCACCATGCAATAAAAATCGCATGAGATATACTTCTTCCAAATGTAAAATCTTCAATTTTATAACAATTCTGAAACTTTATGGAATAAAACTGAAATTAATAATGGATAATCAATGTAACTCCTGAAAACTGAAGGAATGTTCAAACTTGGAAGCATTTAAGATTCTTTTATGTTCTTGTAATAACAAACCATCTACATATAGATATGCAGTTGTTTTGATGCAGGTTTTTTTTTCATGTGTGACAATATGCTTTGAATATACAGAAAAATACGTCGGACACTGCAATGAAAATCGCAGTGTCAGATATCCCCACGTGATAAAAATTAAAGGGAGATATACTTTCAAATGACATATTTTCTCTTTTCAGCAATTTTCTACTTTTATTTAGATATGAAGCTGCTTTTGAAACTTTCTTTCTCAAGTACTACTTTAGCCTTTTTTGGATCAACATTTTTCAAATTTCCTATTTTCTCTTTTTTTGTCTCCACTTTCTTCAGAAGGCTTTTGACTTTTTCTCCAGCATATTCATTTTTCTTGGTATCTTCAGGATCCTCCTCACTGAAGTCAAACTTGCTAAAGAGGAAATTTCAGTCTTCGGTAAACACAGGTTTTGTGCCAGACACATTATTCTTATGTATTTCTGGGGTCTTTTCAGGCCTGCTGAATTCTTTGGTCTTTACCAAATTACCTTTCTGCTTTACTTTCAATTTCTTCACTCTCAGCTTTAATCGTTTTTTAGTTTCTGGATCATTAAGAGCAGCTTTGCGTTTGGCTATAAGAAAAAAAATATAAATAAATAACAATTATGTGCATTCACATTATGGTTAAATTTTGCAAAATCACATTAAATATGTACAGTAAAATTTTGATTATTACTTTTTAATGCGTGGAAACATTATCAATCTGAATTAAAAATTGAAGTTTTTAAAGTATAGTAGAACCCTGCTTAAATGGCCTCCATTTAACTGGCTTCAATTTGATCTGCAAGAGTTAAAAATTATTCTCCTTTTAAAAATCACCCCTTCTAATAATGGGAGCTGTTTTATCACGTGATCTGCAGGTTGTTTGTTGTTCCCATACCATGTTTACACTCCATAATTTATTAAATATCAGTGATGGAACATTAGTCATGGAACAGGATCCATTAACAAATTTCTTCTTAACCATGTCTTTTAATAATTTTTTAAATGAATCCAATCCAACATCAACTTAGCTGGTATGGTTGGTAACCAAATATTTTGTCTTCCATTTCTCCATATATAATTTCTTTGAAACTCAATGGGTTTTTGGGGAGGGGAGGCGGCAGGCTTCCGGAAATCGCCCGTCCTCCCGGGGTTAAAATTCGGTGAGGACGACCAATTTTCGGAAGTTGCCGTCCTCTCGGACGACCTTGAAATTAGAGATTGCGTTAAAAAAAAAAAAAAAAAAAAAAATAATAACAAATTGTTGTCATCGTAAAATTGTGGCGAAAATTGAAATGTCGTCACCTGCAAATCCCCCTAGTGTGCATTATCAATGCCTTCTTTCTAGGCGAGCCGTCAGATCTGAATTGTAACCATAGGCGCTAGTTATTTTTTCTCCCCTCATCCTCCACCCAGTGAATCCGATGATCGGACGAAAATGCGATAGCGCACTCACGATCGAAGTGACATGTTCTCTTCTCCTTTTCAAGGTCTCCATGAGCGGAAATTTTCGGATTTTCACAAGACCGACAATACCAATGCTTAAATCCAGACCAAGCCCGAAGAAATTTATATATGTAGAATGAACTCGTCCTGAAGATAACTGCGTCTCAGCAGGCCCGAAATAATTTGTATTCAAGTATGTTAAAAATAAATTTTTCAAAATTTTGTACGGAGAATTTAGTTTGTTTTCTTAAACATTTATCTTGAAACAGCTGAAATAAAAGCAATAAGTTCATGCATTCAATTTAAATCCATTTTAAAAATTTTAAAAAGAAATATGTTCGGCCCGGTCGTAACGGACGTTTTAAAAAAAAAAAAAGACTCAACCCTGCCCGAAACAATAGAAAACTCAAGTCCAGCCCGGGCCTAAGCCCAAATCACCATTTAACTCTTTAAAACCCAAACTATAAAATTTTCATTTGCTGTAATAGACGGGAGTAAGTAACAAGTTTGAATTTTTGGAATGGATTCTTCTAGTTTCAGCTAGAAGTGTTTTATTTTCTTCCCCACTTCGGCTTCAACTTTAAAACTAAAACGTTTAAAATTCATTCATGGCATTTGTTCCAGTTGTTTGACAACTGAAGTTAAAGTATGAAACATCTATTCAGTCCAAGAAGATTTTAATCTTGATTGACTACATTCCCTAGAAATTAAGAGTACCGATGTGGTTTAAACTGCTTAGAGACAAGAGGATTTATATGATTATTTATTTACCACGCCTTCAAGTTACCAAACATTGAAAAAAGGAGCGATTCCTTACAGATCTTACCCCTTTGACCCCACCCATAGATCGGAATTCCGCCGGTCAGAGCCATTATCGGAGACACCGCGTCGGCGACTTTCATCGTTGCGGTTAAGTGCTGTGGGGGTGGTGTATGAATATGCAGTTATCGTACTTCATCGTGAGACAGTTGGTTCTAATTTATTATTGTTCTACGATGTATTTAAGCACATATATTAAGGAATATAAAGTGAAAAAAAATTCTTAGGAGGACGGGTAAAAATTTTCGAGGACGGGTAAAAAATTTCAATAGCCGTCCTCGCGGACGGGCTAGATTTTGCCGATTTCCCGAAGCCTGGGAGGCGGGTATAACTCACAAATCCTCCTACTTCAGCAATGCCTCTGCTCACATTTACTATGTACTGCTGTATATTACTGCTTTGTATTTTCACAAGATTTATATGAAGAATAATGGCTGCTTATAATTTCAGTAATCTAAACAGGAAATTTTCATTCAGTAATGACTAGTAGTTCGATTTGCGATAAAAAATTATTTGTAATGATAATCAGAAAAATATTTGATCAAACATTTAAAAGTTTTTATATATATTTTTTACATGAAATATTCAAATTTTTAAACTAAACAAACAAAATATGAATATATTAGTCTTCATGAAATTCCAAAATCCTTAATAGAACATGCTTAGCTTAATAGAAAACGGAATATGCTCAGCTGAAACTAAATGCATTTGTTTATTTATTTTTAGCCTGCTCTAGCTCAGACTTTAATAATTTCTTCCTAAAACATGAAAAATAAAGAACATTTGACATGGTTTTTATTTTTTTAAGTAATAAAAAAAATGTAATGTGTCTGCACTTAGCAGATAAACTGTTAAATTCTTCTGGGTAAATTGAATTGTGCAGTCGCACTATTTATGTAAATAAATAAAAAATAAAATATTAATAATTAAAAAAATACTTAATAATCAAAATGTGAAAATACGCTTTCGTATTCTAGAGTTTTCGTATTCTAGAGGTCTCGAAATGTGTAGATCCGTCGAAAATTCGAGTTGCGATTTTCAGCATGATTCTAATACTTTCCCTATACATTACCATATATTGCAGGGAAAGTAAAAATCTGGTATGGGCAGCACATGACTTTCCCTGCAGACTCAAAAGAGTTATTGCCTAAATGAAACATTCGATTGCGATTTGACTGAATAGTGATTGGCAGCGAGAACCCTGACTGCAACACACATATTACATAAATATTTGATACATTAGTAATATTTATTATACATGAACAGTAAGGCTATAACAAAAGTATTGAATAAATTTGTAAAGTAATATTTATATTTTTTGAATAAAAGTTAAACTAAAATTCAATTTGTACAACAAAATTTAAGTATGGAATATATATAAATGCATTAAGCTTAAAATTGTGCAAATGTGATAATTAGAAATAAATAAATAGACTAACCGTGATGATAATATTTAATTAAAATCATTTATACAGTGTCCTCTTCCATCTTTTCCTCTGTAGGCCGTGGTCTATATATACCAACAACTGTGTGATCTCTTTCTGTATGGTTCAAGTGTTAATGATTCAATTGGCTTAAGTTTATCAGAACAGAGCTTTGCAACCTCACTTGCCACAACTGCTTCAGGACTAGCAGTAGACTATGCAATTAGCTTTAATGGAAATTATGTAATGTCATTCATCTTTCAAATAATGCTGCACATTCAATGCAAGAATACGAACTTGATCAGGTTGTGCCACATCTGAAAATATGACATCTACCATGCCTACAACCATACGATATTTTGATGGCGCTCTGGCATCTTCAATGATTGGTACAACACTGGTTCTCTTTTGGGCTACACAGAGCAAGTCACTACCTGATTGATGTGAAAATTCAACAGCATACACAATACCGTCTGGTCCAACCAAATCTGAAACATGAGATACAGTGGTACCTGATGCAGCATCTAGATACAGAACATGTGAACCTCTCTTCATATGAATTTTTTCAATTCCTCCCATAACTGCTGCAGCTAACATGGATCTAAAGGGATTCCAAGTTCTGTACTCATGCTTACCACCTTCATCTTCAACCGTAACTCGTTTTTCGTTGTACACAGAATCACCTGATTGTACACAGAATCAAGTCCACGTGCAATAAAAATGCCTCCATGCCTATGGGGCTCAATATTTGTCTTCTTACCCTCTAGGGCGACCACGGCCTCTTCCTCCACCACAACCTCCAAGAAAATCTCTCTTGACTCTGATCTTAACCACTATGAAATCTACCATGATTACTGCCTCATCCACCACGATCACTGCCTCTGCCACCTTCTCCTCTTCCATGTCCAAAACCACCTCGGCCACCTCTGTCACCACGAGCAGAAAATCCAGGAGGACCCATTTTGAATAGAGCCTGTAAATTTCAAAGAAAATAAATGACTGTGTAATGACAGGATTCATACTGTATTTTCACAGAATAAGATAATCTTTTCAAACAGGAAAAATAAAAGTTTGGATTAACACATACATTAAAAATAACATTAATTCTAGTATATATGTTTCAGAAATACCCAAGATATTCAAAGAACATTAGTTTAATAAGTTCAGAAATTAACAACCATATTTACTTAAGCCAAGTAAATCTGATAAAAATATTAATTTTTTAGTAAAATGCATCAATATAAAACAATTGGAAAACTATAATGCACATCATGAATTTTTGTTTTCTATTAAAAAGAAAGGTAAGGACACAATTTTCGCACATTACAACAACATTAATAAATCTAACTTTTATTTAAACCAACATATGTGGCTCACTTTGCCCTTTTCAAAAACCCAGAAGAATATTTTTGCTGGAAACAAGGTCCAGACATACAGGATTTTGCAATCAAAAGTGATTCAAGTGCTCAAAGAGTCTCTTACATCGGTTTTATTTCTCCATACTAAACTAAAAACTCTTTTGCAAGAGGCATTGTTATGAGGCAAGGTTAAAATGCCTAACATGACTTTAGAAAGTTTGCTACAAAGAAATTGGCCATCAGAGTTCATTTCTTTTGATAATAAATGCCATTGTTCACCAATACTTTTACTATTTAAAACGTTATCTGGTAAAGTTGCAATTTGAAAATTTAGAAATTCACTTTCTACAACATCAACAGCTTCAGAAAATGTTTCATTCTCACATCTTACAAGGAGACATGGGAACATATCTACTAAATACTGAATTGATGAAAAATTAAACTGCTCTCTTCTAGAAATATCAGCAACTTGGACATGATTTAAAATTTCCAGATTCTATGGAAATTTAGAAACTATATAGTCACAGCTAGTAATAAAATAATTTCTAACTTTAGAAAAAAAATTCTTTCTGCTCCTCAGTGCTAACTCTTTTAACCAATTGTATGGTTTCAAAACCAATTAATAACTCTTCGTTTTCTTTCTGGTTTTTTATTTCATTATATTTAACATAAAATACTGATTTTGCTTGCTTAATAACAATTACCTTTACAAATTTAATTAAGAGTTCAATAAAAAGACATTCGATATCGGATTTGAGTGTATGCACACGAGGTTCCTCCTGCTGAAACATTATATTGTATTTTTCAAAAATTTTGTAACCTGACAAACAAATAATGCAACATGGTAACATGACAAACAAATAATGGGCAAGCATGGCCTGCAGTAGCCAACGGCAGATTATGAAATAGCTAACGGAAGAATAAAAATGCATGTTTTTAATGATCATGTATATAACTTGAAAATTACTTGACAATTTACATAATTTTTCACTGGTCTGTTAAGCTTATTTAGGAGGTTTTTAATTAAAATATTTCAGATTTTACACCATGCTAATTTTATTTCAATATTATTCCAGACAATGCAGTGTAGTTACTATAAAAGCATTACACATTTCAAAATGCATAAAATTAGGAGAAATACAATATTAATCAGTAGAGCAGGAGTCTCCTGCTTAAATCAGGAGAGTTGGCAGGTCTAATAATATTCAGAACATAAAAATATTTTGGGAACACCTTTAGAAAAAGTTAATAAAATCAGCCACTATTTGGCGACCAAAAATGTCTGCATGGAAGAGTGTTTAAAAGTGTTTAGCTTGCATCTGCTGCATGGATGTAATAAACATGAAGATCATAAAATTTTATAAACAGATATGAGAATATAATTGAGGCAAGAAAAATTGACAGAATCAGAAGGGAGCTTGAAGATACTTTAAAGGTTACATTAGCAACTTTAGCAAGCTTTGAAATGTATACTGACCATGGGGCACCTTAAATAGTGTGAGCTACAGGGACTTTTCTCCAAAATTAGATTCCTAACAAAACATATAGTCAAGATATTACGTCCCTCAAAATTGATTTATAAACCATTAAAAGGGCACCTTCACTCTACTTACAGGCCTATTCTACATACAAGATTTCTTATCTCTTTAAAAACAGAAGAATTAAGCAAAGTTCTCGGATTAAATTCATAAACACATGTCAAGCCAAGATGCTTGCTTTTGGAGTACCTGGGTCCGAAGGACCCTCACCTCCACCTCAGAAAGTATAAAAAGTCCACATAAAATAGATTTTCCAAATAGCAATATGTCATGCTTGTGGCATATGCAATATGTCATGCAAAGCGGCAGAGGAGTGAATATATCTGTAACTGTGATAAAAACTGAATTCATGTATGCATAAGAATGTATTCAGAAATATTATATTGGGACAACTGATACACAGCAGAAGATTGAACAGCAATGCTGAAGATCGTTATGCTTGTGATATACGATTCCTGAATAACACCATCAAGCAGGGTTTCCCGAAAAGATTTTTATGTAAAACAATCTACAGTTTTTATGGCATAACCGTAACTGACTGTTACCGTTTGTATTTAAACAACACTTCCGATGAACTACAACTACAAATGACAGATGTCACCATCAATGATATTGATCATAACACATCATGGTTATTAACTCTGGAACTCTGCATTGGAGTGTGATATATACCTTTAATGGAGTGGTAATGTACAATGGTATCCAGGTAATATTGTTATGAGCAGGGTTTATACTCTTTTGCAAGAATCCATTTCCAGGAGTTTTTAAAGAGTTTTCCCAGGAGGGTTTGAACATTTTTCCAGGAGTTTTTCTGAACATTAAATGTAGAAGCAAAACAAAGATTCTATAGATGTTTCTCTTTCAGCCACGTCACTTGGATTTATACCAACTACACCATTTCGGCCACAACAAAATTTGTCTTGAATTACATTATAATGCACCAATAAAGGAAAAGTTTGCCAATTTACACTCCATAATTTATTAAATATCAGTAATGAAACAGAGTTTATTAGCAAATTTCTTAAACCAAGTCTTTTATAATTTTTTAAATGAATCCAACATCAACTTGGCCGGCATGGTTGGTAACCAAATATTTTGTTTTCCATTTTTGCATATATAATTTCTTTGAAACTCAATGGGTTCTTGGGGAGGGGGATATGACCCCCAAATCCTCACCCCTCAGCAATGTCACTGCTCACATTTGTTTTATATTGCTGTATATTGTTGCTTTGTATTTTCACAATATTTATATGAATAATGGCTGCTTATAGTTTCTAATCTAGGCAGGAAATTTTTAATAATAACTAGAGTGGTTAAATTTGCGATAAAAAATTTGTTTGCAATGATAATCAGAAAAATATTTGATCAAACATTTCAAATTTTTTATATATATTTTTATATGAAATGTTCAAATAAACTAAACAAACAAAATATGAATTTCATTACTAAACAAAAAAGAAATTTCAAAATCCTTAATTTTAGTTTAATGCTTAGCTTAAACTAAAAAATAAATAGAAAACAGAATATGCTTAGCTTAAACTAAATGTAGTTGTTTATTTATTTTTAACCTGCTCTAGCTCAGACTTCAATAATTTCTTCCTAAAACATGAAAAATAAAGAACATTTGACATGGTCCTTATTTTTTTAAATAATAAAAAAATGTAATGTGTCTGCACTTAAAATTTAACCTAAAATTAGCACCATATTTTCTAACAATACAGAATATACATTTTGACGCAACATCATTATGGGGAACAAATAATATTGCTTTCATCACCAGATGATATCAAATTCTTCTAGATAAAATGTTAAATTTCTCTGGGCAATTGAATTGTACAATCGCACTATTTATGTAAAAATAATTAAAAAATTAACCTTAATAAATAACCAAAATGTGAAAATAAGCTAGTTTTGTCAATCTAATGATTAATATATATAGAGGATGGAGATTGATAGAAAAAGATACTTGAGGACTCACAGGACTCCCTGAATTGCATAATCGCATTGAATATGTCAAAATAATTATAAAATTAACATGAATAATAAACCAAAACATAAGGATAAACAAGTTTTGTTAATTTAATGTGTAATAATTACAGGATGGAGATGGATGGAAAAAGATACTAGTCAATGCTCAGCAATGTACGCGATACTATCTGAATTATGCAATCCCTCTATTTATAAGAAAATAATTAAAAAATTAGTCTTTATAATTAACCAAAATGTGAAAATAAGCTAACTCAGTTTATCTAATGACTAATATTTAGAGGATGGGGATGGATGGAAAAGGATGTGGACGCCCAGGACTACAGGAGAATTCCTCAAATTGCACATTCATACTAAATAGAGCTCCTCTACTACAGGCTGACTTATCAAGCATATTGAAGCCCATAGGGTTCCATACTACAGTTACAGAAATTATAAAATAAGTGTTTAAAATAAATACTTTATATAAAAAAATATGTTTCAATTAAAGTATTGTACAACTTAGCTCGCACAAGTATGCTCAAGTACCTGGAATCCAATTATTTATTAGCCATTGTTTTCTTCTTTTTTTGTTTCTAGGAAAGCGAAATAGCCTAAAACCCTTTCTAGAATGATTACAGCAGTTCGGTGCAGAACAAACCACCTATAATTATTTCAATTATACTTCCTAAAGTGAAAATACGAATAAAGCTAATGCTAATGAATTGCGCATCCAGCTAGGGTGGGCTTCAATGTGCTTGATAAGTCAGCTCGTATATAAAGGAGCCTTAATACTAAATGTGTTAAAATAATTAAAATATTTACATGGATAATAAACCAACATAGAGAAATATGCAAGTTTTGTCAATTTAATGTGTAAAGATTACAGGATGAATGCAAAGAAAAAAGTAGATATTTTCCGTAATTTTACGGGCTTTTCCGTAGTCCGCAATTTTGTTCCGAAATCCATAAGAATTATTAAAAATCCGTAACGATTAGCATCTATGTACTTCCCAATATCAGTATTTGTGCATTATTTCAGTATTTGTATTAGTTTGGTGGCGCCACCTATCGATCATACTATGAGATAAAAGATCGCGATGTCGATTTTCCAGGAGTATTTTCCGATTTTGAAGGAGTTTAGCGCTAAAATGGATAAAATAAAGAGTTTCCAAGGGCCCTTATAAGAAAAATCTTAAATCCAGGAGTTTTCAAGGATTTCCAGGAGGCGTACGAACCTTGAAAAAAGGAAAATTAGTCAATTTGTTAATGAAGCTGCTACCAAATCATATTTTTAAAATAAAAATTTTCATTTCAAGCACAATAAGGAAAAGAATCTTTTTGAAGCAATAGAATTCTTCAAGGCAACAAAGCAAAACCTTTTTCCAGGTTTATGAATAAGCAATATGAATTTTCCAAGAGTTTTTCACCTGAGAGTTTAAGGTGAATATCTAACATAATAATAATTCTTATATGAGAGATTTAATCATTCATATCGACAAATATCAGCAAACTGCATATAAAATTTTAAATGGACCCACAATTTTTTAAGAACTTACAGATGTAAAAAAAAGAAGTTAATACATCTGAAGCATAAAATAATGAGGAATTACTCTATTAATTTATGATGTTGAGTTTGATACAAATTTGTTTTATTAAATGTCTGTTTTGAAGTAATTAAAGAACATTTTCCCACTTTTTTCATAAAATTCCAAATTTGGAGCCTTCATAAAATAAAAATAAAAAATTCATAAGAATAACTTTCTAAAAAATGACTGCATATAAGTTTGATAAATTTAACATTCATTTTAAGGAAAATGTCTTATTTATATGTGTCTAATTAAAAATCTTAAAGCAATTTTTAAAATAAATGCAAACATTTATTTAACCCATGCTAATACATTCAATCATTTTACACAGATGGACAAACCATATGCTACATGCACAGATTTAATGATTCTTCTAGATTTTTTCAATGTTAGAATAAAATTGTGCAATATTTTGAGCATGGCACATGTTTCTGTTAATGAGACATGGTCTCATCAATCCAAAATAAAATTATATATAAAATGGCAAATTTCCTCAAAAAAATATTAACATGATTACTTTTTATAATTTTCAAAAATAAAAATTTGAAAAACTTAAGGCCTTCCCCTGGTTCTACTATTCTGAAAATCAATAGATCTCCGATATTTACCAATTGAAATAGTCATGCAAAATTTTATTCTATTATCTCAATTTATCAGAGATATTGTCTTCACAAACAGACACATATACATAGATATTAAATAATATGATTAATTCTCATTCAAGGATGCTCAAAACATATAGATACATCAAAATTGGCCAGAGTTGAAATTTTAAATCTATCACAATACTTTCCTTGTGCGTATACTATGATTACTATGTATTGTATGAAAAAAAAAATCTAAAAACTGGATCTTGCAAAAGACAGATTTATGTTTATAAGAATAATGAAATGATAATTTCAATTTAGAAAGAAAATATCTTTACCTCATTACATTTACCAAGCTTCTCCAAATGGTTATCAGTAAAGATGAATTTTGAAGCTTTCAGTTTGCTGTATGAGTCATCATCTTCGTAACCTTCTGCTTTTTTTTTCTGCCTTATTATATGATCGATGGTTGACTTTGTCTCACCCTTATGTTCGACATCTTTGAACAAGTGTCCGGGATCCAGGAACCTGGGATCAATCTGGAGCAAGATACCCTTCGCATACGATGAAAATCTCAGCTGATTCATTTCTAGAAGCTTGAGGCTTGGTGACATGCACCTGGAAAGAATTGTTTTATAATACAGCATAAAGGGTATATGAAATGAGAAGATACAATAAATACAGAGTTCTGTATTGAGGTAGGCAGATACTTTTACTCATAACATGTCGACAATCCAACTGAACGATCACAAGCTTATATACATGCCCTCTGTGGAAAGTTCTGGAAAAAGATTAACAAAACATAACTCATGACCATTGGTCAATCAACAAAATTCGAGAAATTTCCAGAACATACCAAAAGTTGTCAATCTCAAATTTGTCACCAAGGTCAAATGACTCAGGCGATTTAATAATTGATCCATGCACCAAATTACAAGTCTATTTGGGAAGTGCCTAAAAATAGAGGGACAGACAGGCACTTAGGTAGTATAAATAGATTTTTAATTTTCATTTAAATAATTGATTCAATTAATTTTCTAATCATTCATTTTACTGTAATTTTTCATGGTAAGACCAACTTAAACCTTCAGCAAAAAAGTTTTCAATTTTTCAGTCCATATATCACTTTATTCTAAAATATACCTATTCGGCACATATCTTGCATGAATTTCAGTATGGCAAAATAAAAATAATTGATCTTCAAACTCATTGTGTATTTACGAAGGAATTAATTATAAAATACAAAAATCAATCTGAAACATAAGAGGGTTATGGAAAATCATTTGGATGACAAGATCAATTGGATGCTCTACAGTTTTATGCACATTATGTTTAACTATTTTATGCATATTATGTTTAACCTTTACATTACGGCTCCAAGCATCCATTGTTTCAACTCCATACTGGCAAAATAACTGAAAATTCCACCCCTCTAAATAAACACCTTCAATGACCTTGTCTTTTGTTCGTAACTCGTTCCCCCTTCAGTCAGGAGAAACTTGAAGGAAGGGCTGCAGGCATTCTTCAGAGAAGAGGCAAGTTTTCAGAAGAAGATTGAGAGTTTCAAAAGAATTTCAGTCGTACAACTGTTGTACCGCCATAAGGAAAAGATTAACTAAAAGAAATTAACCTTTAGAAGTATTTTTTAAAGAATGTGTTTTATGATTGTTATATGATTTATACCAATGGTTAATAGTAAATTATTAATTAATACGTACAGCTCAAACTGCTGCTAAATAAAATTAAGATAATTTCGTTAAAAGCTATATTAATTTCCCTGCTTCTGCCATAGTTGCTGTATTTGCATCAGTCATTGATCTTTTTCTGGCGATTAAAGGTTGTGGTTGTGTGCCGTGACAAAGAAGGCTGTTTTTTACCTTTGAAACTGGTTGATGCTATTAATTTTTCTATTATATGCTGCTTTTAAGGTTATTTCACTTTTATTAATTAATGTCCTTTTGTGTACATTATTACAAAATGAATTAATTTATCACTTCTATTATACTTCAATTAATATGAATAATCAATGATTTTTAATGACATTTAATGAAATATTTTACACCTTTAAAAAAAGTTTTGATTAGGTCACTGTAAAATATATACACAATTTTGAATTATATTTATAATCACAAGCCAATTACATTAAACAACAAGTAAAATTTTATAATACTTACACGTTTAAACAACTTTTTGCAAGCCCATACTAAAGACAAATAATCTTTGGAGCGAAAGACTTTTGTGATGAAAAATCCTCCTTTAACAAGTATCCCTGTGGCCAGTTTTAGAGCACTCAAAGTTAGCTGATCTATTTAAAAAAAATTAAATATTGAGGTATAACAGAAAACTTATGCATGTTAAAAGCATTTTATTCAAAGAAAATAATGAATTTGAAAAATCCATATTATATAAAAAAAAGTTATTTCTTTAGGACACATATGACTTCGAAAATATTTCATTTTTATGCAATAAACAGGAGTCTACACTGAAATACCAGTAAAGAAATTATGATTAGTAGGTGTTTTCAGGGAGAAGGTAAGCAAGCTGCTTATTACAATTGGTGCGAAAAAAAATTTGGGGGGGTATTTTCAAACATTTTGTATCATTACAGGCCAAACAATATAAGTATTGCTTTTAGTACTTAAATATCATATTTAAATGAGTGATTTTTTTGCTGCTTATAACCAACATAAATCCGACAATGTTAAGAAGATAAGAAAATATTGATAAAAAGAATCAACGTCATCTGGCTATTTATCCCATATACAATTCTATGTAGTTCAAGATTTTTTTTAATACAAATATGGTATAATATATCACTTTATTGTGTTAATCTTATCCACATTTTAAATTTACATGCTTAGAGGCTGCTAGGATGTTAAAAGAGCCCTTTCATAGAATTAACATTAAGCAGACTATATATATATATATATATATACAAAACCATATTTATACCTACATTAACACAACTAAAAAACTGAAAACATACCTATAGGTGCTAAGCAGCTCAACCAAGTATATTTATATAAATGAAAAATAATAAAAGAGAAGAACAGCAATGTATCAAAAGTAGCCGGGGGGAATTGTGACCCCCCACTTCCCGGTTAAGCCAGCTTTATGTCATGACAACACTCCCGGAAGCTGATACACTGCCGAAAACCAAGTACTCAATATTTAAAACACAAAATATATAGCAAAAAAGTATAGAAATTACAAAATTGCCATTACAACAAAAATTGCAACTCATAGCAGTATATCAAACATGTAACACATAATAACACAAATGAATCCCGTACATACATTATCACCCAAAAGTAAGCATCAACTAAGTGTCTTCTCTCACCATTTTGTATAAAAACACCCGGACTACAGGAGAATTCCCCGAATTGCGCATTCATACTAAATAGAGCTCCTCTACTACAGGCTGACTTATCAAGCATATTGAAGCCCATAGGGTTCTATACTACAGTTACAGAAATTATAAAATAAGTGTTTAAAATAAATACTTTATATAAAAAAATATGTTTCAATTAAAGTATTGTAAAACTTAGCTCGCAAAAGTATGCTCCAGTACCTGGAATCCAATTATTTATTAGCCATTGTTTTCTTTTTTTGTTTCTAGGAAAGCGAAATAGCCTAAAACCCTTTCTAGAATGATTACAGCAGTTCGGTGCAGAACAAACCACCTATAATTATTTCAATTATACTTCCTAAAGTGAAAATACGAATAAAGCTAATGGTAATGGATTGCGCATCCAGCTAGGATGGGCTTCAATGTGCTTGATAAGTCAGCTCGTATATAGAGGAGCCTTAATACTAAATGTGTTAAAATAATTAAAATATTTACATGGATAATAAACCAACATAGAGAAATATGCAAGTTTTGTCAATTTAATGTGTAAAAATTACAGGATGAATGGAAAGAAAAAAGTAGATATTTTCCGTAATTTTACGGGCTTTTCCGTAGTCAGCAATTTTGTTCCGAAATCCATAAGAATTATTAAAAATCCGTAACGATTAGCATCTATGTACTTCCAATATAGTGAGACTCCAACGAGAAGGCATTTGAGTCACGTGACTTTGGATGAATCCATTAGTTAAATTCAATGACAGGTAGAAACGTACTAGGAAGAACGGGTTTCCAGAATTGGCGCCTTTAGTGCGAATTAATAATGCACAATTTGTGCAGTACGAAAATGATTTATGCAGAACGATAAAGAGCTTTATATGTATACATTCAGTGTTACTGTTGGGATGTGGTGGAAATGTTTTCTTCATAATAATTAAAATTATATTATAATAAAACAATAATGGTCGTAAATGTTTTGTTAAAATTGAAGAGTTCGGTTGTAATACTTTTCTTGTAACTTAAACTATTTTATTTAGGAGAAATGCACAATGCGTTTCGTGCATATGAATGAATGATTCATCTCCTAAAAGGAAAAATCTGATGTGAACAGCACATGCCTTCCCTACAGATTCATATTTATTTTCTTTATAATTCATTAATTTGAGTTATATGCACAAACTAGCACGAATAAATTTTTGAAATTACACTGAAATTGCAGTTTTAATTCAATTTTTTTCCTGGAAACTTTGTAAAATTACTGAAAAGCTGTGTTTAAAAGTTCCAAAAATTTGTTGGCTGAGATTTTCAAGATAATAAGGAGTTTTCAAGGGCCCTTATAAGAAAAATCTTAAATCCAGGAGTTTTCAAGGATTTCCAGGAGGCGTACGAACCCTGTATGAGGTAAAAACAAATGGTTGAACAAATAATTCTGGCTTCAAATAATATGGTTGTATTTGCTTTAGTGTTATATAATATGGTCTACTTCTTGGGGAAGTAAGGTGATTTGTACCATACCATATATGTAGACTTACATGAATAAGAAGTACACATTAAGATAGCATCGATTGATGTAATTACATCTCAATCTATTTTCAAATACAATTCCTTTTGTTCGATAGATGTTTCATACATCTTGAACTTTCTAAGTATCACTATATCTTCATATGTATATGTCTAAATCGATAATCTAATGTCTGGTTTTCCTCTTATACTTTGATACATCTGTATTCTCTTTTCGCAATGTACCGGCTCTCCCGGAGTGTTGTCGTAACATAAAGCTTGCTTTAACCGGGGTGAGGGGTGCAATGTACCAAAAATATAGGAATTAATAAGGTAAAACATCAATCACACTTTGAAGGCACGTAGCAGCACAAGACAGAGGATTAGAATAATTTTCCGTAAAGGATAATGGAGATATGAATGCAATGTACCAAAAAATGGGTGGAGGGCACCCCCTCTTTCTTGTGCTGCTACGTACCTTAAACGTGATTGATGTTTTACCTTATTAATTCCTGTATTTACGATTATATACAAAGGAGTAACTGTTCCTATTTCTAAAAATCCAATACCAGTGCAGAACTGGCCAGATGGAGCTTCGACATCTTTGTGTAAGACTGCAGCAATCCATAGCTGCCAACCTGGAGAAGAAGAAAATAGGAGCCCTTCACGAGACATCGATATGCATACTAAAATTGTCATGTTTCATTCACAGGACAATTCATGTTATAAAAGGGATAAAGCATGCAAATTATTATCAAGCATGAAGCATTGTTTTTATATGTTATTCAACTAGTAAATACTTTATATTTTAATTTATTTACTAAATGTTTCACTTTCTTTTGAGTTATTCAAACATATTTAGGTGTTGTTGATGTTGATTGAGACCCAGACCGTCCGACCTACCAGAAAGGTGTAAGGTAACCGTTTGGACGGCCGGGAAGTGCCACCCAATTTAGACTGGAACCCAGTGGGGGAGGCATCCACAAGGACCGTACCCTCCTTCCGATACCACCAACCTCTCGGTAGGACTTACGGACCCATATGTTTAACATGATAGTACTCGTAGTGAAAGGACTGGAGCTCAAGCGAGCTGCAAGCAGAGAAGAGGAAAGGTGGGGAGACAGAGAGACACCCCGAAGGGTGCAGGGCCTTGAGCTTGAGATACCTAACAGAGAAAGGATAATGCTTGCTAATTATATGCGAATTCCCCAAAGCTAGGGAGGATTACACTAAGGTCAAAAGTTAAACGGTTTTGCTGTTCGTTGAAGGCACAGGTGGATAGCTTGCCACCTATTGGTTAATTTAATATTGAGCCATTTTCATCTTTCACGTTTACCAGCTTTCGAATTTTTCATATTTTGATTACAATTTTCGACGGCCAGATGTTTTTCGAGAAATTCTTCGACACGTAAAGTGTATTTTCATCCAGATGTTTTGCATGAAATTTATCATCTTGCAGAGGATACATTTGTAACAGTATGGTGTTTAGAAGGAACTTAATCAGAGCATAGCAAAAGGAAAGAACTTATTTAGGGTGTTGCTGAGACCCAGACCGTCCAACCTACCAGAAAGGTGTAAGGTAACTAGTTGGATGACCGGGAAGTGCCACCCAATTTTGACCAGAACCCAGTGGGGGGGGGGGGGGGGGGGGGGACATCCATCCACAGGGACCGTACCCTCCTTCCCCTACCACCAACCTCTCGGAAGGACTTATGAACCCACATGTTTAACGTGATCGTACTCCGCATGAACACGGCGGTAGTTGTGGCAGCATGCAAATCCAGCGCACAAACCATCAGGCTACCGCGCCCGAAATTTTAGGTGTGTAACTATTTAGGTGTATAAACATTAAGGTGTTGAAGACCCAGACCGTCTGACTCGTCAGAAAGGACATGAGCAGCTATTTGGACGGCCAGAAAAAAAAAAAAACATTAAAGTGTGTAACTATTTTGTACAAATTAACACAAAAATTATAACCAAAGATGATAAAAAAAATGATACTCAATAGTAAAATGTTTTAAAATTTGTCTGCTGTCACAATTTACATGTCTGCCTTTTTAGAAAGTGCAACTACTGTTGCAGATTTAGTCTTTTTTAAGAAAGCATTATCAAATACTTGCGAATAACAAGCTCCCGTAACATCAGTTTTGGCAACTAAAATTGCCTGTATTGTTTGCAATACTCATTGATCTTCGAAAGTCTGTTTTGTTACGTCGCACAAAAGTTGAATATTTGCTCACAAGATGCATTACTGTGTGGAAATGTTAAGATTCCTAACATAGTCATACTTAAATGGATATATAAGGGTTTACCAAAGGGTCTTATTTCTTTTGAAAGCATAACCTATTGGTCATCAGCTCGTTCTGCAGACTGGACTTGTTCTGCAGACTCATTTTCTGGAACAGAATCCAATTGATAATGTAAAAATTCTGATTCTAGTTTGTCAACAGCATCAAAAAGAGATTCTATTCCTTTCTTTAACAACAAGCAAGGAAAAGAATCAATGAAATACTTAAGTGATGAAAATTTAACATAGCTTTTTTTAGATACACCAACAACTTCAGTATGCTGCAGTAATTCTGAATGTGTAGGGAATCTACAAAAATATTTTTTCACCTAGGCGAAAAATTCCTCAATTTCGTTTGTGGACAAGTCTTTCACACATTCTGCAGTTTGTGAACCAATTGTGATTTCATTATTATATTTTACATCAAAGACAGACTGTTGTTGTTGTTGAGACCCAGACGACCTACCAGAAAGGTGCAAGGCAACTGTCAAAGACAGACTGTGAATATTTCATTGTGAAACTTTCATTTCCAATAAAAAGAAACTGTATTTGATGTCTGCATTTCTTTCAATTGAAATTTTTCTCAGCGTGCTCTAATAATTCTGAACCTATCATCATTTAAACTATCATTATTATGCTATTTTCATTTAAACTAAATGATGAAACAAATGTTAATTTTTAATTTAAATTCTAAAAATCTGATGTGGGCAGCACATGACCTTCCTTATATAATGCAATGAATTTACTACTTTTACAGTAAAAAAAAAAAATAGATTAATTTTATAGTAGATATTTATATTCTTTCCAAGATATTGAATTTTCATCAATGAGTCAGCATTTTCATTGATTTAGTGTCATTTTTATCCAATTGGCGAGTTTCTCGTTAATTTAGCAACATTTAAAAAAGTTGCCTAGTTGGCGAAATTCCACCAAATTCATCGCCAAAATCTCGCCAAGCATTATGGACACAGAAATAAGTTATTCTTACAGCAGATAAATGACTATTGGAGTTCAAAAACAAAAGTATTATGCAAAGTATCTTTTTTCATGAATGAAACGAGCTAGATCCACGAGAATGATGTCACCAAATTTATCGCATGGTATTACATATAAAAAGTGAATATGTTTCTCAATAAGAAATATATATTTTTTATTTTATATAACTTTTTGAGAATTTTTTTTTAAAATGTGCAAACTCTCGAGAACAGTTCATGTTAGCGTTCTAAAATTAATGTCAATCATTTTCAAATGAAAAATTACATAAGAAATGTCTATTTGAGTAACTTTATTAGAGGTTTTGATTTTTTGAAGATTTTTTCAAAATTTCACTCGAAAATTTAGGGGGGGTTCTGAATATTTGATTGTGTATAAAAACAATAGGCTTCCAGTGTTTGCGGATTGTAATTTTTGTACCAAATTTCGTTCGAATCGGTCTATTCGTTCGTCAGTTATCGTCTCCAGACTCCCTGACACAAACACACACACAGACATCACTTCAAAAATGTTCGATTCGTGATCAGGGATGCTTGAAACATGCTCTCCAGTCGAAAACTTGAATTCGAATTTTTGTCCCTGTCACAATACTTTTACATTATTGTTTATAAGGAAAATAAAAATATGTAAATGTAAATACAAATGTATCAAATTTTAATTTATGCTTTTGAAATGGCTGTATTTCTTAAGTACCCAAATTATTATTTTAATATTGTTATTCAGAAAATAGTTCTTCGTTACATTAATAAAAAATTTGAAAAATAGTTTTTCTGTATAAAACATGAAATGATTACAAAAATTTTAGACGATGCAGACAGATTGCAAAAGTGAAAATTATTTTCACTAGCTATTAAACAAAATATAAGGAGGATCGAGCACAAATGTCGTTTTTTACTATACTACCACACGATAGCCTTTCATTTCATTAATAATGCGTTTGAACAATAGTTTTTCTGTATAAAATACGAAATAATTATAAAAAATTTTGACGAAGCAGACTGATTGCAAAAGTGGAAATTTTCACAATTAAACGAAATATAAGGAGGATAGCGCACAAATGTTGTTTTTCGCTATACTACTACACAATAGCCTTTCATTTCATTAATAATATGTTTGAACAATAGTTTTTCTGCATAAAATAAGAAATAATTAACAAAATTTGACGATGCAAATAGGTTGCAAAAGTGGAAAAATAGTTTCACAATAAAACAAAATATAAGGAGGATCACGCACAAATGCCATTTTTAACAAAACTGATGCGACTTATTTCATTAATATTGTTTGAAAAATAGCTTTGTATATAAAACAAAATGAGTTAATAAAATTTTAGTCGATGCAAAAGAGTTTCTCCCACGTTAATTAGGTAATCATTGGTCATCTCTCTTCCTCGTGACGCTGTGGGAATAATCGCCATTTGAGATAGCTGGGAAATGGATTTTTAGATAAAGAAACGGGAAAACTTCGATCTCAAAATTTGTGACTACGTTTCTCATTTCGTGACATTTTCGGAACATTCGTGATCTATTTCCGATTTTTTGATTTTTGTGATCTATAGATACAAATACAAAAATACAAATGTTACTGGCAATACATTCCTACACCGCGATAGCGAAAAATTGACATGCAAAAAACTGAAAGTCACGACTTGCATTCGCGTTATTTCTGCCTAAAATGGGGGAAAATAAGGACAGCTGAGTGAAAACTGGAAGATTGAGCAACTTACCCAGGAAAGAAAAAACCAGGAGTCTCCGAAAAGTTCGAATGCGTTGAGAGTGCGTGGGATCTTTTTACCATCTCGGGAATTTAGAAAATACGGGAAATATGCACATATATTTAAAAAAATTATTTGCTTTGAAAAATCTGATTTCCGGAGCAAGCTATAAGAAATGGAGAAACTCCGGGTAAATTAGAGCACTTGGCAGATATAAGATACTATTGTACTCTCTGTAATTTATGAGAACAAACTGAATTGAGCAATCGCAGTGTTTATGCGAATTAATAAACAAAATAACATTTTAGCGATTTATGCTGAATTAGACAACCTTTGAAGAAGTATATTTATTACTTTCATAAAATATGCGTTCGAGATCTTAATATATATATTACAAGCGGCCGTAAATCTCCGTTAATTTGATTCGTTTTACTCTGCATTTTATTATGCATTTGCTATGATACCGGGAATGGTATCAGTGCTAAAAAGCGGAAAATCGGTGTTTCCGAGGAATTATACCATATCTGGTCAATTGTTAAATTTCAAACAAAAAAAGCCGGAGAAGTAATGAAAAATCCGCAGTCTCCGGCCCAAATTCGGAGAGTTGGCACGTCTGTGGTAATATTACGAAAACGCAGTTTTCGCAATACTGCTGCAAAATAACTATCGTTTCATTAATCATACGTTTAAAAAGTAGTTTATGCGAGGGCCAACTTTGCGGATAAACGAATGTAAGAACAGGAAAATTCCGATCTCAACGCTCAGAGCTACGAAGTGCAGGGAGCGTGAATCGATATTTTGTTATTTTCGGAAAATTTTTATTGCTTTCTGTACTGATCGCATAAATTCCGGAGAAGTTGGTACCTCTGATACATATACATATATTTTAATACACTAAGCATATTTATTTCTTAACGGCACACGAAGTAAGAAACAGTACTTACATGCAGAAAATGATGACCAACATGCACTGTACACGCACAGACTATTATAGTATTCTGTGGAGACTATTATAGTATTATATAGTATTCTGTGGTAACACGTGTAAACACGACGCGACTTGAATCCGCTCCGCTCATGCTGCAAGATGCCTGTTGTTGCTGTTAACCTGCTCTGCTCGAGCTCAACTGACTGAAAGTTATTGAAAAACAAAAAATATATAATTGTACTCTCCGAAATAATGTTGCCATCTGAAAATGAAAAGTACATAGGTAGTTTACCTGTAGCAACTGACGAGCAGATAAAAGAACAAAGTCCTGGGTGACGTCGGATAATTTTCCCACGAATGAAAATTCAGTATCTCCGATAACGTTCCTTGTGACAAAGTTCCTATAGGACGTTTTGGCGGAGCATATATTGATATCGGGTGTCCAAATTCCTACTTACTACGGCACCGTCCCGCGTATTCAGAATCGGTGGTGCGTACAGAAGCCAGGATGGCCGCTGGGTTGCGCTGACATCGGTCCTTGGCGAAAATCTCAATAACGCGCCAATGCTGTGATGCCCTTGCATTTGCTGTGCAGTTGAAAAACAATGTGGTAACCCTTACAAGCTGAATTTACCATTTTTTTTCTTCTGTGAAATAAACCAAACCAAATAGTGCTTTTTGTAGTACGTTTGTATGTCGTGTGTGCTGGCTGTAAATGAAGAAATATATGGTATAACTTTTTCAGTATTTATGAAGAACAAATAACATTACTTGAAATGTTACTAATTATTCTAGCAAAATTTTTCCGTTATTATCTATATGTACGTTAAAATTTTCGTTTGGAATAACGTTTTCAAAATTTCTTAATAGTTAGACGTAGGATAAATGCATTGCTAATTTAATATTGTTATCATTTTATTTTTACACATTAGTTTTTTGCTGAAATGATTACTTTTTAAAATTGTTCATTCTGTAAAATAATTTACATATACTTGCCAGCTGAGTTTCTTCTTTGCCCAGAGATCATAATTGAATTCTTTGGCACAGAAGATAATTTTACTAGCTTTTAATATGTTCAATACTTGAAATTGAATGACATATTGTTAGTTTTTTAAATTATGCTTAAATTTGTAAATATTATGTTAATATTTAGATTAAATATTAGGTTAGATTTATAAATGTTAGGTTAATTTGTAAATGATAGGTTAATTTGTATATATTAAGTTATGAGGTTTTATCAACATTATAGTTGTACTTGAAGTGTACTCCTTTTCATATTTGTAAACTGCATACTGGCCAGCTAAGTTATTCTCTGTATAGAGTTTTTAATTAAAATCTCTTGCTCGTAAAGGATAACTTTTCTGTTAAGAAAAGTAATTGCTGAAATATATCAGCATGGGAAGTTCCAAGTGGCCATATTGTTTAGTGCATAATCGTAAAATTGAAACTTTAATTACTACCGGTTTATGTTGTAGCATAAAAAGGCAATATTTTGAACAGTTTGTCGGAAATTTTTATATACTAGATGTATCCGCAGAGCATCTACGCTCTAGTGTCTTTTAATGCTCACTATCTGTTAACAACTTACTACACAATCTCTAGGGTACGAGTCATTTTTAAACAAGCACCCTTTAGTGGGCCGTTAAATTTAGTGACTAATTATCAGACGTTAGTGGGATCGGCCCGTAGTTTGTCGACAAGTATTTGTAAGAAGATTAAATTAGCGTTAATGCTTCTGCAATTCCACTGTAGTATTATCATTTCGCTTCGAGTCCCTGCTCCGAAAAAGAAAGGTTTTTCTATTGTTTGGATCGGCTGTTAGTTTTTGCTCTTCATGCCGGTCCGCCAATGACTGTTTGTCTTTTTTTTTATTCTTTATTGTAGCCTTTATGTCTTCGTACTCTTTCTTGAGAGCCTCTATAGTGATTTTAAACGTTCCGTTTTCTTTTTTCACTCCTTCAATCTTTGCCCTTAGTTCGGAATTTTCTTCTTTTAGCGATATTATATCCTCTTACACTTTCTGTTTCCTTGATATATTCTATCAAGACATTTCAAGGCTATCTGCAAAATTTCATTTAAATTCGATTCAGTTGTTCTCCCATGATGAGATACACATACAGACAGATTTTCAAATTTATTTATATAGATTTAGAGAAATAGATTGAAAATAAGCAAAATGAGTAAACTTGCATTATATCTATTGAAAATCTACATTTGAATAATTTTAATCCAGAATCAGTCATTCATAAATGATATGTTTCAGCTGACAAATAAAAATATGTCAATAGCTAGGAAGAAATTGTTATCCACTCAAAAATTTTACTCAATTTTGTATTTTTGTTATTTTCTTACATATTATTATCAGCTTATGTAGGAATGTACTAAAATTTGTATTTACACAAGACATTACAGTTATGTGCATATTTATGTTATTTTATATTTTTGACATAGCAATTGCATAATCTATATAAAGAAAATTGAATATCTGTCTGTCTGTCTCATTATCACGGGAGAATGGCTGAACCGAATTTAATGAAATTTTATGGGTAACATTGGAATAACCCCACTTAAAATTTAGTACATGTTTCGAGTTTCTAAGACCAGGGGTTGTTTAAATATTAAGATATTAATTAAAAACGAACAATTAAACTTTCCATAGAGATAGCATTATGTAGACTATATTTCTTCCACCAATTTATTTGAAGAAATTATGTTATGTCACTTAGCAATGGATTTAAATCCAATGTGTTTATGCAGCAGAAGAGTTTTATTAAATCTTTTCCGATTTAAATAATAAAGATATGTATACGTACGAAATAAATTTCATTGATATTGCATTTTTGACTGGATTATATCAATTACGGTCATTATTATTATTGACATTTTTGGAGCTTATTGATAGTTTCAATTTATTATGTCATTGCTTCAAATGTGTTTTTTAAGCAACTGGTTGAACATTTTTTCTTATGTCTGTAAAAGGTAGATTTACTGGAAAATATCTTTTTGCAATTGCACATTTTAGAAAACTTTTTCGTTTTCTGTGAGTTTCTGGCTTGTGAAGTGTTTGGTCCATCCTTAATCTTTAGATCAATATTCATATTTCTCAAAAAGAAAAAATTCACGAAACTTAAATTTGCCGCGAATGCTAAATAAAAACTCCGCTAACCAGAATCAACGTGAACCCTACGTCATCAGTTACGTCAATCGCATCATCGTCAGTAGTGGTTCCTTGTTGGTCGAATCGGAGTGGGTCCGGTGCTATTTATCCGCTCGTATGTAATCACATAAAATCGATTGAGAAAATCCTTGGTTATTCTGGTTATAACTGCACTGTGACCGAAACAAGTTTACAAATGACAGTGGTTATGAAAAAGTTTTCAAACTCTCTGATCATGACTGGTGTCATAATCGTAGAAACTTTTCAAATATTTCTCAAATATTATTAGTTTTAGTTATATTTTGTCCAGTGGTATGCAGTCCATAGAAGCAATGCAAGCATTGCTTACCTAACATCAGTTTAAAAAAAAATTTTACTATAATATTTCAGCAGAATTTGTGAAACGGTGATTGATGATAGATCATTGGTCACAAAGCTCACATTAATCTTAATTACTAATAGCAAAGATACAAATTATTGTAGATACAAATTATTCTCAAAGTAGTTATGCGGTCAAAATGACCGCTTCCATTATTCTAGTGTTAATTCATACTGCATTATATTATGAAACTCAGATTCGAGCACATCAGATTAATTCGTTCCATGTTATATGGAAACTGCATACCGCGTTATATGAAACTTATATGCGCACGGGAACCAGCATGGAATAACCGTTAACTGCAATGGCAGCAAGAAAATGCTATTTACCGCAATTTTGCGAACTTCAGTGGTACAATTTACTTTTTTTTTTTTGTAAAATATAGGAAAAATACGTATATGCTAATAATTCGTATAAAAGATATTTATATTAAAATTTAAGCACAATACATATATGTAGATGATCTATCTAAAACCAAAAGTTAACAATAATATATAAAAAACACCAAATAAAACAAATATCATAAGTATTCGTGCTAATAAGGCAAGTTTCACAACAGGAATCCTTTTATCAAAACATTTGCATGTTAATTTCGAATTTTTACTTTTCCTATATA